>JAGKPW010002341.1:1200000-2400000 GCA_019926035.1 Melaleuca alternifolia
GCTGCCCCAAAAATGGACTTACGGAATAACCTAGCAGAAGTTAGATATGAGAATAAGAGCAAAAAAGAAAAGAAAAGAAAAGAAAAGAAAAGAAACAAGGGCATTAAGTCAACAAAATTCAAAGAAAAAAGTTGATCTCAAGAAATACCACATGTAACATCGCACACAGAGGATAAACAATTCTAGGCAAAAAAAAATTGCTAAGGAGAAGCAAGCAGCATTCGTTCAGACACATATAGTAGTATAGTCTGCAAGTCAAGTTGCATCAGTGAAATAAAATAAAGAAGAATGTAGGTGACTGAAAGAGTAACATGGAAATGCACTCTAAAAACAGATAAGAAAATTCATCTAAATCATAGTTCAAATTTAGAAAAATACAACGGCAGGCAGAGGACGTGCCTGAGGAAGGAAATCTGCAGATTGCTGATCAATAGATGGAAAAGGAACAGTAAAATAGAAAACTATCTTTGGCCCATTGGTCAAGGTCCACTTAGTTCAAAGCTCATTCCAAGTTAGGAGTACAAGGATCAGAACACAAAAAGAGTATCAACATTCTTAGGCATGCAGCAATACTCACGCTGAGACTACAACCTAGGTCAACTGTAACAACTCCCACCGTCACAACATGCATAAGGCGTTTCTTTTGCCCTGTTTATATAGTGTGTTCAAAATCCAAGACAACTATACCTCCTATTAACCAGTAAATTTTAGCTACCATATAAAAGAACTCACTGCATCAGATTTGTGTATTGATAGTAATGTTACCTGTCATCCCAACGAGAAAGGCGGCAAGCTAAATGTGCTATGACTTCATGCACTGTTCTTGGGACATTGTATCCACCACCAAGGAGAAGCTCCTGAAACCACAGAAAAATAAGAGCAGAAAACGAACACGAAATTCCATAATATAAGTCTCAGGGAAATGTATTGTAAATTACAAACTACCTGAACCTCAGTAATGCCTAGCACGTTCATGGTTGACACAGGCCCCTTTAAGTGAAGTACAGTTATCAGGAAGTTCTGTGCTTGCCAAGAACGTAGCACAATGGGGGTGTCATCCTCATTGACAAATGGATCTCCGGCTGATTGTCCAAGGAGCTCAAATAACAGTCCTCCAGCTACTCTAACTGGGACCTAAAAAAAGAAAACACAGAGAAAGTTATTCAACCCCCTCACACTCAATGAAATATACACAACTAGGATTATTGTCGCAATCCTTATCCTCTGACTAGTGTAATAACGACACACAGAGCACGTGCCTGAACATTTGGACTGATGACATTTCTTTACAAAAATGCTGAAATTATTCCGTTGCTTCAGAGTTTAATGGCTAAAAAGTGGATCTATTGCATTGCAGAAAGATTATAAAGTGAAGCCGACGATGCTGTCTTGGCTGTAACCACATAAATCACTTTAATTTTGCAATTCATCTAAAATTAGAATTCACGAAAAGAGATTCTTTAGAGATATTAGGTGAGCTAAGAGGGGTTTTGATGCATAAGAGCACGATTGGAAAGAACTTTTGTCTTAAAGTCAGAGTCTTATGCATCACGTACAAATTATATTTGATGAGCCCAAGAGTCCTTATCAACTACAGTAGCTTGTATAATGCCCTGAAGTTTATTTCCCTAAATTGGATTTTTTTTTGTGGGGTTGGAGGGGGGGTGGTGGAATGATAAAGTAATCATTAAGTCCTGCAAACAGCAGTATGAATAACAAAGAATTCACGGTTGTCATTGAACAACTTGTTTGGCCTGCTTCACAATTACAAGGAGTTGCATCTTGAAAAGCGTACACGCTTCACGATAATCCAAAAAACCACCTTTTACCATTCGTCTGGCTAAGGAGTATGTGAAAACACACATATGATAATTTATTCTTGCAATTGAGCAAGAGATTCTTCAATTTGCAGATATAGAGAGATTCTTGCAGTAGCAACTAAATATGCAGAACATGGTGTTCCCTATACAGGCACTGCTGTACCATCAACAAAACTTAAAAGCAACAATTAAACAGTACACACTTCTCAACAACAAGAGCTGGAACGCAAAACTGAAAATGCTGGCTAACATGAAAAGAAAGATGGCCATGGCACCAATGAACGACTGACAGAAGCATGGTCAAAACAATGTCCACAAATTACTATTAGCAAAAGGTACCTCTCCCGAGTTTGCTGAAAGCAAACCAAATATATTATGGTAAGACAATTTCGAAAAATGAGCAACCCTAGCTTTTAGAATAAATTACAACGAGTACAAGAAAAATTAACCCGATATTCCAATACATGTAGATTTGAGAGTAGTAGAAATGCAATAGCTTGATTTTATTGGTGGTTGGGATAGTTATTGGGATCCAAATACGGGGTAAGGATGTTCAGAAAAGACCAAAGTAAACGTAAGATAAAAGGCAGGAAAGCTTATTTTTATGGGATCGTAATAGATGAAGAAGTCATCTCCACGGGACCTTGCTGTGACCCTAACACAAATTCTATTCGGTCTATCAGAATTTGCACCTAAACAGCGTTTATAAGAACACAAGAACAAGGAAATGCAGATTTACAATGCGATATCTACCAACAAACAGAAGAAAACCTCACAACCTTGCTTCTACTAGTAGCAGTAAACACCCAAGCTAGAGCCCAGTAACAAATTCACCTCATAAAGAAGATGCTTCATCCGCTCGCTTATGAGCCGACTTTCATCCCTCAGAGCCAAACTGACGGCGGGATGCAACCACTGAGAATTTCTGAGCCTTGCTTCCACGACAGGATGACCTGCTGAGAAATGACACCACCAGACCGGTCCCACAGGCCTCTCCCAGTAAGGAGCCGCCATATCCGCAACCGTCAGGTCCTCGTCTTCATCCACCGATTCTAGGTGCATCGCCCAACTGGCATCTACTTGCACAGTTTCAGTGAGAGTCGAGATCCTTTCCCACCCAATTGGTACCCAGTAACTGCCCTCCAACTTATCAACACTACGAAACTGACCCAGCTCAGGAACTGGGCTCTCGCCATAATCATCACCAGAACCAACATCACTGTCATATACTCTACTCACTGCTTGAGGCGGTGCCTCAACCACACCACCATTCATACCGACCCGCGCCTTCGAGTGATCAACTTTGGTCGCTGCTCCGCTTGGCAATTTCGAGCCGGACTTGGAATAGTCACTCGACCTTTTACGCCCTCTAACAAATTCAAAAGCACAAATGAGCCCATCCTTCCAGAGATCGCTCCCAGGAGCGGTGTCCCTACCACCAAAACCTCTGTGAACGTCGGGTCTCTTCATTTTATCGCCGCGAGAACCAGACTGATCATCGGCCGAATCACCGCCTCCCCTCCTCTGTTCCATCGACACCAACAAAGGCCAGCAACTTCAGGGGGATCAATCACAACATCCGAATTCCGCTCACACGAGCCAATGTCGGAGCTAATTCCAGACACGAAGGCCCACCTAAGCAAAGATCAACAGCACACACTCACGAAGATTCGAGCGCCACCCTCACGGCACCGACATTAATAGCTTCGAAGCCAAGCAGAATGCCGCCCCGGCTGCCACAGGAGAAAGCACCAACTGGGTAAAGTAAATGGCGCTTTTATTCGACACCCACGACAATAATGTACCACAAAGTATCCGCGCTGTTCTGGTGGGAGGTTTTCTTTCGAAGATGCGAAGGAGTTTTGCGTATGGAGGATGACGTCTAGCGATTTGTAATTGCCAGCGAGTGGACATGGAGCGAACAGCGACAGGATCATCTCTCTCTCTCTCTCTCTCTCTCTCTCTCTCCAGTACGGACTACGCTGGAAGACAGAGAATCGTTCGCGCGTTAGCTTACACATTGGAGGGCGTCCAACGAACCGAGACGGGCGTCGCGTCACAGGATTTACCCTTTGTCTTTGACGAGAAACTTCTGCATGGTTCTGGAACAAAGGTGGGCCAACGACCGTGTCAGTGCCATGTGGGCCTTGATCATGTTGGGTCCATGGGCCTCAATGAGTCGGCCCAAGCCTTATTCGGTCGAGTACAATCGCTCGGCCCATGTGGCCCAACATGAGGCACCAATGAAAGTCCTAAATTCATTAAGGGTGTGCATGATCCAGAGCGATCCAACCTTTTCCGGAATCGAGAATCGGATCGATGGAACAGGTCTCGATCTCTAGGACTGGGGACCGGACCGCCTAGTCCTGGACTAGATCGAACAAGTCCGGTCAGGTTTGAAGGAAATCTAATGAGACCGGTTGGGAATTAGAAACATTTTAAAAAAATCGAGTTCCTTTACTTAAAAAAAAAGGTTATTTTGGTAAAGTTGTGTGAAGATTAAAATTTTAAAAATTAAAATTGAGTTCTTTTTACTTTTTTTACATCTTTAATAAAACAAAATTATTGGTCTGGTCTGATTCGGTCTAGTTCGGCCCTCTCAGGAACTCGGAACCGAACTGACCAAACACCAGTTTCACTTTTGGAAATGAGGAACTGAACTGACACTTCTGGTTTGGTCTAGTTCTCGGTTAGTTGGGACCTGTCCAAGCGGTTCAAGTTGCTCATCCATAAAATTCATTATACTTTTATCAATTAATTGACCAAAATTTACTAATATGAATGCCGGTCATCTTATGAAATATGGCTATCGCTAACATGGAAATTTTTTAATAATATTTAATATCTTTTCGCATTTTATATATTTTGTTTAATTTTTTTCTTCTCTCATTGTGATCAATGAGGGTTGTCGAGCTCTTGCAACTTACTCGCAAACTCCGCTAGAGCCTCACTGGACGATGGTAAGGGTCATTAACATCTTTGCCCGTGACCATCACCTAGAAGGCCATCATGACCATAGGGTAGACTGCCTTCGCCATTTGATTGCAAGGCTAGCCCTACCCAAATCTGAGCAAAGGCTGGCGAGGGTCTCGGCAGCCCATGTTGGCCACATCAAAAATATATATACAAAGAAGGAAAAGAGAAAAAAAAAGGAAAAAATTGAAAATTTTATATTGTTAAAATTTGTATGCATCAGTATTGATTGTGCCATATAGAGTGACCGACGGCTGGTTGAATCTATATGAAAAACCACCCAATTGGCCATCAGTTAGCAGATTGAATAACCAGTGACGTTCACTGCTCAAATTAGCTTTATCTCCTCCGACGGAAAGAATCCATTGGATGATTGGCATCCTTTGGGTTCTTTTCTTGGAAATCAATGGGGAAAAGGAGCTGTCAAAGAGAAAGTAATATGAACTTGAAAAAGTGATTGGAATGCAGCTTTCGGGTGGGTTCGTGTCATTGTAAAGTCCCCAGCTGCCCTATGGTCTGTGCATTAATACAACTTGGACAGGAAACCTAATTTCACTTCTCTTTCATGCCGGACACATAAAATTTTTCAATATTGTTGACACCTAATTTTTAGCATCTAGATTTAATTGCATCAAAAAGAAAAAATTGGGACTTATGTCCCTAAAAAATAACATTGCATATAGTTAGGAGCATTTTGCATTAGGAAAGATCATCGGCAGAGAGTGGATCTTCGAGAAGGAAATTTTAGGCGCATTTTTAGCATAATATATTTTAAAGCAAAAAAGGGAACATGTTTTTATGAAAATCGGGATAAGGAATCTGCAAAATTTGGTCAAAATTTTGAGGGATTTGAGCGAATATTGTTTTCTCCTTGCCCATTGAAACTGAAAGAGGAAGACATGTTTTTTTATATATATAAAGGGGAATTTCGGTCAAATCTTTCCAAAGATTTGACCAAAATCCCATCCGTCCCCCTTTGATAAAGTCGTCCAAAAGCTACAGGGACCAAGGAGAATTGAAGAATCTGCAGGAAAGAAGATAAAGCCAAAATAAAGAAATCCAAGGACGTGCAGTGGATGGGGAGGTGGACAAAAAAACCTTTATTCGGCCAAGAGAACAGAGAGAGAGAGAGAGGGCCTCGTCCAAACCTCTTCAACGCCGGCGTCCCTATTGCGATCTCATCGCTCGTTCTTTGTCCTCGACATTGAGTAGTTTTCATTGGTGCGATCGTTCATCTAAACTCACCCCGTGATCGTGGCCGAGGAACTTCGCGGATGAGCGAGGGATTGGCTCGAGTTTGTTCGAGCACACTTCCCCTTTGTCCTTCCCGAGCCACGTAGGGAGGTTTTGCCTTTTTTTCTTTGTTTTCCCGTGATCTCTCCATGCTTAACTTCCCTGTGGTCTTCATGTCCGCAAAAACCGACAAGGGTTAATCGGCTTGGTCGATTTTTACGCTTCCTTTTTGTTTGCTCTTGTTTCTGCATTGATTGTTGATGCATTGTGGGTCTTGATTTTGCATTCCTCGGGTCTTGCAAGCATTTAGTTCTCACCACACTTTACCTATTCCCCGATTTGTGTGAAAAATTCGTGTTGCCTTGAGCTGTTTTTTTTTGGTGAGATTTGTTTTGCTCACTCACGGAATTTCGTCGACGCCGGTGAGTCATCGTTGAAACGGTAGCTTCCCAGGTTTTTGAACGTTGTTCGCCGTGGTTCTGCTGTGAACGAGACGCCGTCGAAGTTTCCCTGCAGGCTACTTGCGAGCTGGGCATTCGCGAGATGGAGAAGAAGACCACTTGGTGGGCCGTGCGAGAGATGAGTCGGGACACGCGTCTCCGTGGGGGAAATCAATTGATTTCTTTTGCGTAAGGGCGTTGATCGGGCTGACTCGGGGGAATACGAAAAAGTCAGAGAGGAATGAAAATTGTGAGAGAGTGAGAAGCAAAAAAGAAAAAGTCAAAGAGATAAGTCTTTGATTCTTCTCGTTATTGATTTTGCAGGTTATTTGTCTGTGCAGAAGGAGGAGCACAATTCTTCAACTTTAGAAAATCGTCCACCCATTCCAGAAAAGACAAAAAGATGGGAAGTCCACTTTTCTTGCATTGAAAATTGTCTTTAGGAGCTCTCTGATCGTCTGATCCTCCTTTGGCCAAGCGATATCGCCTCTGAAGAACACCAACCCACTGTGAAGATCAACGAATCTTTAATTTTTGTGGCTTTCGATCTTTTGTTGCGTCCAAAGTTTTTGCTGCCCGAAGTTCCACCACCATCACCGCCACATTGAACAAAGTTGTTCATCCCCTAAGGTTCCATCACCACTGCCTTTGCGGATCCGCGAATTGTTTCCCATGACACCACAATATGTGGTTTGTGACTCGACGTCCAATCAATTCGAATTTGGAAATATTATCTGAGGATCAGGTAAGTATTTTATCCAAGTTGACTTGAATATTTGGTTGGCAATATTTCTTGTCTAACTTGTTTGCTTTGCGTGATAGGTGTTATAAATTGGAGTTTATTTTCCAATTCGCAACCGCAACATCAATTTTTTATTTCGTCTATAAGGCTTTAGACGGAATAATTAATTGCGCGGGAATATAATTGATATTTTGATCTTTAAGGCTTAAGATCATCCTGCGATTCTTTGTTGAATTTAATTTATTTTCCAATTGATGAGTCTTGTCTTATTTGAATTGCATGTTAGATTAAATTACATTTTCATGTTTAGGATAGATTCATGTTAGATAGTATCATATTACGTGATTAGATTGCATTTTATTTATTGCATGCCTAAATTAGGTCCTTATGTTTTATTTTCAAAATTCAATAAAATCTAAAAAAATTACATGCATGTCATTATTAGTCATTGCATGACATTTAGTTTAGGCACATTAAATTGCATGTCACTTAGGAATTGCATACAAATTCATAGCATGATAGAACATTACATTTAGGAATTTAGGAATCATGTTAGATTAAGTTTTCGCTTTTTAATTAGTCTTATTTAATTTCGAAATTCATTAAATAAATAAGAAAATGCTAAAAAAACCTTTTTGCATGTCATTTAATTCCTTTAGTTAAATAGCATGTCATTTAGTCCAAGTTAATTTCATATTAGGTCATGTCATTAGGATTAGACTTTCATGCATTTGCATATTAGTTTAGTTTTCATATTCTAAAATATTATCCGTAGTTAAGATAATATTTTAGTTTCAATTAGGGATTAATGTAATTCCTAGTTTAAATTAGAAGTTATTTAACTATTGATAATTAGTTTCATTAATTTAGAATTGCATTAGGATAATTGCATATATGATTAATTTTCCATTACATGCATTGCATTCATTTAAAAAAAAACAAAAAAAGTGAATAGTCTTTTTGTTAATTTGTCTCATTAGGTCATTTTTGTTTATTATTTTATTTCATTTAGCATTTCCATTAATGTCTACGCACCCGCGTGATCACTGAGTATGTTAGGGAATAAAAATCAATTCAAATTGCCTGCAAGTTATTTTTGAAATAGAAGAAATAGGTTCTCAAGTCCCCGAGTTCAAGAATCTCTGGTTCGTAGGAGTAAAATACTACTCCTGGTATTTTACATGGGTTTCTAATCGACCCACCTCAAATAGATTAGTGGCGACTCCTTTTTGAAATCGACTTCGCATGTTAAGAATTGAAACCTAAGTCGTGAATTGGTATGAGCTTGGGAGAGCTCGAGCTAAATTAGGTTTAGCAATCCATTAGCCGAACCCCTAGGTGGTGCACCTTCGGGGAGGTCGCGACAAATATCAACAAATATCTGCAAGGAAAAAAAACATAATGTTTTTTAATTTTTACAAAATTTTGGAATTAAAAATGTTTTTATGGAGAAAATGATCTAGTAAGTGTTCAAATCTTTTTAGGTTGAACCCAATGGACACATAGCTTATTAGTTGCTAATGATAATAGCATTAGATCCTTGTGAGAGAATGATCGTTAATCTCACTTAGTGTCATAATTGATATTTTACGTAGAGGTGAATGGTTTCAAAATTAGTCTAAGTTCTACCTGAAATTTGTAACGTATCTTATCAAAACAAATTTCTTAATTTTGGGAATGTGGAAACTATCATATGTATCCTAAAACCTGAAATCTACATTGTCGTTTGACTCCGAGGTCAGTTCTAGGCTCCACTCGAGAATTGGCCAACATTTTTTTTTTTTGCATTTCATTCTTCTTCTTTTTTTCATTTTTAGTTAAGCAAAACGAAAGTGAATGCAACAACAAGAATCCTCATTTAGAATTGATTGTTCTCTTTAAAAGTTTTAAGTGATGATTATATTTTCATGATAAGTTTTAAAACTTTCACTTCAATTATCTCTGAGAAATATGATTGTGTCAATTTTATAGAAGTAATTTAAGTTATGATTCATAGTTTATATAGTTTCTTACTATTATTACTTCATGTTTGAATTAAGCAATTTCTTATTTTGAAAAGTCTTCTTGAATGAAATTATTTTAAACTAAAAAAAAATTGCCCATTGTATCATTAATTCAATGAGACTGCGTTGAGCATGACTTATAAAACTTTTAGCTACAGATTCTCTCGTCACCTAACCATCATATATTAGATTAATTGAGAATTTTTATATCTAATCTTATCAAAACCGAATCAAGTAAAATAGGAATTGTCAATCTCAATTAATGCATATCACATCAAAATAACTCTTACAACTAGATGGTTGAGCCTAAGTCTTTTCCTCCTACGTAAGCACTAAATCTATACACCGACACCCTTCTTGGTGTCCTTAGCGCTTAACCATACTATTGCACTAAATCTATACGTTAACGCTCAATATCATCGAAAAAACCCGCTTTTCTTTCAGAGCCCACGAACACTAGCATATATAATGATGCTTGTCTGAAGAAACAGCACACAGTGCCATGAGCATTTGCAGATGACAATGCCTTGCTCTACCCTTGCTCTACCCTAGCTCCACCCTAGCTCCAAAATTGAACCTACCTAAAATTCCAAGCGAATTTTCGAGCAAAAGCCAAGATTTTTAAATAAGCAACATATCCCCTCACAATGAAAACCTACAATGATAAAGAGGGCAAATCTAAAAAGGATCTCTCAAAGTTCAAATCTTGATGCGAACTCCACATTTGGTACATTAATAAAGTAAAGATCTTAAGAAAATGACACTACTGATGTCATAATTTTTGCACAACATTCATTTGAGTATCATTATTATTTTTTAATAATAACCCAAGTACCATAACTTATATAATGCTCACTTTGGATAATGAAGGAAAAAAAGAAGATGCCTTGACAATGGAAGAAGAAGGACAAGTGGGAAAGAACAATCGCAATTTTGCATTGAGGAATGAATGGACTTTGATATGTTTTAGCTCTTCATAGAACTCTATTACAAGCACGATTTCTGAATGTGGACTTTGACGGTGGTTGAGTTCTCAAGATTGATAGCAGTTTGCAGCCACAGTAACTAGAGGTTCTTTGAGCTCGTGACCATGACCGGTCAAGCTTCATTGGGCTCTGCCTACTGATGATTGGAAATGGCGCTCACAAATGCCATATTGGCATCGTGAGTATGAAAAAAGTACATCATATTCCGTTAGCCAAATTAGATAGAGTCAAGGGAGTGACTTTATTCTAGAAATTTAACAAGTTTTCGAACTTGTTCACTTTTTGAGAGTTGCAAAGCTCAATTTTACTTTCGTGAGAAATTTTAGAACTTTTGATGCACTAATTTCTTGAAAATAACTACATCTACTACAACATTAAAATGATTACTTTCTTGATGGCACCTACTTTATGAGATGTCATGGAGAAACAATAGACAACTCGAAAAGAAGATGCAAGTTCCATCAACGCAATTATAAAAAAGGATGGAAGGACTCATTGTGTCATTTAACAAGCGCCTTTAGAAACGACATCTTTGAGAATCATTGAAGCGAAGATCGCAAAAGGGGTATTGATATATTATAAGGAGTCACAACAAAAAGGCACGAGCCAATTCTAAGGCAATTTGTAAATGCTAAAATGAAAGATCTTAAGATTGCCCAACAATTTTTAGCACATTAGAAGAGCTAGTAAATCAAATAAGAGCTTAGGTTTCTTTTCAATAAGTGGCCATACGAATAAAGAACTCTCTCGCTAGAGAGCTCCCTCTATTGAATGGCAGCTTACAAATCCAAAATTCAGCCTGAAACTCTAACCCATCTACTCCAATAGCCTTAGCCAGAGAGCTCCTAATGTCACACGACTGCTTTCAACCAAAACTACTCATAAACCATAACCTTCCCATTTGGCACTGCTTGATCCATCTTCTTCTCTTTCCTTGAAATGGCAACTCCCAAATTAGAGACAAACTAGAGACCTTAACCATTCCCTCCGACAATAGTGTCTATATTCCACTCCTTCCTCGTTATTAACAACAAACCATCTCAGCTTACCAAGTAAAAACTTGTTCTCAAAAATTTTCCCACTACCTTTCTTGACTAACCCAACAACCTTTGTTCTGGAATATCCCCTACTATGATTCACCTTTGACAATTTTCAGCCAATACAACCTTTAGGTTGAGGAAAACAATGAAAGAAGTAAAAGAGGCAGCTATTCGTCCTGTGGCCCTTTGTAAAAAGCTGGGAGGCCTTTGGTTACAAAAGAAGATTATTGCCATGGATGACGATATATCTACAAAAAAAGTTAAAGAATGTAAGTTGTCACTTTGCTTTACCAAAACCACAAAGTCAATATCCATGCCTTTCAAAATAGAATGCCCAAGGCATGAAGAATGAAAAATGTGGAGATTTCACTAATAACTCAAGGTATCTTCAAATTTAAGTTATAGTCTGCAACATATAAAGCAAAAGTGCTTGAATAAGGTATTTGGTCTTTTGTGAATCACCTATTATTGCTAAAAGCTTGAGAACCAGATACGCCCCTGCATGATATGATTTTACTATATGTGAATTCTGGCTTCATATTCATGGACTACCGATAGAGTGGATAACGGAAAATGTAATTTCTAGGGTGGTAAATGAAATTGAAAGGGTTTTAGCTACTAAAGTAAAGGCTAGATGATTTACAACTTACAAAATAGGCAAGGCAAGAGTTATGTTGGATATCTTAGCACCCTCGCTACCTGGTTCGATTTTCAGTAATAAGAGTAATAAATTATAGTTAGCTTTTAGGTATGAAATACTTCCCTACTATTGCTATGTGTGTGGGAGATTGAGACATTATACACAGTATTGTGGAGAAAACCTGTGTATTGATGAACGAGTTGAGAATATGAACAACTTGCCTTATGGATAGTGGTTAAAAGCATAAGCTAATGAATTTAGCCCCTACTAGAAACTTTTTCTACCGCAAAATATAGATATTATGAAGGAAGAGGTGATACCAGAAATGCCTAGGAACTCGAGGCAATAAGTGTTATATGATGTTTCTCTTGAGAAAGGTGATGAGAGGTTAGCTGCTGAAAAATAAAAATCAATTTAGCTAGTTGATAATAGTGAAGAGATCAATGAGAAGATACTAATTGATATTCATTTAAACTTACACATGAAAACATGGCTATACATTGAAAATAATTCGCACGGCACTCAAGTTGCTGAGAGTATCAAAAGAGGCAAAAGTCCAAAAAACCACAGCTAGTAAAAAGAAGAAAAAGTTTCTCACGCTACGAGCTACAACCGTCCAGTAGAGAGGTGTTGGATGAGGCTATGTTACTAGAAACACGGGTCCAAACAATGGAGGAAGTTTACAATTAGGCTTTGGTGGCTAGCTCTAATAAGCCACTAGGATACAAATGAAACTTATTTGTTGGATTTGTCAGTGATTGGGCTCTCCTTTGAAAATTCAAGCCCTCTGAATTTTAGTTGTTCAAGAAAAGCCATTTATCCTATGTTTATTGGAAACAAAGAATAAGGAAAATGTTATTAAACGAATGCAACGAATGTTACGATTTTAGAAATGTTTCATAGTATATCCAATGGGGCGAGCTGGGGGAATGACCTTACTATGGAATGAACAAGTTACTCTCAGTATTGAATTCAGTTCTATGTTTGTAATTGATGTGTTATGTATGTTCGGGGAGACTAGATAACAAATGCGTATCACTATTGTTGATGCCCTTACTAAGTTTCAACCAATAATGAGATTATGACAACAGATATAACAAATATGTCAATTTAACAAAGACCCCTGGTTATGTATTAGGGGATTTTAATGAAGTGTTAATCTATTGGAAGAAAGTAGGGAAGGGAATAGTGGAAAACTACATAATTAAAGTAATTCATGATTTTTCTGAATGCTTGTGAGCTAATGGATATGGAAAGCAATGGTTGCTCATACACATGGGCAAACAAACGTGAATGAGGAGAATTGGTTAAAGAGAAGCTGGATTGAACGATGTGTACCTTAGATTGGAGGGTCCAATTTGCCAATGTTGTAGTATTTGCTTTACATGCTATTGAATCAGATCATAGATAAGAAATGAAGGAATGAATTTAAATATGAGGTATTCTGGTTAGAGGATAAAGAGTATGCGAGGATTGTCAAGGATTCATGGCAGTATTTCCAAGACCATTCTCCAACCCTTTATAACAGATTGACAAAGGTGGCCGAAAACTTATTTGCTTGGAGTAAAAGGAAGTATATTAATGGTCAAACACAAATTGTTAGTTTTAAAAGAAAAACATGAGATTACTAGTAGCCAAGACTTAAATGTAGAGAAGAGCAGAATTGACTGAAGAAGGAGGTATAAAGATTGTAGAGGCAGGAGGAAATGTATGGGGGATGAGAGCTTGAATTTAATGGCTTAAATGGTGAGATAAGAACACAAAATTCTTCCATGCAACCATGTTGCAAAGAAGACAGAGAAATAAAATAGCCATGTTGAAAAATGACAATGACGAATGGATTAAAAATCCCTATCAACTGAAGAAGATGGATACTCAGTTCTTTCAAGAGCTATACAAGACAATATGGACCATAAACTTTACCCCAGTTATTGAACAGATTCCTTCCACTATTAGTGAGGAAATTAACCCAGTTTTAATTAAATAAGTAACTATAGAAGAAGTTTCCCAAGCGACTTTCCAGTTAGGAGCTCTAAAAGCACAAGGCCCGGTGGACTAAGTGGGAGTTTTTTCAGCACATTGGGAGGATATCAAAGCAGAATTATTTCAAGAAGTGCAATTGTTTTTCAAAACAAGATATATAAATCTTGAGTTGAATAAATTCTATATCACCTTGATCCTTAAGGTGCCTAATTAGGAAATATTGGATTAGTTCAGACTTATAAGTTTATGCAACTTCATATACAAAATCATTTCAAAGGTCCTGGTCAACGGATTAAAGCAGCGGCTCCCGGGGATTATAGCCGAAGAGAAAAGTGCTTTTTTTTTTTTGTAAAGAAGCAAAGTGCTTTCGTTAGTGAGCAACAAATTCAAGATAACATTTTTATTGTACATGAGGTACTTCATTAGCTAAGAATTAGAAAAATAAGGAAAAAGTTCAATGCAGTACTTATAGTAAATATGAAAAAGGCATATGATTGAATGTGATGTGATTTTGTTAAAGAGTACATGTTGAAAATGGGGTTTAGCAAAATTCGGGTGTACTAGATCATAAAGTGTGTCTCCACAATCTCGTATAGTGTCAAAACGAATGGAGAATCCTTACGTTTCTTTCAGCCAATTCGAGGGATTAGGCAAGGTGATTCGTTATTTCCATACCTATATATTATTATGGCAATTGCACAATTAGTATATTGAAACGAATGATGGGGAATGGTAGTATTATAGGGATAAAACTCAACTGGGAATGCCTTGTACTATCACACCTATTATTTGCCGATGACTTGATACTTTTCCTTGATGGGAAAGTCAGAATGCCAGAATGTCGCTAAGGTGTTGAATCAATACTGCTTTGCGTAAGTCAGGTATGATTTTAGTAAAGATTGCCTAGCTGCATTACAAAGAAACATGACATATGAGCCGAGGTTACCAAAGATTAAGAAAACATGGAGGTATCTCGGTATTCCATCATATTTGGGGGGTCAAAGAAACGGATGTTTTCGTGGATCATGAACGAGTTAACAGAAAGTTAGAGGGCTGGAAGGAAAATTTATTATCCAAGGCAGGGAAATAAATACTTCTAAAGACAGTGGTGTAGGCCCTTCCACAATATGCCATGTCATTGTTTAAAATCCCCATCTCTATTAGTTGAGATATTGAAAGGAAAAATGATGATTTATGGTAGAAAAATAATGAAACTTATAAAGAGATACACTAAAAAAAATGGGACGCTTTAAAAAAGCGAAATGATGCATGAGGGCTGGGGTTTTGAGACCTTATCACTTTTAACCAGGCTATGCTAGGGCGACAGGCATGGATGTTACTGTAGAATACTATTTCTTTATAGGGAAAATATTAAAAGGACTATACTTCCCTAATATTTACTTCCTACATGCAGCAAAGGGGTCTCGACCTTCTTAGGATTAGCAAAGCTTACTTGTGGACCGTGATGTCACAAGAAATTCCACTTGCTGGATGGTTGGAAATGACAGAAAGATCAACATTCGGGAAGACACGTGGCTGCCTAGAGGATTGATTGGAGGACTTGCAAATAGAAATGACCCAATCTATGTATCAGATCTTATGGAAATGGGGGATATAAAATGGAATGAAACAAAAGTGGTAGAAATATTTGATGATGGCACAACAAACGATATATTGGCTAGCTACCTCAATTCCCAAAACCCAGGAAAAACAATGAAGTGGGAACACACTAAAATAAGACAAGAGATCAACTCACAACATCAAGCCTCTACATCTTACCATACCCCAAAGGAATCATGGCAACAAATTCGGACCACGAAAATTTCACCTAACGTTTAATTTTTCCTATAGCAAATCAGTCAAAACGCTGTAGCCAAAAAATAAAATCTACTTCGGAGAAGGTTAGTACCTGAGAGTACCTGTCTGGTTTGTCGATAAGCCTCAGAGTCCATTGAACATATTTTTCTTCAATGTCCCCAGACCCAACAGATTTGGGAGGAACCGACAATTAATATTACAATTAGTCGATAAACAATGACTAGAATGGAAGAATGGTTGGTAAACCTTCCACAAACCTCTATCTCCTTCGATCTCCTTGCTTTGTTACTTTGGTAGATCTGGAAGGCAAGAAACGGTTTGATATTTCGAGCTCAAACAGTAAACGCCCAACTGGTAATCTCGTTAGCCATAGCATATAAAGAAAATATCAAACGATGATTGAAGAACATACTTAATAAATCAGTTGCACAGAAACCAATACCTGCGGGATGGATTCCTCATTATCCTAGAGTAATTAAAGTTAACATGGATGGCTCCTTTGACCTAGTAACAGGGGATAGTGCCATGGGATGTATTTGTAGAGACAACAAAGGGATTCTCATCGATGGTTTCACTCAATTGCTACGGGTCTCCTCACCATTCCAAGAGGAAGCCGCGGTAGTATTGGAAACCCTAAAGTTCTTTGAAAGATGGCACAAACAACAGATGATCGTGGATACAGATTGTGTTGATTTGGTGAGGATGATCTGTGTTGATACAGATCAAGTGAGTTGGGAAGCCTTTGCGCTTATCACCGAGACCCCAAGCCCGTGTGAAACAATTCGGCAACCTTTGCATAGCCCACTGTCCAAGAGAGAGTAACAGAGTTGCGAATTGAGCTGCAAAGGCCCAATGGACGAAGCGTCTTCCAAGAACATGGATTATCAACCCCCCTTTGAGTCTTTTGGATTTGCTTTGTGCTGAAGTTTGTGATTTGTCTTATCAAACTTATTATGATTTGAGAATATAGTAGTATCCATTATGACAAAAAAAAATAAATTGAATGAGAGCTTATGGAAAATACACCACTAATTAAAGAGGAGTAAGGAAAAATATTGACGACCCTTATCAGTTGATACAATCAATCTCCGATGGCTCTCATTTGATAAGTGTATTTTCTCCAAACTGAATTTCATCGTGTTATCTATATCTTGGGATAATTATCCAAAAAGTCCTAAACATATTGCATTTTTGTCAATTCAGCCATAAACTTTTTTATTTGGCCAATTAAGTCTTAGACCTTTTGAAACTTTGCCAATTTAGTCTTTTCACCGATTTTTTTTATATAAAAAATGCTTACGTGGCAAAGTTTAGGACTTAATTGGTAAATGTTTAAAAGATTTATGACTGAATTGTCCAAATAAAAAAGGTTTATGATTAAATTAACAAAAATACAATATATTTAGGATTTTTTGGACAATTTTCTCTCCATATTTGCCCTACCACCCTTTAACTAGTGGCATCATCTCCATAACTTCTGTTAATCTTCCATACGGTTTTTGCTATAATGATTCTCGAAAATTTCGTTTTCGGAAGCACATGCTAGATGAGACTTGGAGTCCTTCTTACTAATTGTCACAGGTATTTTTGGAAAATTCCTATCGACATTTTAACAAAGGGAAATGGATGCTGGTGGTTATACTGCTCTGTAGCATCTAATTTCAAGATTATGCAGCTGATGAAGCTTTAGCAATACCTGTCGGATGGATGACTCCTAAAGCTCCTTGTCGCGAGCATTGACCGCATCGTATGATGTGAGTAAAAAGCTAAAATAGACATAATCACACGTGTCAATGAACCGGGTCGGGTTTTTATGATATTAGACCGGAAACGTCATGGACACATAATTCAAGTATTTGGGTAGGGTCGGGTCATATTTTATGTGTGTATATATGTATTTACGGAGATTAATATGAATACGTCTACCTTTTGGGTCGACTCGAAACACGATCCCACCCAACTTGGAATTATTATAACTCTCAATAATTTAAGTGATTACTTGATCTAGAAAATACTCATAATTTCACGTCGGGTTGGGTTTCGGTTCAAGTGTATTATTTAGTTTTGACACCACTAGATAATAGCCAAGAGATAATTGTCATAGTTAAGGATAACTTGATTAGCGATTAGTGGCCCAATTAGTCTACATTAGTTTAACCACAACGATAATATTAATAAAACTAGTTGCTAATGATAGATAGAGAGGTTACTTTAGACAACATTTTGGTTTCAGCATTTGTGACAAGGTAAGTTTACGGATCGCAAGCAAGCAATTCGATCCACGACATTGGAGATAAATGGGTTCGAAGATTTCGGCTTGGTTTCTCCATCGCGCAAATAATATATTAACAACATCAGATCAAAATCTTAATTAAGTGAGACATTAAAATTGAGAAATTAAGAAAAGCTACGTAAATACTCACATGTGCGCCTCACATTAAATAAGTTATAATAAAAGTGCCTTTTTCTAGAAAATAGTTTATCAATATTGCTAAGAACTTCACCCAATTTTTTTCTTATGGTAAAGAGATTCGCACGCTTTATTCTTGGTTTTGGAAATTGAGTCTTTTGATTTTTCCACCGATGCATTTGATGATACATAAAAAAAAAACGTACGAAAATAAGAAACAACTTAAATTTTTTCCCGAAAAGCGAAAGAAGAGAGAAAAAGAAAGTAGTTTCCGTTCCGCCATTCCGGTGCGGCGGTTCGTCTGTCTCCGGCTACAGACGACGGCGATAGCTCTCTCGTCCGATGGAGGTGGAGGCTCCGCAAGCTCCTGCTCCTCACATGGCGGTTCACACATCCCACGGTAGGTTCTGTCTCTCTCTCTCTCTCGACAGTTTGTGGCACAGTCGTCTCTTCCGCAATCTCTTTGAGCGCGATCGATCGCGTTGTGCTTGCCGTCCTTTTACTCGCAAAGCAATCTGAGCCGACGTTCGATGGTTTTACTTGAAGCACAGCGGGTGCGGCGTGGTTGTGGTTGTGATGTTAACCACTTTCTCGGCCGGTTCGAGCGTTATGTTTATGCTGCTCTTTCTTTTTCCCTTCTTCAGATGGTTTTGATGAGGTCCAGCTTCGCGGTCTCGTCGCGAGCAGCTCGTTGAGCTTCGACGATTGGACTTCTTTGATTTCAGCTGTGGAGAATGCATATCCTGTAAGTCTAGTTCACCACCGAAACATCTGATGACATTGCATTTTGATGTGCTTGAATTGAACACTGCCTGCTGCAATGACATTAATGTGGCAGATTAGAGTGTGTTTCACTTGGATTTGGTTGATCCTTGGTCCAGAAAATCTTTCCTAATTTGACAGTTTTCGAATTCCAAAAGTTCAGACAGTTGGGTTGGTTTGTGAATATACTGCTATTATTTAATCGCCATTGTGTTCATGAAGGTCTAATTGAAAGCATTAATATTGACTTTTGGAGCATCTTGCCTTCTAACTGCTTGCTAAGTTTTTTGGCTTGAGTGAAAAATTGGGCAATATTTGCCTCACCTATGATTGGTCGGGCCTTAGATATCCCTGTATAATCAATGATGAATTGAACTCTGATGGCAATGAAGCCCTGGTACAAGGCTTAAAGATGAGCCTAGGCCCAGATTTTTCTTATGGGATTTTGCCATTCCAGTGCACTGAAATTCCATGTCAATTACATGACCTCGCGTGCAAGAGATTTCCTTTTTTAATGTAGATAAAGAAGACAGGTACACTTTGTGAAAAGTATAGTAAGATGGCATAGGCCTTAAATTATATTAACCAAAATGGCTGAAAAAGAATAGCGTCACTCTTAGAGTTTTTTAAAGTTGCTCATGTCAATCTCCTTACATAGGCGACCATTTAATGTTATAAGGAAGTTTTGTTGATTTTGGAGACACATCTTCGAATGTGTTATCTTCTGCTTCTTTTAGTAAATGTCTGTAGCTGGTATACACAGTTGATTCGTCAAAAATTATTTGAGGAGTTATTTGACGTTAGCAATCAGCATGTTCTCATATGGGAAGTTAGTGTCGGCAACTCCATCTTAATATAACCCTTTGAATAAGTGAACAACCCAGCAGTTGAGCGTATCTTACCTATTTGACATGAAGAGCTTTCCTTGATTTTTGTTTATCCCATTTTACTCATTTCTTTAGAAACCTCTCTCGTGCTAAGTCTTAGGAATTTTATGTGAAAGTTGGTCATAGGATTTTATGAATTTACACATGACACATAAGTTCAATTCTAACCCTGAAGGTAGGTCTTGTATTTTGATTTATTCATATAAATTTTTTAGCAAATTCCTCTATCATCACTTGTATCAGTTTCAGGTGGAAATTTTTTTTTATGAAGGTCTGATTTCTGCCTCAAATGATGCTCGCTTGATATTCTGTTGACTGAATCTGTTGCATGCAAATCCCACATCGGATGTGAATGAGGGTTAATGCAATTGTCAGCTGGGCATTACTATAGCTCTTATAGCTCCTGTCAGCAATATTAGTTGGACCATTTATTTGAGAGTGGCTTGCACTTTGAAATGTTAAATTAACTGCAACCTTCTCTATGGATTGGCATTGTTTATAAAAAAAGGGGTCTGGAAGGAAATGTAGTCTTGCCACTCAAAGAAATCTTAGCTGCATGAAAGAAGTGGACATCCTGGAATAGTTTACCCATGCTATGTTGCAGTGTTGATCCACAACATGTGTTCATGTTTCTAGATTGGTTATGAGAATCCCAGCATTAGCATTAATTGTCCCTACACATCTTGGGCCAGTTATAGCTGTCTTCTAGCATTGTTAGTCATTACTAATTCCTCAAGCACATTCATGGTGGTTTCTGATTATTTCTCTCCTAGAAGAATTATTTGAGTGCATTCTAATTTCTTCCAACCAAAAGCCTTCATGCATCTTCAATGGCAATTATGTACACCTCTACTCTCTTAACTCTTCAAACTGTGTGAGTTGCATGCTGATATCTAACATAAAACATGGTTAATGGCTTAGTGAAGTTTCTACTTTTTGTGTCTCTCTAGAATCTTTTTATGGAAAATTTGAACTTCTGAAAAATAGCAGGTGTTAAGCTGAACTTCTTGAAGGATTAAATTAGATGCTCCATGCTTTGAGTAAACAAAAAGGTTATTTTAATGCTAGATAATATCATTGATGATGAATCTTAAAGTGTATTCCATAGAGGTACGCACAAATCGTATTGCAATAACATCATTTTACCTTGCAAACTTGCTAAGATTCTGGCAGTACCAAAATGGCACCTTAATGATTTGCTGTCCAATTTGGTAAAAGGTCTTGCTCACATCCAGTGATCACTCGAATTCAAATTCTTTCAGGCATTCTTTATAGACTAGTGATAGTGTTGAAATTTTGAAAGAATCTCCTGCATAGTGAGGCCAGTACATCAAAAGCTACGAGTGTCGCCCATGGCTTGAGGTACAAGGATTACTCCCTTATAGCTATTTCCTTCTCTGATCAGAGTTTCACAGAAAGATTTGATTAAAGTCGCTTCCTATGAGGGGAATTCATAACTTGGTCCAAAATATATTTATTCTCCTCATATGTTTTTCTTTTCAGTAACTAGATGGACATGATGACTCCAATGACAACTTGAGTGTTTCTGTCATTACTTGCGCAGATGTGCGTATTGTATTTTCATGTTGATCTTTGAATATTTCCTTCCACTCCTTGTACTTACTTATTTGTCTATTCTACTGTATCAAGGCTTACTTAAAGTCACCGTACGTTTTTTCTATGAGATTGCCATCTTACTATGATTTGATTACATGTTTCAAGGGTGAGCCTGCCATCCTTAAAGTAGAAAAGCAATTTTAACTACCTTACTTACTGATGGTCCTCAAACACAATTGGAAGCCATGAGTTTCGGTGGTAAATTAATGTCCATATTTAATTCAAGTTTTTCTTATTTCCTAAGAAAGTGTGTTCTTTTCTGTTGATTTAGTAGTTCTATTGCAATTTCTCAATTTAACTGCATCAGGATGTATATTGAATGTGCATTAAGTTCTGTCATGCAGTCCATGATCAATAAATTCATTTTATTGATGAGACTGCATTTGCCTTGTTTTATGGTTTGGAGTTTAATAGCTTGCCAATGGCCATTATGCCTTTTAATATAAATGCATCAATCTGAAATAAACTCAGTGGCGGCGGCTGAATGGGTCCTTTGTCTTTCTTTTTCACCAGTAAAGGAAAAGGAACCCTGTGTGAATCAGCAAGGTCCATTGAAACTTTTAATTGTTCTGAGAAATTGTGAAATTATTTGCTTAAGTCAATAACATTTGTTCAAAATATCATGCAGGACGATGTAGAGAAATTATGCCTGGTGTATGACTCTTTCTTATGTGAGTTCCCATTGTGCCATGGATACTGGAGGAAGTATGCAGATCACAAGATGCGCTTGTGCAGTATTGAAAAGGTTGTTGATGTGTTTGAACAAGCTGTGCTGTCAGCAACTTATTCAGTTGATGTGTGGGTGGACTACTGTCACTTCAGCATGTTGGCTTTGGAGGAGCCAGATGATGTCCGAAGGTAATAGCAGTTCTACATGCTTAAAAACTTGACAATAGTCTTGCATCCATCGTTTCTTGTAGGCATCTATATTGGTGATCTTTACAGTTGTCTTTAATGTAAAAATGAATGATTTCTGAAGTTAGCTGAAACAAATTTCTGATTCCTACTAGTCCTCCTTGAGGATTAGGCTTGGATTTTTTACTTTTAGGTTCTTAGTTGATATTTGACAAGGATTCCCTTGAGAATTTTCAAGGAGAACTCTCTCTTTTTCAAGAAATAACTTAAATTTCTTCATTCCAATATTGTAGAAGAAAGGGCAAGAAAGGATTACTAGATCTTTGTATATCCTATGAGTGTGCTAACAGGAGGTGATTTCTTTTTACAACACTTGTTGTTTAGATCGAGTTGACTGCTCTCATTGCATCTCTCAAATTTTCACTGAAAGTCAAATTGTGTTCCAATGGTCATCATTTTGAAGATGTGCTTCTCTGAAGTTTCATTTGCAACACAAACTACATTGCTTTCTGCATTTCTGCCACTTCGTATCTTGAGATATATTTCTTTTGCGGAACAATACGTCCTTTTAAAAATTGTTACAAATCTTTTGACATTACATAGTTAGGTGTGTGATAGTCATATGCCGGAACTTGTTGAACTGATGATTGGTTTCTTGTATTCGGTACCGTGTGGATACTATTATTGGAAGTGGATTTATTGTTTAAGTTCTTGAGTGTATGCTGCAATATTTTCTAGTAAAAAGAGAAAATAACCAAAATGATCCTCAGCTTACTCTGATGATACTTTGTATGCTCTATATTAAATTGGAGTATTTGGTTTTCAATTCTACAATACTCCATATATTACCTCATTATAAATTTAGTGATCTGATCTCTCTAGGTTACTGCCTGCTGAGCTCATAAAAGGTTTATCTTCTAATCCAATCAAAGCGAGAGTTTGGAGCTGTCCTCTGTCTTTCTCTGTTCGTGCTTGTGCTTGTGTGAGTTTGTGTGCTTGCTTGTCTCTCTGTGTTTGCTTGTTTGCATGTGCTTATTTGGGCTCATCTTGAGCACAAACTTGTGCTGCAAGTGTGGCGGGGCGTGCCCTTTTTTGTCAGTGGCTGGAGGCATAATTCTCATTTTCATCTTCTTTGAGTTCCTCACCATGAATGATGTGTGGTTGATTAGCGACCTTAACAGTGAGGATAAGCACTATTCCATGTATATTACTTACAGTGCATTTCAACAGTTAAGTTTACTTCTTGCATTGTCATTATCATCCTCATCATGTTATTGTGAAATATTTTTTTAAAAAAAGAAAGCAACATCAATCTTCAATTGATTAACATCTTTGACGGATCATCAACTAACAGATTGTTCAGAAGGGGATTATCATTTGTTGGCAAGGATTACTTGTGCCATTCCTTGTGGGATAAGTACATTGAATTTGAACTATCCCAGCAACAGTGGAGCTCTCTTGCTCATATATATGTGCAGACTCTGAGATTTCCTACCAAAAAGTTACAGCATTACTATGACAGGTATTTCTCTGAGCTTCGGCCTTGCAGATAGATTTTGTACAAAAGGAGCAATATGATGTTAATTTTAGGCTTTTTTTTAGGTGACCTCTTGTCTTTTCCATTTAATGTCAAGTTATCTTGTCTCTAAACCTTCTTGATTTGAAGTCTTTGTTGGAGAAACATTTGCTAGAAATGCATTGTTCATTCTACTCCATGGTCTGACAGCAAAAGTTATCTTGTCTCTAAACCTTCTTGATTTGAAGTCTTTGTTGGAGAAACATTTGCTAGAAATGCATTGTTCATTCTACTCCATGGTCTGACAGCAAACACAACATATTGGTACCTTGTCTCCTTATCTTTGGTGAATAAGAAGCCTATTTTGTGAGAGTTTGAACTGTGAAGTCTAGATAAAGCACCTATTCTGCACAGTAATGGGAAATTGTCGAATTTATAACAAGTGATAATGCTTAGCTGGAACCTCTGTGTTGTATAAATGGTCAATATTCATATAGTTGGCCATAGATCGCCAGTTGCAGCAATTTCTTTCAGATTCTGATATAAATAATTGTTCAGGATGTTCAGATCCTAGCTTCATTCCTTGCTTAGTGCAAATGATGTGCTGCATCTTTTGGGAACATACAGTCACCATAAGGAATGTAATTGATTTGAACACAAGCTTTATAACATAACAGCCAAATCAGAGCATAGACAAGTCGTATTTATGGCCATAATTTGTAGATTTGGCTATAGATAGCAAGTGGTAGCAACTTCTTACAGATTGCAAGATCCTAGCTAATGCTTTGCTTAGTGGAAAGTCACATCCTTGCTGCACATTTAGGAACTCAAGTCAAGATGATCAATGTAATTGATATGAGCACCAAGCTATATTACATGACAGCCAAGTCTGAGCATGTGAATTTCCTACCATTTTTTAAAGCACTAACGAACCTTCATTTAAACCATAAACACCTGATGTAGAGCTATGAAATGATCTTTGACCTTTTCTTGGGGAGAAAAATAGTATCTCTTTTGGATTAATTGTAAGAGGATAGTGAATCGTTACTTGCCTGCCTTATAACATTCATAAATAATAACTGAAAGATAATTAAGTGACTGCAAACAAATGAAAATTCTGATCTGCATATTTATGTATGACACTGTTAATTCCCTGTTTGGTAAGACCATGGCATGATGCAATGGAATGTCATGACTTATACTTCAATTAAAGATATCTTGATATCTCTGTCTAAATAAGGATCTGCATGTTCTGTCTTTTAAAATGTTATGACTACGCACATTCCTCAAAGATGAACAAAAACACCTCTATTCCAAACAGATGCTTTCTAATAAGGATTGGCATAACTGAATAAGTTGCATGTCTCACCAGATGACCTCCTTTTTGGAGTTGGCAATTCATAGTGCGTGTGCCATTTAGTGTGTTATAGCATTGTCTATATGTTGATTTTAGGAAATAGGAAAGAGAAGAAAGAACATTTTTCACATGAACATACTATGCTTTTGGATATTTATTTTGTTCTATGTTTTGGACTTCCTTTATCGGTCTTTTTTCTTTTGCCTTTTCAGCTTTAAGAAGTTAGTTACCATTTGGAAAAAGGAGATAGTAAACACAAGTGAGCCTGACTTAGAATGCAACCAGGAAAGTGAGATCGAGAGTGAAGCACAAACATTTTATAAAGATGAGGATGTTGCCAATGTTATTAGAAATTTGTTGGGTTCATCCAATGGCCTGGATAGGTCAAGGGCACTTTACAGGTACATGAAAATAGGAGAAAAACTTTACAAGGAGTCACACCAAATGGATGAAAAGATTCGTGGCTTTGAGTCATGCATTCAGAGATCTTATTTCCACATGAAGCCACTTGACGACAATCAGGTGGAAAATTGGCATAGGTATTTGGATTTTGCTGAGAAGCAAGAGGATTTTGATTGGGTAATACTGGCATTCAAATGCTCTCTTTCTGTGCCCACTGTGAACTTTTGGTCCCCATTGTTCCTTATGTTGGCATAGATTTGATAATTTGTAGGTTGTTAAACTTTATGAGAGGTGTCTGATTCCTGCTGCAAACTATCCTGAATTTTGGATGCGTTATGTGCATTTCATGGAAACCAAAGGAGGAAGAGAGTTGGCTAACTCTGCATTGGACAGGGCAGTGCGCATTTTCCTCAAGGTAAGCTTGTCCATTACTTAGATTTAGATTTTCAAAAAATGCTGCAATGGCATTGATTTATGAATGGTTAGTTAATAATTTTTTTTTGGTAATCGATGACTCCACCACGAGCCCCCATGCCTAGATGGCACTAAAAGGCCGGGCCCCTATACCTCGGGGGAGACTAGCACAGGACCCTAACACCATGCCTCCGCACTTAAGACGCTACAATTGCGGGTTTCGAACCCGTAACCTTGGCGATGAGGGATAGGCTCTTAACCAACACATTTACCCACCGTTGGGTAATTAATAATTTCTTTGCTGTCCTATTTTCTCAAAATTTAGAGACGTGGTGTTGTCTTTTCACATTTCTCTTTTTGAAAAAGATACAAAGGAGAGGAAATTGTTTAAGTACGTTAGGAGTATGTAAGAACTGGAAGAAGAGACTAACATGACAAACTCTACTCCTAGAAAAGCATGCGTGAAGATGCTTCAAAATGCAAATTTGGTTACTACTGTTAACCATTAATGACATACGCCCAAGATTTGAGGTTTATAGCATTTATGGAGGTGTTTAAAACTGCAAGTTTTGTTTAATAAAATTTATGTTTAATAATGCTAGGCCCCCAAGATTTGATGTTTGTCTTAGATTGCCCTCCCTGTTGTTTAATTTCTTCCACTGTACTTTTGAAACATGAGGGAGTCTTTTCAGTCAAGACGAAATTGTTACTGGTGATGGCAAATTTCTTTGTAGTTTTGTTATATAACAATGCATAACTCAATCTCACCTATTTCAAAATGTGACTCATGCTTTTTGGACTTGAATTGCTGATTGCTGTTTAATTTTTATTCTGACCACATTTTGTATATGTATTCCAGTGAATTTCCTAATCTAGTAGGGGCAATGCGAATATCAATTTACGGAACAGTCAAACAGAGAGAACTTTGGGATCTGGTGACAAATGCTTGGCAGATTCCTGTTGGCAATGGAAATTTGAGGTTGTCTGAATATTTTTCAAAGAACAAAGTATTAACTAGAAAAAACGAAAGCAACATGGGGCAGAGTGAGACAAATACTTAATTTTGGGGGAGAAAAGTGTTGTTAACCCTGACATTGATGACTTCATTTAGCAGGATGAGTTATTTGGTTTTGCATGAGAGCTTCTTTATTCTGGAGAATGCAAAATGTGACTAATTGATCAGGCTATCAAGATGTAGTTTTCAATCGCAAGAATGTATTACTATAACCATCAATTTGTGGCTAGCATATGAGTGAATGTTTTCTTGCTGCATCATGGTAATTAGGATGACACGAATATTATGGGGAAAGTGGATTTGGAATGAAAGAAGGATGCATTTAGTTTGGGCCATCAGTTTTGATAGTGAATGATTCTATGTAGTTTGGCTGCTCAACCTATGTTTGGGAGGAGCCAGAAGGAAAATATGAATAGCAAATATCTTGAATTTTAAATTGTATTGCCTCTCCCTTCTCATATTAGTTTCGATATTTCCCCCTTTTCCCACTCAAACTTTCAATCCTCAATTTTCAAGCCTAAAGTTCTGTTAGAAGATGACAAGGTAGTGCTGTTTTATGGCATGCAAAGTTCAGTGACGGAGCATTAATGTTTACACAAAAGTGTGTGCTGGGGAAAAAAGTGCTTCCTTGTTCATGTAGGCAAATAAGAAAAGATAGGATTAGGAATGATTGTGTTCAAGGATCAGTTGGCATCTGTCTCCATTGAGAATAAGATGAATCGGCTCGGTTGGGGTGGCTTGCTGAACAGTGGTCTTCTATGCTCCACTGTCAAGATGGAAGTTTGATGGAAATGCGAGGTGAATGGGGACAAGGGAAGATTGAAAGGATGTTGCAAGAGACTGGTAAAAGTGATCCTGTTTGTAGCTTTTCAAAGACTTCAAGTAAAAAAAAAGAACCGTGGTGGCATAGGATAATACCATGTAACCGGCTTTAGTTGGTGTGATAAAGCTTGAGTGAGGTGGTAGTAAGTGACTGCTCCTGTAGTCAATAGACTTTTCCAAGGAGTGGTGAAATTTTTTTTAATGGTTCTGTGGGAAATTTTACTTGACATGATGTCTTACTTTTCTGTGTAGAAAGGTATTTGTTGATAGCATGAATTTATAATGGATCATTGACAACAAAAATGTACATGTTCTCAACCCTAATATAACTAAGGCTTAGTTAATTATGTCAAGTAGTTAAAGCAGGAGAGTAAATTCGTCCTTTGACTGTTAAGCTATGCCTGAATATAAGCTGGGGAGGATTGGGTCTGAAGAAAGCGTCTAAGTATTGGCCCCTCACCTACTGGTTTTATTTTTTGCACTAGTCATGATGCTTAACGACCCCACATGAGGTTACTCTGAATGAGATAAAATCCTCATGTTCCAGTGGCTGACTTTTTTCTTGCTAGAGGGATGTGTTATTTTAAGATAGCGACAGCAATAGCACATCCCACTTCCTGTTAAATATATATGCAAGGCTTTCCTAGAAAATTGTAGAGGCCACTCTAGGACTGATAATTCCCAGATTAATCACTCTTATTCCGATCGTTTTTACATCTTGCGTTTCACTGAAAAGTGGTGATTTCCAATATTGTCATGAAATCAGTGCCTACTCTGGTACAGTGTTTATATGCAGGTTTACCTTAGAATTTCCTGGATTTCTGAAAGCGATTGGGGTGACTTGATACATTTAAATCTTGATTAATTGGAGAACCATCTAGAAATTGACTGACGTAAAGTTAAGACTGGTTGACCACAGCCCACCTTGCAAGTGCACTTGCTCCATTAAACAAGCTCACTGAAAACTTTTCCTTGCCCACAGACACATCAATTAAGAACTGACATAGAGTAACAAAGACCCTATATAACGCATCTTCTAAGGAGTTGCTACTCAAGAGATCCATGAAGGTTGATGGTCCTCAATTGAAACGGGTGGATTCATTCACTTGATCAATTGCTAAAGCTAATTTGATATTTTTCACCATGTCCAATGGTGCAATATGCCATATAGTTATATGGTGTCAATAGATTCAAGTATGTGGAGAAGCTTGTATTAAGTTTGTTTGGACCCTCTATAATACCACATAGTACGGTACATTAAGAAAGAGGGCCTGTGCATGGCATGTAGTGCACGGATCTTCACCAATTGATCTCTTGACATGAGTAA
Organism: Melaleuca alternifolia; assembly: GCA_019926035.1. Taxonomy (NCBI): domain Eukaryota; kingdom Viridiplantae; phylum Streptophyta; class Magnoliopsida; order Myrtales; family Myrtaceae; genus Melaleuca; species Melaleuca alternifolia. Next base: position 1,229,063 of record JAGKPW010002341.1, read on the forward strand.
CAGGACTGTAGAAAAACTACTTCCATGTGGTTGCAATTTATTTCTGTCTTAATGAGATCAGCTGAGACAGTAATTTATTCATTCTGGAGAGAGAGCTTATCTTCTGTGTCATATGTCCTAACAGAGAACTCCAGTGATCCATGCATATAATGCCAGGTTTAAGGAGAAAATAGGTGATGTGTTAGGTGCACGTGCAGCTTTTGTCCATATTCATACAGAGCTGGCTGCTGACTTTGTGGAAGATGCCATCATGAAAGCAAACATGGAGAGACGCTGGGTAGGTGACCAAATCAATTGGCACAACCGACTTTACTATCTGATGTTTAAAAGTTGAATCACTCCTAATCCTTTTTCGTCATTAACAGGGAAACCTTGTGACTGCATCGAATATATACAAAGAAGCGCTAGACAAGGCCATATCAAGCGAAAAATTTCATTCTCTACCCACTTTATATGTGCATTATTCACAGCATTTGTATTTGGTATGATTGCAATGGAACTTGAAGTTCCATTAAACAATGTCGCTGTTCTATTCACACCACTTTTTGTGCCTTTGTAACGCTAGTTCCATATCTGTATATTGTATTTGACAAATGCTTGTCTTCTTTGTTTCCTTATATTTACAGACATCTGGCAGTGCACGTGCAGCCATAGATGTCCTGGTAGATGCTATTAAACATTTGCCCCATTGCAAATTGCTCTATGAGGTATTTCATTCCTCGTCACCCTAATCAAGTTCCCTCCTCACTTGCCCATTTATTCTCAAATATGTTCTCAAGTCACATCTATGGATTGTATTTTGTTTGAAAATAGTTTGGTAGGTCCAATGACATTCGTTGTGGCTCTTTTTTAACTTTATGTTTTTGAATGGGTGATACCTCTATTTGCCTTCATTTAGCTTTTCTCTTGTGAGATTTCACATATGATGAGGTGAACGAGCGTGAAGAAGGCATTGTAATGTCTTCAAAACCCGAGGTGGCAATTTATCACCAAAAACTCCTTGTGAGGCAATCATAGGTCTTGGTTTTTGACATTGCTGACTTAACATGAACCTAGAAATCCACTGAACCGTTTCCCAATGGTTTAATGTGGGGGTGGTGCTACTATAGCATTGCATTCTATAGCACTACCATCATAAGTAACTTGGTATACTGTGCATATATGATCTGGAGCTCCTATTAATGACACATACATTCTCTTATCTTTTCCAATTGAACGATCCATTAACCCAACTAAGACAACTAAGAGAGGATTATAACTGGATTATGACTATCAGTATTATTAATATTGTTATTAATTTCTACTGGAGACTGCGAGGAACTGCTTTATACTGTTTTTTATTTTCATAATATTTGACGAGGGGGGGGGGTGTTGGGGAGGGAGGGAGTGGGGGCAGTGCATTCTGAAGAAAAGAAGGCCCTCCAAGATAGAACACTCAGCAGAAATGGAAGAAAAGAAAGAGGAAGGGGGAAAGCATAAACACTTAATGAAAGACTTGGCATATTGATTGGTAAGCAGCTATCAGTCAAATTTGGTGGGGCCATTGTTTGTCCTGGCTGTCAAGACCATGATTTGTGGCCCTTGATGGCAACAACCACCGGTAGAACATGGCATTTGTGGCAAAATAAGATAACGGAGTTCCAAGTTTGAAGTTTGAACTTGGTGTCAGCTGTCAAATCTTAGCTCTTAGCTGTGATGGTGTATCCACCAGTCGTTAAAGTTTTCTTTCAGTGCTGTCACATAAATTATTGCAAACTGTATATTGGTTACTGTAATTTTTCTATGAATAAAGATTGGTATTGCCACAATTATATGATCACTTTCAATGAACTAACCTTAAATCACATTTTATCGCTGATTGTTGCCGATTACACTGAATTCAGGAATTGATAAGATTTGCAATGAGCCACGAAGGGATGGAACATATAAATGTCGTTGAGACTGTTATAGCCAATGCGTTGTATTTGCAATCTAGCGAATCTCAAGTTTTGGACTCGAAAGATGGGGAGGATATATCAAACCTGTACCTAAAGGTGAAACTCTATCCCAGTCATGCTTAGCGTTCATTCAAGAGCCAAGTAGGACGTTTATGGGCTTTTGTTTGGTTGGAGAGTGTCTGCATGTGCTCTTTTCATAGTATTGTATTATTATTTGGTCAATAAAGTATCCTACAATCACAGTGCGGGCATAGTATCTGAATTTATTTTTACTCTTTCTTTGGTTTGGTCAATTCTTCTGGTACTCTTCTAGAAACCCAATGTGTCATTGTATTGAATTAAAAAAACACAAGCAATCTGACAGGCTTTCTAGTAACTTCCTTGAGATGATTTTGGTGGCAGTTTGTTGATCAATGTGGAAGCATTTGTGATGTAATGAGGGCATGGAATAAGCACATAAGAAAGTTTCCTCATTCTCTGAGGACAAATGTATTTTCCAAAGCAACTGCTAGCAGTAAAATAAAATCTTTTAAGATTGTCATGGAAGAGAAGCAAAGATCGTGTGTGATTGAGCCTGACGAACTGTTGGGAGATAACTGTTGTGAACTCCCATTAAAGCATTCCGTTAAGGAGGAGGGATCTTCAGAGCAAGGAGGAGGTGATTTATTGCCTGAGCAGGTTAACCCAGGGGAAAGATCCAATAGTTCACCATTGCCAAGTCATGAGGTTCAAGATGGCAGTGCTGCAATACCTCAGCAAGACTCTGAAGCATCTGATGATGGTGAAAGTCAGACAGCTCAAAATGCTTTAGAGCAATCCAGAGATAATTCTTCCGATGGGTCAGATGTGGATATAATTGGTGACGAAGCTGCTAAGGAAGCTGACTTAGTTCAATCTGATTTAACATGCTCCAAGGACAATAACCAATCAGGGCATAACATAACCAATGACAAGTCAATGCCACTTTCGTTTGAAACACTTTCTTTGCATCCTCAAGAAGATAGCACTTCTGGATCAATCTCTAATTTATCTCATAATAGTGAAACTTCTACTGAGCCTCGGGTTACAAATGAAATCTTGCTTGTTGGTGGTTCTCAAGAAACCTGCCCGTTCAATGAGAGTTTGCCAGGGAGTGGTTACGGGAGTTACCAGGATCCAAAGAGGTTCAGTTCATTTGGCAGTCAAGGTTGTGATGGTGCTGATAATCAAAGGCAAACGAATAGCACGCCATGTACAGGAAGCCATCAAGATCATTATTCATCAGGGTCACTTCCAAACCAGCATGAGCCTGCCGATAGGGGTCAAAACTGGCATCACGACAGAGTTCGCAGGGATTCCAGATTTGGATCCCGTGGGCACTTGCGGAAGAAATCACAACATCAACATGATTCTCAGTCAAGCCATGGACGAGGTAAAATGGGAGGTCAACTAAATCAGCAAGGAATTGTGGCAAAGAAACCGTTTCATGCTGCAACTCCGGGTAATTTGGTGTCATCTCATGCATGGCCTATGCAAAATGTGCAGCCGCAGAGTTTTGCTCATGGACCTCTGCCTCAGTTGCCTGTGCAATCTGCAATATACCCTCAACCTCAGATGTTCCAGTATCCTCTGCAAAATACTGAGCAATACGGGCAAATGCAGAATACTGTAGCATATAATCAGACGTGGCAGTATTATTACTACCAGCAACAACAATTTATGCAACAGCAACAGCAACCTCAGCAGCAACAGTCCCAACATCAACATCTTTCACAGCAACCATATCAACAGCAACAGGTATGTTATCATCCACAGCAGCAGTGGCAACAGCAGCTGCTGCTAAATCAACAATACCAGCAGCTGCAGGGCCAACAGCTACTTTCACAGCAACAGTCCAATGACAACCAACAACTTCAGCAGCAAGAGCAACCATTGCCATTGCAACATCCCTTACCTCTGAAACCTTGCCCACTGGATGAACAGCAAGCAGAACGTCAAAATCAGGAGTCAGAGATGCCATGGGGACAGCGAAAAAAGATACAGCAAGGGGCAGAAGTTGCAGGAGAGAAAAGAGAGGGAGTACACGAGGCAGTGGACTCTACATCAGAGATTTAGACAGGTAACAATGTACTGTTCTCCATATTGTCACCAGTGGTAATTGTTCAAAAGGTTCAGGGTGAAAGTTAACCTGTCAGTGGATGCTCATTGAAAGTGGAATCACATTGTGATAATCTAACTGTATTCGATTATTTGAGATATCTTTCAGCTCAAATGTTTGACCAGGTAAAGCTCAATGCATGTATTAGTGTCTAGCTTGTACGGGGTCAGAGCTACAGAACGTACACAGAAGTGAATGCATGTCATGCATTTCCAGAAAGAATAAATAAAGATGTGAAGCTGTGGACACAACGCACACAAAATTGCTCTATTATTCATCTGCCCATTAGATTTTTTTTTTCCTTAATAATGTCCATGTGAAGCATCTTTATGATCATTTGGGGCAAAGGAACTTCCATACTAGACTTGCATATAGAAAGGAGAATCTTTTCTTGTAAGAATGAAACATTGAGCAACTGACTTTAGATATTCTGCAGAGTCAGGCGACCAGTGTGTTGGTAATGGATCTTGTATGACGCGTAGCTGCATTTCATGCAGTGTATATACTGTCTTTATGGGGTAACTGCTGCCGCTGCACAAGCAAGGGACCTTGCACAGTGGCTGCCTGGCTCATCATGGCGTAGGGGGATGCAGGGGGAGGGTTTTGGAGGACTGGAAGTAACATATGCAATGTAAATTGGCTCTTGATTATACGCAAGTGATAGAATTAGATGGCAGGACAACTTCCTGTTGGCGGAACCAGTTTGGTCACCAATGTGAGTTCTTTTGTTCAGTTATCGACTGAACTTGTAAAAGCGACTTACATCTGATTTTGTTTTCTTGCCTTTTCATGCAAGGCCTTTACCTCGTATTTCTCGTGCTCCTGCTGTCCTGTTTCTCCTCAAATGTTTCTTCGAGCTTTCTGTGTCCGGCATTGGGTATTGTGATCTTGCTCTCAATTCTTACTATGTCCGTCGCGTTTGCCATTTGTCTTTTGTGGAGATCAATTCCTGGAGCCTTTTCCATTGTGTTTGATGCAGGCAATAGCTTCCTTCATCTCTTCATTGTCTACCTTCATGTTCTTCATCGTGCAAAATGTGAATCGATGGTCAAGTACATCATGTTGTGCAAAAACAAGCTGCAATAGCCTTCCGGGATGTCTTAGTAGTTTGCATTGCATATTGCCATAATAATAATAATAATAATAATAATAATAATCATCATCATCATCATCATCATCATCATTGGAAATTGACTCAGATCACGTATCATCATAAGGTGTCTTATCATGTAATCAGCCCCAGAGCTTACAGATATAGCAGTTTATCCTCCTACCTTCAAGAAACTTCTAATCTGCTCATAAAGTTTCTAAACTAATTATTTCTAATCGATTTTAATTCCTTTAATTAATCTAGCTTAATAACCCACAAATTGCACTTTAAAACATATAATGAGGCTCTCAATGTCAATAAAGCCATTTTACTTTGTAAAATTTACAAAATCATCCATAGACATGTCAAGAAATTTCTGAAATGCTGGTCTCAGGGCTAGTTTTACCATTTTCGCACCTAAGAAAATTTTCAAATCAAGCCAAGAAATAACGATACCCTGGTAAAAAAAGATGTCGGCTCATCCTTGAAGTTATTGTAAACTTAACCTAAGAAAAGAAAGATATTTAGCAAGCACAACACAATCCAAATTTAATGGGTGAACTTGGGTTGATAAAAATATTTAAGCCCTTGAAACCTACAACAAATGGTAATAAACCATTAATAATTAATATAGTTCATAATGCAATGTTGGTTCTGTTTGTTTTGCATGGAACGAATCATTTGGAAAATTTCCCAATAATAATTGCTTATATCACTTATAAAAATGAGTGATTGAAAATTATTTTCTTCGTCCATGAAGATGTTGATACATAAATTATTGTTAGTAATTAAAATTTTTTCCATTGACTAATCTACTCGAGCTATACAAGGCATCATTTTTAGGAAAATATTTACAAACTTGTTCATTTTCCGTGAAATAAATATAACTTTAATTTGATAAAAATGACAATATGAAAGTTTCACCTTATTATGCACATAATAAGGTAAGAACAAAAGTCTAGACTCGAGTTGGAAACTTTTTTTGTGTGTTTTTTTCCTCGGTAGTTGAAGATAGAAATTTTGAAGGTGAAGAAGGTCTCTAGAGGGTGGTAGTGCTGGGCCAAAGTGAAGAAAGATGATAACGAATTATATCTCATTTTGCAACTCTAAACATCAACTAAACTACGTTTTATAAAACATGTCATGGATGACGTCATCCAACAGTTGAAATCTACTCTGAAATCTTTTTTACCATTCGATAATTTAATTGAAATTTTCAATTTCCCTAGTGGCTACCTTTTCTTTTATACCATTCCTTTGCTCTATGTCTCTTCCTTGTCGTCGTTTTAGGAAGAAGTGAAGATAGGAGTGCTAATTATTTATTCGATAATATGTGCATAGCATACCTAAGAATGTCAAAACCACTTGTGTTACCGCTTGTTTAAGCTATTAACAAAGAGTGCATTACAATGATGTGGATATGAATTGAGATGTCAAGTATCGAACTGGCCTAGGGTAAATTACTTGTTGAAAAAAATTTAGATAACTTTGCTAAGATTCAGTGACCTCGAGGTAGATCTGAACTCGGATCTTTCGCGATCATAGAAGGAAGAAATCACTTGAAGAAAGAAAGAATTGGCGACGGGCTTGATCTAAATTGTTAGAGGAGTTTGTAGTGCCAAAAAGGGGAACAGAGCAGAGAACAATCTGCCATGAAATACCAGTCGCTAACACATGAAATGAGACACATTCTTGACATCCTTTTCTTGCATTTTTGAAAGAAAAGCTAAGGCTGTCGTATCCTGCTCTGTAGGGAAGCAAGCATGCATAAAATGGCGGTCCCCTTACGAAAATTGGCCAAGAAAAATCTCCCACCACTGGTTTTTCACTGCTTAAAAACAAAACTGTTTCGAGGCGGATAATTCACTGGAAATATCTCTGGATTTTCCCCAAGAGAAAAAGCACTCTACCTAGTCAAAGCTTGGGATGTACATGGAATGATCCTAATTTGATTAAAAGATTTATTTAGAGAAAGTATAAATTAATGTATCGATTCATGAGAAAATAATGATCATCATTTAAAATTATGTATCATCGAAATTTCCTTTTACAATCCCAAGACAAGAGCGCCGAGACCTGACTGCTTGAAAAACCCATAAAATCATCTGCAAGTCCTGTAACCAATCAAGTCTAGAGTTTTTAGTTTGTCATGACCATGATCCAAAGCAATCTGTATATAATTGATGAGATTTGAGTAAGTGATTTTTGAACACATGAGTTGGTAATTCTCTAACACTCCAACTAACTATGCCAACCTAGGTGACGCTATATATTTTTGCTGACTTAGAAGTAAGAGCGCAAATGCCCTACAGATATCGCTTTCGAGTATCGATGTTTAATTTTGATAGAGTCACATTTCGATGAGTCTAAGAGGATAAACAGATAATATCACATACCCAATGGTGGGTGGCTGTGTTGGTTAAAGGCTTGTCCACATCACCGAGGTTCCGGGTTCGAAACCTGCAGTTGTTAGTGCCTTAAGTTGGGGGCTATGGTGTTGGGGTCCTGTGCTAGTTTCTCCCAAATGGGACCCAGTTCTTCGGTGCCGTCTGGATGGGAGCCCGTGGTGGTGTCCTTGGTTAAAAAAAAAAACAAATTATATCACATTGTGAAATTACTCGTTTTTATTAGATTGATGATTACTTATATTGTTTTCATATTCTTTGGATTCGTGGTTATGGCAATTGTATCTTTTTGTTATGTTCCATCATTTATGATTGTTTCTTCATGTGTGAAGAAGATCAAATTTCTCTCGTACATAATTCTCAGCAGACTTATATATACAGTACATTATGGTGTGTACTTGCAACGTTTGAATCACTAATCTTCATTATATAGACAGACAAGTATGTCATTTATTCGTCCCAATAACCATATGCACATTGATCTATATATTGACCCTTCTAAATCTTCTTTTCAAATTAGAATAACCAATGTACCACCTAAGATTCAATTAGCTAGAGTTTGTTCTTTCTTAGGGCAAGTTTCTCCCAAGGTATGGGACCCAGTTCTTCGGTGCCGTCTGGATACGGGAGCCCGTGGTGGTGTCCTTGGTTAAAAAAAAAAAACAAATTATATCACATTGTGAAATTACTCGTTTTTATTAGATTGATGATTACTTATATTGTTTTCATATTCTTTGGATTCGTGGTTATGGCAATTGTATCTTTTTGTTATGTTCCATCATTTATGATTGTTTCTTCATGTGTGAAGAAGATCAAATTTCTCTCGTACATAATTCTCAGCAGACTTATATATACAGTACATTATGGTGTGTACTTGCAACGTTTGAATCACTAATCTTCATTATATAGACAGACAAGTATGTCATTTATTCGTCCCAATAACCATATGCACATTGATCTATATATTGACCCTTCTAAATCTTCTTTTCAAATTAGAATAACCAATGTACCACCTAAGATTCAATTAGCTAGAGTTTGTTCTTTCTTAGGGCAAATCAGACAAAATTCCCCATGAAACATCTGCCTGGAGATAGTTTTGCTTTCAAGAAATATTGAAAATTAGTGGTGCAAGGTATTTTGTGGCCAATCTTCGTTAGGGACCAGCGTCTATGCACGCTTGATGCCCAGCCCAACAAAGTAGAGGACGAACAATTTTAGCTTTAATTTTGAGAATGCCCAAAGAACGTCAAAAATATGTCCCATCTCATGTTATTATTGCCTTAAATTCTAGGGCGTTGTTCTCCTACTTTGTTCCCGTTTTGCACCACAAATTTCTCTGACAATTTGGATCAAGCCCATTGTCAATCCTTTCTTCCTTCACGTGATTTCTTGCCATTGTGCTCGAGAAAAATCCGAGCTTAGATCTACTTCACCTTCACTGCAATTTAAGAAAGTTACCTTACATTATTCGTTACCCACACAAATTTTTTGAATGAGTAATTTACTCAATGTCATTTTGATACCTTTCATCCCGATTCATGCTAGCTCATGTCATTATTATGTGCTCTTCGTTAATGACTCAATCTTCAGTAATAGCTTGAGCACACGGTTACATACTTGATTTTGACTTCTTCTTCTTCTTCTTCTTCTTCGCATAAATTATCATTTAAACAAGTAACTAAGCACACGGTTAAATGACAAGCTTAAATGACAAGCTTACACACTGTTAATCTTCGGTAATAGCTTAAGCACACGGTTACACACTTGATTTTGAACCCTTTTTTTTTCTTTGCATAAATTGTCATTTAAATAAGTAACTAATATTTCCAATTGAATTGCTGAATATTCAAATATTTTCATCATATCAACAAAAATTTCCTGAGTGGATATTAAAAATGATAAGTTGGCAAATGATGGAGGCGGACTTGACAAGTGACGAATGGTGGATGCAATGGGGTCTGAAAATTAAATGATTCTTGAAGTTTACAGGAAAGAGATTACGAAAATACTAAAAGCAAAAATGACTTAATGCCTCAAAGTCAAACTTACCTTTGACTTCTTTGGATTCTCATCCCCTTCTCCTCTCTCTTTGTACTTCAAACAGAAGTTCGAGCCTTCAATTTAACTGGTCACTTTGGTTTACCAACGCGCTATATCAATTAAAAAAAAATACGACCAAGGTTTCGATTAAATACATTTACAGAGTTAATCAAATAGGGAACTATCTTCTTCAACTCAGCCAATATTCATTTACTTGACTGTGGATCTCACATTTATGGGACTCTAATTGATATTATTTCTAGTTCTCGCACCTCTTCAGTTGTATATAATTCGGATTGCATTTGTTTTGGCTCTTTAAGAGGGTTTTAAACCCTTTCAATGTCCTTGTGCCAAACTTGAGGCATTTGGTGACTGAATCCCAAATACTTTTGAGCCAAATTTCAGCTGTGCAAATTCTGAAAGTCCAATGCAATTTGAGATCAACATTGGCTTTCAGCGTGTCGAAAATGCTACTTTTAGGATTGTTGACACCTCAAATTTCCCTTAAAAAATCAACAAAAAAGGGGAGTAAAGGATAAATAAATAAATAAAGGAATAATAAATATCAGAAAATAAAAAAAGTCACAATAAAAATTAAAGTCATAAAAATAGTTGATCTAAAAAATAAATAAATAATTCGAAAAAAATGAAACTGAATAATTATATAATAAAATGGAAAATGGATTTTGACCGGTTCAACCTTGCCCTCTTGCAGCCTAGGCCTTTTTTCTTTCTTGTCAGCCCACTTTTTCCTTTTCCCTCCAAACCCATTTACCTACTCCTTTTTCTTCTTTAATCTTGCCCATTTCCTGTCTTTTATTTTCAGCCAAGCTCATATCTCTTTATTTCTTTCTTACCCCAATCTTCTGCCCACTTGACTCACATACACACAAGGCAAGGGATATTGTCTTTCAAGAAATGATGAACACAAAACAAAAGAGGAAGAGGAAAGTGTGAAAAGAGGATAACAAAATCAGAAAAAAAAGGAGGAAAGAAGGAAAGAGACGGAAAAAAAAAGGAAGGAAACAAGTTTCTGAGGGAAGCATTCGGAGAGAGGAGTAAAAAGAAACATAAATAGAAACAAAAACACAAAAGAAAACAGAATCAGGGGAGTAGAGAGAGAAGGAATTTATGGATTGTGTGAGAAAAATAAAAACAAAGCAGAATCAAGAGAGAGGGAGAGGAGAAAATAGAAGGGGAAACATTGAGCAATAAAAAGGAAGGGGAGCAAAAAAATGAAAAGGAAAAGAAGATATTCGGGAAGAAGAGGATAGGGAACAGAGAGAAAACAAAAAGAGGGGCAGGGAATGGAAAAAAAAATAGAAGAGAAAAGAAGAGAGGAGAAAAAACGAAGAATGAAAAGAAGAAGAAGAGAGTCTAGAGGCCGTAGTCCTTGTCCTTGCTGGCGTTGCAGCTCCAACAATTGACATTTACTCTAGCAATCAGCTAAACTCTTCCTCCAATCATCTTGTCTCATTATGCTTTCGATTAATCAAGATCACCAAGTTCAATCGATCAAACTTTGAACAAATCTGTGAAGCCGAAGTTATTTTGAGATGTGTCATGTTGACTAAAAGATTAATACACTGTATTTAGGTCATGAGTTTCATTGAAATGAAATCTGAAACCTATAATATGAACCACACATCACATTTTGGATAGTTTGCTTAAAAGAAGGCCAAAAGCGTTTTGATTGCAATGAATCGGTGGATAATGTTTAAACTTACGATTAATTCGCATATGTTTAATTATTTATTGAATCTCATCTGAATTCGTGCTTTTTCTATGTTTTGATTAGATATGCCTTGGTTCCTGATGCCGATCATAGATGAGCACTTATACCGAAAATATCGCTCCTTCATTAGTGATGCCCATGGTTAAAGGAACATTAGCACATCATTTCTCTTGCCTTGCTATGCATGTTTTTCATTTTTTTTGTTTAATTGATTATTAGCTTCAAAAGGTAATTGCCGAAATTAGTTATTTGATGGCTGGAATGGATTTTACGCAGTGGTTTGATGGTGATTGGCAAAAGTATATTGGTGCTGGCGACCAGAATAGATGACCAGTAAAAGTTGATGGTTGGAGAAGAGATTATTCCAGCAAACTCTAGTGGTGATGTTTTAAAGAAGCCGCTTTAGTGAAGCTTTGGTAAAAGGGGTGAAAGGAAGAAGATGATGCAACAAAAGATGAAATGAAATATAAAAGTAAAAATAAGAAATGTATATGTATATGTATGTATGTATGGTCCGAGTTAGATAATTGGATTTGAGCCGAATCACTCACAGATTGAAGGCTGGGCTAGAGAGAGGAATAGTTGGTAGGCAACTGGGCTAAGCCTATTCAAGCTTTTGGGTTTTTCTTTTTTCTTAAAAAAATTGATTTTGGATTTGGAGCTTTTCTTTAAAGATTTTTCTTTTAGGCCTTTAAAAAGACAAATCGTTGCTAGGCTAAGTATGAGGATTAAAAGTTAGATTTTGCCCATTCTTCTCTAAGGCCCTTTCTAATTGAGTTGGGTCTTATGTCTAGTCGAATTTGGACCCAACTTGAACCAATAGCATCTGGGTTAGCAAGACAATTCAGGTCTATGAAGATAGATGCCAAGATGAGTATGAAATATTAGAAATCTTATGTATAGACAATTATAGTCTAGATATTGACTTATATGTCAGAAGTATTTCTCTTTCATAGATGATAATTCACATTTCATGTATCTTTACTTGCTTCTTGACAAGCACAAAGTGCATTTAAAATTGAAGTAGAAAATAACGAGGTAAACAAATTAAAAACGTGAAATCACATAGAAGTAGAGAATATTATGATAGATACACTAAAGATGGATGCACATCTAGTCCACCCGTGAAGTTTCTTGAAGAGAGTGAGATAATGGCTAGCTTAATACACCATGCATTGTTCTCGATATCAAATTGGTGTAGCGAAAGGAAGGGACCGAACTTTATTGGACATGGTGCAGAATATGCTTATAATTCCAATTTTCCTCATGTGGATTGAAACTCTTAAGACAATAGTATACATACTAAACCGAGTTTCATCCAAGGCTGTCCCAAGCTTTTTGAGATTCAAAGGTTGGAAACCAAGTTTGTGACATGTATGCAATGAAAGTTTGTCCATAAAAAAAGAAGTTAAACTCAAGGATTAAAGTGGATGTTTCATTGGATATCTTATCAATTATGGGTACCAATTTGATTGTCCATCTCACATCACTAGAATAGTGGAATCAATAAATACTATGTTTCTCGAAAATAACTTGATTAATTGGAGCAATCAATTCTAGGACTTTGTTCTTGAGAAAAATCATTCAGATACTCAATCTTCTACTTGGAGTATTAGAATAATTGTTGTTCATAATGCCCCTCTAATTCAACTAGCCATTAAACATCTAATCATTGAAGCTCCACAATATGCTAATATTGATTTGGTAGATCCAGATGTTCAACAATTATTAAAAACTGTTGAACAACTAGTTGAACAACACACTACTTGAGGGAATGTTCATGCAATATTAAGAAGATCTATTAGAATGAAGAAATTAGCAATTCCTAGTTATTGTATTGTGTAAGTACAAGAATCTAACTATAATGATGGAGCTGAGAATCCTAAAACGTTTTTACGTGTCATGAGTTGTGATTAATCAATTTATGAAACTATACCATGAATAAAGAGATAATTTTTATGGCATCTAACGAAATTGGGATTTGGTTGAGTTGCCCCATGGTGTGAAAGCCATTGATTGTAAGTGTCTTCAAAATCAATAATAAAGCTAAGCTCATTACCAAAAAATCCACTTAAAAGGGGGGAATTGATAACACGAAGACTATGTCTTCAAAATCAATAAAGATTCGTTGGGTAATATTTTGAGATCTAAAGCTAAACTCATTACCAAAAAATTCACTTAATATGGGGGAATTGATAACACGAAGACTATCTTCTCTTATATTTAAAAAAGATTCTTTTATAATCGTGTTGGTATTGATTGTCCATTTTGATATGGAATTGTATCAAATGGATGTGAAAACGGTGTTCCTCAATAAAGAACTAGAGGAGGAGGTTTTCATAAAACAGTCGGAATGATTCTTCTATAGTAATGATGAGCATTTAGTATGTAAGTTTATGAAATCCATATATGGCTTGAAACAAACATCTCGTCAATGGTACTAAGGTTCCAGATGTCATCTTTTCATTTTGTTTTTGTAGGAAATGTCATGGATTGATGACCAGAAGGTTAATGTGATTAATTTTTTTTCTTGTCTTATATGTAGATGAAATTTTACGTGCGTCTAGTGATAAGTAAACAATTTTATGAAGTGAAATGATTTATTTTTTAGGGCTTTGACGAGAATGATATGAGTGGGGCATTTCATGTTATTGATATTAAAATCCACAGGAATAGACCTCAAAGCAATTTAGGACTATCATAAAAAAAACTTATATTAATAAAAGTTTAGAGATTTCTAAAGAAAGTTTTTTCATCAAGTACAACACCTATTGTCAAGGGTGACATGATTAATTTGAACCAAAGCCCAAAGAGCTATCTAGAAAGGAAACAAATTCAAAACTTCCTTCATGTTTCTACTATTGAATGTTTGATGTATACTCAGATTTGCACTCAACTTAATATTACTTTTGTGGTAAGAGTATTGGGAAGATATCAAAATAATCCAAGTATGTACCATTAGAGAGTTGCAAAGAAGGTAATATGGTACCTTCAAGGTACAAAAAGTTACATGTTAATGTATAGATGAACTGATAATCGAAGGTAGTTTATTATTTAGATTTGGATTTCACTAGTTGCATTGATTCTCAAAATCAGCTTCCAAATACATTTTAGTATTTGTTGGCGGGCTTAGGTCTTGGAGTAGTTTGAAGTAGATTTTGATTGCTACTTCTATTATAGAGGCTAATTTCTTTTCTTGTTTTGAAACTGCTTCATATGGTGTGTGGTTGAAGAGTTTCATATCATGACTTAAAGTTATGGATTCCATTGTTAGGTCATTAGCATTGGATCGATGTTAACCTATTTTTTGGATTAAAGTATGCCACCAATGAGTTATAAGGATCATGTGGTTAGGATGCGAATTGATTATTTCATGTAGATTTTCTTCATATGGATGACTTTGTGGGATTCTTAATCATTTGTGATGTTTTTTTTTTCTTAATCATGGTGTATACGTTCATTTATTATAACAATAATAATTCTTTTTGACCTAGAATAAACATAAGATTTATTCATTAAATCATGTCATCATATATGGGCTAAAAAGATGCATTATGATATATGAAAGATAATACTCATTTTAGGAGGACTTATCGTCATGATTCGTACGTTTTCTCTTAAACATAAATATTTTGTGCATTTGGTTTAATATTTTGTTTGATAAAATGTGTGGGAGAATGTTATCACACCGATCAATAATTTGATCCCAGATTTAATTAATTATTGCCCACATTAATTTCATTGATGTTTTCATTGTCTACATTAAGATGTGTGATAACTATGGTGATCTCCCAATATTAAGATAACTGTCTTGATGGAAGAAGTTATCTGAAAAGAGTTCGAATGGGAATATAAATATGACTAAGCCAAAACTTCTCATTATCTAAAAAATACTTCATCAACATTGAGAATGTAATTGGCTAGAAGTACCAATTCACCGATTGTTCAAGCTTATGTGAATCTAATTCTCAATCAAACTTCATCAATGGTTACAGGTTAGTATAGAATATTTCACATTTTTTGCATTTGATTTTGATTATACATGAGTTTTTGTTTATCCATAGGTAACTAGACTCTTAAGTCTTTCACAAGTTCTAGCATTTTTAACCAATAAGATCCTCAAGTGATAGAAAAAAAAAATTACGAAACTTAAGTGAGCATTGCATGAAAGGTTGTGATACTTATGATGTGTGTGTATATTGCTAGAGATATGCAATATCCATGAAGATATACAATATCTAGGCAAAGAAGGAAGTTGCATAAAGGATCTAATCTAGATAAAATATTCTTGACTCTTTGTAATTATTTCTTTCTTATTCAGTACATGTGATGTATAGTATATAAGCCGGTTCAGACCTGTAGCAAAGTAATGCAATAAAGTAAATCTTATTGCTTGCCTTTCTCTTTGTACTCCATCCTTCTTCAAATTGTGACATGGTATCAGAGCTTTAGGCTCTCTATTAGCTTCCGCAAAATTCATCAGAGTTGTCTTCATGTTGGTTGTCAGTTCGCTGCAAAGCAGAACAACACACGCTTATGAACTCGAATTGTTATAGATGGAAAACAGAGATAGATGAGGTTTTACCTTCACCGCAAGCTGATGAAGTGCAGGACTAGCCCACTCATGTTTCTGCACCTTAGGAGTTGTTTCTAGGGTAAATCCCAGTACATTAAGCCATGAATTGGGGACATTATCCGGTTCAGTCACAACCCAATCTGGGGCAACCCATTGTGGGTCAACCTAACCAGTGGTTTCCTTTCCATCCATCATCGATGTGGAATTTCGGATTAAACCACACGACATCATCGCCAATCAACCTAAATGGGGCTCAATCTTATGGCGGTCTACCAACCACGAGTGGGGCAGACACGACCAATTCCTTCACTCAAAATCAAGGCGCGAGTCATACAGGGCACAATAATCCGTTCCCAGTTTATGGTCCAGGATTCATACCATACCAATTTGGTCATTGAAGTAATTGGCCAGAGCTTGGCGACCTACTATACACATCCCCAGTCGACGGACTAAAGCTCCGTCTCATCACCTAACTACTTACCGGAGCCGAGAACTACAGTGTGTGGTCTCGATATCTCCGACGAGCCTTAGTAACAAAAGACAAAGACGGATTCCTCAATGGAACTGTTCCTCTACCGATGGACCAAACCCTGGCGCGACAGTGGCGAAAGTGCAATCAACTTGTCCGAACTTGGATCGGCAATTGCATCGCACCACAAGTCGCCGCCGGGCTCCCACCCATAGAGGACTAAAAAACACTCTGGAATAGCGTAAAAGAAATGTATGGAAAGCTCAATAGAGCACAAATTTTCACTTTAACACAGGAGCTCAGCGAATTAAAGCAGGGAAACATGTCAATCGGAACAATTTACAACCGGTTATCTGCACTTTGGAATCAACTCGAGACTGTCGAAGATAAATTGGAGGGACCCGAGGAAACCCTAGTGCAATATCGACAAATAAAGGAGCAGGAGAAGGTAACTCGGTTCCTACTCATTCTAAATGACTCGTACCTCACGTTTAGAACACATATTTTGGCTATGAATCTGATGCCATCTCTCCGCCGAATCTATCAACTCGTCATACAGCACCTCGTCACCTTGAATCTCGGTAGATCAGGAGACGCCGTCCTCCTCGCCACCCAGTCGAGCTACAGACATAGAGGGATCACTAGAGATGGGCAACAAGGGGTTGTGTTTCCAAATGGATCGCACTAGGAGAAGCTGCGCTAGGGTTTGGTGATCGCGAACGAGGAGAAGCTACGCTAGGGTTCGGCGTTCGCAGACGAGGAGAGATAAGCTCCCGGATGGACAGCAAGGATCATCGCACTCGGATGGACGGCCTTGATTATATTGTGCGATCGGACGACGGATGAATGGCCAATCGCGCATCTAGTGGCTCACATGCAGCCACGTCGACCAAAGCTAATGGAAATTCTTTTTTTGCAGAAAAACAAAGGAAAATGAAAATTATACTGTGACTATTGCAAACGTCCACATCACACTATAGAGACATGTTGGAAATTGCATGGAAAACCTGGTGACAAGGACAAGAAGGGGAGAGAATTTTCTATTAATCAAGTGACTGGTCGTGATCAACCTTTTTCTGATGATCAAATCCAGCAGATTGTGAAAGCTCTACGACAATGTGAAATTTCAGACACAAAAGGCAATTTTTCAGGTACTTCATATTATCTTAATTCAATTGCTCGATGTGCACGGATTATTGATTCAAGAGCTAGTGACCACATAGTTTGCGATGAAAGCCTTTTTTCTCATACCCAAAATACTTTGAATCCCATCTCCGTGTCTCTTCCAAATAGGAATAAATCAATTGTCAACAAAATAGGAACTGTGCATCTGAGTCCATAAATCACCCTTAAAAATGTCCTTTATGTGCCGCAGTTCCAATTTAACCTCATTTCAGTTTCTAAAGTCTGTGAGGATAATACTTGTCAAGTTTCTTTCAACTCTGACAATTGTCTATTACAGGCCCCTTCAACTGGAACACTGATGGGCTTGGGTAGATCGTCAAAAGGTATATATTTCTAGATGTACTTTCCCAAGAATTTCAGTTTTTCATGTTTTTCTAGAAACAATGAATCCTTGTGTAATGTTGCATTTTATTCTTTCCCATCAACATTTGGGTCACAGTGCCATGTTTCCTCATCCTAAATGTGCAATTTGTCCTTTAGCAAAACAATCACGTGCACCTTTTCCCACGAGTAATTCTCGTTCCATTGAACTTTTTTCTCTTATTCATATGGATATATGGGGTCCTTATCATACCCCTAATCACGATGGGTCACGTTATTTTCTTACCATTGTTGATAATTATTCCCGTGCTACGTGGAACTTTCTTATGTAGTCTAAAGGACAAACCTTTTCCTATCTCAAAAATTTCTTTGCCCTTCCCAAGAATCAATTTAACAAGTTTGTTCACCGCATTCGAACAGACAATGGGAAAGAATTTTTTAGTCATGAATGTCAAACTTTTCTCTTATCACATGGTGTCTTGCATGAGAGCTTCTGTACATATACTCCCCAACAAAATGAAATTGTTGAGCGTAAACATCGTCATTTGTTAGAAATCGCTCGTGCCCTTAAATTCCAAGCATTCATTCCTGAAACCTTCTAGGGAGATTGTGTGGTCAAAACAGCTTACTTAATCAATCGCATGCCAACTCGAGTTTTGAATGGAAAGACACCTTTCGAGGTTCTCTTTGGAAAGAAACCAGATACTAGTCATCTCCGAGTCTTTGGTTGTTTATGTTATGTGGCCACTTTGGGAAATAGAGATAAAATGGATCCATGTGCACGACCGTGCATCTTTATGGGATATCCAATTCTACAAAAGGGATATCGAGTGTATGACACATTCACAAATACTTTCTTAGTCAGCAGAGAGGTTATCTTCCATGAAGATATCTTTCCTTTCCAAGCACAATAGTCTCTTGATAGTGACTTGGGAACTTCTTCGTCCGCTTCTCTGTTCCTCTCCGACGAGGGTTTTGCTCGTGGAGCACAATATGTACATGTGTTTCCTTCTATCATTCCAAGATCCTTCCTTCCAGCTGCTCAGCCCATATCAGAGGAGACACTAGCTGAAGTAGTAGACTCATTGTTTCCTGTTAGTGAGCACCATGAAGCTCCATCCACACTAGTCGACGATCCAGTCGCATCATCCCTTCTAGTGCCTGCTCCAATTCCCTATCGGCGGTCTAGTCTCACTTCTTGGCCGCCCACTTGGACGAGGGATTATATTTGCTATTATGCTAATTCCTCAGGTATTTTATATCCCATTTCATCTTATGTTTCTTTCGCTCAGTTATCCGAGGAACATAAGTGTTGCATCAGTAAAATATCTGAAGCACATGAGCCTTCACCATATCAAGGGGCTGCTAGTGACTCATGTTGGCAGAAAGCTATTGAGGCAGAATTGCATGCGCTGGTTGAAAATCAGACTTGGGACTTAGTTCATTTACCACCCCACCGTAAGCTCATTGGTTGCAAATGGGTTTATAAGATCAAGCATAAGGCTGATGGTTCAGTTGAGCGATATAAAGCCTGTCTAGCTGCCAAGGGATTTACGCAACGGGAAGGTTTCGATTATCACGAGACTTTTTCTCCTGCTATTAAGGAAGTAACTGTCCGTTCTTTTTTATCTATTGCTGCATTTCGAGACCGGCCCCTTCATCAGATGGATGTCCATAATGCTTTCCTGCATGGTGATCTTAATGATGAGATTTATATGGAGTTTCCACCAGGTTTACGGCGACAGAGGGAGAATTAGGTATGTCGTCTCCGTAAATCTCTATATGGTCTTAAACAGGCTTCTCGGCAGTGGTATGCCAAGTTCACCACCGCCATTATTTCTATGGGTTTTAGACAGTCCAAGCATGACTATGCATTGTTTACATGGTCAAAAGGTACATCGTCGATTTATCTTATGATATATGTTGATGACATTTTAATCATGGGAAATGATGATACTGTGGTAACGATGCCGAAAGACTACCTGCATTCTACTTTTCATATTAAGGACTTAGGACCTTCTAAGTATTTTCTTGGCATTGATATTGCACGCTCAGAATTGGGCATCTCTCTTAGTCAACGGAAGTTTGTTCTGGAGATCATATCAGAAGCAGGATTATCGGCATGTAAGCCAGCTGTCATTCCTATTGAACAAAATATCAAAATGATAACAGCTGAGTATGACGATAAGGTGTCGTCTGATATTGATGATCCTTTGCTAGAAGATCCATCTATTTTATCAAAGACTTGTTGGGAAGCTCATATATCTCACTATGACCATACCAGATATTTCATTTGATGTGCAAACATTGAGTCAATTCATGCAGAAGCCAAAGGTGTCTCACATGAATGCAGCTATGAAGGTAGTTAAATACCTAAAGAGTTGCCCAGGGTTAGGAATTCTACTCTCAAGAGAATGTGATATGAAAATGAATGCTTTTTGTGACTCTGATTGGGCTACTTGCCTGATGGGCAGAAGATCAGTGACTGGGTTTTTTATCGTGTTAGGAAAATCCTTACTTTCATGGAAGACGAAGAAACAATCTACTGTATCATTGTCATCAATTGAAGCAGAGTATAGAGCTATGGCAAAAATAGTATGCGAAATAGTCTGGCTACGTGGATTATTGTCAGATCTTGGTGTGAAGATTGACGGGCCAACAAGGTTATTTTTTTATAATGACGCAGCTATCAAACTTGCAACGAATCTTGTTTTCCATGAGAGGACGAAACATATTGAGGTAAATTGTCACTTTACTCGAGAAAAAATTCAGGAAGGAATAATTAAGACTCATGGGATTAGGACCATGGAACAACCTGCAGATATTTTCACTAAGCCATTATGTCAGAGACAGCATGCATATCTGTTGAGCAAGTTTGGTGTCCTAGATATATATCAGCCACCAGCTTGAGGGGGAGTGTTAGAGATATGCAAATCCATGAAGATATACAATATCTGGGCAAAGAAGGAAGTTGCATAAAGGATCTAATCTAGATCAAATATTCTTGATTCTTTGTAATTATTTCTTTCATATTCAGTACATATGAGTATAGTATATAAGCAGATTCAGACCTGTAGCAAAGTAATGCAATAAAGTAAATCTTATTGCTTGCCTTTCTCTTTGCACTCCATCCTTCTTCAAATTGTGACATATATACATATATATATGTTAAATTAAAATCATCAGATGTACTTCCTAAGCTTCTATTTAACTAGAGTTTGTTTTTACTTAGGGCAAATGCAAATATATTTCTTGTGAAATATCTGCCTCCAGATGATTTTTGTTTTCAAGAAGTACTGAAAATTGGTGGTTGAAGATATTTTGTGGCCAATTTATTTAGGGACCACCAATTATGCATGCTTGATGCCCTGCAAAGTAGAAGACGATAACTTTAGCTTTTCTTTTGATATTGCCAAAGAAGAATGTCAAAACATGTGTCTTGTTTCATGCATTGACTGAAATTTCATGGCAGATTGTTTCCTTCTTTGTTCCCCGTTTTGCACTCCAAATTTCTCTGGCAATTTAGATTAAGTCCGTCGCTAATTCTTTCTTTGTTCAAGAGATATTTTGTCACTGTGTTCGAGGGGGAAAAATCCGAGTTTAGATGTAACTCTTGGTCACTGCATTTTGGCAAAGATCTCTAACATTTTTCAATATTCTACAATTTTTTTAGAAGTATATTATTTACTTCACGTTTTCCTCGTTACCTTCCATCTTGTGTTATTAAAACGTAATATTTGTTAATAGCCTAAGCAAGTGATTTTACGCCCTTTGGTTTTGGCATTCTTTGGATTATTTGTGTAAATTATCAAACAAACTATTGAGGGTAACTATAGTTTTTGAATTATCGAACGTTTAAAAATTCTCGCTATATCAATCAAATCTCGGAAGTCGATATGACAAGTGACAAAAGGTCGATGGCATGGGGTCCAATTGAAAATCATCTCCAGACTAAAGCGACTTCTTTTGAGATATTCCTAAAGTAACATAAACAACTTCATAGGTAAGAGCTAAATTACAAAAATGGATCCTATAGCATTTTTCCCTGTTCAATTTTGGTCCATATACTTCCCATTTTCCAAATTGATTCTTAAACTGATTTTCAGTCTTGATTCTGTTACAAATTTCACATTGTTTGGTCCAAATTCATATAAAGATTGTTAACTAAGGCCTAAATATATGACACATAGCATCAACGTGTTATAATTTCTGCAAAAAGAAAAAAGTTGATAGCCTAGTAACATTTTTCCCTGAATACTTAATACTTGATTACTGCTTTTTGGGGCATTCTGCTAATGAAAGATCGGGAACTTATCACATACTGGTCTTCGACACTTAGACAGCAAATTTTCTGCATTTTGGATCTAAATCGAAATTTACCAAAATCGGGATTAACGATCAATTCAGGGATCAAATGGGTCACAAAATAAATTGTGGGGACCAAAATTGAACATGGACAATGGCACGGGGACCATTTTTTAGATAAAACTTCCTCCTCAGTTCTTATTTCCACGTTGGGGCCACATGTTCACCTGCGATGCTTGTTTGGTGTATTCTATTGACATTTGAATGGTAAGCTGGCTCATCCTGAAATCGTGACCACTGACTAGTTTAGGGACCAATTCTGACGCAGAATATAAAGTATGGTGACCAAAGCTGAACAAATAGAACATCGACCCTTTTTGCAATTCCCCTGAAGTTGATAGAAGAATTCCTTTTCTTTATGAAATAATTAGTTTAGAATTAGGTTTATAGTTTCACAAAATAGTGAAACTAGAATACGTTATACTCCAAGAGCGCATCAAAGCCTCTTAGTCAAAACAAAAGCTTTGTTATCTTGAGTTGGTTGACGATAGATAGCACAAATTAGGATAATAGATGAGAAATCAGCTTCATCCCTAGCTGTATTCTACTCCATCTTGATGTTAACCGTACATGAGATTTTTACCTCCTAAGACTCCTCCAAAATTAGGACCGCTCTTTTATTAATATGACTGAATTTACTGACAAACCAAGATCCAAATTTATTTATTTAAAGCACATTCTCGTTCACTTATTAAAAGCAGGATCTAGTAAGTAGGATCTTACTAGATCGATCAGTTGAAAACTTTATTTGAATTCTTAGTAAGAAAAAAAGAACTTTTTGAAACCCACTTTTGGGTAGTCTGGCTGGTTACGACAAACTTGGACTTCATTGAGGTCTTGGGTTCGATTCCCCATGGGGAGCACCTGTGTTTAAGTGGGAGGCCATGGCGGTGGGTTGCTGTGCTAGTCTCCCCAAAAAAATATTTGAAGTGCGCGCAAGCTGGCTCGAACACCTCGGTTATCAAAAAGAAAAAGAACTTTTTGGAGGCCTAAGCCCCACAGAAAAGTGACCAACCCTTAAATGACAGATCGTAGGTTCAAATTTCCAATGCCGTTCCTCCACCATTGTAAACCCTCTTTACGAGAGATGTGATATCTCTTTCTCGGGGAGTGCTACCCATTTCAAATGGATCTCAAAATAGCGATGATACCAAACTTTGTCTCTAATAATTGGCCATCTAGATTTATCAATGCATGTCAACTTATCTTATACTTAGTATGTCATGAGTAAATTTGGGCGGTCGATTTTGGACGCCAATAACAAGCATATTGATAGAAAAAGGTAACTCCAATATTACGGAAAAAATTGTCTAAAAGACATAAACTTGTTGCACAGCGGCCAATTTAGTCCTAAACAATTCAATTATCCTAATTTAGTCTTAAATCTTTTGGCAATTTATCAATTTAGTTATAATCTTTTTAATTGTATCAATTTAGTTTAAAATATTTCGATAATTTATCAATTTAGCCTTATACAATTTTGTTAATTTGCCAATTTAATTCTTCCGGTTAGTTTTGATTAGAAATCGCTAATATGATAGTTTAGTAGGTAGTCAAGGCCGAACACTCTACTGGCATAACCGGCACTAGCATTGATAATTTTTACAAATTTTTAAATTTTCTGAATTTTTATTTTTTCATTTTATTTTTTCCCTTTTTCCCTCCGTCGATTATCACCAGGCCTTGTTGATGACCGATGGAATCAATGAGAACCTCAATGCCCTTGCTAACCTTAGGCGGCTACCTTCATCGGCTTCATGTGAGGCCGAGCCTCGCTAGATCCGACAAGGTCCACCCTTGACCAACACCAATGAGGTTGAGCCTCGCATGTCGCTAAGAAAAAAGAAGAAAATTTTAAAAGAAAAACTAAAAATCTCAAAGATATCTAGTCATTGTTGTTCACTTAACGTAGAATGGCTAGTAATCAAGTCAACAATTTTGATAAAAAAATTTGATTTGAATGACTAAATTGATAAATTATCAAAAAGTTTTGGTAATTGAAATGTTTTAAATTAACTTAAAAATATTTAAAAAATTTCGGACTGAATTAACAAAATAAAAAAAAATTAATAGCTAAATTGATTGTTGTATAATATAAATTTAGGATTTTTTAGAGAAATTCCCTTATTAGTGATGTGACAGCCAGCATGAGTTAGGTTTTTGACTAGACAATCTCTTTGTCAGCACCATAGGAGGCATGCACCACCCAAAATTCAAAGTTACTCATGTCAGACTTGACCACAGCTACCACACTCCTAGCAAGCATAGATGATCCAATGAAGATAACGGCACGATGTTTTGAGATTTCCTGCGCTTTTAATGGGCAACTCCCTTGAGTTGTAGTTGCATAACAATTGACAATGTGCCTACATGCACGTGTGGACATTAGACTTATTCACAAGCTCGTTTGATGAGCCATTTACTTGAATAATAGCAGCATTGGGGAGTGTTACAACTTACATGTTAGGTCATTTATATTTTTCAAAGTAGCAACACCTTAACAATAACAGGACAACTTCCCAAAAATTACTATTAACAGAGGTAGTGTTGCAAATGTTGCAGTTGTATAATGTTTGTCGTGAATTTTATAAAGGTTCTAGTAGCTATTTACACAAGTGAAAATTGTGGAGACATTGTAATGAACATTCTTGACGTGTGTAAGATATTTTTTTCCAAAGAAAATTATGTCTGGTAGCTAGGATGAAAATCAGGATAGGATGATATTAACACATTATATCTTGTATTTTGGTTCTTGTTCAAGACATCATAAAATTGGATATGAGGAGAATATAGTTTGGATAAGAATATCACATGGAGAGGTGGGATGAAGATGGATAGGATTCTCATATTCATGGCACAAAAGTTATTTATCTCAAATTACAAACTTCTTGAATTAATAAAGTTAAAATAATAATTAAATATACATTACATTTGATTCTAATATAAAAAAGAGAATTCAAAATAGCAAAACAAATACCAATAATTTTCATTTTCATTTGTTCTATTTTTACCTATATGTATAAATTATTTTCTACCCTATAATATATATTATGTATACATGTATGTACTATCTCTACATTAGTACATCTTTTAGGTATATTAGTATAGTTTTTTATTCAATGAAATTGTTATTAAGGAATAATGGAATGGAATAATAAAGGAAAAAAAGAGAAGAAATAAAAAAGAAATGGAAAATGATAGAAAAAATAAGTAATCAAAATGATGTAGGAGAACCTAGATTTTTAAATGAAAAAATTCATTTAGTTTTAATTCTCGAAAAATAAGGATACTAAGATTTCTCAAAAAACCTACTCTCACTGTTCCTTCTTCTCATCATCTTTGTTTTATGTTGAAACTTCACTACTCTTCTGTAATTCTTTGTTTCATGTCACAAGCTCCACGAAAATTGCACGAGAGAGTCAAAGTGTCTTCTCCTTCATGGCTTTTGGTTCACGTCAAATGTCCACGAAAGCAGGAAAATAGTCACAAACGCTTTATTCTCCGTAACTCTGTGATTCACATTGAAATTTCATGAAAGTGACAAGAGAGTCAAAGCATTATATTTTATAAAATTACAAAAGTGAATGATCATGTTATCTCTCTTTTACGAGATTCGACATTTGTTGACTAATCTATATCGTTGATGTTGGTGTAGCACGTTTATATTTCTTGTTACAATCGAATTTGTGGCTTTGGAATGTTTCAATAAGCTCTTGTACTGTTTAAAATCTATATGGTACAATAGTAATGAATTGATTGATATTATTCTTTGCTTATAAATTTGTAAATTCTTTATTATTGAATCATGATAGATTTTTACAATCTCAATTTGTACATTTTCAAGTTCAATTATGCTATATCATTCATCCCAAACAATGGATAAGATAGGAGATGAAAAATCAAACATTATTATTGCAATTCTCAAATGATATAATAGTAAGATCCTTATATTTTAATCCTATCATATCTAATCTTATTATGATTAGAAATCCAGACTATCAAACATAGTATAAAACTTCCTAATCAAACTCTTAATGTTTTCCAAGAAGGAAAGGAAAAAGAAAACATTTTGTCACTCAATTTGTCATCATTGTCTTCCCTCACGAGGCAAGCACTAGTGGGCACGGGCAAAACTTTGCTGCAACCAGTATTAGCAATCTCAGCCATGTCCAGAAATGTGGCCCTGGTTGTCTGATGAAGAGGGAGACAGCGACAGCAGAAGCGATTGTAATCCACTCGTACACACGCCTCTCCACTTGTCCAATCAAAACGAGGAGAACAGATCGTACTAGGGACAACATTCGATTGGAAGCCACTAGGTCATGTGTTCCTCCAGGCAACACACAAGAGAAAATAGAGGAGACAGACCCACCTGCGCGAAAGAATGAAAAAGACGCATGGAAGCTGCAACGAGAATCAAGAAGAGGAACCAGGAAGGACAATGACGATAAAGATCCAACTGTTACAACTCCCGCTCCTGCTCCTCCAAATCCCACCATGCCCGCAAGAATCCATCACAAATATCCACCAACTCGTTAGTATCTTGAGGTGGGACTGCAAGGAGACCAGAAGAAGAAGATCATCCCAACTCTGGTTTCATCTGCTGGAGGCGACACGATGAGACAGAGCAACAACAGGGACAAAGCGATTGCTCACTATAATGCAGATGCTGTGCTTATGGCTCAGTTTGAGCAGTCCAGCGTTTCTGGTAAGTCCTTCAACTACACCAAGTCGGTCTTGGGCGTTCCTCAGTGTGTGCCTGAGGAGAAAATTACGGTCTATTTGTCAAGAATCCAAAGGGGTGGCCTTACTCAGTCCTTTGGGTGTATGCTTGCCATCGAAGAACCAGGTTTTAGGATCATTGGCTACAGCGAGAATTGCTTTGAGTTGCTGGGGATTAGGCTTGACAGTGAGTTTTTGGGGTCAAGGTTAGAGAAGGGTCTGATTGGGGTTGATGCAAGCACCCTTTTTACCCCTTCTTCAGGTGCTTCGTTGGCGAAAGCAGCAGCTTCGAGGGAGATTTCGCTGTTGAACCCAATTTGGGTCTATTCTAGGGGCTCCCAGAAATCATTTTATGCTATACTTCATAGAATTGATGTGGGGATTGTGATAGATTTGGAGCCTGCGAGGTCTGGCGATCCTGCGATGTCTCTTGCCGGGGCAGTCCAGTCACAGAAGCTAGCTGTTCGTGCGATTTCTAGGTTGCAGTCACTTCCTGGGGGTGACATTGGTGTGCTCTGCGATACAGTTGTGGAGGATGTACAGAAGTTGACTGGATATGACAGGGTTATGGTATATAAGTTCCATGAAGATGATGATCATGGTGAAGTTATTTCTGAAATCAGAAGGTCTGATCTAGAACCATACCTGGGATTGCATTATCCTGCGACAGATATCCCTCAAGCTGCTCGTTTTTTGTTCAAGCAAAATCGTGTTAGGATGATTTGTGATTGCAATGCAGATCCCGTTAAGGTTTCCCAAAGTGAAGAATTAAAGCAGCCTCTTTGCTTGGTTAATTCAACCCTTCGATCACCTCACAGGTGTCACATGCAGTACATGGCAAACATGGGTTCCATTGCCTCATTGGTGATGGCTGTTATTGTCAACAGTGGTGATTCGATGAAACTCTGGGGTTTGGTAGTGTGCCACCATACTTCTCCACGATACGTTCCTTTCCCTCTTCGATATGCTTGTGAGTTCCTCATGCAAGCATTTGGGCTTCAGCTCCATATGGAGCTTCAATTGGCCTCACAGTTGGCAGAAAAGAAAATTCTTAGGACACAAACTTTATTGTGTGACATGCTGCTTCGAGATGCCCCGCTTGGTATAATCACCCAATCACCTAGTGTAATGGATCTTGTCAAGTGTGACGGAGCTGCATTATATTATGGTGGGACATGTTGGCTGTTGGGTGTGACTCCTACTGAAGCACAAGTGAAGGACCTTGCTGAGTGGCTGCTTACAAATCATGGGGACTCTACAGGTCTGAGTACTGATAGTCTGGCCGATGCTGATTATCCTGGGGCGGCTTTGTTGGGTGATGCGGTTTGCGGCATGGCTGCTGCGAGAATAACTTCGAGGGATATATTGTTCTGGTTTAGGTCACATACAGCAAAAGAAATGAAATGGGGTGGAGCTAAGCATCATCCTCAAGATAAGGATGATGGTGGAAGGATGCATCCGAGGTCATCGTTCAAAGCTTTTCTTGAAGTAGTGAAGTGTAGAAGTTTTCCGTGGGAAGTCTCGGAAATTAATGCAATCCACTCATTGCAGCTTATAATGAGAGACTCTTTTCTGGATATGGATGTCAGGGGTTCTAAGGCCCTGACATCTGCAGGGCGAACTGATACAAAGATGCATGAAATAAATGAACTCAGTTCGGTAGCTTGTGAAATGGTTAGATTGATTGAAACTGCGACAGCTCCTATATTTGGAGTTGATTCTGCTGGTCTTATTAATGGTTGGAATGCAAAAATGGCTGAATTGACAGGGTTGCCAACTAATGAAGCAATGGGAAAGTCCCTGGTTCATGAATTCATCCACGAGGACTCACGTGGAACTTTTGAAAATGTTTTATGCAGAGCTTTGCAGGGTAAGATTATTTTCCTTTTATCCCATTTCAATGGTTGCTAAAGTTATTCATCAGTTTGGTCTATCAGCTAGCTTCTGTCTTGTGATTCTTCAGTCTGTATTATCTCTTCAGTTATCTTTGTAAAAATTTGCAAAGAACGGTCTTGTGAAGCTACTTTTCTTGCATCTGCATTAACTACATCGTTGCTTTGAGTATGTCCTTTTGTTGGTTTGTTCTATGGAGTTCACTGAGATTTGCCTCAAGTCATTTTGGTGGTTAGTTTTTGTCTTCTCAGCGATTTATTTGAGTTCAACTCGTAGCACCTTTATTGTTATCACTTGCCGGACACTTCAACTCGTAGCACCTTTATTATTATCACTTGACGGACACTTTTACCATGTTCGCATTTTTATTTTATTTTAGCAATTAGTAGGAGTCCCATGAAGGTGTTTGAATGATATGTTGTCCACACAAATGCAACTTTTTCATGGCAGGGTTTCTTATTCTCCTCTTTAACAAGGTTTGAATGCTTGTTGTGCAAGTGTAATGTGATTGAAGTAGAGATTACTTCTTCTGCATTGTGATGAGTGAGGCATATCAAAGAGAAGCCTCTAAAGCCATTATTCCTTAGAGTATCCATTATAATAGAGTTATGAGAACATCCTGTATATCATCAACTTGTTGGTGATTTTCCTTGTTTGTCATCATTCATTTCTGTTTACAGTGGGAGTGAGCTTTAGATGGAAAGAACGATTCGATTTAATAAAAATGTTCTTAGTCTGATTAATGGCATGAACATCACTTTTTCTCCATTCTATGATATACAGGTGAGGAGGATAAAAATGTTGAGTTAAGATTCAGGGCTTTTGGTCTTCATCTGCAGAACTCAGTTGTTTATATTTTGGCAAATGCCTGCACCAGTAGAGACTACACAAACAGTGTCGTTGGGGTGTGTTTTGTTGGTCAAGACATCACATGTGAGAAGATGGTGATGGATAAGTTCGTGCGTTTGGAAGGTGATTACAAAGCTATCATACAGAGTCTTAGCCCATTAATTCCTCCTATATTTGCTTCAGATGATAACGGTTGCTGCTCTGAATGGAATGCCGCAATGGAGAAGCTGACTGGTTGGATGAGACACGAGGTCATAGGTAAAACACTTCCTGGAGAGATCTTTGGCGGTTACTGTCGACTAAAAGGTCAGGAGACTCTCACTAAATTTATGATTCTGTTGTATCAAGGAATCAGTGGACAAGACACCGAGAACTTCCCTTTTGGCTTCTTCAATCAAAAGGGGAAATATGTGGAAGTTTCCTTAACGGCAAGCCGGAGAACTGATAGAGGTGGAAATATTGTTGGATGCTTCTGCTTCTTGCAAATTATTAAAGCTGATGAACAGCTAATCCCCGAAGGACAAGGCCAAGAGGATGCTGAGTGTGCTTTAAAACTGAAAGAGTTGGCTTATGTACGTCGAGAAATGAAAAATGCTTTAAATGGTATCAGGTTTACCCATGAACTTCTAGAAACTACGGCTATTTCAGAAAACCAGAAGCAAGTTCTTGGTACAAGTGATGCTTGTGAAAGACAGATCACGACAATCATAGAGGATATGGATTTAGGGAGCTTACACGATGGGTAGGTATCTCTGTCATGAAGGTCCCTGATTTGCTTAAATATCTGGTAATTCTTATTGTTCTTGTTAATTATATTTTTAAGCTGCTAGCATCAGAAATATTTCTCATCATTCTCTTTTTGAATTTATGTGCATTTTAGACACGTTAAAATTCAAGCCTGCTGTACTTTAGATTGTGGCCTAATCATATTTCAGAAAAGACCAAAGAGAAAAAATTGCATCATCTGAGGATAAGTCAAGTCAAAATCCTTGTTCTAGATGGGTTTACTGAGATCGTGCAACCCAAAATGTTAAGTTGGTACGTGGAGGGAGACTACATGAACGTAAAGCTTATTGAAACCATAGATGAACAATTTGGGATACTTTAACATGCTTTCTCATGAATAAATCAGACAGAGAATGGCACGTGGTGGAACCTACCTCTGATATCATGTTGGAAAGTCTAACCCAAAGCTTAAGCTTAATAGGTAGATGGAGACTATATGAATATAATGCTTGTTGAAACCCCGTAGACAAGAAACGTAAGATATCTTAACATTTTAAAGTTTTATGGAATCACAACCAATTGTTTTAAAAGTTTAAATTGTTAGATGAAGCGTGGTCTAATATTAAATACTTTAGCACTCCTTGTCATTTGCAGTTTGCACTTTGACCTAAGATTAAAATATAGAAATATATAATATGGGAGAAAAATAGGGGTTTAGGAAGATATGAGCTCAGGGCCTCCTTATCTGATACTGTGTAAGGTTTTATGAAATTATTCATTAGATGAAGGCGTGGTTGGACATGTATATGCTTTAACAAGTTTCGTAGTACATAGTCTGGGCATTTTTTCTGGGAGCTTTTTCTGAGAGTAGGACAACCAAGTATAAAACATTGGCTTTACATGATAATAACTATATCATTTGTGGCTACTTTATATCATGGTGTGATATGTCATGGTAGAGCAAGGACTAGAAATGCTCAATTCATGTGAATTTAAGAGATGAACTCTGTCTCTTGTCACTTAAACAAGCATTAAGTAAATCCAATGCTAGCAAGAGGTTTAACCCTCCCTAGATCTGTAGTTGTTTATCCTTTCTCAGTCAATTTGTTACAATGGATTTGGTAAAACGTATTGAAATACATGCTTATCATGATATCACTACTCATGTGCAAGATAGTACTTCATGATGCTTTACTGCTGTGTTTTTTTTATTCCCTCAGTTTACTCTTTCTAAGCTGAGTGATGCCTGTGACTGTATAATATGCTGGTCAATGCTGCAGAGTGGAGCTGAACGTGGAAGAATTTCTTCTGGGAAGTGTTTTAGATGCTGTCATTAGTCAAGTGATGATCCCACTAAGAGAAAGGAATTTGCAGCTCTTTCAGGAAATTCCAGAGGAAATGAAATATCTGAGTCTTTTTGGTGACCAAGTTAGGCTTCAACTTGTCCTATCGGACTTCTTGCTAAATGTTGTGCGCCATGCCTCTTCAACCAATGGCTGGGTGAAAATAAAGATTTTGCCTGGGTTGAAGCTTATCCAGGATGGCAGTGAATTTGTGCGGATACAGATCAGGTACTGAATGATTGTGTCATTCTATATTTCTTCTCAAATTGGTCTTCTGGATGTATAACAAGCAGCAGATACAACAATCTTACTAAAAACTGAATTAGTTAATTAGGAGAGTGATTCAATGACTACGAACATAGTATGGCCACTCTTCACTTTTTTTCCCCTTAGTATGGATTCATAATTTTCTGTTTGGTCCGTTTGGGAAGAAGATTGTCATATTTATAAATTACATTTCTAAAACTGAGGAAGATATGCTTTTCTGTCCTGTACTTTGAAAGCGATCCCGCTGCCACCTGCAATGTAGCCAAAGATGAAGGCTCTTGATGGTGCTTGTCCATCTTAGCTGCATTTAATGTCATGATACCCAAATTATGGATTGCAACTTCTGATTTATTTGCTGGCAATCACTTTTTGAGATCTTGTTTGGAATTTGTGATACTATTTTAATTAGCCTCATCTCATATGTGCAGCAGGAAAAATCAAAATTGAATGAGGATTTGTTTCATCCCAGAATGGTCCATTTGTTGTCCTTCTCGAGTGATGATTATGTGAAAGAGATGCTAGAAAGCTTACTCTAATAGCTGCTTCTTGCTAATTTCTGCTTCTTTGATTACGGAATCATGAAACATCTGCTGAAAGTAATGGTCGAATGGGACTTTTTTAATTTGAAATACAGTCAGTGTCGCATTAATGTCATAATGTGTAGACTAGCCTCTGAGATCAGGATTTTCTTATATTGGAGGTACAAGTGAACATGCATGTTGTGCATAGGTCTTTCTTTGAACTCAGTGAACCTACATTTTCCTTGCAAGTCATGGCAATAGTGCAGATTCAATTTGAATAAACTGTCCCTGATTGTAAGCTTCAAAGTTCTTTTCGTAGAAGGCAAATAGACCATTAAGGAGAGGAATACTGTACGGAAAAGTAGGAGTGTCATAATCCAGCCCGCAGGGAAGCCTGGACACGTGCCAGTCTTTATTATTATGATTTGCTGACTTACAGTTATGGTCTGTCTTATTCCTAAATGTCTCCAAGTGACCCAAACCACTATGTAGTAGGTTTTTTCATGCTAATCTTTTTTACTCCTCGTTTATGTAGGATGGTACATGCTGGGCAAGGTCTGCCTTCTGCTCTGGTCGATGATATGTTTGACGGAGAGAATCGGTGGAGTACCAGTTCAAAGGAGGGCCTGGGTCTAAACCTGTCGCGGAAACTTCTGAACAAAATGAATGGTCACGTCCATTATATTAGAGAGAGCAAGAGATGTTACTTTGTCATTGACCTCGATCTTAAAACGCAAACAGAGAGAGACACAAGATGATCCAACCAGAAAAAGGCATGTTGACATGACGGACTCTTTTAAAATCTTATGCTTGAGGAAATGCATTCTGTTATACCCAATTTTATTGCGGCATACACAATGTTGGCCAAGAAAGTGGTCTTTAGTACAGACAACATATAATTTTTTTTGTCAGACAATATGTTGTCTCTCTAGGTTAATTTTTTGGTGAGAACGGTGGAGATTATTAGGAACGCCTGCACAAGTATCTGGGGATAAGCTGTGTTAGTAAGTAATGATTCCCCTGGTCAGCAAAGAAACTCTATGGAAAAATAAGCTAGCTCGGTGTTCTTTTGTAATCCAAATAACGCCTTGCTTTTTTGTGCAATTGCTTTCATAACATGGATGGGCTGGGCAATGAAAGATGGGATTCTTCTTTTGCCGCATCTTCTGCATGCTGCAATAGTATTGCTGTCTTATGTTACAACTCCCAGTACGAATAGATCAGGAATATTGTGAGTGCTGCAATAGCATTGCTGTCTTATACTACAAGTCAGAGTAGGAATAGAATGGGGCGGATGCATGCTGCTCCTAACGGATTTTCAAACATCGCCTCGCGGTGTGCACTGCCCATCTGGTGTATCTTCTAGATACGCCATACTAGCTCGTTAAATCTACATGCGGATGTTCAGTTTCAAAGATTTTGAATCTGAAATGTATGCCAAGTCTTGCATGTGCAGCTTGAGATCTGGCAGAAGAATGCTTTAGTGGGAGAGTAGGCAATGGATTTTCGCCAGCATGAATTTTATGTTGGTTTTCGCATACAGTAGCATAGAGCATTGACTTGCGGGATTTGTTGTAATTAGAGTAGAATGAATGTCGACGCCTTCTGCAACATGCTTTTCATGCTTTTCGCAGAAAAAGGTTCACTATAGTCTTTATGATTTACAGATGATCTTCTGATACAACTTTACCTATTCGTCTAGGAACTTCTCTGGAAATACATATGCTGCGTGTTGCATTCGACACCGAATGTGGCGAGGAGTGAATTGTCAAAGGTCCAGTGCTGTCAAGTTTCATTGCTGGGATTCACCGGTCTCTTCGCCTTATGTGGATTGCTAAACCTTAAAGATTTTCCGTACTTTCACTTCACCTTAGGCCATTTCCTCTCCTTTCCAACCAATGGTTCGTAGGAAATATGGCGCAATCGGTGATGTGGCCAAAAGTCGAACGACCGCTCGTGAAAGTTGGAGTTTTCATGACGGGTATTGGCTGGCTGGAATCCAGGAGCAAAGCCTTTGGAATTGGCGGTATTGACAAGGGAACTAGCTCGGGGATTAGAGGTCAACTGTTCAAATCCTGTTGATTGCGAGCAAATTGCTCAATGTTAGAACCACCAGCATTGCCCAAAGGCTAGAAATTAACAGGTTCATGGTAGGAAACGGAAACCGGACCGATGGAACTGGTTCCCTGTTATTTGTAACTGAGAACTGGACCGGACCGGACTGGTGGTCCGATTCGGTTCCTAGGTGGCTGACTATTAATTATCGACGACGACCTTCGACCCTGGCTTGCGGCAACGTTGCTGGGCACACACCATCGCTTTTGCCAATATCCCCGCAAGCAGAAGCTGGATCAACGCTGCTCTTTTATCTTGTTTTCTAGTTTCTCCTTTAAAGCCAAGTTTTTCCTTCCTTGCTCCTACGTAGCAGTAGCACTAGCCACCATTAGAGCCAGTAAAAACACAAGGCTGTACAGATGCGATGTGCCGAGCCGAACCATTCGAATCGTGACAACCGGACCGCTTTGGTGCCTTCGTGACTCTTCGGGTTGGCATTGCATGCGTGCTTCAGATCGGGGGAAATGGGGGGATGAAGGCGAGAGAGAACGTGGAGCTCATGATGGGCTTCGAAGAGGGCAAGAGAGGAGGTTAGAGGCGGGGCCCAACTGAGAGACCGGTCTCCCCTTCGAAGCCCATCATGATCTCCACCTAGACCGGTCTCATGTGTTTAATAAAAATATGATATATATATATATATTTTTTAATTTTCTTAATAAATAAAAATAGTTTCTTAATATGATATAAAAATATGATATATGATTTTTCTGTTCGGGTGGGCGGTTCTACCCTCGGGACCAGGAACCATATCGAAAATTCCCGGTTCCATTTATATAGAATCAGGAACCAGACCGTTACTTCTTAGAACCGACCAATTCGGGTGGTTCTCAGGTGGGCGGTATTTTATGCTCACCCCTTGTTCATGGAACTTGCAGGGTTTATAAAGGGCATAGGAGTCGAATCTCCATCTATGTTCCTTTGGCTTATGAAAAAGAAAAGGAAGATTTCTAGCCGAGCATTGCCGAGAATATAATACTGCACTTCAATTAATATTACTAATGTCCAAACTATATTAAAATTGCATTTTCCTTTGAACGCAATGTTCAATTTGCGAATTTTTCCAGCTCGTAAACGCTTATTTTGGATTCATTAAGTAGTACATATATTATTGACTTTCTTATTGAAATTTAAATTATTATTTAAGAATTAAATAACTATGGAAATTATATATCTTTGTATACCTCCATATTTGCAATTTAAAAGGTTTCACATACTTTATATCACATAATGATCAAATTGAGAGAGTTGTGAAATTTGAAAAAAAAAAAAGAATGCAAATCGAGACTAGCTTTTATGCATTTGCTAAGTGCGGGCTCAGTTAATTTTCATGCGACATCGCTAGTTAATCAAAATTCATAACTTTAATTGCATGAAGAAATGAAAAAAAAACCTCACATTCATGTTATCTCTTTTTTTTTTTCACTACTACGAATACTAAACATCATATAAGCATTTTGCTATTTTCTCAATTACTAAAGCCAAATACTCACATAGGGTGCAAGTATGAGATTAATTGCATTAGAATGATAATTAAATGATTTTATCAAGTGCACTTAATTAAGAAAAAGTGCATAATTAATTATATGATTTAGTCTCCATATATTATATGGATAATTTTATATTCTTTGAAAACATTTTCCAAAAAGTCATTTTCCAGGAAAATGAAAATATTCTTCCGGTATTTAGCTAAAACCTAAAAAGAAGTAAAAGAAACATTTTTTTTCATCATTTGGAGAATAAAAAAATATGATTTGATTTTTCTTGGTAGACATGACTATTTGTGCACTATAAACTTGTGCACGGGTGGCCGATGAACCTAACATGGGCATCATGATCTTGGGTTCAATCTTGATGGACCCTGCCCAAGCATTGAAGATCCAAGCATAAGCAGTTGGGTCTCGAGCAAGAGCACAAGCATAGATTCCAAGTTTGTAGAGACTAGGCACGAGTCCAAACCTAGGTGCATGTGCTCAAATCCCGGGATCTTCAACTCTAATCCACAAAAGTTTAGCACATAACCTGAGTGCCCAAGCTTGGACTTGGGTCTATAGGGGCCAAGCTCAGGACCTACTCCAGCTCTCAAGCTCGAGCACCAACCACTTTGGCCCTAGTATATCGAGGTTGGGCCCTAGACATGATTGCTTGCGCTTAGGTTCATGCTGATTGGGCACTTGGTTCTGAGCTTGGCTTTTGTAGACCCTAGTATGTATCAGTAGCAGAGGAATCAAGCACAAGTACCAAGGTCCCTAGTCCAATCTTGATGGATGTTATTTGGGCATTGAGAACTTAGTCATGGTCAATTGGGTCTTAGGTAAGAGCGTGGCCACTGGTTACAAGTCCAAAGAGGCTATAATTGAGGTCTTGATGCTTGTGCTTCAATCCTTGGCTCTGGAGCCCTAGTCCACAAAACTTGAGCATGGGACCTCAATGCTTGGCTTAGGCATAGGCACGTAGAGGTTAGGCGGGGGACCTAGCGCTTAGGCTCGATTCCCTACCACTCAAGCCTTGGCCTATGAGGCTAGGTGAGGATGCTAGTGCTTGAGCTTCGGTCCTATGATCGAGCTCAAGCTTGATTCCACAAAGGTTAAGCCAAAGTCCATTGAGGTTGAGCCAAAAAACCTAGTGTCGGTGCTTGAGTCCTCAATGCTTGGACTTAAGACCACAACCCATGCCTGAATCCATAATGGCTTAGCACGGTCCTCGATGAACCTAGGTATAACCACTGTGATTTCGAGTCGCAGCCTTAATGGACCTAGGCTTAAGCTTCAGGGATTCGAGCATGGGGACCCAAACCCTAGCATGAGGGACTTAAGATGGACCCTTATGGACCCGAGCTTAGCTACTAAGGACCTAGGGTACCAGGGTCCTATGTTTGGTCTTTATGAATCAGGGCTCAAGTGCCAAGTGATCGAGCATAAGGACCTCAAGTTCGACCTTAATTGATTCGGGCATTGGCACTACAAAGCTAGGCTCGACCTTTACGATTTTCTTACTCAATCATAGAGTTGTCTAGTTCAAGTGTCTATATCTATTTATATTTTGAAAAATGATTTATAATTTTTTAAAGAGGATATCATTTTTTAATTTAAACATAATTTTCTAATTGACTCATTTTCCTAAACGATTCAGATGTCGGAAAATGTTATCTGCGAGACAAACGAGTTATATTTAATTCTTTTTCTTTGATCAATCTTATTTTTTTTCTCCAGGCTATTTTATAATAAGAATTATTAGGGTTTTAACGAAAAAACATTAAAGGAAGAGAAAATAATCGGTTTGTTATGCCTTTAACGTACGGACATCATCGCCGCGAGAAAATATCTTTTGCACCCAAAAAGACTTGACTGTTTAATACAAACGATGAGGCGCGGGCAAAAAATCTATCGTCTTCTTCACTCTCTCTGTCGAGTCTCGCTGCTTCGAGCCAGCGTAGACCATGCAGACGCCGAATTCGCTTCTTTGCTCTCCCAACGCCTTATCAACGCCGCCGCCGCCGCCGCCGCATCGATTCTTCTCTGTCAGGCCGAATCGCGCCGCTCATATTCGGAGCCGCCTCCACCACGCGGCCTCGTCTCCCTTTCGCGTTCGATTGTTGTCGCGGCGCTTGGTGGTCCATCCACCGCGAGTTGCCTCTCCTCTGCAGAGCACCGGTTCGACGATTACTTTGATTAGCTCGAGTCCAGTCTCTTGTTTTTTTCAATGGACTTTAGACCATTAAGCTTTTTGTTTGGTAGTATCGGTAGTGGAATGCAATGAAATTCGGTGAAAAATTAATTCGAGAGCTTTGGACCGAGCATTTGGGAATCTTTTGTGGGAAAACTAAGTTCTTCACCGTTTTGGTCGTATGCGTATAAATTATGGTTAGTTCGTTATAGCAAGGAGCTTTCTTCAGGAGGGAATTGAGTTCATAGGATGCCTAAATAGTTTTAGTTCCTTTCTCGTAGGCATAGGTAATGTGTGTCACGTGTCCATGGTTTTCAGTGACTGAGTCACTGAGTAGTTTTTACTTTGCTTTTGTATGCGGTTGTCTGCTAAAGCTAGAGAAATTGTATGTCTGTGTGAAATGTCCCTCTCGATTAGGTAACTCGTATGTGCATCTTTCTCATTGCTTTGTGTGATTAATAGTTGAGATAAGCATGCGTACTTGAATAAGAATCCAAGGGCTTGTCTTCTGTGCAAACTGGTAGCAAATGTTTTTTCCTGAGTTAGGTGCATATGGAGTTGGTAGACCATGGAACTCAATGGTGTAAGCTGTCATGAATATTGTAAAGGATCTGCAGGTTGCATACTAGTTTTCCCAGGACCATCGTTGTTATCACCATAAAAAAACTCTCCATCATGTCAACACTCTCTTGAATTGAGAAGTTTTAATGGCTGTGCTTCTATTCCCTTCTTCAGCTTGTAGGTTCGATATCCTCATTCTTGAATTAGTTCCAGCATACCTTAATTTGTATGGATTTTTCATACCATGCAGCTGTCCAGGAGGCAGTTGAAGATGGTACAACTGAATCAGGACTTATTGAAATTGGGTATATATCAAGTGTTCATGGCTTGCAAGGGGAGATCTGCGTCAAATCCAGCACCGACTTCCCTGAGCTGCGATTTTCTAGGGTAAAGCATATTATTAGAATCAGTGACGTTGCTCTATGGCCTTGCTTATATAAGAAGGTTATAGATCTTTGTATGCATCATTATCTACTGCTAAAACTAATTCCTTTTCTACTAGACTGGGAAAAGATGGTTGAAGCAACAAGATTTAGGCAGGGAGACAATTCAAGAAGTGGAGTTGGTAGAGGGAAGAGGCCACCCTGGGCAGAAAAGCTGGATACTCAAATTTGAAGGAATCAACAGTGTCGAGCAGGTGAGCTTGTCAAAAGGCCTGTTTGTTTACACTTGAGCAATAGCAAAAGTTACTTTTTTCCTTTCCTGCCAAAATTTGAGATGTTGTATAAACTAACTTAGGAAAACTATGACAAATCATACGCAAACCTACATGTCAAAGTTTGAGTGTGATGAAAGTTTCAGGAGTTAAAAAAAAGTTTAAGTGCGTGAGCTACAAGAATTAGATTAAGCAAAAATCTAAAGGTAAAATTCAATCCAAAGGGGACTTCTATAGTTTAGAAACTCTGCTTTTTTTCTAGAATTTTTCTTCCGGCTTGCTTGGATCTTGGATTTCATTGTATGTAACTAAGACTTGACTTCATTGATCATGATTGAGTTTTAGGGTTGGCAAGCCAACTTGTACTGTGGGGCATATGCTCTATCTATGCACTGTAATTCAGCAATTTTAGTCCTTGGACTTCTTATGTTGGCATTGACACTTCTTCCATTCATCTTCCTTGTCAATTACTCAAGGAGTCTGACGTGGAAACCATTAGTGTTGTCAAGTAGGAAGAGATCCTCTTAGACAGTGATCTTAGTGGTGCAACTATGCGCATTAGTGGCATTGAGCCTGAAATAGCTGAAAGCAAGGTAGGCATCATCCCTTTGCGAAGGCTTCATGCACGCATGATACTGTTGGGGTTTTCGGATATTTTCCCCTAATTCTGATTGTCATGGGATGAAAGTGAGTCCACAGACTCAGAAATAACGTTTGCCATTTTGAAAGGAAAAGAAAAAAAATCCTAAGAAGGTAAACTGACACTTGTCTTTTCCTTGTAATTTTTCAAGGGCATACACTTGATGCACGGTTTCTTGAGAGCTAGACTTTATTACTATCATTGCTCCAATAGTCAGCCTAAACAAGAAAAAGCTAAGCAATATCCCATGATTTTATGAAATCTCGTGTTACTTATGAGTATTGCATATGTGACTAATTGGCTTATTAATTAAAGAAAGCTCCATTCTTTCCTGCTCTAGCCTCTACCTTTTTGCATGGTTATCTACTCAATTTTTATGAGTGAACCCCATCTACTAATTATGAGCAGGGGAGTAGCACGTTTTTTTGTCTTGGTAATTTGAATAGAATCTTGTGGGTTAAGAGTCACTAAACGCTTCATTATTTTCCAGAATTTGTACTTCTAATCAGGATTTTAAACTCCATCCAGGCTAAGAAACTTGTTGGTGCAGCATTACTTGTAAGGGAAGAAGATAGACCAGAGCTAGAAGAAGGCGAGTTCTATACTCGTGATCTTGTTGGCATGAGAGTTCTTCTCAAGGTTTGCACACAGTTTTATCTTATGTGAATATGTTGAGGGACTGTGTGTAGGATGGCGCTCACTTGGCCCATTTTAGGAATCTGGTGAACCCATTGGAACAGTTGTTAATGTCTACAACAGTGGAGCAAGTGATCTTTTACATGTCAAGCTTGATGGTTCCACATATAATGCTGATGGTGTTGGAATGTCAAAGCCAATGGAAGCTGATGCCTCCAATCACTTTGTTTGGGTACCATTTGTCGAAGCAATTGTTCCACATGTTGACATGGATAGAGGAGAAATGATCATCGCACCTCCAAAAGGACTACTCGAGTTAAATCTTCGCTCCCACGAAAAGTCCAAGAAAGAGAGGCGCCAACTTGTGAGAGCACCCTCTTTTAAAATTTATTGATTTGTATGTATCAACTACTTGTTAGAGATATGTTTACCCATGTTCATAGCACGTACTTTATTGGGGTACGATATGCTTCTGGTTGTTTGTATCTTTTCCTCTTGTTTCTGTTTTGAGTTTTTGGAATTGGGGTTCTCTTTCTTGTTTATAATCATATTCTGGAATGCAAATGCTTTCTCTTGCTTGCGTCTTGATTGGATTTATGGCAATAAACGTGTACAAACAAAAGTTTGGTCTTCCTTTACCAAAATAAAATAAAAAAAATATGGTCTTCTCTTGTCAAGTAGGTGACTTCAACCCTGTCGTCATTTTGAAAACCATGAAAAGAGAAACGAATGACTAAGCTTGATAATGAACTGTCAGGTGTCATATAATAGTTGAACAGCAAGGCAGACCTAACTAGAAAGATTGAATATTGGTGGGGAAGGTCACAGATTCATCTACTTCCTTAATTAAAAGGCAGGACTATGATGGATGACATATTAGATGTATAGACTGGATACAATAAAAATGATAGGCTAAACTAGCAGATTCATAGTACATCCTCTTGTTCGAACTTCGCTTATAGTGAAATTAACAAACCAACCTTTGAGCATGTGGCAAATGGACTCATGAAGCCCCAAGTTCAGTTCAAATTTCTTTGTTTATTTTGTGATATATGAACCCTTATGTGCTTGTATGGCTGCGGCTGCACAGTAAAATTTCCAGCTTTAGTTATTGTGACATGGTGTCTGTTGTAATCAGTATAAGTCAGAATGCATTGATACATTTCAGGAGTGGAAAGAAAGGAAAAAGTTCCAAAAATGCCTCATAGCAGCCAAAAAGAAGCTATGTGAACTGGAGCAACAACATGTGTTTCATGGGTTTAGATATGGTGATAAAACCCAAACAAGCTTACTTGCAGATCAGATTGTTGGCGTAAACTCTATATTGCTTCAACAGGCTTTGCAAACTATAGACCTATTCTCTCAGAGGTAAGTTATTGTGCATTTTCAGTGAGTCACTTTTTAGAGCAATGTAGCGTGCCTTGTTTTCCCTTGGCCCCATGTAGAGAAAATATATAGTTAGCTGTTGATCATTTAGTGATAAAACAGACAGGCATAAAAACATTGCCAGACATGCCATCTTTGCGTCTGATGGTTGGCTAGCTTAGACATTGTGGTTGTCAATTTTTTTTTTATGATTAAATAAAGATATTACAAAACTTCCTGAACCAGTTTCCCAATTGAGTATTTTGTTAACTACAATTTTTCTCATCATATTTGTGATTACAAAGATTGCTTGAAATGTAACTTATCTGTATCAAGTTGCGAATGCAACAGTATTTTGTGCTTTGACTGGTTCAACATTAAGGATTTTTACCTTTGTCCTCGTGTCTCAACTATATTTATCCCATACATTTTTGTTTGTCTTGGGAATTGAATCAGATGGAGTGATGCTACAAGATCCGACATTTATGATGCTCTGACAACATCAGAAAACTACCTCACTCCTTTGGCTAGGATGGATAAACAGTGTGTAAATTCCGTTTTTGAAGAGAAGGGGCATCATCTGATCTTGAAGGATAAAGTAGCCACTGTCTTGGTTGTGACTGATAGTGCGAAGGAGGCCTCTGACCCTGCTATGTTGTACGAATCACTTATTCAGACATTAGAGTGTACTAATCAGAAGCTAGTGAAGGTGAGTTTGCTTCTTCCAGCTTCTTTATTCGCTGGTTCCAGTTAATCTTCCATAATGTTAATTCTTTTCATTGCTTGCACAACTTCTGATTATAAGCAATTCTTCCATTTCCTTATGTAATCTTCTCTTACTTCTCCTTTTTGTATAAGCATAATTTGCTCTGATAGGAAAAATTGAGGTCGGATAATATGAGGACCATCCAACTGAAGTTGAAAGGGGTTGCTGCCCCCGCCGGTTGGTTGAGATTATTGAGTAAATTGTAGGGGAATTGCCGTTGTCACATTGGATTTAAGCAAGGTGAAAATGTCTAACAGCTATTTCCATAGTTTCAGATACTGGTTCATGGCTGGCCTT
Source organism: Melaleuca alternifolia (assembly GCA_019926035.1). Taxonomy (NCBI): domain Eukaryota; kingdom Viridiplantae; phylum Streptophyta; class Magnoliopsida; order Myrtales; family Myrtaceae; genus Melaleuca; species Melaleuca alternifolia. The sequence continues at coordinate 1,272,342 of JAGKPW010002341.1, forward strand.
TGTCAGTTCTTTAAGTACATTAACACTCTACCGCGTCTTTGACTTAACAATTTAGGCATTCCTCGCTTTATCATTTTCATTAACATCTAGTATGCTACATTCAAGAACATTCACTAGTGAATGCTGTTTGTTTGCCCAGAAGCTGCTCGACTGGACCACTTCTGGGGTTGGATCTTTTCTATCTGTTTTGGTTTACAAATCTTAAGTTCCATTACTTCATTCAGGCCTTCCTTGTTTATGTGGGCAGGCCAAGGATCTAATCTATAATACCAGAGATATTGATACTGTTGTTGACTCCTCTATGTAACAAGCTGCTGGTGTGGTTGATGGTTTCTCAGCACTAAACTGATTCCCTACACTTGACCTAGATCTTGCACTTGCTTTTCTTGAAGTTACTATTGCATCCTCATTTTTGTAGAGATGGCTTATGTGGTTTTACAGCTAAGAGAGAAGAATAGCATTTCTCGGATCTGATGTTAGTGTTACATCTGCTCCTTAAAATGAGCGATTGAATTAATTAAATGACTACATATCTTTTCTCACATGTGAAAGACCTGTATTTCTTGAGGATTTCAACCTATTTTGTGTCATCCGTGAAGACGTATGCAATGGATCATGTGAGATCTATGGAATATAGCGAAAATAGGTGAACTGGTAAAGAATTATGCATGAGATTTACTGGTATATTCTTTTGGTAACTGCAAGAATCTGGAAGCGGTTATTACTCTGAAGAGTCAAGGGAAATGAGGACGCTACCTTATGGCTTACATTTCATGCACCAAACAGGGGGCTAAAACATTTTTCTAGTTGGACAGGCTGGCTTTACTCTCTATAAGCTATTTATAACTTGCTCAACTAGAATGTATTACTGCAGGTAGAAGACCGTGCGTCTATGCCTTTGCTAATGATCTGCCCTACTGGTGAAATCCCATCTTTCCAAACGCTGTTCTCGGAAAATAATCATTTTGGATTTGACTCCGAAAAGGTTAGCATGTCTCGAATTCTATCATTAAATCATTGTGTTCATTTTTAAGAAAGTAGGAAAGCGAAATTAATTGCAGAGCAGGTCAGATGGTGGTGTACTGTACATCTACAATGATATATAGTGATATTTTCACTGTAAATGGCTTTAGAAATCAGACACAAAAGCAACATTTCTAGCCAGTTGTGGTGTCTAGATTCTCAGATCAGCTGGTGGATAACTTCCTGGACTACCAGATTTCCATGAAGGTCACAAGGATTTTCTGATTGAACAATGCAACGCGACTACTTCTCTTAATTTGATGTATCTGATTTGGAGAAGCCTACACCTTTTTATCTGTCCTAGAGTATTGCATACGATTTTGTATAATTTTATACATTTGAGATGACGTAAAGTTAAGAAACTATCCCCTATTGGACAGGTTTGGTTTTTCGAAGAACAGATGCTGCCAGTGGTTAGCTGTCCAGATGAAGAGCAGAAAAGGCGTAAGATTCTGATGAAGTCTCCTTGGGAGATGCTCCAATCACCGATAGGATCTCAAGGAATTATGAGTGTGATTTCATCAGAGAGTATTGCAGATAATCTTGGTGAAATTGGTGTGGAATATATCCAGGTGTGTTGCATTTTGTGATCTCCATTCTTCGTAGTTCCATTTTAAGGATGTTCTATATATCTCACGCTTTTTGAAACGTATCAAGGACTTCTGTGATGCCCAATGTGGCGTTTTCAGAGATAGCATAGAGTGGTAAAAAGTGCATATGTAGCAATTAGTAGTGGTCCACCTTGTCTGCAAATCCCAATTGGGGTCAGCAATTTGTATTAAGTTGCATTATATGAGCTCAAAGTATCCTATTGCACTAGAAGGTTCCTATGTCATGACATGAATTTTACCATGTGGATTAGGTTGGAAATAAATTGACATCAAAACAATGTTCGAGAATGGATTACCTTGCCAATTTGTAGTTTTTCCTGCTGATTTAGGAAATTTTCTTCTTCCCCTTTTTTTCGTCTGTGGTGGAGCACCTATATTTTGCATGCGCATTTACACGAGTATCAATATTTATTGGCATCTGCTGGGACAATCCATGGATGGATCATCATGAACTCTTGAGACGCATTTCTTACTCTCAAATTATGTATACAACCCTTGATTTGAATATACTTCAGATTTGCAGCACCAATCGGCGATTTCTCGATACAAGGACACTGCTTCTTGGGTATGTTCATTCAAGGGAAGCAGACGTGGGCATTCAGGTCTTGGAAGATAATCTGTTCTCCGACGAAAGTCTCGACGTAATACTCTCCATGAGCTTCTTGAAGAAGCTGATGACCGAGACGAACAAGCTTCAGTTCAACGCGATGTTGAGGCCAAATGCACACGTTGAGCTGGTCGACAAAGAGTGGGTGGATGTCATCCCTTCGTCTCCCAATTCACATGAGATCCGTTGTTCTCTTCTATTCAGTTGTCTGAACAGTTGTTCCTTAGACAAGGTTTGCTTACTGGAGATCCCCGAGTAACTTATAACAATGATGTAAGTGTATTATAGCGAGTCACCTCAGTCGAGGTCGTACGTGAAATGCTCCATTTTCCTGCTTTTTCTTAACATGTCTTATTGACTAGTTACATTAATGACTACTTAGCTAATGGGAGTCGTATATAGTCTCGAGATTGGCTGTACTTGAGACAATCCCTTGCGCCACACTGGCTCTTCTTCGAACTGATTAAGCCACGACTGCTGGGTGTTCAAAATTTCCTACCGATCACTAATAAGCCTGAGGTGCCCAATCCACAATCGTTTTGATGTAAATAATCGGAAATAGAAGAACTTGACGTGGGGTATAATGCTCAGCCCCCTATCGGGCCTCGACGCTGCTTTTTCCGGCGCAAGCTCCGTGAAGATTATTAGGTGCTCTGAAGTCATCATGTTAACGAGATGGAGCCCAGGGAGGATCAATGAGGCACGAAATTCATGTTCTGTGTCGTGCCATTGGCATAAATTTGCCGACCATTTGCCTAGAGGGTCTGCCGTCGGCATCTCTCTATCCTTGTTTGATCGATGCGTCTAAGGAAATTTTAATTTGATTGAGCTGGAAGCGAAGGAAAACCTTGTGGAGATTCTCTCTACAAATTCTCACTTTTCAGCCCATATTCCCTTCGACCTTCTCATGATTTGCATATCTTCTGGTGCCAGATAGGGCACGCTTTATGGTCAGCTCCTTCACCGTTCTTGACGGCAGTTTGAGGGGGTCTCATCTTATTATGTTCATACGCTACTCCACGTTAGCTAAACGCACTGAACGAGAGATTTCCATGATTTTATCGTCGAATGGAGCAAAGAAGATTGAAACCAAATGGAACGGCGACGGACACGGAAATGAGAAAGTTGAAACTCTAATTCTCAGCAGCCCAACTATGCATCTTTGGAAGCTCCCAGAGGCTTTCAGGATACTGAATTTCAAGGCCAAAGATTCCGATCAAAGCAAGATGAAGACGAAGGACTTATCATCTTCTTTCTATTGTTCTCTCCTGCCTAAGCATTCACAAAAAAAAAAAATTGATATGATGAAGTATACTTACGGAGATTAGAGACCCTGTAAGAGAATATTGTTAGAAATATTGTTTGGTATTTCATTATTCTTTAAGATAGTTAATTTTCTTTCATATGGATATTTGTTCCAATACAAATATTCTCCAATAAAGTGTATATAGAAAAAGCCAATGGTGTAAAGATATATTGTTTATTGACTCTCTCTTCCTCTTTCTTGAAGATCCTAACTTGTTTACATGCTATCAGAGCCACCAAGAGAGAAAGAATCGAATCAAAATCTAACCTTTTCTTCTTTTACATCGTTAGTCATCTCATCTTCATTAACTTCCTGGTTCTGTCAACACTCAACCATGTTCTTCATTGCAGTGCTCGCTTTTAATGCGAGCAGCATCAACCAACGAAGTCACCATCAAATATCTACGGAGACCTTCATCAAGCAGCCAAATATGATGAGCATCGTGAGTAATGTCATCAAGTATTTAGGTAGTTGTGAGCGCCGGAGCCAAGCGCACATTTCATCGAGCAACCAAAGTTGAGCGCAATCGGATGATGCATTTTAGTTTGCCTCAATTCAAGTTGGGTTTTCACATGGTTTTCTCAAGATATGTCCACTTTCTGATGCACTTGTCAAATCTAGTTGTTTAGTGTAAGGTCCGACTTACACAGTACATGACTACAGAATTTGAAAGAAAATTACACTTGTCATAATGCAAGTTGGACCGCTCCAACTTGAGGTGGGATGATTAAGTATATTTATGGAGATTAGAGATATCCCTATTAGAGAATATTGCTAGAGATATTATTTGATATTTCGTTCTTATCCAAGAAGTTAATTTCCTTTCATATGCATATTGTTCGTCACAAATACATTTATCTATTAATGTGTAAGGAGAAGAAAATTCAATTGAGTAAAACTATCATCTCCACTGATCTCTTCCTTTCTCTTAAAGACCCTAAAGTATATACATGGTGTGTGCTATTCATAACACAATGAAGAAGTTGCTGCTTGATTTTGACTGCTGATTCCTTCAAGTAGATATCCACGTTCATTTCAAGTTCATTTCCGTCTCATAGTCTTAGCATCCACGGATGGACAAGTTTGGTGCACACATGCCGACTAGACGGAGACTCATCGGCCCCATTCCAATTATTCAGTCGTCCGACCACAACAATCACACTATCTTTCATCAATCTTCCACTATGTGCCACCATCCGGTCGCCGACTGCCAATGCACTCCTCACTAAGTCCGCGGCGTACGCCTGCCGTCCTTTCGATCAATGTTCCTGTCTATCAACCCTGATTGGACCTCCGTGATCGGGCTCCTGTCCCTCCAACGCGTGATGTAGGAACTCGATCACTGGAATTGAAACTGAAAGCAAGTAAAATGACAAACTATATGATATCTAGAGACCTTCAGAATATAATTTTGAAAAATCCGGATTACTTTTAAGTCGACTACGTTCACTGCTGGGTTCTCCACTCAAGATCAATTGAAGTTTTGCCGCTCGAGCACAGTAGAACCAAGTCAGAATATTCTTTCCCTAATATGTTTCACATCTTATTGCCAAAGAAACTAATGATTCTCATGACTACTTGGGATCAAATTGAAATGAATGACTATCCGTGTGTTTTAGAAAAAATGAATAACTTGATATCTATTTCTTAAAAATAATTATTTGTATCATCCGGTATAATTAACAAATAAAAATGTTGTTGTTATCGACAATAATTTATATCTAACTATTTTCGTGACGATACTGATATTATTCATTCTTTCTTGTAAATGATAGAATCGATCATTTTAAAGAAATTATTTTCAAGTCATTCTTGTAACAAATAGAAGATCGATGATTTAGAAACTATTTTTCTAAAATTGACTGATTATATAACTTGATATAGTCATTCAACAAAAGTATTTTCATTATCAGCAATAATTTATGTCTAAATATTTTTGCAAAATATTTTAGTTCATTCCTTTCGGTAAACAACACAAGTGATCATTTTTAGCAAAATATTTTTTCAAATCATCCACTTTCTACGAAATAAATGAAGCCTTAGACCTAACAAATTCTACTTTTTGCTTCATTTGGTGGGGTTGATTCCAAACTCTCCACCACCATGCGTCACATTCTTGTCATCCCTTCTTGTATATAGGGACAAGGCAACTCGCACTACTCTTCAAACATGTTGCCATCCAAAACGAAACAACTTGTGTTGATAGGCTATAAAATTTACGTTTTTTTTTAACAATATAAGCAATCACTACTTATTTTCAGTCTTATATAGTTTGGAAGACCTAAATTGTTTGTTTGTGCAAAAAACATGTAATATCCAGCACTTGCCACTATTTAATAAAGACAAAACTTTTTTATCATATTTCCTCAATAGTAAAGTCAATAACACGAGACCGTGTTAGCTCATGACCTCAAGACATTAAAGTACTATTGAAAAAATTTATTTCGCTGACTCTATCAAATCACTGCGTGCGATGTGTTATTATCTTAAAAGAAAAAACAAATAAATTTACAAAATTTGACTACACAATAATTGGCTTGGCTGCAAGGAAAGTCATCCTTTTGGATCGATTAAGTACTCCTCTTTTCTGACCATAGGTCTGAGCATGTCCCTAGTCTCAAGTTCAATGCAAAGGCTCCAACTTTCAGCCATCGGATACCTTTCCACAGGCAAAGAATATCACTTTCCTCCCTCAATTGAAGAGCCAAGAATGTTCCATCTGAAGAAAGAAATCCCAAGATGGAGCCAAGAAAGAATCTGCTGTCATTTCTTAGGTTTCCTTGATGATGAAGCAGCAGTCATGTTCAGAGCCCCACGGATCCCTTTAGAACCAGCAGCCTTGCAAGAAAAGAACCGAAACCTTTTAACAACCACAGTCTAGAAACACATCAGCAGCAGCAGCAGCCGCCGCCACCGCCACCAACGCTTATTCACCTTCAATCCTCGTCTTCGTACGTTCGCGGTAGCGTCGGTAGGTTTCCGAATCTGAAACGACACTAATGACAGATGGAGGGCGGTGAACAGATGAAATCCGTCGCGTCACTGTTTTGGGTCCTGAAACTTTTGAGTATATGTCATTGTTCAGGGCAATGGTGGATGGGCTATGAGCAGAGCGATTGATCATGGTTCCATCATTTGTAATAAACTTCTTGGCCCCATTAACCCAATCCTCTTCAGTAGTTTACGTTTTTCAACCTTTAAAACTTTTTGAACTCGAAACTTATTATATCGAATCTTACAACATATCTTATTAGGTCTTATGACCTACTTCATGGGACATTGGAACTATACTGAGACTTAAATCGATTAGCTCCACAAGTTACGAGGCACTTCTATATTCATTCAAGAAAATTTATAAATGAAAAAATGCCACACTTCTTTCTCTTTCATAGACAAATTTCAACATAAAACTTCAAGCGCATTACCTAATAAAATAATAAATACGTGTTCAAATCTAAAAATAACATGATATTATATTAGCATTAGAAGTAAAATGACGAAAAATAGCTCCGTTCTCTCATCACTTCACAACATTAAACATGAAAAATCTTTAAAAAATAACAAATTTATGAAGAGCTCAATTCCTATATGTTTACTTAACTATATAGCCTATACCATGTACTTACATAAGTGGGTATGACCCGAACCCTAAAACATAATCTATGGGTGCCAATTTTGAAATTTGGAAACTTGGAATCTTCTCGAAACCTATCCAGGAATCTAATCCGTCCTAGATTCCACGGGTTCTCTTGCGTACCCCTATTCGCCATCAATCAAACATGATGAAGAGAACAAAGAGGATCACACCCTAGCGATTGGTTGACCTTTGATCCACAAAAAAAAGTTGAATCAGATTGATGAATTTGAGAGAAAATATATACTCGTAGTCAAATTAATATCAAGACAAATCCTCAGATCCGTAACAATAGCTAGGTCCACAATACTAGACTAACGCACCACAGTTTTAACATAAAGTGTTTGCTATCGTGTCAAAATCATTAAAAGATGCAAAGCATATATTTCACATGAAATGCATGGTCATGTTATTTTCCTAAATTGAATTAAACTCAAATTAAGTTCCAATAACCATCAACATCTATTGACCATAAAATATCTATCGAGTTAACTCTACAAAATACAGATCATACCACACAATATCAACTCTTGTGTAAAACAAAAAGTAAAACAGGGTGTTAGACATTGTCTCGGATATAATGATACAATAATCTCATACAACAATCTCGATGTCCTCTTCTCAAATATTCACTTAACTTTGCAATAAAAATCAGGTCTTCTATTTCCATGGACTCGGCTTATGTGACCAACATCATTACCACAGAACATATGGGTCCCATCGTAAAGTCCACCCAAGCATGCATGATCATGTTGGTCTACATAGGCCGAGTCTGTGCAAGAAATGGCCGTGTCCTTTCCGACAACAGGATATCGGAGGAGAAGCATACAAAACAAGAGAGAGAAATGAACTAAACAACTTTGTGGCCCTTGTCCTCATGACATGAACGGTACTATTTAGTTAGGCACGTTATAGAAATTAAGACTGTGCAACTAAAAAGGTTTTACCCAAGAACTGGAGCGGACTGCTCTGAAAAACCAATCAGGTTCCAAGTTGCCATTAAACCAGTTTAGTTCTCAATTCTGAGTGAAGTACCACTTGTGAACTGGTTAAACTAGACCGAATTTGGAATTGGTTTTATAAAGCTTAAAAATCCGAAGTTTTCTCTTGGCATAATTTTCTCATCTCTCTTTTTCTCTATCCTTTTCAGCCTCATTCAGATACTTCATGAGTCTCTCTTTCACTTGTGACTCACCCTCCTTCTTGCTCACTTGCGGCTTGCCCTCACTCGTCCAAGTCTCACCACCGTTGCTCATTCCTGACTCATCTTTGCTTGCTCACTCTTGTGCTCATCTTTTACCTTAAACTGTTTTATTGCTCATATTATTTTATTGTAAAAAATGAAATAGAAAAAGGAACAAAAGAAACAAAGGTTGTTGGGTAGACCTTATAACCAAACCTTAAAATCAGGATGAGTTTCAAGGTTAATTCTGGGAAAACAAAATAGGTTCCAAGTTTTAAATAATTCATATTTCGTTAAACAAATGCAGGCTTGATAACTATTTTGAGTAGGAGCGAGCATCGGTCCATGGTTAACCTTGGACCGGCTGAACTCGACCAATCCTAGTCCGGTGTCCAAAAAAGATTTGGCCAATCCTTGGTCCTCAGTCTCATGGACCTTGCATTGTGTGGGTTGATTCTTGATTTGACAATTTTAGGATTCATCAAACTCGGACCAACTCTGTATATATTATATCTCATAAATATTATGTTAAATATTATATATTATGTGACAATATGCATAATATATTACGTATTTTTTTTCTAAACTCTAGTAGCTCCGCCTATGTTTTTCTTATGCAAATCTGATGGGTAAATTAGAAAGTAGAATCCCACTTAATACAACCTTGATTCAACTAAAACAAATAGAAACCCTCTTTGCCCGCATTTGGCCTTTCCTCATGAGCGAGACTTCGGTGGTGAAATTGCTCGCCTTTCTTGATTGCCTCATTAAGGCGGCTCACTCACTCTCTACCCTCACCCCATGAACATGGTTTGGCTGATGAATTCCCATTTTGTGCTTGACTTGAGAGTTTCAATCTCATATGAGTTCACAGATGGGATTGGATATTTTATTTTTCCACTATTGCTTCTCGATTTGTGCTTGATTTGAGAGCTTTAAACTTATGTAATTTCCTAGTTTGTACTAAGTATTCAATATGTACATGTGTTAAATCATGTCCCATTACTTGTTAATTCATATTTATATTCAATGAAGGAATTCTTCTTTTAACGTTATGACTTGTCTTACCAAGGATATTTTTTTTAATAAATAGAGTTAATAAATTGAAAATGAATGATTATACGTGGTGCGATAATATGTCAATCGTGCTAATCGTAATTTCAATTCAAAACTTTTGTTAAATATTAATGGCATGTGTTATTTGTTTCATTTTTATGTGTTCAAAAGTGGAACTTATCATTATGGACAAGATATGAAGTTGTGTAATTGGTGGCTTATATTACCTATTTTGAACTTTTCATAGTTTAATTGTATTTCATGTGTTTGTTTTTTAGATGTTTTGTTACTTTTAGCAAATGATGATTTCTATTGTTATCTTATCTTAGATTCATGTTTGATATGTATTGATGTTAATAGTTTTATTGCTCATTGTTGCGTTATTAATTAATATGAAATTCGAAAGAGTGTGTTTGTTCTTTTAATGAGTACAAAAAATTAAAAAAAAATAATCAACTGGTTTTGGGTTGACCTTGCAGCCAAATCGGACTCATAAGTTTGTCTGGTCCTTAGTCCTAGGATCAATGGGCTAGTCCTCAGTCTCAAAAATTAAGGACCAACACTATGGGGTCAGTTCATCGGTTAGGTGCCTAACCGACCCAACTCAATCTTTGCTTACCCCTAGTTTGCAACATGATGCATTATACTATTATTGTATAGGGAATATTTTTTTAAATTCACGCTACATTAAGGGGGTTTGTTCTTGACTCGAGCTTGTAAAAGGAGTTGGTGGCCAATATCTTTTGTGATGCAATCTAAGGGATTTACTTATCATAATAAAAATAAATGATAAGCTTTTTAGTAAATAAACTTGAAACAACGCTTCAATAACTTGACACTACGCAATTTTGGAATTAGCGAATACTTAGATATTCCCTTCATTCAAGAGAAATTACTATGCGTGAAGTGTAAAAATATCGAAAGGAAATAAATAAATACATAGTGTTTTTTAGCATCGACTTAGAACTTCTCTATCTTATGGTCCAAACATTCAAGTTTAACTTTAATGTAAAGGGTCGAGGTTCTAACATCAGATATCTTTTCCATAGGCAAGGAATATCAGTTTCCTCCTCCAATGGACGAGCCAAGGATGTTCCTTCTCAAGAAAAAGCCAAGAAAGTATCTGCTATTCTTTCTGCGGCTTCCTTAATTATGAAGCATTCCTCTTTACAACCCCACAAACCCCTTTAGAAACAACAGCCTTGGAAGAAAAGAACCGAGACCCTAACGCACACAATGCATATAAGACACCAGCCACCACCAACAGATCTCATGCACCTTCAGTACTCATCTTTTGCACATTCGAGTTAACATCCGTAGGTTTCTGAACATTCTTTCATCCCTTTTTAATCCTCCCTTTTGCTTGTTCTTTGAGCTGAAACAATATTTCAACAATGGCCGGTCCGGAGATGAAACCCGTAGCTTCGCTGCTTTTGCTTCTGAACTTTTGTATGTATGCCATTGTTCTGGGCATTGGTGGGTGGGCTATGAACAAAGCTATTGATCACGGTTTCGTCATTGGTAATTAAAATCTCACCTCCATGAACACCTTCCTCAATTGTTTGCCTCCCTCATACAAAACCTTTTGGGTTCATTTTGCATCTTATATGTATTTGCTGCTAATTTGGGGGGACTGCATATTGCAGGACCAGGATTCGACCTTCCAGCGCATTTCTCGCCCATATACTTCCCTATGGGAAATGCCGCAACTGGATTCTTCGTGACATTTGCTATGCTAGCCGGAGTTGTTGGAGTTGCATCAGTCATCGCTGGAGTCAACCATCTCCGCGCTTGGAATGCCGATAGCTTGCCGTCTGCAGCTTCAGCCGCTGCGATTGCCTGGACTCTCACTCTTCTAGCTGTGGGGTAACATCTTCTTTCTTTAAACATTGCCTTCATGCTATTCATGAATTTCAAATGAAAAGATTATTATCGGCTTGAATGACCTCGCATGCCCTCCGATCCACAGAGTTTAGCATCCGTTGTTCCAAATTTCAAATGCCGGCTCAAGCCTCGTCATGCTAAGAGTTGGCTTTCTTTTTCTTTTGCAGTTTCGCTTGCAAAGAAATAGAGCTCCGCATACGAAACTCTCGCCTGGTAAAATATTTATATACCTTCTACCCTCGACATTATCTCTTTTCGATCATCAGATTTGTTCTGATGACCCTTTCTACGATCATGCAGAGAACAATGGAGGCATTCCTGATAATCCTGTCGGCGACTCAACTTATATACATCGCAGCAATTCATGCTGGCTCATCAAGAAGAACATGAATCACTGAAGCTCAGTGTCGCGTGAAGGTTTGAGCGCTTTCAAGTAGCCTTTTTTTTCTTTTTTTCTTCAGGCATCTTGTAAAGAAACGGGGTTTGGGATTGTATTTGTGATTTGATTTATGGTGTTCATATCTGATTTGTGTGAATGAATAAGAGATCTCTCTCAATCAACAAGAACTCGTCACCTTGGAGAATGACCAAATTGAAGGGTAATAAAGCGATGAACTCGCATTGTTCCCTACAATAAGGATGTCTCTTTTGATGGATTTTGACATACAAAAGCTTGGGATAATAATTATTATCCATGAGATACCACCTATTTTAGTCAATGATGCCCCGATAGACGGAACACAGTCGACAGTCTCCGCTATGAAGGACCACCCGCAAAAAATGACCGCGCCTCATGATACATAAACATCAAGGAAACCTAGCTCTTGAATAAAAGATCTACTAAGTTTCTACCGTCACGACCCACATCAACTAAATAGAAATGGAACCGTGCCATCGAGAGAGGGATTCAAATAAGAAATGATTTTCCAAACAGACATTATCAGGCGACATATTAGAAGCACGCAAAACGCCCCATATCGACAAATAAATTATCCAATCCGTCAGCAGACATTAACAATTTCCTTAATCAGCCAAGGGAAGGCCAATTACTGCTAGAGAAGTTACACAGTGCAATTCCTGGAATTCTGCCCCCCAACGTCAAAAATTAAATATACCCATTATAAAGTTCTAATAAACCCTGTTTTATACGCAAACACATCATCCTCCTATTATGCAATGTTCCTATACCACAGAAAGGAAAAAAGGACCGACTCAGCACACATCTTCAAGGGGAAATTAAACTAAAGTACAAGATCTATAAATAATAACAAAAAAAGACCGCAAGCAAGAAGCTGAAAAGGGCTCAACAAAGTCGACACAATTCGTAGCACAGACCCAAATTTTCTCTCTAAATTCAGTCAGGTCTACCAGGTAAGGAGGAACCTCAGATTGTATTCAAGATGAAAGCTCTTGAACTTCGAACAAAAGCATTCCTAGCTTTCCCAAGCTTCATCCCCTCGCCTAAGGTCACTAATATTTTGACTCTGCAAAGAACAACATATCAGAGATCATCAGCTTGAGGAATACAAGATAAACACATACATCTGCCCGTGCAAATACTGCGTTGGCTCAAAACAGATAAACCTCCATTTCAAACCCAAAAGACTGATCAGAAACAAATGGCCAAAATTTCAGCAATGCTAGAATGGGAAAGAGCTTGAATGCTGAGAACATAAAACTAGGGGAAATTGCAATTTACACCCTTCATCAATGAAGGGAATTGCACTCAACTAAACTTAAAAAGGATGCACTTTAGTCCCCCACTTCCATTTCGTTGCACTGTAATATCCCAACATCAACTGTTTGAAAAATGAGCTGTCCCAACAAATTGAAAGTTGGTGAAAGAAAAATGCAACATTTTCATCTTTCAGCTAAGTGCACGTTTCATTGTGGCACGGGGGAGGGGAAATTAAAGAACTATTTTACCCAAAAATAATTGATAATAAACATTATCAGAATGTCATATGTTAGTAACCAACAGGCATGAATAGTGATGATTTCTAGATTTCCAAGCTGTTGCTTATCATGTGTTGTCCACAGTATATTTTTGGCTTTGAGGCAGGATCGGTGCTTGAATCTAAACCAACTGCATCCCTTGTCATAGTAAGACAGACAAGGTAATTTTTGCGTAGTATGTATACGCATATCGGCTGCAAAAGGATCACCATAGGGTATTATGACTGCCAACCAATTTACAGATTTAAGTCTGTCATCCCCAATAGAAAAAAGAAGAGTCTCCAGAGCATGTACATCTCCTCTTTTCTTATAAGAAATGTTGCTCCAAAGCAGCAATATGACATTCAAAGCACTTTAATTAATATGGTTGCACTGAACATGTTAAAAATATAAGACGACAGGAGAAGCATAGACTATGCAAAAAATACAGATTATCCATCACATATATTTTGATTTTCGCATTCTACATAATGGAAATGAACAAACGTTGTAAATCTTGCAACATCTACTATTTCCATAGGTCAACTATGGGATTCTAAATCACCATGGACAATTTGTATCTCTTATCGTCTAGCAACAGTTCATGGAAGCACAAGCTTGTATTGTAAGAGCAAACAACACTTCTTCTAGAAAGGAAGGACAGAGAAAAAACTTCTCATTCAGAAATTCATAACTCTATCAAAGCCACAGCAATTTAATGCCAGTTCATATCACAATTCAAACCCTGAAAAGTTCAGAACTTCATTTTCAGAAAACACAACCAACCATATCAGTCAAGACAAAAGAGAAGAAGTTAAATGCCATGAAAAGAATGTCCACATATGTCCATATAAAACAAGTTCAGCTTAGGTTAGACATTCCCCCAGTCAGTCTTAGATTATAGGGTTCTCAATATGACGATATAAATAGAAAAGTCATTTCTTAAGGTGCCATTAGAAGGATCAACAATTTGCACTTCATGCAACGTATGGAATATGTGATACAAATAATTGTTTACAGGTTAAGTGGATGACAAGGCACATGTCTTGCATTTTTTAAATAGCTTATCAAAGATAAATGGGTCAATGCTTGTATCAATGTGTAAAAAAAAGTTCATATGTCCATATAAATGTGGGTGTTAAGGTGAATGTCATGTAAATATGCACAAACAAGTTAATTGAGTCAACCCGTATTACTCCCATTTGTTTTTCCTGTAAGTAGATAGAAACACAAATAGACAGTCATAAATATGTAATGTCATCGCCCCACCACCGACAATATTGTCCGCTTTGGGCCTCCAAAGGCCCTCACAGCTTTGTTCTTCCTCTGGTCCACCATCCTCACAGCCCTCAGTGGCAACTCACGAACGCACAACCCGGGAAAACGCGTTGTTGATGGTTAAGGTGGACCTCCCATATATCTACTAGCCCAAAGTTTACTCCTTAAGCAATGTGGGACAAGAAAGCTCACAAATTCCCCCCCCCCCCCCCACAAGCAACATAGCGTCCCCGATGTGCCATCAACAGCATCAACGAGCACCTACTGTGGTCACCACATGCTGTAAGGAGTCGGCTCTGATACCACTCTGTAACGTCCTCACCCCACCACCGAAATATTGTCCACTTTGTGCCTCCAAAAGCCCTCACGGCTTTGATTTTTCTTGGGTCCACCATCCTCGTAGACCTCAGCAACAACTCATGAGCGTGCAACTCGGGAAAATGCGTTGTCGATGATTAAATTGGACCTCTCATATATCTACTAGCCCAAGACTGACTCCCTAAGCAATGTGGGACAAAATATGCTTAAACTACATACCTTACACAACTCATCTAGACAAGTTGTGTTATCACTTGCCAGTCCTAGTGTTAGGCCGCTCACTCTTAGATGTTAATAATGCATCAACATATTACTTAAGCTCTAACACCCATTTCTCCATCAAAATGAGGAAGGGGGGAAAAAAAACTCTGGTCCAAGAGGTAAAAGCATCAATTATTGTATGCATTCAGAATATGATCAATGTGAAAGTAAGTCCTTAGGACTAAGTGCATGGCCTATATCAACAAAAGATCATGAAATTTCATGCTCAAACCAAAATAAATGCATCCTACTTATGAGAGAGAGAGTGACACTAAATGTGTGCATGTACGAGCTGCCAGCACGGATGGTTTATGAGTCCGCACGCACGCATGTATGAGTACATGTGCAGGGTCCGTGCATGTGTACAGCTCCGCTTTTATTGATTCTCTACCTTTAGTCATCAACTAGAGCCCATAAAGACATCAAATAGTCCACAACAGCTCCACCAGGACATCTTTTCCGCAATTCTTGGAGCCGACGCCACCAATGGCTGCAGATAAACAGAAATTAATGTTGATAACCACAGCCAAACCAATTTCTTTAAGTATCAACGACCAAAGCTCTAGATAGGCATAGCAGTTCAAGATAGACAGACAGGTAATACCTGGTCCTTAGAGGATTCACGATCTTCAAAACCCTTGGCCTTCTGTGTATATTTACCCTCCTTTTCTTTTGAGACAGAAGTTACAGCACCAGATTCAACTCCAGAATTTTCAACTGACACGGGAAACTCTATAGCCCCAACATTCTTTGATGCAGACTCCAACCCATCGTTTGATTCACAAACCTCAAAATCCTTGGCCTTCTCTGTACCATTATAAGTCTGTGCAACCGAAACTACTGAAGATGGCAGCAATTCACCCTGCTTTTCTTTTGAGACCAAAGTTACAGCACCAGATTCAACTCCAGAATTTTCAACTGACACAGGAAACACTTTAGGCCCAACATTACTCGATGCAGACTCCAACCCACTCTTCAATTCACAAACCACCAAATCATTGGCCTTCTCTGCATCATTATGAGTCTGAGCAACCGAAAGCCCTGAAGATGGCAACAATTCACCTTCCTTTTCTTTTGAGACAGAAGTTACAGCAAGAGATTCAACTCCAGAATTTTCAGATGACATAGGAAACACTATAGCCCCAACATTGTTTGATGCAGATTTCAACCCATTGTTCAATTCACAAACATTAAAATCCTTAGCATTCTCTGTACCATTTTGAGTCTGTGCAACCAAAACTCCTGTAGATGGTAACAATTCACCCTCCTTTTCTTTCGAGACTGAAGTTGCAGCACCAGATTCAACTCCAGAATTTTCAACTGACATAGGAAACACTTTAGCCCTAACATTCTTTGATGAAGACTCCAACCCATTGTTCGATTCACAAACCTCCAAATCCTTGGCCTTCTCTGCACCATTATGAGTCTGAGCAACTGAAACTTGTGAAGATGACAATAATTCACCTTCCTTTTCTTTTGAGGGAGAAGTTACAGCAAGAGATTCAACTCCAAAATTATCAACTGACAAAGGAATCACTTTAAGCCCAGCATTCTCTGATGCAGACTCCAACCCATTGGATGCAACTTGTTGGACCTCGACAGCAGGAGATTCAACTCCAAGATCATCAACTGACAAAGGAATCACTTTAGCCCCAACATTCCTCGATGCGGACTCCAACCCATTGGATGCAACTTGTTGGACCTCGTCTATAGAGGTCAACAAATCCTCGTTTCCCCTAGAATTGAGCTCAAAGTCTGCTTGATTTTCAGATGGATCAGCTTCAGTCAAATCAATAACTTTCTCGGACAAAGAGACCATGGGTTCAGCCACATTTACATCCTCACGTGGGGTACCATCAATCGCTTTGGTCAACTCTTGAGGCAAAGACTCACCCGGATTTTCCAAATCTTCAAATTGGGTCATTTTCAAATTTTCGCTTCTGTCTTCCACTCCAAACTTCTCCTCCTCAGTGACCAGAGACTCACCATCAGACCTAATGATGCTGGATTTCTCGTTGTCCATCTCACGCTGTTCCTTCACAGGCTCAACACACTCAATGGGAATGGGAGAATCATCTTCAAACTTCACTTCCTTGACAGTTTCGACTTCAAGCCTGCCCTCTGCTACAATTTTTTGCGCAGCATCGGAATCAACTGGTATATCCACTGGCTTGTTCTCAACATCAGCCAATGCAACCGGCAATGGATCACTCTTTCCCAATTCTTCACTCCCCCCGTTGAATGGGCCATGGTGGTCATGAGATGCAAGGGAATCGGGTTCTCCACCATCGCTATATTTCTCATCATGGCTCCTCACTTCATAATCTTCTATAATTGTTAAATCAAACAATCAAAGAAAGAGATAACGTACGTATGGTTAATGTCTTTTGATGGACAAGCAGAATATCCACAACAAATGCTCCAATCAGAATAAAGCCAAACTAGGAGATAAAGCTAAATACACAAATGCCGCATTTTCAGATCAAAATCAAGAAAAACCTCATATCAAGCAACACAAAGAGAAGGATTGATTTCCGTAGCAGTGAAAATTGAAGTTCAGTAAAACCAGCCACACCAATCTATCAATTGATAAAGGCAAAATCATGATTGAGCGACAGATGGGTCGTCACCAGAAAAGATAAAGAGCAAGATACCGTGACTGTTGCTGTTGGTGGTGTGGATAGAGGAAGATTCGCCGACTGGGGCTTCCTTTTCCTTCTTTTTCTTGGCAGCTTTTCTCCTCTTCGAGCCCGATGTCATGATTCTATTAAAGATCCCCTCCCCCAACACAGATCGTCGTGGGTTGTCCCTAACCAGGCCCCTCAAAACGCATCTCTCTCTCTACGAGAAAAACTTTTGGTTTATTTAAGCCAGCACCCAACACTAGTCAGCGCAGTGAGAAGGGTAGACAGAGTGAGGGAGTGAGGACAGAGATGGTAAACAAGAACCCAAGATCCTTGCTTTTCAATTTTTATATCGATGGAAATAAAACTTATATAATCTCCTCAGGAGAAAGAGGGAGAGAGAGGGATACAATAATCCATCATTGCAATTGTTCAAATCTGTAACGCATGAATCACCGCCCGTCCATGCGTGAAAGGCGCGTGAACGTTTCAAGAAGTCCAAGAATCCGAAATCTGGAACTTAAAGACGGGGGTGGGGACATTTTCCTTTCTGCATAAGAGAGAGAGAGAGAGAGAGAGAGAGAGGCATGGTGTGTCGTTTGCCAAGTCAGTGAGTCATGAGATTACTGTCTGGCTTTTCCAGTGTCTTCGTGCGCGTGTGAAGTGATTTAAGGACATCTTTCTAGACTCGTTCCCATGAATTATCTGCATCATCTCCAATGCTGCCGACCTGTTCAAATTCCGGCCGTGCATTGAATGCCACGAAACGAGATTGGGGCTTGATAATGCCCTTGTCACCATCGAAAAAGGTCGAAACTTTGGGTGAAGAAGATCTCTTTTCTTCTCACACCATTAATGGCCCGATCGAAGCTTCGAGAGCGAAAACCTGAAAGGAAGTCGGAAGAGGATAAACCGAGGACACCAAGACATTTGAGGTGGAGGAAAAAGAAATGGGTAGGCATCAACAAGGACACCCTTTTCGATTTTAGTCAAATGTACAAAATTTGAGTATAAACTTCAAAAGAGTTATCATTTTTTCTTTCTCCTCCATTTCAAATTTTTAGAGACGAAATTATCCATATACTCCTATCAAACGGCGATTATTAAGGTTAAATGTGGGCTCACTCTTGATTTAAAATTGTTTCTTGCCTTTTTTTTCCCCCTACTTTTCGGGCTTTTCTTCCCTTTTCTTTTTCATTTGAAGAGCAAAATCGGTGTCCCGTTTTTTCAAAAGATAATTTATTTGGTATATAGCTAGCTAAATATATTGTATTGAGTTGTATATTTCCCTTTCTTTACTATAAAATTATTATTTATAAAATTAACATTAGCGCAATTAAGAGTGAAAAGACTGCATCTACTAGTCTTACTACGTACTTCATTTAGTTATGATTTTAATATATGCCGTCACATATTTGTTTGCACATTTTAATAGTCCAGTTTTTATTTATTTTTCATGCCATCATGCATGATGTTTTAGAAGGTACTTTCCGAAAAAACAACAAAAATATGACAAACTTTAGCACATAAGAAAATTTTAAACATCCAATGTCATGCAAATGCAAAAGAAAATGCACTCCAAAACATCACTATGTAGAGTACGATCTTCACCTAGATTACCTCTGTAATTAGTTGACAACAAATTATGGCAATTGTAATGGCATTATAAGATAACCCATTCAAACTATTTGCAAACATTTTTTCAATTCTAAATGCATCATAATTTTCATAAAATCATCAAATGCAAAGAAAATTATATACGGCAATAATAACAAGTTGCATATGCAAGTTAATAAAATATTTTGTCCATTCAACTGCTTGGCTACCTTAAAAAAAAGTTAATCTGTTGAAATAAATATTTTATCTGAATCAAACAATTAAAGTTTTTTATTACATCAATGAGAGAGTCATTATTCACTTAAGACACATACGCAAAAATATTGGATAACGTGCCACGTAAGTACATTTGAGTCCTAAAACTTTAAAGAAATACAATTAGATCTTAAAATTTTCAAAAATTGTAATAAATAGAATGACTTGATTAAGTCAATTTGACAAATTTTAGTATTTAATTATATTTTTCAAAAACTTTTAAGATATCAATGTACTTTCAAGACAAGTTTTAAGATTTCATTGCACTTTTTGAATGTTTTAGGAGTTAGTTGTACTTTTTGACAAGTCTTAAGACTTTTAATGCACTTATCCTTATATATATCAAGGAATCGGTTTCAATGTTTAGTACAACAAGCTCTAAATGAATTTGTTGGCATGGATTTTTTATTCATAATTTGTTTATATGATTGATTGTTGTTTTTCATTTGTAGTTTCATTGTCAATAGATACATTTAAGTAATTTGCGTCAACTCCAATATTGTCTTCCATTATGAAAGGACTACAAAAAGCAAAACAATAAAAGTTGAATAAATTGTGTATAATGCATTCAGTAACCACAATATTCCATCGAAGTCAAAAAATTTATAGTCATAAGGATTATATAGGGACATAAAGTTTATAATTGGCGGTTTACGTTTACTAGAACACAAACATGATGGAAGCATTGAAATGTAATTGGTGTGAAAGAGGCTAGAGGGAAAAAAAAGTTGTTTGCAAGATATGTATGTAAATTTTTTCTTTTAATTAAATTGAACAAAAGAAGAGGGAAAAAAAGGAAATAAATTACATTAAATTTGGAATGGAACCCACAAGAGATAATGTAATTAATGAGATATGGGATGTCTGGAGCCCAAAAAGGGTTGGATGTACTTTGAGTAGTAATATGATTATTCATAAATTATCGCCACTAAGACAAATAATAAAATTGTGATAGGTGAAGTTTACTACTAACACCTTAAGGAGTCATCAGCCTAAGATCAATGACTTTTTGGTTTACCACCAAACAAATTCGATTGAAGAACCGAAATAATAAATTTACGCACTGTATTATACAAATGTAAGTCTAGTTTCCATACAAATGAGATCACAGAGAGATTGTACTAAACAAAAGAACATAACTTTTGGAATCATTAAAAATCAAATTGACTTTTGGAGTATTCACATAATAAGACTATCGAAACTAACTCCATAATATAGAATCATAAAGCTAGGACTAAATCTACTTAATTGAGAGCAAATGCATAGGAAATAATATGACTCCCCAAATTTGTCCACTAGCCTTGGAAGCCGAATATCCACTTTCAAAGGTCAACAAATAGCCATGGAGATCACCCAGAACAATTTCCAGTCATTAGCGGCGCACATGGTAACATTCCAATTTCTCTAAATTTCTGTTCTTTTGTTAAAAGAACAGAAATCCGTTTGGTAACGTCAACTTATTTTTTTATTCCCGGGAATAGAAAGTTGTTCCCGGGAATAGAAACAAGAAGCAAATAATTTGCTTCTTGTTCCCGGAAATAATTTTAGAAATAAGCTATTTTGTTTTTTTTTGTTTTTTATCTCTTGCAGCTGTTGGTCGCCGCTCACCCCCGGTTGCCGGCCGCCACCTCCGCCAATCGCTGGCCATCGCCTCCATCGGTCGCCAGTCGTCGTCGTCGGCCACCGTTCTTGAGCATTAAAAAAATTTAAAAAGTAAAAAAATTATGAATTGTACCAAACGCATTTCTATTCTTTTTCTATTCCAAGAGTAGAAATTTTGTATAATTACTAAACGCCTTATTTTACTCAAAAATTGTTCCAAGGAATAGAAATGGAAAAGAAATGTTTATGAAAAAAAAAATCTTCCCCGGAAGAGAAACGTTACCATGCGCACCCGGTAGCCGATTAGCAATTCCAGAATCAACAATAAACTTGTAAATTGATGTCTTTGTAGTTGATCGGCAACAATGAAATCGTCAACTAGTTCATTGAATTAACAACTTCTCTATAGAATTGACAGTTTCAATTTTAGATCTATCTACTTGGGTATAAAGATCTATCTACTTGGATAAGCA
This sequence comes from Melaleuca alternifolia, assembly GCA_019926035.1. NCBI lineage: Eukaryota > Viridiplantae > Streptophyta > Magnoliopsida > Myrtales > Myrtaceae > Melaleuca > Melaleuca alternifolia. The sequence continues at coordinate 1,294,009 of JAGKPW010002341.1, forward strand.
AATTAGTTTCGGAAAGAACTGCTTGGGTATATATATGCAACATATACTGCTGTAATTATTCAAAGATTGTTAATGGAATTCAGCTAGTAAGCCATTATTATGAGATAGTAGACGTAGGCCTATATAAAGCCGAAAAATTACAAAGCTTAGAGTGCATATTGCTCTATCTTTTTGCTTATGTTTGTTATTGCTTTATAGAAGCATACTGCACCATTTGATATAAGATGTTCCCGCATATATCATGCATCTCTCTTATCCAACATTATGTTTATATCAACTTTGACTATTTTAATTCTGCAATAGTTTATCAAGTTTATTAAAAATACCTATACATCCCCCTCTAGGTGATATTGTTAGCCAACATCATAGATTATACTTGCAATAGTTACCGTGTCCAATCCCTGTCTCAGCTTTGCTGCTCCTTATATATAGGAGCCTACAATCTAGCCATTGGAGATATTTAAGGACACCCAATTAGCCATTCGAGAGTTGTTAAAGAGCTCGGCTGTGATTTGGACTTCTCTTGCAATCAGTTCCTCTTACCGTCGCAAGTTTCCTAAAATGCAATCTGCTTCTACTATCTTGAATGCTTTGCTTCTTTCTCAGTTTTTAGCTACGAAGTCTAGTCTTGCAATGACTATTTGATGTACCATCAATGATCATCTTCCAGCGTGTATCTCACCAGCAAAGCCAGTGTATCATCATCGCGGCCCAATACTCACCATCACTAAGTGCAGATTGTGAGTAACTTGGTTGACGATATTCGATGACAAAATCAACCAAATGACGTGCGATGACAAGATTGATGATCATTTTACCTTTATCAGTACCCAGAGACTTCTAAGAACCCTAACTCGCTCCCTCTCAAGCTACCAAGAGATACTACTCACATTGATACTTGTCTCCTAGGTATGAAAATTTAGTGTCTCCTCTTTACTAATACAAGGAATCGTTTATAATTTATTAACTAATTTTGCTATATGCACTCGTCATAGTAAATATATCAACAATATGAAAAACCTTTATTATCTCTTAGAATCCTAATAATATCAAACGAAATTAAACAATTATCTTCCTAGATTTGAATAATAATCGAGACGAATTGCTCACCAATAGAAAATTTCAGCTCTTATAACATTTATTGGATTAGCGGAATATATTCTCACCGCAGGCTCAGGCTCAATCCAATTACAATAAACCAAGCTATGCATTATCCAATTAAATGCAATTGAAAGATGCTATATGCATGCTCCTAAAAACTATATGATATGTATATATCTATATTAGGTACTAAATATTAGTCTTTAATTTTCTATATAATAAAACCTAAATGGCTAGCCAAATTTTAGGTGTTAACATTTTGTATTGGTCCGAATATATCCATGTGTAACACTGCAAAGCTCAACTAGTAGAAACATACTTAAACGCCTGTTTACTTAGTGCACAAGTAGTGCAAAGTTTAGAATTCTTATACTTCATATTTGGCAATCCACGCACTAAGTTCTTTGAAGATAATTCTGAAATTTACTTGACACTAAAATAATTGATTTTTTCTATGTTCCGGATCACATTTATCCTTGATGGAGTCGAGGTGTTTGATATCATTGGATTCCACAATACAAAAGGTCGATTTTGACATGTCTACTCTCGATAAAGGTTTGAGAGTTGCCTCTGCTTATGCCAGCACATTTGTCCTCTTGGAAGACTAAATTCAATCCGTCGGAGCACAATTGACTTATAATCACGTTGTAGTAAAGCACTTTAACCTAGGAACGTGATTGATAGATCCTGCTTTCACGATTCCCTTGCCAATGACTTTTCCCTTGTTGTTTCTAAAAGATATATTCCCTCTATTTTGGTAGGATGAATAATTTACTTCCATCTTTAGTCATATCTTTAGTCATAGTGGAATCCAATCGTTATTAACATTGTTAGCATGAGAGTGGACGTAGGGCTTGAGGATAAAGCTAAACCACTATTTATCTCTATACAATCTATCTATTTCGCTTTGTTTTCATACTAGCATCGCTCACATTGACTTCCTTATGACACTATCTTGTGTGCTAATTGTTTTACATTCTGCAGAAGTTTTTGGATATCTTGACACAAACCATTCAAGGCCACCTTTAAAAATACTGTTAGCCTCAACACAGTCTTCATGAGCATCAAGCTATCCATTGGATAATTGTCTGGCAGATCAATTTATCCGTTGGAGTCAATCAATCTGAGTTCTCATAGAGAATTAGTAGCCCATATAATCAAATCTATAATTTCTTAAAACTAAGTAGCTCAGCTATAGGAAAGTAACTTGTCTCCAAGATGATTGTCAATCAATCAAGATGTCAAGCTAATTAGTGTTTTCCATGTAGATAGTCTTGAGATCGATGATCAATCACTTTTTTTTTATAAATTACGAATTCATACCATATCACTAGCCATTAAAAGATAATTTAATCTTATCTCGGGAAATTATGCTAACAAGGTTTTAGTCCCAATATTATAGTCACTTCTCCTATATTAGCAGTTCTCGGTTATATAAGACTTTCTAATGATAGCAAACTCCCGATTTTATCAGGCTTCAAGTGATATTAGACTTCACATCAAACTTCCTAGTTACATCAAATTGCGTCACACTTGGCTTCGAGTACGATGGTGATAAAGATCTTTTAAGCTATTTATATTGGGACGCCCACGTCTTTTTGAATTTCTCATTCTTCTAGCAGGCTTGTTCATGTATGTCCTTCCAGTCACTTTGCATATCTAAGTTTCTTTGTATACATATATTATCGGAGGCATAAGCAAGACTTGCATATATCAAGCTCGCAAGAACTCGTGAATTGTCTTGTCAACTTCAAAATGTGTAGAAGGTTTTCTCAAGACCTTTTACTTGTAAGAGTTAGTTTTCTCACGTTTATGCATTGGCTCTTTGTATATTGTAGTAGTTTAAGTTACTTAAATTTAAAAGGGTAAGTACAAAAATCACAAACTAGAAAACCGTGACATATTTACCTAAAATTAGTTTCTGTCTCGCAAAAAAGTTCATAATCGGTATCTCAATAAGCGTTTATTTAAAACTTCTTCGCATCTCATAAAGAATTTTCTAACTAATGCTTATGACCCAAATCTACCATTCAAGACAACGCATTTGTATCATGTGAATTTTTTCACGTCAGATCTATCATTCTTCATGTCAAATTCGTCATGTCATGTCCATCTTACTGTCATTCATAACGTGTGTCAACATGTGAGCATGTCAACGGCACATTAGAGAAAATTTTAATAGGGAGTAAACTCGGGTTAGAGGTGCCAGTTTAAGGTGTTCTTTTTTTTTTGGTGAGATGAAAACTAGCTTGGGATAAATAAATTATGGAAATACCGGTTTAAGATTTTTTTTCGTGAGATGAAAATTAATTTGGATAAATGTGTCATACCAACTCGAAATTTTTTTGTCAAACCAAAATTAGTTTTGGTAAACAAGAGTCATGAATTTGTTAATAACATTAAGACCAATTTTACTGGGCTTGCGATGGGCTCTTGCTTGGGCTTTTTTCTTAAGAACCGAAGCCCGAGGCCTTCCCATAAGCAAGCTCAAGAGAAGCAGACCGGAGCTTCGATCCAGCCTTCCCTCCTCCTCCTCCTCCTCCATCTTCTCCTTCTTCTCCCGCTCGAGGCACCGGAGGAGCAGCCCCGTCTCTGCTGATCGCGGAACCGCAATGGACGCGTTGAGGAAGCAAGCTAGCAAGCTCAGGGAGCAAGTCGCCAAACAGCAGCAGGTTTCTTCTTCCGTCGAGCTCTCGATTGGTTGACGACTGTGGTTGCATTTTCAGCTTCCGGAAGAGAGTTCCGGGAATTTGCGAATGAACTGATCTTTTAGTCTCTTGTTCAGTTTCGCGGCGTTTTCCAGTCCGAATTGAAGTCGAAACCGGTGTTTGAATTAGTCAAAATTGCTAATTTTCTTGGTCGTAGCTGATTGGCATTATGAGTCTAGATCCAGCTGTGTAGTGTGAATATGTTGCGGCACTACTTCGGCGAGCGGATTTGTGTGCGATTCGTGTCTGCAATAATTTATACTTTCTTCTTTCTTTTTTGGTCCTCTGTTCTTACTGTGATCCCGATGTTGATTATGGTTTTTCTTATGTGGTTCTAGGCTGTGATTAAGCAGTTCGGTGGGACTGGCTATGAGAGGTCCGATGTGATGGTTATAGATGAGGTGGAATTGCAGAGACATCAACAGCTCGAGAAACTTTACCGGGCTACTCGCGCTTCCAGGGTAAAGATGGTTTTAGCTCCTTTATTTTGTCATCTTATAGTTGGTGATTGTGAATGGATTAATTCGTTATTACCATTAATTTGGGACGGGTGGGGAGTATGGTCTCTAAGATGTTTGAATCAATCGTTGTGTCTGGCCATAGTTAATTAGATAGATTAAGTTTCCTTGGAATCTCGGAAATGAATGCTTCAACTTGGTAATGTAATGGGGCTAATTTCAATGTAAAGCTTCATCTACTCTGCTATTGTGTACTGTATGAGAGCTGTGCATTTATGTAATTGTGGTGAAGTGGAATGATTTGGCTTCATTTTGGGAATATATAAAGCTTTTCCCCTGAGGTATTATGAGGAAAGGTTGATCGACAGTATCAATGAGAAAGCATTTTCGAGACTGGTGCTAGTTTCCATTGTCATTGAAGGTTTAGCAAACTAGGGAAGCAATCAAGATGACCATCACAAACATGATGCACAGTACAAGCTTATGGCGATCAATAATATATAGTTACCTAATAAACTGCTATCCATTAGAGTAATTTGATCGTGGTACATGATCTGCTGGTGGCATTACTTCCCACAACTAATGAAAGTATTGGTAGGACCATTCTTGCCTCCCAAATTGTGCCCAGAGAGGCACCAAAATTTGATGGAGATACGGATTATAGAGATGTGTAAACATCTTCCAGTGATTGACCTTGATGTCCTGACCATCAATATATCCATACAGTAGCTACTAATATCTGGTGGTTTTTCCTCCTATGTGCTTAAGTTACCCATATAGAGGTACTATGTTCATATTAACTACAAACAGCTTATTATTGTTGGTTTAATCTCTATAGTAGTTCAGCTATTATAGCACTACCAAGCAGTTTAAATTCACCTACACATTGCAAGTAACTATCTGATAATTTCCAAATTTGAGAGAAAATGAAATAGAGAAAGAATTGGTGTGACTTGAGAGCATGTGCCCTGCAAGGAGGTCATAGGTTCAAATCCATGTATAAAATGGTAGACTTATATTTTAACTCCATGGGGCTGTCTTAATGGTTAAGGAACGTACTTCTACTTATGTTTAATTCTCCACAATAATAAGTAAAAATAATCTTATATTAGGGCCCCTTCACGCTTTGGTTCTCATCTTGCCTGGTCCATGAGGTTGGTAAGGTATTCACGGGACTGATCACAGAAGATAGATAAAAAAAAGACAATAAATAGAAAGAATCTGGTGTTGATGATAAATGCATTGACTGCATGTATAATCTATGTGTTGACATTTATTTGATGAGTACAGAGAACTGCGTGATTCACTTGATTTACTGTACTCATTGGCTGATTTACTATGGGACTTCAAAGTGTTCATATCCAATTCTTAAATTCTGACAGGACTTTCAGAAAGATATTGTAAGGGCTGCAGAGGGATTTACAGCTCTAGGATATAAGCATATTGAAACAGGTATCTCCTTGGTCACTGCTTTCCTCAAAACAGCATGTGGTTTCCCATCTTTTCTTTAATCAAAAGTCTGTCTGTATATGCCCTACTGTAATGTGATGGGGCCATGACCCTGAGTAATTAAAATGTCAGGAACCAAATTATCTGAAGACTGTTGCAAATATGGAGCTGAGAATATCCATGACAACATTTTAGCTAAGGCAGCAGCTGTATATGGCGATTCTCTTAAACATGTTGAAAAGGAGCAAGAGGACTATAATAAGCTATTATATTCACAGGTCAGCTTTCTTGGATTCTTTTGGATGAAAGTATAATAACTCTGTACTTGCCTTACAAATTCTAATGCACAAGCACAAAGCATATGCTCCCGAGTCTTTGTATCTCTCTTGTTTATTGCATGTTATGTGATCTGAAGTTAGGTTGTTCAATGACAAACGTGTAGTTTCATATATCTGGTTTGACAAATGGTCTAGTTGCCCCCTGATATGTCTTAAAAAACTATATCTTGAAATTGTAACTCATGATTTGCATCTTGCTTAACGGTATTGGCTGGCATAACCACGAATGTCTGGACAAGCCATAAAACTGCAAAAGGTCATCCATATATCAAGCATACCCTTGGTTGTTGGAAAGGTATGTCCTAAGTTAGCGAGGAGTGATGTCTTTGGTCCTCATCTTTTGAGGGACTATCAAAATCTTTCACGAAGAATTGAGGGATGCCGGCACCTCCACATGGAGGGATAGCAGCCTTGATAATTTCAGTCACGTGGAATCTATGATGTCTTGGGGATTTAGTTCTCACAACTTACGAAATGTGATTCATCTAATGAAGTTTACAAACCACTTACCTTTTTGCTTATGAGCTAATAAATAATTTATTAAGATCAAAAGGTTAATGCTTATTTGGATTACAGCTTTACAAGCTCCATGAAGACAACATGTTCATGTTGTACTTATCACCTTTCCTCTTTGTCAGATCTTAGAACCCTTGAGAGCTATGAGTGCTGGTGCTCCCTTGGAAGATGCTCGTCATCTTGCTCAGCGTTACAGTCGAATGAGACAGGAAGCAGAGATGCAGGTAATGAAAAGCTAGAATTTCATAGGTAGGGTTTCAGCACACACTGATTGTTGTGCTGGAGTCTTCACTTCCTTGTACCATCTTGATAATTTCAAGTGAAGCCATAATTGACAATTTACTTGAGAAGCTCGCAGGCAGCAGAAGTTTCTAGAAGACAAGCTCGAGTGAGAGAAACTCCAATACCTGAAAATGTTGCTAAGCTGCACGCTGCTGAAGCGAAGATGCAGGAATTGAAGGCAAATATGGCTGTTCTTGGAAAAGAAGCTGCCACGGCACTGGCAGCTGTCGAATCTCAGCAACAAGGAGTTACTTTCCAGAGGCTGGTCTCAATGGTATATAATCAAACAATCTCTAAAACTAGGAACTTATTGTCAGTTCATACCATTATTGGATTTGTAATGTATCATGATGCTTACCAATTTTAAGGTTGAAGGAGAAAGGACCTACCATTTGAGAGTAGCTGCTATTCTTGGCGAGGTTGAAGCTGAGGTTGGTTGTATGCTTAGATTTTCCAGATTTTGGCTGTTTACCCTCAACCGCTGAATAATTAGAAGTTTCTTGGAACTTTTGTTTCAGATGGTTTCAGAGAAACAACGGAAGGAATCTGCTCCTCCTTTGTTTTTATTAGAAAATAGTTCAGGGAAAACAGCGTATTTCTTGGCTGAGGTTTGTATGCATTCAATTGGTTCACAAGTACTATGCTGTAATTGTTGTTTGCTGCTTCAACAAGATTACTTTTTATACTGAGGATGCACTTATGGCTAGAAAAAAAAGTAGCTGTAGGAAATCATTGTCTTGTAAGTAGACAATATGTAGTTGATTTTCAGGGCAACCCAAAGTCCTTTTCAGAAAACTTGGATAGCTCATTAGTCCACGTTTCTAACCATAGTCAATTAGATTATCAACATAATGGAGTAGGGGCTCAGCTGTTGTGGCCATTGCCACCATTGCCATTTCCAGCCAGTTGCTGCTCAGGTGCTACTGTGCAGCCACTGCACTTTAAATATCTTCAGGGAAACATCCTTGTTATTTTCATGCCATCTTTCAAAGTAGGTTCACAGACGAACTGAGACTTGTCAATAGGTAGGAAACTTGAAATATCTTTAGTATCAGAATGAAGGATTGGTTGAAGTTATATTCAGTGTATCCATTATAAAACTCTGCAAAATAAGTGCATCATGTGAGGAGGGACTCTAAGGACAGCCTTGTATTCTTGGGTCTTGAACATTGTTATTGTTGTTTTTTCTGTTTTTTGGTGGGGGGTGGGGGAGAGGCTGAGGGAGAAAGTAGAGATTTTTTTTTTTTTCTGTCAATTATCTGGTTCCTTTCAAATGGGAGGGGTAAGATATATCATCTTTCTGGAGGAGTTACTGTTTTTCTTATTTTGTGTTGTCCCTCCTTTTCATCTGCTGTATTACTGGTCAAGATAATTCTTGGTTTTGTAACCATGACTCATCTTTGTTTTAAAGCTCACTAAAACAGACTACAACACTTTGAATTCTGTTTTTCGTGTCTTATAATGCAGGTGGTGCATAATTTTGATGCTGAATCAGAGAAGGAATTGAGCCTAGCAGTGGGTGACTATGTTGTTGTGCGAAAGGTATTTGTTTTCCATATGTATTAATTTGATGGTACTCGTTTTTCCTACTTAATAGCCTTGTTGAGTGATCATCTAGCAAGTGAATGTTGATGCATCTAGTTAATAAAAATGATTAAGCAGGGTCATTTTGGAAAAGAAGAGCTTCAATTCTCCTTTAATGTGTAGGTGATGCTCATTCTGAAGCATCTAGAAGTTTTTCTGCGAATTTCATCATTTGCAAACCAGTTTAAAATCACCGTTTCTAGGAAAAGTTTCAATTTATCAGAGATACCTCAAAGATCTAAGATGTCAGGCAATGTGGCAATTACTGGTTGTGAATCTTACATCTACTTAGATCTAAGTTTCGTATTCTTTCTACCCTCACTTTGCCATCATCTTGGCTGATTTAGTATGATTTTCTTGAGGTAGCTGTACATATCATCAACCCCGTCTCTATTCCCAATCAAGTCGTGTTCTTCCTTGTCTGTTCTCGTGATTATAAATTTTTTTTCCTTGATTCAATATTTGGATCTTCAATAGAAAGGAAGATAGAAATTAAACCCTACAATTTTACTGAATGGCTTGAAAAGGGGGAGACAGATGGCTCTACTTATAGAGCATGAGAGACTAATAGAAACCCAATTTCCTTTTTTATCACCGGCCATGTACTAACTACTGACTAATAATCAAACTGTATCACTTTACAACACTCTAATTCGGCTACTGAATTAATGGGTGCTGGATCCAACAGCCATAGATGCCTGCACATTTGACGACGGCTACTCTGCTCGTTCATGATGCTCACAATTAAGAGTGACGTCGACGGTAAATAACATCCCTAGATGCATTAATGAGTGTGGACCAAATTTGGGGAAGTTTCTGAAGATGAGGTGCTACAGATTGGAGAGCCAATGGTACCCTAGAAAGCCCCCTTTTTCTTTCTTTCTTTGAGAATTGACAGGGACAGAAAACAAAAAAAGAAAACTAAGACTAGTACTGGCAAACTAGCGAGGACCATAGCTTGATTTTGATGGAGATGCAAAGCGATTGACTGTGATAGAGGAGGATGCATGGCGGAATAAGGTGGAGGACAGGAACATTTAAGTTGTGGTGACCAACACAATGAATGATAACTCCTTCCCCTGACGACAATGTAGAGACTAACCACTCACAAGACAGTATTAGTCTTGGAGACAACTGAAGCAGATCTTAGACAGCAACAAGCGGAGGATGATGATGTTGCTCTTGGAGACAACCGTTTTAGGCTGCTCTCCAGGGTGAAGACCAATGGATGAAAAACAGAGGACTTGGAATGATGACCAGTGGTGGTCTCGGTGTCGTAGTAGAAATGATGATGCACAAACAGGATTCTGTCTTTTTAGACTGATAACTAGAAGAAAAATAAAGCTAGGGTTTTCTCTTTGTGGCACTAATACCATGTAGACATTTTAAAATTTTCAAGAGACAGGGAGAAAGAAAATACTAAGACCCTATATCTTTACCAGAATGACTGGATAAAAGAGGCGTAGATTGCTTTACGTAGAGCGTGAGAGACATTAACAAGACCTTAACATCCTATTTATGACCACCTAGTATCTCTGACTAATATTCACAAATAGGCTTCTAACTCTTTTTACTTTAAACGAATCGACACAATTACTCAACTACAGTACACAAACTTTAGCATGTCAACTTGAAAAGACTAGACAGCTTTTGGGCAGCGGAATCAGGATTGCAATGGTGATAATGAGCATTACTTTGTGTTCCTTGTGATCAATCAGTGCCGCCTTAAACAATAAACACACACCTCTATTTGATGATGCTGGTGATGGTTTGCTTGTCGCTCTTGGTATTTAATTTTATATGGATGAAATACATTCTGTGTGCTCAACTGTGATATGAATTCAATATATCTTAGGTGAGTCCATCGGGATGGTCGGAAGGAGAATGCAAGGGTAAAGCAGGGTGGTTTCCATCAGCTTTTGTGGAGAAGCGTCAGAGGCTACCCATGAACGGTACGGCTGCAGAGGTTTACTGATCTGTAGCGATCTCTTTACTTTATTGTTCACCAGTCCGTGGTCATGTAACAGTTGCTGTTCATATTATATCTGTCAATAACAACACCTCAGTGCAATCTGTTGTGAAATTTGTTTTTTTTTATGACCATCTGTTGTGAAATTTGTTGCAAATCTCATTTCCTAAACAGCACGACTATTAATCGGCAGATTGCCCAAAAATTGTCTGGATGATTTATCTCTTCCTACCATTATCATTTCAAGCCTTGATTCTCTCATGGATTGACGAGTTAAGCAAGAGAGCATTAGTATCCAAGTATTGTATTTGTTGCCCCAGTAGGTTCCAGAATATCCAGGACTCAATTCTTGCAATGGATAATTGTTCAAAAAGTAAACCTATTGCATTTTTGCCAATTCAGTTATAAATCTTTTTATTTGGCCAATTCAGTCATAAACCTTTTGTGATTTTAGTCTTTCCAGCGACTTTGTCTCGGAAAATGCCTATGTAGATATCCGGTCAATACCGTCTATCTTATGTGGCCGAACTTCCACGTAGGTATTTTCAGAGATAAAGTCGCCGGAAAGATTGAAATGGCAAATTTTCGAAAGGTTTAGGACTGAGTTGACCAAATAAGAAGGTTTAGAGCTGAATTGACAAAAATGTAATAGGTTTAGGAATTTTTGGACAATTATCTCTATTAAGCTACATCTAGATGAAGCAAAGGTGCAGGATCTGCATTAAATATGGCTGCCATTGGCAAAGAAGTAGCCATGGCAAAGGCAGCTATTGAGTCTCAGCAACAAAGAGTTGTTTCCCATGGCTGATTTCAATGGTATACAATAAAATATCATTAAAACAATAAACTTACCCTTGTTGGGTGATTTTTGGTTCTTTTATCTTAAAAGTTAGCTCAAATGATGAGACTTTTCTTCACACTTATAAATCGACAATTGTCGTCTAGTCTCAACAATCTCCCCTCACACAACGAGCTTGGGTCGAAGCGACAAAAACCTGTAACTCTCTCATGTGATTGTTGGGTTTAGACTTGTTGGTAATCGAAGCTTTGATACCAGTGTTTGGTGATCTTAGGCTCTCTCATCCCAAAAGTTAGCTTAAAAGATGGCATTTTTCCTTACACTTATAAATCATCCATGATCGTCTCCTCCAATCGATGTGGGACAATCTCAACACTTGGCTCCCATAAGAGTTGGGTCAAAGTGAAAGAAAAAGAAAAGGAAAAAAACAAGACAACCCAAAGCCCTAAGTCCTAAAATCAGCCCGTCTGATGAGCTTCAATCATCCAATGGATTCATGAACAACAAAGAAAATAAAAAGGATATAGAGGAAAGTGTGAGAAGCTACGTTGAAAAAGAAGAGGAAAAAAGAAAAGGGAGAGTGGCAGAAAGAGAGAGAAGAATAGGCATCTTGCATGCACGCTCGGGAGGGTTCAATGTGTTGGATCAACTTCGTTTTGCAGCGTCTAATTGGATTAATTTTCAGAGTTAAGACTTAAGAGCATAAATTTCAAATTAAATACACACTGAGATTGGGTCAAATCGTTTTAGAGTTACATTTAGAATGTTGTGGACTCGTGAGATTGGACAGAAATTGTTCTGGAGTTATAATTTGAGCAGTGTGAATTTCCAAAATTTTGCACGTGCTGCTGGACCCATTTAAGAATTTCTATTTTTGGCAATATGGCTTTAATCCATCTTCGACCTACTTTTGTGTCGACTAAGCTTAGGACCTTTTAATACTTTGAAAGGCCTTTGTTTTGAAAATAAGTTCAATGGAATGAAACTGAGAGAGCTTTGGCGCAAGCAGATGTAGCACTTGAGTTGCACAGTCGATAGCTATGAGTGTCCATTCTGAGTGGGCTTTTAGTTGACACATGTGAGTTGATTGGTCAAAATATACGGAGAAAATTGTCCAAAAAGTCATAAATCCTTCTTTTTTTTTGCCAATTCAGTTCTAAACAATTTGGAACATTGTTATTTCAATCGTTCCGGCGACTTTGTGCAGGAAAATACATCCGCGTACGCATTTTTTGGCACAAAGTCGTCGGAATGATTGAAATGACAACATTCCAAAAGGTTTATGACTAAATTGGTAAAACAAAAAAAGGTTTAGAACTAAATTGACAAAGTTCCAAAAAATGTAAGACTTTTTGGAAAATCACCCCAAATATAAGCATAGTTCCGTCGAGATGTTAGTTAAATAGTGCTTCACTTAGTTTTGATAATGTTCATCGCTTAATAAATACGATTACAAGTTCATTGGCTTGAGTTGCTCACATTGTCTGGTTTTGCAAATCAAGTGATGCTTATCTCTTCTTTCATTTTGTAAAACTTGTGTCTTGAAAACCATAAGAATTTGATATATTACGAGTTAAAGAGGCATCACGTGGTTTGATATTCCTTTGAAAATTAAAAAAAAAAGGTGCTGAGGCATATTAGATGCATAAAATTGGATTGCACACAAAGTATCTTTTCAATATAGTTTACATTCATTCAGTGTGAATGGTTTGCTAAGCATTTTGTGAAGGAATTATGAAAAGTTATTGATTTATGAATTGAACCGTGAAAAGTAGTATTTTTTTTATTAGTGAACCAGCTGAGTCTTGAAATAGATTCTAGATTTGAGTTGTGGCTTATTGGGGATGATGTTAATGAACTATTCTCATGTCGTTATGAATGATCTATTGAGGGGTTAAGTATGCAGACATTCTTCTAAACTAGACCACTGGCTAATATAGGTAGAGACCTAGTCAAGACGGAAACTTGATTGCCTTTGTCACGGGTATTAAACGTGATCATAGAAGAATGCTAAGCACTTTCATTCGATCGTGTCCAATGTAAATATGTCACACTGTGCAAGTTGTGAGTAAATGTAGCACATAGGTATAAGTTTGGAACTATTGATGTCGCCAAAAAAAGTTTAGAATAAATATGTCACATAAGACATAATTGAGGGTTTTTAATGGCTTTTACCTTTTATAAAAAGAATGAATGAATGAATGAAACCAATTGAACTTAAGAGACATAGAATATACGATCAAGAATAAAGGAAAGACAAAGAGGAAAGCGTTCGTACTTAAAACACACACACACAGAATAAAAGACGAAAAAAAGCATGCATACATGCCTCGCACGTCTCGACAAGTCAAATTAATTCCGCTTCACAACGACCAATAAGGATTGAAGCACTTTGTTTATCTAAGCGGGGTAATTTAAAGTTAGAGCGTAAATTATGTGAAGTTTGAACTGCAAAATCCGATTTATGAGTCATTAACCTATGGAATGAACTGAAACAATAGTTGAGGAGCCATGATGTTTAACAGATATCATTTGTGAATTCCTATCTAATGGAAATGAATACTTAAAGTTTCGCATGCAAGCTCCGGGTAGCAAATGGTAACGAATTTTTGCTTTGGGTGAGCATTTTTGTCAACACATAGAAGTCGTTTTGTCAAGGAATAAGCATAATTTAGTCAATTCATAGTTTAAATATCGTTTTACTTGATGCTGATACCGTTTTCTGCTAAAATTGATGGGATTATCATCAGTTCGTCGATTCGAATAACCTTCATGGTTTGGTTTTCAGTTTACCTAGGTGAGTAATGCTACTATTATGGAAATTGTATAGCTGAATCTTAAAAGAGATAGAGACCTAATGTGAGTTAAAAGAGCATATTTATTGCATAAAATCGAAGTCGAATGTTTACTGCATTTTGGGATTTATGAATAGTTGGAGAACTGTTTCAGGAATGGTGTTGTGATATCTTGTATTTATTTGTAAACCTAGTTTATGAATTGGATTCTTAAATGAATTGTGAAATATAGTTTGATTTATGAAATGGATTTGGGGTTGTCGTAGGATGATCGTTTAGTGCTAGAACATCCTTTTGGACCAAGTCATCAGCTGATAAAATATTGGAAACCTTGCCAATAGGAGAAATTTTGGTTGCCTTATTACAAGGCTTTGTGTTGTAACCATGACTGAATATTGAGCATGAGATTGATCCATGAGATGAATCATGATGTGTGATTCGTTGTTGTTGATTTAAATTATTATCTTTTATGAGTATAAAGCTCTATTGAGAAGAAGTTACTCATATTTGATTTGGTACTTATTATATGTTGAATTTGAGAATGATGGATTTTTTGCATTGCTTTGTAAATATGCATGCAAGTTGTCAATCTGCTTAGAAAAGACATACTTCTCATTGAGCTAGAGTCATTCACCACGTTTTGAAGTTCTTCAATAAGCAACAAATAGTAAAGAATGATATTGACAATGAACTTTTGGTAGTTTGATTGTGAGTGTGAATTTAGATTATTGGATACATCTGAAATGATACTTGTTAAGGTTTTTTTCCCAAGTTTGGGAAAAATATGTTATTGATAAGTTCAAAACTTTGATTATTTAACCAGATTACCTCTTTGGTCAGATATATAGACAGATATATATATTTTGATAGTAGATTAATGTCGATTATTCCTGAGGTTGCATCCTTCAGGTAGGAGGACGGCCGTGTATTGGGGTGTGGCGGTAGCTATTTATATCATTAAACCTGTGTCTCTTCTATCATTAAGCCTGTCTCCCTTCCCATTTTGGATGTTTTATTCCTAGATTTGTGTTCACAATTGGAGTTTTTTTTCTTTATATAATTGTTTTAGGATCTTCAAGAGAGAGGGAGAGAAAAAAACCTATATGTTTACCAAATGACATGATAAAAGGGTACATAGATGGGGCATGAATGACACTAACTATTATTCATAATAGTCAATCTTGCATATGAAATGTGCAATTTTCATCCAATGAATGACCAAAGCGCCATGTCAACTAGACCTTACACTAGATGAGAGATGTGCTCGATATAAGACGACGGCAATTGTGTAAGCCAAACCTTACACGACAAAATCGAATGTGATCCACATTAAAACAGATCTGTCAAGTGTCCAAGAAGAACATGATCATAAACTAGACACCACATCCTCACACGACCTTGACAAAATTGTGTGGAAACCTAATTTCTATTGCCGCAAACTAAATTGTATCACTATTTGACACATGATACTAGCAATGATTAATTTGTCACTCAAGTGATTTACATTGCACATGCATGAAACGCATTCTGCTGGCTCTTTCTCTTGATATTGATTCAGTATCCCTCATGTGAGTCCATCGGGATGGTCTGAAGGAGAATGCAAGGGTAAACCAGCATGGTTTCCGTCAGCATTTGTGGAGAAACGCCAGAGATTACGCCTGAATTGTATGGCTGCGGATGTTTGCTGATGATCCGTACCAATTCTCTACTTATTATTTATCTGTCCCTGACCATGTAACAGTTGATGCACGTGTTATATCTGTCACTAACAACACCTCAATGCAATCTCTTGTTGAATTTGTTGCAGTTCTTCTCTTTGATATGCTTGCATTTTCTCCACAGCTTGCAGAGGTGGACTGAGTAGTATTGTTTGGATGATTTATCTCTTCCGGCCTTTGTTGTTTCAAGCCTCGAGTTTCTTACGTAGTGACGAGTCAAACGAGACAGAAGTAGTATCTTAGTATTTTCTGTGATTGCCCCAGTTGGTTTCGCAATATACAGGACCAAAACTAGTTAGTCGTGCAACAGCTCCATTCAATTTGCCGAAAGATGAAATGAACAAATCCATCTTCTCATCTCTTGAAGTGTGGCCTCAGAAAGATTCTTATATGAGCATTATCTACAACAAAAAAGAATTGCAAGGTTGTCTAATTTAGTTATCCTCGGTTGTGAATGGATAGCCTTCGTACTGCATCCGTGAGCTGTGTGCCGTCATTCTTTGATCCCGTCTTCACTCTGAAGCACTTGCATGAAGTGCCACCAACGATGCATAAGCGCCGCCGGTTATCTTCATCAGAGTGTCATGCTTACCCTGCTCGGCAATGACTCCATTCTTTACAACTGCGATTATATCGGCATTCTTTATAGTCGTAAGGCGGTGAGCCACAACTACAGTTGTCCGATTCACCATAACCCTGTCAAGTGCCTCTTGCACAATCCTCTCTGATTCTGCATCCAATGCACTCGTAGCTTCGTCAAGCAGAAGTATCTTAGGATTCTTCAAAATAGCCCTAGCAATAGCTATCCTCTGTTTTTGTCCCCCAGATAATTGCACTCCTCGCTCACCAACTGATGTATCATAACCTTGAGGCAGGGAAGATATGAAGTTGTGTGCATTTGATGCTTCTGCAGCGGCAATGATCTCATCCTCTGAGGCACCACCTTGCTTACCATAAGCAATGTTGTCGCGGATTGTTTCGTTGAAGAGGATTGGCTCTTGGCCTACTAAGCCTAGCTGTTGCCTCAGCCAACTGAGCTTGAACTTTTGGAGCAGCACACGATCTAAAAATACTCTGCCGGAATCGGGATCATAGAATCTCTCTATAAGACTGATCACTGTTGATTTCCCGCTGCCACTTTCTCCAACTAAAGCAACGGTCTGCAAGTTAAAGTTTCATGGTTCAGTCTTCTATAAATAACTTCAAATCAAACTCGATATTTTTTGTCAACCATATTCATAAATGAATCAATAACCAGTTAAACGTCAAACCAACTACAGCCTTTTAGTTTTAATGTCATCTGGACTGTTATGGTGTATTGAACTTTTGACATGCGCAAAACTGCCAAGTGTTTGAATATTAACAGTAAATTCCATATTTAGTCTTAACATAAGCATGATGCTCAATGCCAATGAAGTATATATTTTTTTCAGTAAAATCTACAGTTTCTGATAAACTAGCCAAACCAGAGAGAGAGAGAGAGGAGAGAGGGGGGTTGTTGTCGCCATTACCTTGCCGGCTGGGATGGTCAGGGACAAGTCTTTGAAGATTTCGACATCTGGTCTTGTTGGATATTTGAAACTGACATGTTCCAACTCTATTTTTCCAGTTACATTCGCCAGCATAATTCCTTCATCGTTGCTTGAGTCTATCTGAGGCTTGCTATCCAAAATGGAAAAGATCGAAGCGGCTGAATCTTTGGCCTTGTTAGTATCTGGAGCCATCGCGCTGCTCTGGGAAATCCCAACTGCCGCAATTGTTAAAGCAAAGAACACCTGCAGATCTCAACAGTTAGTTGTATATCATCTTGAGAAGTATTATTACATAAAAAAGAAAGGCCCTAAAAGAAGGATTTGACTCCCAAAATATTGACCTTGAAAACTTCTGAAAAGGTTGCTTTCCCATGTTGCACAAGTATAGCTCCAATGTAGAACAAGAACGCATTTACACAGTAGAGGGCAAAGAAGGAGAAGCCAAATCCTAGCCCACTCACAACCCCAAGCCGGACGCCCTGCTCCTTTGGTCCTTGACATTTCTCTTCGTACAAGTCCATCACCTTGTTCTCAGCGCAAAAGGACGCCACTGTCCGGATGCCACCAACTGCATCATTCGCCACTTGACTAGCTTGCTCGTACTTCTCCTGTAACGTGGAATTTTAGGAAGTGTTAATGTGCAATAATATGCAAAGCACACATAATATGGAACAGTTAGAACCAACGGACAGACCTTGGCATCTGCACTGAAACCCTGCACGAATCTCCCTTGGACAAATCCTTGAGCAAGTATGAATGGCGATACTGCAAGAACTATGAGAGCCAACATCCAGTTCGCTATGAATGCTATGAGCAATCCCGCTGTAACTGTTGCTATATTTTGGACAACCAGAGCTAATGCATCGCCAACTAGACTTCGTACTGTTGATGCATCAGTGGACAATCTTGCACCAACTGCACCGCTGCAGAGTTTAAAAGTAAAGAAGAAATTGTTAGGACGTTTTGATGGTTCATAACATTTGAATCTATTGAGTACATTATCATTAAACAAGCTAGCACGTTAAAGGGAAGAAGTATGAAGACAAATCAAGCATACCTTGAGTTAGCAGGATCATCAAACCAGCTAATCTGTTGGTGTACAACCTTCTCAAAACTCATGTATCGTATCCTTTTAATTAACTTGCCACCAGCAATTCCGAAGAAATAGTTCTGAAGCGGCACGACTAGTAGAGTGAGGCATCCCATACCGATGTAAACGAGCGCCCAAAAATTGGAGTCTTTCTTTAGTTGGTCTGGAGGTTCATAGAACATTTTAATAGCAGTAGACAGCAAGAGTCCGAATATTGGAAACACCACTCCGTGTACCAAGGCTGCAAGGGATGCGACAACCAGAACCGGCAACTCGGGCCTGTTCAAATATGCAAGACGTCTGATTGATACACTCTGACGCTTCTCATTGTCCAGTTCAGTTCTCTCATATTGTTCCTCCACTCCACCCGTCTCAACAAGATGAACTGGACCAGGAACACCATAGCCGGGAGCAAAAGAGCGACGGCTTCCTGATGAATCTCTGCTTATAGATTTCCTCATGGATGGTCTACCAGATGAGTTTTTGCTAACGGTTCTAACCAGTACCAGGTCGAATCCAGAACTCGCATCCAAATTAGTATCTACCTGGCCAAAATTCTCTTCATTGGCTTTGTTTCCTTCTTGCAACCGGACAAGCTGCGAGTAGCCTCCGTCGGGGTCTCTGATCAGCTCCTCATGAGTTCCTAAATGTCAAATTTGAGCGTCTCAACATGAATTAGTTGTAAAAAGGAGATAAGCAAATGTCGGATGTTGCTGTAGTATTAGTTTACCTTGCTCCACTAGCTTGCCCTGGTGCACAACTGCAATGATGTCCGCAGTTCTGATAGTTGTCAAGCGATGTGCAACTATAACAGTAGTTCGGTTCGTCATGACATTCTCCAAGGCATCTTGAACGACTCGTTCAGACTCTGCATCAAGGGCACTTGTTGCTTCATCAAGGAGGAGGATTCTCGGGTTCTTTAGAATGGCCCTTGCTATGGCGATTCGCTGCTTTTGTCCACCGGATAATTGTGCCCCATGCTCGCCTACCATTGTGTCAAGGCCCTACAGACAAATTCGACTGTCAAGATTATTCCCTCGAACCATCTCATCAGAAGTCAACATATGAGATATGAATGTAATTAAAGCTTTCTGCACATCTGCTTGACGGCTTTCCTCATTAAGTCCATGATTAGTGATAACTTACACAAAACATCAGATGAGAAATTCCAATCATGAGTGGTATATATGATGAATCTCTCTTTACTTTTATATCTCTATGGATGAATGAGCATATTGTAAGCATAACTTCTTTTCTGTATCGAGTCAAGCTACTTTTTGTAGATTCGTTTTCATCCCCTATGAATGTATACTCAAGGAAAGTTCAAATCAAAAGAACAGGGGTACCTGCGGCAGCTTGTCGATAAATTTTGCAGCATTTGCAAGTTGAATCGCTTTTCTGATTTCTTCATCAGTAGCGTTTTCCTTTCCATAGGCTATGTTCTCTTTTATGGTTGTTAAGAACAAGACTGGTTCCTGACCGACTAACCCAATTTTCTCCCTGATCCATTTAAGCTGAAGCTCCTTCAAATTGATGCCATCAATGAGTACCTCACCAGAATCAGGATCATAGAATCTCTCCAGCAAGCTGATGACTGTGGATTTCCCACTGCCACTTTGACCAACTAGAGCTGCAGTTTTGCCACTGGGCACCGTCAGAGAAAATCCAGCAAAGATTTGCACATCTGGCCTCGCAGGGTATCTAAAATGAACATCCCTAAGCTCAATATCGCCTTTCATATCTTCCAATGTCCTTCCAGAGGCGTCATAGGAGTCGATGAGTGGTTTTCGTTTGATGGTCTCAAACATCTTGTATGCCGCGGCTTGTCCTGATGCAAATGCATTTAGGCAAGGAGATGTCTGGCCCAGGGACCTACAGACCAAGAAATGTCCATTCGAGAGAGATGAGAATTTCTTCTGTAAAGTTGCGAACTGATATAAAAGGAGATGGAAGAAAACAAAAGCACGGTGCTCACATTCCACCGACCATAATGGCCATAATGACATTGATGATTTGCCCACCATTGTATCCTTTCTCTATGATCAATTTGGATCCATACCACACAGCAAGTCCGTAAGTGCAGAACACAATCAACATGACAGCTCCAAGTCCCATGCCCGACACAAGCCCTTGGTTTACGGTAGATTTATATGCAACTTCCAGCTTGCTGTCATATTTTTCTATCGCTCTCTTTTCACCCGTGAAGGATGCAACCTAGTGATGAACAAGAAAGAATATCATAACTGGGACAAAAAATGATCCTTGCATTTGCATGCAAGTTTTTCAAGTTTATGAATCTTTCTACTACTTACTGTTTTAATGGCCCCAACCGTCTGCTCCACAACATTTCCCGCTGCTGCGTAGGCAATCTGCCCTTGACTCGACATTTTAGACATGATCAATGCCATAGACCCTCCGGCTAACACGATGAGAGGAATGCAAGAGAGGAGAACCAAGGAAAGAAGCCATCCTTTTGTAAAAGCGACCACGAAACCTCCTAAGAATGTTGCCGCTAGTTGTACAAATTTTCCAACCTACAAGTTGCGGATGAAAACTTCACGAGTCAATCGTGGGCATACGAGAATACTTTCACAATCATCATGTTTTGTCCTTGTACAGCTATGAAAAAAAGCAAGTGCAACCCTTTCTCTACCTTTTCTCCCATTGCGTCCTGAATGAGAATGGTGTCTCCAGACATCCTCCCGATGACCTCTCCGGTCGTTGTTTCGGTGTCGAAGAAGGCAATGTCCTGTCGTAGTATTGTTTTCAAGTACAAACCTCGAATCCGCGTCGCTTGCCTCTCTCCAGTGACCATCCAACAAGCTACCTCTGCGACATATATAGCAATTAACCTTAAATTGCAGATCCTACGGAGAAGCTAGACAAGATACGAACATCAAAAGAGAAATGATAGGACCAAAAAAGTCAAAATTAATTAAGCTTTACAAAGAACTTTGGGGGTCATGCTACATTCTATGTTAGTGTCTGTAAACATAATCCTGCCTATACCTGAACAACATGATAGATCCCGAAACCATCAAACAGAACAGGACTTTCTTTTGACTCCCCATTTATGCAATCAAGAGAAAAACCGAGGGACTTGACCATGTATAGACATACTCAAGCCCAGTAACGTTAAAGAAACATTGTGAAGATAGAATCCAGTTGCACTTACGGAGAAAAGAAGCGACTCCGGTACCAACAGCCAAGTACAAAAACAAGACGGCCACCTGAAAGTCATAAAGGTATAATCATTGATGATTAGTAACATTAATTTACATATATAGGAAAGAACTTTTCTGGTTTCTTTATTGCGGCATCCTGCTCAGTGCTAAGGATGGTGCTTATAGTCACTGACTTGACCGCGGCTGAAGATCAAAACGTTTCCTTCTTCAGCCACAAGATTAATTCAGTCGTGGAATTAACTTTTTAAATAAAATCGACTGAAGGAGGCATGCGCAATTGAAATCTAAACGCAAAAGCCGTGCCTTCACGAGATTAAAAATGATAAAATAAGGATTTTTTTATTGTTTTTGTTTTTAAAGAAGATACGTATGTGCAGGCAGAAAGAGGACAGGTCTGCTTTAACCACTGGCCAATTTAGGTACCAATTTTACCTAATCACTAAATGCGTGCTACTATGCTAATCAGCCAAACTTATGACTAAGTTAAGTCAAACCAGAACAGGACATGTAAATCATAAACTTCATCGAATGACCTGTTTTCCTCCATAAATTTCTTCTCTTTCCTTTTTCTTGAATAACCCAACAAAGGGCAGAACATAGAAAGAGTCACGTGGTTCTCCTCACATTCATATATGTAACAACTAGAGCATTTAACAGGGAAAATGAGATCTTGCAAGGTTTCCCTTGAAAACTAGAAAAGTATAGATCCCGATTTCGAGTGCTTTCTTAATAACCCATCGAAGATTGAGACGAGCAGTGCCGTTTTCCGGGTAGCAAAACATCCGACTGATTTGAAAAGAGCAAGAGCCAATTATAATTTTACCTTTGAGACTTCTTTAACGACGTGGTCACGGTCGGAGGAGCCAAAAGAGTTGATCAGCTTCCCAAATATGAGCGTCATGAGAGGCTGTGAGAGCCCGTTGGCGGTGGCGGCGATGGTGCCGACGACCATGAAAATGACATCGAGTTGGTCCGCGAAGGCAAACAGCTTGAAGAACGACACCTTCTGGTCCTTCCCTTTTTTCCCAGCACCGCCCTGTGGCTGCTCCGACGCATTTTTGTCTTCGTTCATGGCTTTCCCGCAATCTCTTCCTCTAAAAAAGGATGAAGGGCCCTCCAAAGATCAACGAAGAAGCAGAAAACCACCCGGGAAAAGGGACAAAACGAAAACGGAGTTCGGACAATGCAGTGAGGACCGAAACTCGGACAACCGGAGCTACGCGGAACAAGCGAAACGAGGGCAGACGAGGAAACCGTGCACGTATATCACGCTATACGTGCGCGAAGAGGGGGGAGAGAAGGATCGAAAGAGAATGCTCTCTCGTTCCCCTTTTCTCCTGCCTACAGAGAAACAAGAACGTAAGCAAAGAAACACCCGGATTCATCGGCGACCAATAAGCTGACATGTGGTGTAGAGACGTACACAGAGAGAGAGAGATAGGCGTACCGAGTTCACAAGTGGACGGTGGAGAGAGAGAGAGAGAGAGAGAGAGAGTATTGGTCTTGGTTTCTGTATGGAATGCAGAGAGGATGGTGAAGCTTCGATCTTTATATACAGACATGAGCAAAGTGATCTTCTCTTGACGCGGGGTTGAGCGACGTCGACAGGCCCCCCAGAAAAGAAAACCCTACAAAGTAAGGAAAAAGACAAAAAAAACAAAAATATCATGAGCGCAAGGGGGCTAAGGATCTGCGCACGCTTCAGCTTCTAGAAGGTCTGACCTCTTCCCGTTAAGAAAATTTAACGTTCGTGCGTTGACGCCCCTGTCTTTTTTTCTTTTTTCCCTATTGAGAGAAGCCCTGAAATAGTGCATCATCTCTCCTTTTTCTTTCCGTGTGTGTTTACAAGATTGCCCGAAATCGGGCGCACTAAAAATTACGCGACACGAGCAGAGACGAATGTTTACGATCAATTGAACAAGTATGGTTGAGATTGAGATGAGTATTGCTTTGGTTTTTTGACTCGATCTCTATGAAGTCTAATATTGCTTTCATAGTTCGTTTTCTGCTCTCTTTTTTGCTATCGAGGGGAATGGTTGTTCGGAGGCTATGAATCGTCTCCACAAATCTCATAAATTGATTAAAGATTGATCTCAATTGACAGCAATTCGATGGCAACCGATAAGATTTGAACGGGACGAACTCTAATTCTTGAATTGAAAACCCCTCGATGCCGGCCTATTTCGACTCGCTTCGAGTTGCGAAATTAGATATGGACGTCTATGGTAATTTTGGATTACCATTTTAAAGTTACAATCTTTATCTTACCCTCTTGATTATCTCGTTGCATTCCCCCATGCAACATTGTTTTTCTTCTAGAAGATCAAAGAGAAGATGCGCGTGGCCCGCAGTCGCGCTGTCATCTCTCGTATCCGTCTTTTTAGCACGTGGGGAATTTTGAAAAAAACGGAAGAGAGGTCCTGCCGTTTTCTCCTCGCGGAGGACCGTGTACGGACCTTAGGTGACGTCATGGAGGGCGTCACTACGCTCTCCACGTGGCGATCAACAGATGAACGAATGAATCGGCGGTGGGGAAACAAGGGCTACAGAGAGCGCGTGCGGAAAGTGAAGGATGTCACGGGGTCGCCGATCTGGCAAACCCGGAAGGGTCAAACTCGCGTTGACGCGTGAGTTATGTAGGCTCCGCGATCGAAGGATGATAACCACTTGATATAGAGGTCAAATTGTCAAAAATAATCAATACATACTTTATTGACATACTTTCATTCGGATCGGGCCAAAAATAATCCGGTCTATATTGACATACTTTCAATCAATATAATTTTAATGGCTCATAATCAATACATATCTAACTTAATTCATATTGTCAAAACGCTTCCATATTTAACAAAGTCCAGAAAAATTTTTGCCTCATAATTTTTCTAAAAATGTAATGTTAAAATGATTTTATACAATAAGACTTATTTGATATTTTCTTTAAATTTTTTTCGAGATTTTATTTATTTTTATTTTTTCCTCTTCCAATCGATGGAGTCTAATAAGCCCATCCCGTCGCCTCTTGACAGGCCACCAAGAGAAAATAAAGAGGAAATAAAAATACTCAAATTTTTGTTTTTAAAATGATTTGTTAATAACACTTAAAATTAATTAGCTAATACATTTAAAATTCATTTAACACTCATTAAATTATTAAGAGACCCATTTACAACTCATTGAATATTTTAAGTTAATCCATTATATGACCCACATTATCCAATATGTGTTAAAATATGGGTCTTTGACCCATTTTATCACCTCTATCCCTCGACGATGCTCATAGCCAGCCACGAAAACGTGCCCCCACGAGCTCCGATAGCCTTATTGTATATCATTTCATGTGGCGATAGATCTTGATGATGGCATGAGCATTTCTATCGTTGAGATATGCCGAAGGGCTGGCTACATCAAGAGCGAGAGCGAGAGAGAGACTTTGGATGCTGTCATCGATGTCCCTCATCGTCAACATCACCCTCTCCCCGTGGACAAGATCCGGTCCATACTGGGCCGGCCGGCGATCATCTGAGGGCGGCAGTGGTTGCGGATGGTGGGGGTCTAGGCTTCGGGGCGGCGGCAGCTGGCCAACAAGTGGGACAAGAGAGAGACGGTGGATGAATGAGGAAGACTAGTTCGAACGGAAAAATCACGGTTAATTTCTGTAACACAAGTGGGAATTGTTGGGATTACAAGTTGGTACGAAAAGACGAAACTCAAAAGATTGTACGGTGTAGCATCAAAACCGACCGACAGTATTCAATACGTAGATCCAAATCTCACGAGTGCCCATCCATCCATCCTCAGCCAACTTTAATCACGAGTCGAATGTGTAGACTGGCTCCGGAATTTGAGGGCGCATTCAAAGTCGTGTCAAGGTGTGAATGTTGAAGGACGTGGCACGAGCAAATCTTGGTGAGTGGTGAACCAAGAACGTCATCCGTGACCTCCTTTTGCCTAGGGTTCCCCTGATCCAAGGAAAGAATCGCACAATATGTAGGTGATGCGGGGAGATAAAATGTTCGAAGATACAGATTAGATCGACGAGACATCTGGATTCGATTCGGGAAAGCGACCGTCGCGACCTACCCGTCGAAGGATCGCCTTCGGAGGAAATAAGTCTATAGATATTGTCCATAGAAAGATTCAAACCAACGACATTAGAAGACGGCTCGAATATATCGTCCAATCATGATTCAATTTGACTCATCCATTATAAATTCGGATTCTCTCAAATTTATATCTCACGCGACGCTGAAGAATTTTGTATAAACTTATTGACTACAAACCGAATTAAAGGACATGCTTCTGCGCAATTAGAGATTTGAGACAGTGGATTTGAGTACACTAGTAAAGTTTGTGACTCTTCGAACGCACGCACTCCCCTCTTCGAATCTGTCGTCACCTCTTTGACAAATCTTTCCACTCAAATGCCTTTCTAGAAGCTGCCCTTATTCCACTTTTGTTCTTCACCCACGAACGCCCCTCGTTGCTCCACTCCCATCCTTTTTTTTTGTCTGCGAGCTTAAAAGTTGAGCCAATAAGGAATAAAATAGAAAAGAGGTGGGCCCTGTTTTATTAATTTTTAATCATATTTTTAATTTTTTTTATTAAGGAAAATTTGAGGTGTTTACAGTGATACATTATAATTAGTATAGAATTGTCTTGACGTGTCCATCTCAACTGCGCCTCCTGCCCCCAGCCTCGTGACTCCCTCATCGTGTGCATTTTTTTACATTTACGCTACGTTCGTTTAACAGAAAGTAACTTCCAGAAAATATTTTTTCAGATTTTCTAGTGTTCCTTTCATGAAAATCAAGATAGTCAAGAAAAATTAATAGAAAAAATACTTTCGAAAGTAGGAAAGTATTTTTCATTTTTAAAAGGTGGAGAACATCTTTTTATCTTCTTTCTTCACCTCTGGTGACAAGTTAGGAGCTCGTCGGGGCCTAGCGAAGTTTGTGACCAGCGGCCAGCCAATGTAGAACCAAAAAGAAAATTTTAAAAAATCGATTTTTTTTATAATTTTTCATAAATTTCAAAAGAACACCCGAAAATGACTTCCTGGAAAATATTTTTCAAAAATACTACATTTTTTGTGAAATAAACGGAGCCATACGAAGCGACTCAGGTATACTTCTACTTAGAGATAGTTGTGCGAGGGCCCGTTTACCATTCTCTGAATATATGGGATGATGGATCAAGCTTTGACAAAAAGCGTTACTGTCCCAGTTCATATTTAAAAAAGGGTAAACTGAAATTTAAGATTAAATTTGAAGGCTCACTCGAAAAGTAAGTAGCCATAAAATAAGAAATAGATTTGTTAATGACATACAACATACACTTAATTAGGATTTTCTTTCCTACTAAATAACATTTACATATCTCCTCTTCCCCAAATCAAGCCTTCACCAATTGCACGGCTCGAGCTCGAGGGTCCATTTGGCACGATCCTCGGCCGTGCCGGAGCTCGACCTGGGTCAAGCAACCATGTCCACGAGCTCAAAGCTAAAGCGGTTATAGTTGAGAGAGAAAGAGAGAGAGATCCACGTCTAATGGCTATCACTATGAACTCGGAGCTTGACACCACAAGTGTAAATATACATTTTTCCAAAACTAAAAGATAATAAGTGGTATGAAAATATTAATTCGAGTATATCTTCTTCTTAGGCTCCGTTCGTTTCACGGAAAATAACTTCAAGGAAAATAATTTCTGAATTTTCTGGCATTCGTTTCACAAAAAATAAAAATAGACAAGGAAAATATCTTTCACCAATGGAAAAAAAAACACTTTTAAAAGTGACAAAAAAAATTTCCGCTTTCTTGAAAGTGGCTTTGTTCACCTTAAAATATCACGGCCTCCAATAGAGTGTCCCAACCTCACCGGCAAGCCAACGGCCTTTGACAACGAGCTCGTAACCCCTAGACGAGCTCGAGGCTTATCTTGGATTAACAATTTCATGGACTTCAATGTGCCGAGACTTGCGACAGACAACATGTCAATATATATAACAAAAAAAAATGAAAATTTTAAAAATTTATTATTTATAATTTTCCTTAAGTTTCAAACGAATATCGAAAAATATTATCATTTTTCAAAATATTATATTTTCCGTGAAATAGGCGGAATCTTATTTTTAAAAATAATTTTCCCCCATCATCACCATTTGGCTGCTTATTAAAACGAAAAATTTGTCCAATTTGTCTAATCTTGATTAGACCGTCTAATACTCACACGTATTAGCAAAATTATTATATATAATCCAATATAAACAACTAAATAATAATTATAAAACCCAAATAAATAAATAAATAAAAATAGTCAAACCCCTCTTTCTTCCTCGCTCTCTCTTCATAACGGAAAGTTTTGACCGGTACGCAAAGTCGTTACTGCCGCTTCCAACAGTTTGGGAAGAGCGCGAAAAAAAAAAAAGAACTTCTCTGCAGAGAGCGAAGCGAGGAACGGCGGGGCGAAAATGTCGACCGGAGAGGCCACGGGTTCTCCGCCGGCGTCGCGGCGGCACAAGGATCTCCCTCCACAGAACGCGGGCTCCGATACTCGGCGGTTCTTGCGCGGGGATCGCTCGGGACGAGACGAGCGGGGGCTCGCGCGTGAGGGGAGGAGCTTGTCGAGGCGAGAGCCGAGCAAGGGGGCGACTCCGCTCGAGAATTCTTGGACTTTCTGGTTCGACAGTCCCTCCGCGAGGTCGAGCCAAGCCGCCTGGGGAAGTTCGATACGCCCGGTCTACACTTTCTCCACCATTGAAGAGTTCTGGAGGTAGGGGCGATCGTCTTGTCTTTCTTTCTTTGCGCTTTCGTTGAGTTCTCTTTTTAGGCTTATCTTGCAGGGTTCACGTTCTTACAGATGCTCGTTTCTGGTTTCGTTTCGAATCATTATTACTCGCGTATGGTTTCGGAAACTTGAAGTTCTGTTTATTCCTGATCGGCGATTATCGATAATCATGTCATTTCCGATCCGATCATTTCGTGTTTTTTCTCAGTTTCTTTTTGTTTCAATCTCGGGTTGGTTCATGTTTATGATTTTGAAGTAGCTTTTTCTTTCTTTCCAATCCATGATCATTCGTCGTAGGGTAAACAGGAAGATGTGAAATTTGGGTATATTTTTATCTTAGAGGAGAAAGATGTCTCATTTCTCTTGGGCTGAATTGAATCTTGAGTGGTGCCCATGAAATTGAGGATTCCATCTGGTGCAATTTTGGCTTTTGCTGGCAACTGATGGTGTTTCATCTAACTCGGCTCTGTCGACTACTGTAAGGGCAGCCGAGTTAAGACTCAAGAGTGTCCTCCTACACGGCGGAACTTGTAAACAAAGAATTTGTTTGGGGATTGGAACTTTTTGAGTTTACTATTTGGTGTCAAGAAGCTGAGAATAAAAGACTGGATGTTCTCGGGTTCTGCATTTCGTGTTTCTACTCTGTTCTCTTGCAACATTGTGATCAATTAGCTGTAGCTATCGACATATTTCCCCTTGAATTTATGTGAACGTAATGTAATATATGATTGACTTTTTTAAGCTGTGTTTTCTTCTGAAGCCAATTTATAATAAATTATCAGGTACTGCGTGTACATCATCAAATAGTAATAGCTGTTTTTCCTCTTTGAATTGCATGCTCTGGTCTTGACAGTGTTGATATTGTCAAGAGTCTAACGGGGGTTGTGACAAGCAGATGGAGAACTGCAATTTGGCTGAGTCCGTCATGGTTTTTCTAACTAGACCAACAGTACAGAGACTGATGAATTGTATAAGATGGAAAGTTATTTGAGTGCTATGGCACTCAGGCATTTGGATTCTAATGGATTTGCTTAAGAAATGAAATAGAGTATGATGATAGCAATGGATCCATATCCTGCTTACTGAGGGTCAGATCCTTTCTGGGTAATATTTGTTGTTGCTGTTGTTGTTTGTAGCATTGTACTCTAGCATCTGCTGAACCAAATGGAATCACACGGTGACTTCTATATACAGAATGGGTTCTTTCCATGTAGAATCGCTCACACATGGACCAATTCAATAGAATCTGCTGTTTTAGGCATGCATTAATACCAGAGAAGATATCAATGGAAGACACTCATTCCACCATATTTTCCCTACTTTAAATTCCTTAAACAACAGCATTTCAGCGACATACGAGAAGCTGATAATTTCACAGAGCGATTAGCAAATGAATAGTTAAAAATATCAGGGAGGGCGCAAGAAGTAGAAAAGAAGAAAGGGTGTTCAGTGCAATACCGCCAATATACGGATCAAGAAAGCTGGGAGAATAGTTTTATTATAGATTGTGTTGCTTCTCAAGATGCAATGCCGATGCCATCTTGTGTGGATAAATGAATGAAACATTTTTTCCTCTTTGATCCCACTCCTCAGCATTTTTTTTTCTTGTCGTTACTTTTCTTCTTTTCCATAGTTGTTTCCTCGTGAAGCTCTTCAAGAGATTCTCTTGATTTTAATATTCCTTTTGTCAAGAAAAAGTGTTCAATGGTATTGAACGTGCACCTTTTTTTCTCAAAAGAGAAAGCTTCAGTGTTGTCCATCACTATGCTATCTCTGATCTTAGAAGAGAGATCTATCTCTTCTCCTATGAAATTGTAAGAGATTTTTAGCCTCTTGCTTTTTGCAATAACTCATCCTTGGCCCACCCTTGTTTTCTTTATCCTAGCTGAAGCCATTCGCTCATTCCAGGTGCTGTATTAATGGCCATTTCTACTTTAGTAGTGTAAGAATGTGACAATATTATCCATGAGTAAGTACCGATTTTATCATGCTACTCCGAGTTCTTGCCATGAAGTGCCAACTGCCAGCATGAAGGATATATCTTAACGGAGTCCAGTGATGGATGTATGACCTGCAAATTCTTTGACCTCACTAGTAGCCTGATATTATTCTACTATGATGTTTGTATTCAGATCCATGCCGAGTGATAGCATGATGCCATGATGATAGAGTGCATTTCTTAATGTTCTATGAGAACTGAGGCGTGTTGTACAGTTTTCCGAGATCTTATGAATTTGTGATGTTTGGGATTCAGTGTTTACAACAACCTGCATCAGCCAAGTAAGTTGGTGGTGGGAGCTGACCTCCATTGTTTCAAGAATAAAGTGGAGCCAAGGTGGGAGGACCCCGTCTGTGCAAACGGAGGGAAGTGGAGTGCAACTTTCTCCAGAGGGAAGTCAGATACGTCCTGGCTATACACGGTATGCCTTATGCCCCAAATGACTGAAGCTGTTTGAATTTTGTATAGGCGTGTGCTTGGCCTGACACGTGTTTATGCTACTGGGCAATAGTTGCTAGCAATGATTGGTGAACAATTTGACCACGGAGATGAGATCTGTGGAGCAGTAGTCAATGTCAGAGCTAAGCAAGAGAAGATAGCTTTATGGACTAGAAATGCTTCGGATGAGGCTGTTCAGGTAATTCTTTCGTCGAGCTAGCTCTTGTTCTTGTTACTTAGTGGCAAGCAGCAAACTAGTGTGCGAACATCTTCGCCCCTTCACTCGGACATTAGTTGCATTGGCCTGGCCATTGCAGATAAGCATTGGGAAGCAGTGGAAAGAGTTCCTTGACTACAGCGAGAGCATGGGGTTCATATTTCACGTGAGTTTCGACGAAGCAACTGGCGTCTTTTTCACCTTTTAGGCGTCTCTTATTTCAGTCATCTCATGCGATCTATGCAACTGAATTTCTGGAATTCTATTGCAGGAGGATGCCAGGAAGCTTGACAGAGCCGCCAAGAATCGCTACACAGTATGAACAGAGCACCAACATGACATCATGCGTCACACAAAATGTCTTTGGATGCAGCCTCAGGATATTCACCTTCGCTCTATCCTCACCTCCCCCAATCGTTCGTACAGTGCTGGCGATATGGGCGAGGTTGTTCACAAGTTTACAACAATCTAGGCTTAGCAAGTACACCTCCTTATGGGACAATTCTATTAATACGTCCAAGTATTATTGCAGAATTTCTCTGAAAACCCTCAATCCACGAAAAGTGTCGAGATACTTCTCGGATCGAACATAAAGTAGAACAAAACGACCACTCGAAATCCATCTCATCTACATTTCAGCTCGCTGCATGTTCTCATCAAGACTGCCTTCCAAAGGCCAAATCTTCTTGCATAGTCATAGTTATAGTACTGAATCACCAGCAAGCCACCACATTCCCTGAAAGTGGTTTACCACCTCTTTTATATGGTCATGCAAATAAAACAGAAGACAGTCAGATGCTGATACTTATGAATAAAAATTCTAAGTCATTTCATCGAAGAGCCAATACATCATTCGCATTATCTTACGCCAAAGTCTCCATTTTTACACTGCACGGCGCAGTTTCAAATCAGCCACAACACAAGACATTCAAAAGACAAACTCCCCCACATGAGCATTTTGCTAAATGGATAATAACCAAAACACTATGTCTGTATTTCCACCAGACAAGGAATTGATTTACAGCAACATTTAGCCCTATCGCAGCACAAAAGAGCTTATACCAATTGAGAGGAAACACAAGATCTACTGCAACCCCATTGGAATAATGAATGTCCACTATGAAAGAATTTCACCCTCCTCCCCAATCAAAATTTTCTCATCATCATCGTCTTCCAAGAACTCGTCCTTCATGAACAAGCCTAAGCGTTCCAGTGGATTCCTATAGTGAGCCCCATCAAACACTCCTGATACCACTTCAGATCCATCATCAACATCAGCAAGACGAGGCGATGAACCAGAACACCCACTCAACATCTCGAGTTCCTTCAAAATCTCAAGATTTTCCTCAAAGTCGACAGTCTTTTCCATCTGGACACAGAATTAAACGATTTCACACCCATCAGTGTCAAATCCACATATTCTGTGTTTTGACCACATGTCGAAACAAGTCAAAGAGAAAAACCTTTTGAAGTGCAATTCGAGCAGCTTCCCTGTCTCTCTGCCTTTGCTTTCTGACTTCAGCCTCTGCTCTCATGCGCTCAGCAGCTTCTGCTGCTCTGATTTGAGCTTCAATCTTTGCCTTTTCTGCATTGTAAGAAAACACGCTTGTTAATCACCACAATCCAATGAATGGCAATATAATTCCAATAAACTATTCTAATTCCAATACCCATAACGAACAAAAACTACTGCAACATTAAATGCCAAACTCAAAAAGCAACATATTTGAAGATTACAGTCAGACAATAATATCTGAAGTCTATGGAAAGTGGACTAAAAAAGGTTCAGATGTTCTCTCTACCATTATAAAATTCAGGCCTATTGTGGCAGTAGAATATTCTTGTGGAAAGAATGTCTGTCAAGGAAAGAAGAGTTTTCACAAGACCTATCCAGCTACCCACCAAGTTAACTTAATCAAAAAAAAGTCCCATATCATATGCTGACAACCATATCTGTTTGGAATTGATGACTCATTTGATTCTGCATCATTACTGTAACGCAAACAAATTACTTGGCCAATAAAAATTGCCAATCATTGCTTAAGAATGAATCGATTAATGAAAGTGCAGCAAGCAGTTCCAGCAAAAGTTCTCATCCCTTCTTCATAAACTTCCCATCATGCGTAATTGCTTTAATTTCATGTAACACACATGCTGTTTGTCAATGCTATATCCTTTTTAACATCTTTTCATCTACTGATTGGCACATTAATCATAATAAACTGTTGGTACTGATGACCTACATTGGCACAGTATTACAGATTTGGATCACCTGCTGTGCTAAAAAGCACAGTAGGGGGATCCAACGGCTCCAAAGGGGGAGCTTTCCCCTTTACTAGGCCGGGGGGGGGGGAAGGCCTTTGGAGCCGTTGGATCCCGCCTGCTGTGCTAAAAACACAGCAGACGATCCAAACGCCAGTATTACTGCTATGAAAGCATTCCCGTATGAAACACGTTACTAAATTTGTGTTATTTAAATTAAACTTCACCATTTATGACCACCAGCAAAACTTATGCAAAATACAATTTCTCATGTCAATCATTGGCAGGAGAACATTATTTTTCTTTGTTTGGCCCGAGTGGCACCGCATTTATTGGGGAACAAAACTACGAGAGCCTTATCATGGTTCTCCAACAAAACTGGTCGGAGGATTAGCATCCTTAAATCACAGCAAGAACGAGCTTCCATAAATGCAAGTTAGAAGAGTCTCTGTGGTTCTCTGAACTTCCTCTGCAGGATGGGGATACAGAGGAAAGAGATGACAAACCCTATTGGACAAAGGGATAATTTGCTAAAATGATGTTTTATTTTCTCTTTGACAAGGTTGACCTGTAGTAGTAATGGTACAAAGCACATTAATAATCTAAATAAGGTAAGAAGGATAAAAGAAGTCTGAACTGGAACAGGTATGTGCTAAATTCTCGAGAGAACCATTTGATTGACCTCGTTCCTACAAAACTCAGCTCCTTGCTTAAAAAGCTTCAACAATGGTGTTCACACATAAGGTGACTTTACATGGAAAACAATAAAGACCTCAGCACAGAATGTGATCTGCCACTATGGAAGATTATGAGAAAATCAGCTCATCATTTGCACTTCACAATTAACTTTTTGGACAAGAGACTGTCTGTGAAGAGCACTTCCTTTGGTAAAGCGGGTTTGTAGAGGAACCTAAATCTTGGGGTAATTGCAGCAAGCCAGCAGAAACCTAAACAATTTCCATTTTTCATTCCAAAGATAGATATTAAAGAGTTTAGAGGTATAAATTCTTTTGAAGGACAGTTTCATGGCATTTTGTAAATTACTTTGGCTTTCCTGTAACAATTATCTCGCCAATGATTAATCACATATTCGATATTTCCCTACAAATAAGATTCTTTACCTCTTAAAGAAAGATCTATACAATCATTACGCTGAAACTATCTTCCAGCTAGTGAAAGAAAAGCACAGGAACAACAATTCATCCATTTGAACTAGGCAAATGAAATTCAAGATATAGTAGGAAAGCACCCCAGTAAAGTAGCTCTCTCATCGGACAACTCTACCAACGCTCATCTAACTCAATTCATGTCATCAAAAGGTCTTTGAAGCCTCTAGGGTGCAAACCAGAGGAGTAGTAAATCGAGATATTGTCAGTGCTTTAGCCAAAAGAGTGGACAAATCATAGATTAAAAAAATCTCCTTGAAGGAATTTCAGCATTGGACCAGACATCCCTGGCTCAGTTTTTAACTGCCTCTGTCCACACAGATTACTGATATCACTCAAGATCTACCCAGCATTAATTCATCAATCACATCACAATCAAAGAAGCAAGGCCAGTAACGCAATTAAAATTTAACAGAATATGCAGTCAGCTCCCTTAGGTCAAAACTTGAGGTCAATACCAGAGTCCTCCAATGCTTGCCAAATTAACTTCCACTAAAATGGCCACAAAGACAAACTTAACTGAATCAATTAAGCAATACAACAACAGTGAACTTTAGGATCTACAAAGGACCATAGAAAGAAAATATACAAGCTGGGCTCTGATATTGTTTTAAGTCTGGGTTCTCACACTCAATCTAAAAAGGATAACTTCAACCCAACTTCTACAAGCTCTTCAGCTGAAATTACTAAACCTACAACTACAAACATGAGCAATGCAAACAATAACCCAAACTCTGCTGCTTGCTAGAGAAGTGTTCACAAAACATGACACCAAAACACAATGCTGCTCAAAAACTCAAACTGGATTGCCCATACCTTTTCTATGTAGTGACCTTACCATACATATCAAGATTAACATGCTTAAACACAACTGAAATCATGAGACAAAAATCCAGATCGAATAGAGAGGAGTTTAAAGACTAAATCTAGTCCCTTGCTCATGTGAGAGTATTTGCGCACGTCATAGGGAACAAATATAACAATAGGTAAACTATTTTATCACCTTCACGCTGCCTTCTCTCTAATCTTTCCTTCTCCTGTTGCATCTTCAGGGGATCAGCCTTATCGCACTGTAATTACAAAAGGCATGTATGAAACAACCGCTATGATACGCATCATAGCATCATCTACTACCAACAAAATGCATACCTGATCTAGTAATGTCTTCTGTTGCGCCTTTAAGATGGTGTCAGCAAAGCGACTCTTTAACATTGCAGCACGCAAGGCCTTTCTAGGTGACAGCTGTATGTCAAGGAGAGAAGCACTCCACACTGATACAATATCATCATGGATCATTCTCCTGCTTTCTTGAATGACCCAAATACACCTCAACAGAGGATTTACGGCATACTAACCTTCCCCACATGTGGCATCCGTAGATGGAGTTGCAAGGTGGGAACTAGGACAGACATTTCCATCTTCCACAGCACTTACAGCCCCTTTTGAGTATTTCCAAAACCAAATTGAATGATCATTGTAGCATTGAACAACTTCAAACATCACAAATCCGAAAGATGCACTTACCATCAGAATCTGGATCAGATTTACTGGTCTGCACCATAGATGAGCTCCTAGCCTAAAATTGAAAGTTCGGGTAGCAACTTTCAGCACCAAATCAAACGGCATACAAGTGAAACTGCTCAACTTATTAAAGAAGATATACTCTAACTAGATATACCAGTCTTGGAGCATCAATAGTACATTCATGATCTCGGCCCTTCTCTGAAAGCAAATCCAAAAAAGCCAACATATAATCAGTACTCCATAGATACCAAAAATAACAGTTCGTCAAATAAAGACAGAAAAAGAAGATTATTTACCCATTGAAGATGCACAAGTTGGTTCAGCAATGCTGCATCGGCATGTTGTACTGCCACATGCGTTACACTTGGAGTGGCAAGCATGTCCACTAGCACCATCAGTGCCTATAGGACACAGTTGCAATTAGCTCTAGAAGAGAGCTACAAAAGCAGAAATTATACTCTGCCACTTCATTACCTTTGTCGTTATTTCCTAATGACTTGGTAGTGCAACTCTGTGCAACTTTAGAAACCTTAACCTACTCAAGAACCAGTTAACCACACATTAATATACTTCTGATACACAAGATGCAAACCTCAGTTGACAAAATCTAAACAACAAATGCAATCTGCTGGTAAGAATACTGGCCAATGTTTTTCCAATTGAATTAAATTTAAATAAATAATAACATCCCCTACATCTATTCCTGCAGTGAACAACGCTCACCTTTAATAAAGTAGCATTACAGTTATTCTTTACCATCTCTCCACTTTGCATCCTATTTTGAGGCAAACTGGCGCCCTGAGGAGGTGTCTTGGGACCGTTTTGTCCCACGGCACTGCTTTCTCTACTCTGTCTACTCAATGCGGGTCCCTTTACTATTCTAGTGTCTCCATTGCTCCACTTTGCCTCAAGAGCTTTCCATCCCGTCTCAAAGATCTTATTCAACTTATCAGCCATCATATGTACTTGATTACCCGGTGGATTGTAGAGCATTGCATTAGAAAATGTCAACCTGATATCAGCAGCAAATTCTTCTGCTCCATGGTACATATTTTTCTCGAGCTTAGATTTTATCGTCCCTAAATCCATTGGCTCTGATATGATTGCAAAGTAATCTGGTATGTTCAGCTTTACTGGATCGACTGGTTGTTTGAAAGGCCAACCACATTGATGGTTCATTAGTCTCTTTAAAATGGCAGAACATTGTTGAGTACCAGCTCGATCCATCCTTTGTCTCTTCTTTGCAACTTCAAGCTCTACTTGAGGTCCACGCTTATTAGCACCAGAGACGGAACTTCCGAACTTCGTACCATCACCAGCATCAGTCTCGCTTTTAGAAGGCAAATTGCCATTCTTTTCCCTTACATTCACAGGCCCAGAAGTCCAATCATCAATGAGCAGCTTCTGCTGCCCATATCCACATGATCTGGATTGGGGTTCTGCTTCAACTCTTCTCCCAGAAAACTTTATCTTCACCTTCTTGACAACTACACTTTCTGTCGCTATCATCATGACACTAGAAAACCAACAACTGCTGCTCAGAATGATCAGCTCTCTGGGACTACGACAATCAGCCTTTTCAATAAGAAATCATTTTGTCGGACATACCTATGATTGCTGACGCAGGGACTGAGAACTGACATGAAGGGAAGGCAAACAAGGGAAACAGGAAAGAAGAAAAATTAGTAGTCGGAGAATAAAAGCTATTGGGAATAAAAAACAATTTCAAAACCCTACCTAATGCAAAACGGAAAACGCCTGCAGAGTCAAAAAGACGCTGAACTAAAGCACAAGAGCATAACCTCAAAGCTAAAACTGATGATTCCCCAAAAAATCGGCGACACCCAAGAGTTCAACTTCCCGAAAAGAAGAGCCCGAACCCCCAAACAAGAGCATCAAAGTCGAGTTCACTCGCACCCACACGAGAACTTCTCCCTAATTTCTTCACCAGATCGAGGAAAACACAGACTAGGGAGGGGGGGAAAAAACCCACCCATCAAAATCCGCGTAGAAACACGCCAAGAGCGCCGCACTCGCTTCGGATAGCTCCAGCAGTTCCAAATTCAAAACCCACCATCCCCTTCCCCCCAAATTCTCGCCCCTCCCTCCATAACAAGCCCGGGCCAAGTCACTCAACAACAGACGCTCTAATAAAAGGGAGGAAGGGAAAAAAAAACAAGGAGAAGAAGGCCAAGCGCCACCACAGAGACGAAAGCGCGAGATCTAGGGCTCGCGACGACGAAACTTACCGAATCGGAAACGAATCTGCGACCCCCGGGATCGAATCTGCTCACAGCATCGGCTCCCGACCCAGCACCACCAAGAACGCAGAGAGAGAGAGAGGCCGGCGAGCCTCCTCCGCCCCGGCGTCACGGACGACGTCGCGATGGCCGAGGGTTTATGGAGGGGCGAGGTTTTCAGTGGAGGGAGGGAGGGAGGGAGGGGACAAAGCGAGCTATCTCTCGGTTTTGGCTTTTTTTAGGGTTTCTTGTCGGGATCTCTTTACTAATAATAATACGGTGACGATATTTTCGCCGACGGCGATGACGTCGATATTCACTTTCTTATATTTTTTTCAGATAATACCACAAAGATATTTAAATTATATTTGTTATGATATATAAAAAAAAACCTAAATTTTCATTTCGATGTTAATAAAAAAAATTTCCAAGTAAGGGAATACTGTTTCAAATGAAAGTCTAAAATACCAGCATTGTTTCAAATAAAGATATGAAGTCCAAATAAGGATATGAAATGAATAATCAATCTTAAAAAATGACCTAACTACACCTGATCATGAGGATATTTTCGTATTTTGATCCACTTTAGGTTTTTATTTAAAATAGAAATGATATTTTAAATCCTTATTTGAATCAATGTCTACTTAAGGTCATTATTTGTGAAAATGATAACACTTCATATCTTTATTTAGAATTTTTCCAAAAATCATGAATTTATTTCTGTGACGTGAAAAAATAATCTTTAATAATTCAAAATAAGTTATGGCTATCGTGACGCAATGGCAATAATTTTGGGAAAAAATATATACTAGTCCTATTTTAATTCTGTTACTTTTTTCTATTTTTGTTTTCCCGATTTCTCATTGGAAGCTCCGCCGACAGTGGAGGGGGGAGGGGGGAGCCAATCGGAGGGCGGTTCGGTGCGTGACGTTACGCAACTGCCCTCCACCACGTGCGGTTTTGGGAAGGGTAGATGCGTAAATTCGCCGAGGCCGGGAAGCGAGATTGGCGCGGGGGATCCGCGTGGGGCCCCTTAGCTGAGTGGTGGCGGTGCAGAGTTTCGCTCCGGCACTCAACTGAGATGACGTCAGCATTTTACTTTTAGTTCGTTGACCACGTCAAGCAAACTATGTTATAATATATATTGAGTTAGATATAATAAAAGATTTCGATATTTTAATTGTGCAAAAGATTTCCATGCACGGACGACCGTAAGAACTTTTCCTAATGTTTTAAAAAGGCAATACCCAACGTGCCATCCATATTGAATATCGAGTTTCTCGATCCGTCTATATTTAGCTAGTTTCCAATGCATCTCTAGGGGCCATGTCTTCACTTTGACGCTAAATCCGATTCGTAATCTTCGACCGAAGCTTGCGATCCGATAGCCATTGCAAACTCTTATGCGATTCTTAATAATGGTTTGATTCAGGAATTTTCTTTTCCTAATTTTCTCTTTACTTACCAAATCCTCCTAATGCATCGATGAGCAAGATCTTATCTATTTTGTCTTTTACTTTAGTTTCTATGCAAATAATAGTTTTTTTTTGTCAAATAACATCTTCATCATATATTCAAATCAGCAAAGGTTTGATTAGACAAAGTTTTAATATCAGCACATAGCAAATCTAAAAGGCAAGAAGGAGGATATTTCATTCATGTATTCAGCAGCTGCTTCCTTCTTTGAGTTTTTGCGACCCAATCCTGCGACCCGGTTACAAGCTCTTGGACAAAAGGCCACTTGAAGGTTGCCGAAGAGTTTGGCATGAGCTTGGGCCTCCATGATAATGGCGTGTGCTTCCCATAGAGTTTGATATGCGCCTTCACTGATCAATCCCGCAAGTACTTCGCAATTTGCTTCTAAAATTATTGGTTGTTCATGCATGTCTTTGAAAGCTTTTAGGGTTTCCAAGATCGCCATGGCTTCTGCTTGGATTGGGGAGGAAACACGAACCGATAGAGCAAAACCTTCAAGAAGAGCACCTCTACTGTCTCTACACACACTCGC
Source organism: Melaleuca alternifolia (assembly GCA_019926035.1). NCBI lineage: Eukaryota > Viridiplantae > Streptophyta > Magnoliopsida > Myrtales > Myrtaceae > Melaleuca > Melaleuca alternifolia. Next base: position 1,334,171 of record JAGKPW010002341.1, read on the forward strand.
TATCGGCCCTTCCCTTGTTTTTGGGTTGAAAGATCCATCTACGTTCATCTTAAGTACACTGTGGGGAGGTGGCGTCCAAGACGAAGGTAAGTTTTCCTATGCTAAGGATTTCTTTGTTGATTGCTTCGCCCATCTATTGAAGCTTTCCTCTTCAGCCTTCGCTGAGTTTATTTTGTCTCTTATTTTAGTTTTTATGCAAATAATTGCCTGAAGTGTCCAAAGAAGAGAAATAGAAAATCCTCTTTTTTTTTCCAAAAACAATGGATTGTTCTGACCCTTCATTTTTTAAATTAAATTGTCTATTCTTTTCCGACCAAATAAAAACATATATGAATATACGTACTTAGATATCGTACCTATGTATTTTTTTAAAAGATGATTTACCATTGAAGTTGGAAATTGGGATTCCATATATATATATATACATATATTTATAACATATTATACAGTGCCTATCGTGCTGTCCATACTCTCACCCACTCTCGCACTTTATAATTATTGTCTTTCCGTTTTATAAAACTTTGCTATCCACCAACGCTTACTTGCATCCTCGTTTTTGAATCCGTACAACTTTATCCTTCTTACCTTTTATTTTTTATTATTTTTATTTTTTTTACTCTTTTAACCTATTTTTATTTTTATTTCACTATTTTATGTAATTATTCAGTCCATTCACTAATGCATGTTTTATGTAGTTTTAGGTTTTTTTTTTTCCGTTTCCTTCCTTATTAATTTGCTCATTCTTTTTCAAAATTTTATTTTATTTTACAATACATGTTGAGGGTTTTTTTTATAATGTGAATCCTACACAAGACTTGCCCCCATTCATGTACCATGCATCTTATACAATTAATGGAACCATTTCCATGTTTTGTTTGAATTTCTACTATTACAAATCTTTCCTATTCCTACTCTAACCCACTTTTTTCTCTCTTAATTAATTGTAGTTTCTTCTTTAATTGACTATTAGTGAATACACTCTACAGTATCTACGCAAATACGTATGTGTCATAGCGTATCCACTGTTAGCATCTCCATGATTATGTACAAATCGTCGAATACCCGGCATAGCGCGTCCCTTATGTGGAAAACATGGCTCGTGTATTTTAGATTTAACTTAGTAATGCTCTAATTGAGATTACGTAGAGCTTATTGTGATGTGGATTTGGATTATTGTCACTGAAAATCAATCTCAATGAGAAAGAATAATTAATAACATCTGGCCTAGCTATTTATAATTATGTTAATTGAATATGACGTTGTGCTAATTAGTTGGACATCATTAAGAAAGACACCAACTTCAGTTTTACATGTTTGACTCGAGTTTAATCGGTGTAACTTGATTAGACAAAATGATTGTATCCGACCGATTGATGGTCTTCTTTCAATAAGAAAGCAATAATGGAAACTGACCAAATTCAACAAAAAAATAATTATTATAATTTGATTGCATGAGTTCAAATATTTAAGATTTGATTGCACGTCGGACCACGCATTTATTAGTCTTGGTGGAATTCTCAGAGTCATATTTCAATGTCGAGACTCAGAGCTCCATTTTTCAGTTCTCTTCCGATTTTTCGTTTGCTATTAATCAATCCCGTGATCAAGTAAGTTCAATCAAGACCCTTTAACGGTATGAGGTTACTTGGCTTTACCAAACCATTGATGTGGCAATAATTGAGAGTGTGATGCCAAATTCTACACCTCAAATTAATCTAGATCTCTAATCAATCGGGCGCATAGCAGCTGAAATTTACACCTCTCAACGGTACGAGGAAACAAAAGTTGCGCTATAGAAAGGTGTCGGGCTAGAGAGAGAGAGAGAGAGAGAGAGGATGTACTGATCCTTAGTTTCATTCATTAATCGAAGATTCTACGCAGCTTGTAGTTGCAACAGGTGCTCAGACAGGTCGTCCTAGCAAAGTTTTAAGCACTTGTTACGGTTTAGTACAGTTAACTACCCACTCTCGACGGGCCCTTTCTGCTAAGCATGCATACGAGGAATTGGTCCCACGTTAGCCTTGTCTTTCTTCTTTGCATGTTCATCAGCTTCTCCAGCAAATCCGGTTCTTCAAGATGTTGGGTTTTATGCTTGGATTGGACAAAAACGTCTCAAAAATGCAGAATCGCCTCCTGAAATAGTATCGAGCATTGACAGAACATCGAACAATGCGAGATAGATCGACACAGACTTTGAATTTTGGACGACTTTAGCCATGCTACTGTTGCCAGCTTCTACTATCACCAGGGTAGTACAGGAGAACCGAAACCGATACAAAGATCGGTCCGTTCTTGCGTGCGTGATCTTCTCAGGCACATGAGTTCATTAGGGGCTCTCTTAAGCGCTCTGTAGATACACTCTTGTAGTAGAAGTACAACGCCAGTTGACTTATTCCCAGAATCGTCCCGATTCCATTCGGGAACTGCAGAGAATGCTGGAATCATTAGATCTTTTTCCCGATCGCAGCGGCTGAATATGCAGGATATCGCGATATTAATAGAAGTGAATTGGTATGGTGGAAATGGGAAACTTACATAAATGAATGGATCGGCTTTGAACAGTCCGTACGCGAGGAAAGAGAGGCTCGTCAAGAAGGTCGAGAAAGAGAGATAGAAAGGCATGTACTCGACGCTTCTCGTCTTGATCACCAACTTCTGCAAAAGAATGCAAGCTGCTGGCATTAGGAAATGTGCTGATTGACGTTGATGCATAACCATTCAGATGGACTTACGATGATGAAGAGGGGCGACGCGAACATGGAAATAAGGGAAGCGACGCTCAGGTACCCAACGAAAATCTGCCGTGAGCGCGAATGAAAGAATCGCAAGCTTATGAACACCAAGACTAGGAAGAGCATGAGAACTGAAATGCTCAGTCCCAACAACTTCAGCTGTAGGGAAGTCACCATGGAATCAGAAGAGATCATGCAGAAGCAGCAGAACATATATCAACGGAACAAGGTCTAGACGAAAATCTTTTCAATGGATCACCATGTAACAGATACGACAGACTCAATCAATCAGAACCCGCAGAACATCTAAGGGAGTTTTCCGGGGTATGATCAGTCGAATCTATTAGACTTTTTACCCAGGATTAATCTATCGTCCGTAAGCAATTTACCTTCCTCGCTTTCCTGGTGTACACGATGAAGACGATCAAGTAGAAGGCCTGAAAAACAACCCCGATCCCATTTACGGTCGCGACGATTATGATGCCAGGCGACACAAGTGGCAAGCCATACCACAAGCATATCAAGGAATTCAAGAGCGTATATACGTAAGGCAATCCCGAGAACTGTTCAGTGGACCGGTTCCGGAAAATCCTTTGAAATGTTGGTCTGCAGGTCATCAGAACCAATGCTTGCATTGAATCAAAATCATCGGAATCATAAACTTAACTGGAGTGCTTTATGTCAACAACTTACATTGGGGATATGAACAGTACAAGGGCGGAGACATTTCCTGCAGTTCGTGCCGAGAGAAATTAGAGACAATAAATCCACAGCTCATCAGTCTCAAATCAAAATGGCGTCTCAGAGTAGGAATTGTTATCTGTTACACACGATTCAGTTGCAGATACATGGAGCGTCCACATCTTAGCAGAAAAGCACTTTGTTTTCCAATTCAAATTACTTAAAAAAGTAGGAACCAGAGAATGACCTGCAGGAACTCTCTGAGATCACATTTGCATTGATCAATTCGTGAAGAGGAACATTCTAAGCCAAAACCTCTTTGCAATATCTATTTTACGCAGCATGATTTTGCCAGATCATTTCGGCTCTATCAGTGTTGGCCAACTCACTACTAGCAGTATAACAGATGAAGTGAACCTCATGCATACGTACCTGCTATTCCCGCTGCATCACTGCATATGGAATTTGCAGAGAGACATGAATGGGACACCATCTATGCAAATATCCACCTCACTCTCTCTCTCTCTCTCTCTTTCTCTCTCGCGGACGTTTGCTCATAATTGCAGAAGGAAAAGCATTTATAGACAGTTCTTATGTTTCCTCAGGCAACAGGAGTCCCAACAATTTTTCTCAGATATTTGTGGGTACTTCTCATTGTGGCTGTAGATGAGCAATCAATCACTCGGTGTGGACGTGGGACAACCGTTCCATTACATAAACGCCAAAAACCAGAAGCCACCACCAGAAAAACATCTCTAACGTGAACCCCGTAGCCAATGATTCTTTTGCTTGCGTGCGGCACTTCCTGCTTGATTGGTGGTAACATATTATTGCAACAAGGGGAGCGATACCCGATTCGTTAAAAGACCAATCTACGATATCAATCTATCAAATTAACGTGTAGCATTCGACAACCAAGAGCAGGCAGACACATCGTGAAGGATCCATTACAATATAGTTATAGCGGAACCCAAACGAGATGCAGTCGAGGGTCGGGACTCATGTGTTTGGTAATACATGCTTCGAAACCGCAGCGCTTGAAAATTAGGCGCGTTTAGCTTCTTAGGAATAGTCATTAACGGCCGCGGTATTGGCAAACACCTAATAAAGCTGCGATACTTATCCTCGCGGTCGAAGCTGTACTGAATGACATCTGGGTAAACCATTTTTGCAAACAAGCAAATCTCACCGAATTCAGCATTTCTTCTGTGGAAAATCTTGTCATTGAGTGGGAAATTTGGCAAGAACTGATCGAGGAAATGCTTCAAATCGAGCCAATTTGGGTAGGACCAGGCTCTAGAAGGCAAGTCATCCACGACAAAAGCTAAAGGGGCCTCTTTGCGATGCAGTGAGATTCAATTCCACATCCATTCAGCCATTTTATTCACGTGCTTCTCCAAAATGGCTCTCTCCACCACTCGAGTGGTTGTCGCCTTGTATGTATAATTCATGGCTATTGATGGACGATGCGACAATATGTCCTTTTTCTTTTCTCGTAGGCAAAAGCTTATTTTATCATGTAAAGGAGCGCTTAAACAAGATAGCATATGGAAACGGCATCAAGACAGAGTAAATTCTAAAGGCATTAAGACAAGTTAGCACGTGGAAGAAGAAGAAGAAGAAGAAGAAGACTAACGACGGGCAATATCTTTGTAAGGACCACACTAGCCAACCTTTCCGAATAAATTAATTATTATATATAAGTATGAGATAGATATATTTTATTTGGAAATCCGTTGACCGAACGTTGAAATTTTCATTCTACTTATTTAATACATCTATCCGGTAATTACTGTGATTTCATGATATATATTATATACATATATATATATATATATATTTGTTCTATCCAAATTGCTAGGTATCATTGTAATCACGAAATTTATCGAATTTTTGGGAGAATCGAACTTGAAATTTCACGTTTAATCTACGGAAACGATGTCCCCAACATTTCACAAGCCTCCCTTTGGGATTACTGTCGTCGTCTTCTTGGGTTGCATTTGTTAATAAAAATAACTCGTGCATTTCTGAAATGGTTAGGAGTTTATTACGAGCTTGCTTTTTGCTGACATCGAGTGTCCAGGCCTTTCTCCTATTTTGCTCTATTATCAAGAAATAAAATTAAATATAGGGACTCTTTTTATTATGGCCTTTATAAAATGAGTTATTGATTATTTATTGATAGATGACATTAGCTATTCTCATATTTGTGATAATATTTAATAATATTTGTATTTTTTTCCGTCCACTTTCTGTCGATGTTTGACACAGATCCGGATCACCTACCTTGGGGGCCATCTAATTTCAGATAGGATGACCGCCATTAATAGGGGGAGTTTTTTTTTTTAAATCACAGCCATCTAATGCGAGATCGGACGTTTGTGATTGGAGCTCGTCACACCTGCCCTGAAAAGTATCAAGGCATCTGATCCAAGTCCGTCTGACACGACATGGTGAGGGTTGGTCTCATTGGGGCAGATGTGGCCTTGCTGAGTGTTGCCTAAGCAAGGGCAATGACTTGCGAGGCTAGCCTTCGCTCAAGCAACACTAAGTGTGCCAACTTGGTTTGGGTGAGTGATGACAAGATTAACAAGATTATATTTTTGGTTGCAATAAAACAATCTAGACCGTCATAAAATGTCATGAAATAAAAAATAAATGCATTTTTTTACAATATTTTACCCCTTTGACTTAATGAAAAGGCTTGAGTTTTACAAAAGCTCTTGAAACGAGATTTCTCCGTTCTCAGAAGATTGGGATATTTGGTTGTAATCGAATGAGTAATACTCTATATACCTTATTTTTTTGCCTTTTCAAACCTTACGTGGTAATAAACTACTAAACAAAAAATATAACAAATTGGTTTTTTTCCCCTTAAATTTCATTGCACTATTGTATTGTATTTCACATAACCAATCACAAGAGCATATCTTTAAAAGAAAATCGCATAAGAACATCGTGAAGGAGGAAAAAAAAGGGCCCATAAAAATTAGAAAACTACTTACACCAAAACTTTACAACATCCCGCAAAAGCTCAAAAATTTCCCGCCTTTCTTCTTCACCACAGCCGCGTAGAGTAGGAGCCCATCATTACCCTCTCTCTCTCTCTCTCTCTCTCACAGAGGTCCCATAAGATTCGGAGGAAGAGAGAAGCTCAGGGGAGAGGAACAAGAAATGGGGATACAGGGTCTTTTGCCGCTGTTGAAGTCGATCATGGTGCCGATCCACATAAAGGAGCTGGAGGGCTGCTCCGTCGCCGTCGACACCTACTCCTGGCTCCACAAAGGCGCTCTCTCTTGCAGCAAGGAGCTCTGTAATGGCGCGCCCACCACCAGGTCGGTCTCACATTTCCACAAGTTTTTCGTTCGTATTCGGAAATGGGGTATATGAGTTTTTTCCTTTGGTGGGTTTTATATACAATACGAATCGCGAAAGCAAGAAGCTTTGGGTTCTTCTCGATCCGTTTGGAGTTCACTCTGCAAAAAGAAAGGGAATAACCTGTTTTTGGCTGTGTGGGGGAGAGGAAATGGAGGAAATTTAATGCTTCCCCTTTGATCTGCGTGGCTGGTTTGATGGGTCTTAGCTATCTATAGAGAAGCTGTATCAGTTGGCTCTTCTCATTTCCTTGGCGGCTTGTCTCACCTGCTTTTTCTGCCTGGATGAAGTTGGTAATGGGTGCTATCAGAAAGTGACCGTCTTGAATACGAAATGAGAAGACCGCCTATGGGTGACTTTTTCCTTTCAACTTTATGGTTGAGCAAGAATGTTCAGAGCATCACGAAATTAGTTGCAAGAGTTATGGTCGAGTTGGGAAGTTTTCGTATTAAGTAATGCTTACCTTAAAGACATGAAATGCCATGTTGCCAAAAGGGTTTGGTTCTTCTGCTCTGGGCCGTAGCACTTCAGGTTCATTCATGCTTCTGTGGTGTTTGATTTTCAGGCACATCGCGTACTGCATGCACAGAGTAAATTTGCTCCGGCATTATGGGGTTAAACCAGTGCTTGTTTTTGATGGAGGTCTGCTGCCGATGAAGATTGAACAGGAGAACAAGCGGGCAAGGTATGTTTGTCATCTCTGCAGTAGAATCACTTACCTTCGAGCTCAAACCCAAAAATTTTAATTTTAATTTTTTATATCTTTAGTGGTTCACTCGTCTACTTATCTTACTGGTTTTAGTCTAATCTTGAAACAATAAAGAGTGGGTGCAACTTTCCCTATGTACATTATAGGAGCCTTTTCCTCCCTCAAGTGTTAGAGCCCATCTAGGAATAATGAAAGTCGTGCTGGTCCCAACATTCCCCTTCACTTCTTTATGTGTCCTAAGTTCCAAAATATCCAAAAGGGAAGGGCTCAGTCGATTCTATGAGACTGTTATCTTAGGGAAGGTCTAGATGTATCTAAGTTTTGCAGTCATGTGTAGAGCCATTGAAGAACTATGACTTCCTTGCTTGTAGGTCGAGGAAGGAAAATCTTGCTCGTGCTATTGAGCACGAGTCCAGTGGAAATGGTGCTGCTGCTTATGAGTGCTATCAAAAAGCAGTAGATATCACACCTTCCATGGCACATGACCTAATCCAGGTATGAAAGATACTTCTGGTCATGCCATGTGCTGTTAAAGTAAATTGGGTTGCCGGCTCTGATGAAGTATCTCATTTTGATTGGCATGGTTGCATGTGGAAGGTCTTAAAGCAGGAGAACATCTCTTATGTTGTTGCCCCTTATGAGGCGGATGCTCAAATGACTTTCTTGGCAGTCAGTGAACAGGTCGGTGCTGTAATCACAGAGGACTCGGATCTTATACCATTTGGCTGTCCCAGAGTGAGTTATCTAGTAGCTGCTTCTTGCTATCTCTAATCCATTACAGCACACATCCCCTAAGCAAACTATAGCCTTTTGTCACCCACTTTATCTAGTGTTAACTGTGTTTGTTTGCATTTGATTTCCCAGATCATCTTCAAATTGGACAAGTTCGGGCAAGGTGTTGAGTTCCAGTACTCCAAGCTACCACAGAACAGGGATCTCAGTTTTGCTGGATTTACTAAGCTGATGGTTCTCGAGATGTGCATCTTGAGCGGTTGTGACTACTTGCAATCACTCCCTGGCATGGGTCTGAAAACAGCACATACACTCATTAAAAAGTTCAAAACATATGTCAAAGTGAGCATATGTTATATTGGTTACATGACTGTTCAGATCGTAAACCCTTGAAGAAGCTTTCAATCATCAGATAAAATTTTGTTTGCTTTTTTGTAACTCCAGCATTTATTGGGTACAGGTGATTAAGCACTTGAGATATACCAGTGGTTCGGTTCCTCCAACTTATGAAGAGTTATTTCGAAAGGCCATTCTGACTTTCCAGCATCAAAGGGTTTATGATCCAATAACTGAAGGCATTGTACATCTATCTAATATATCAAACGTTGCTGATGATGAGCTGGAGTTCCTAGGGCCATATCCTTTTTATGAAACCAATAAGTTGATTTTATTATCTTAGCTTTTTAAGGATGTTATGCAATTTGGATAAAACTTTAACTGGAAATACATTGATACCGCAACATGTGGCGAGAGGTATTGCAGAAGGTGATCTTGATCCATTTACCAAAGCTCCATTCCAGGTATGATATTTATTCACTGTATATCTTCGTTTTGCACTTCTTTTTTCCTCCTCTTCAGATTTCTTCTGAAGTGACTGAAACTATTTTTTCCTTCACATTTAGGGAATATAATCCCCACTTTTGCCATAAATACCATTGCCTAGATTCAGAATGCCAGCTGATTGAGGGAATATTATAATTTAGAAAAGTTCTGTGAGCAGATACAGCATTTGAAGTGATCTTCTGAATGCTGACAAAAGTTGAAGCTTGACTAGGAGATATTTAATAAGTTAGATAATTCAAGGAGGCATCTTCCAAATGAAACGTAGAACAGTAGCAAGGACAGATAAAACATAAAGATTTTCTTAACATCTTCTCAACCTTCCTGACTAGAAAGTAATCCTGTGTTTTCATTTGCTGACTTTCTTTTTTATTCTTTATGCTCAAATGCTTAAGGTTGTGTAACAAGAAACGTGGACAGCACAAACTTTTGTTTTACTGAGGTCAAAAACTTTTTCTTAACATAGTCGACATAATCTTTTAGGCCGCGAAACTGTTATTAGGAAGACACAAGAATCACAGCTGAACTTCTTAGGAATTGAGAGGGTCTCATGTGATGTGTATAATTCAATGCATGATGTCCTATTCGAGTAAAGGATAGTGATGATGAGGTTCTGGAACAATTCCATAGTAAAAATCTTAGAGATTGGTTTCCTGACATGAGATAGTAAGGTTTGGGTAGTCCTCTACGATAACATGCACTTTCTCAATTCCACATACTAGTATAAAGTTTACTATGGTGTGATATGAAAAGCACATGTTTGACAAATGAGCACTTATTTTTCCTGTGTTTTCAATTAAGTGTGAGTGGCTGGTAGATCAAGATATCTGCACAGTATGGTTGAAGGACATTCACCCTGCATATTTCCATGCTTGACTAATAAATTTAAACATGGTTTTGATTTTTTATACCATAAGTGAGATGATCAGTGGTGTGCACTCAATAATGATTGAATGACTCCATATTTTTCAATTTTTTACAGGGCAGGGATGTTAGCGCCACTGTGATTGACAAAACACAGTATCTGAAAATTTTCAAGCCAAAAGGTGAAAAGAAGCTAGACTTACCTGCGCAGAGGAATGTCCTGACGAAATATTTTTGTATCCTTTGAAAAACCTATATTGTGATCATCTTTTCTTCAGTACTATGTGCATTTATTTTCTGCATTGTATCCTTTAATGCTTTGCAAAACCTTATTCCGATTGCTTTGTGCAGTTAGATAGTTCCTTACAGTATCTTGTCTGAACTGAAGCCACAATAAATTATGCTGACTGTTGGAAATGTGAGTGAGCTTAATCAAGTTGGATTGGTAAGCCTATGGCATGCCCTGTCACTTAGTCTGATTGCCACCTTGACTTGCCTTTCATTTAGTTGGCAGGGATTGTCAATCTCCTAATTCCTGGGAAAAAAAAATCAAGAATTTGATGCTTCCTCTTTTCTCCAACCAATCAATGCTGTTGTGCCAACAAATAGGAAACTATGAGAGATGACAAGAGTTTCTTACCCGCTAAGAACTTAAGACTAGTCGTAAGCTACATTTCCCTAATTGGGGCCTCTCACAAACTTACGTGGCCTGATACTTTAGTTAAAGCATGAACAACTCCTCTGCACCTGCAATTAAAGGAAAAGATCCACGGCCCACTGATTGCGGTGGCTTTTGAGTCTATATATTGCTCGATGTTCTGGGCTCTGACATGAGGGGATGAGATATGCATAGCTTAGAGATTGCATGTCCTTGATTGAAACTGTTGAAACTTCTTTTAGTAAGTGTACGCATGGCCTATATCATGTGTACAAATATCTAACAAAGAGGTTCTTCAAACTGTAAGTGGGGATCTATATGGATCATATATATATATATTAGATTTCTAAGTATAGCTGAATCACAGCATCAGTAAATTTTATCAGGCTCAAAGAGATCTTTCTTTTGTTCTTCCATGCTTTGAGAATTGACATGGACCCCTTTAGACAGATTGCGCAATATCTTTAAGAAGTCATCCTCATTTGGCTTTGGTACCAAGGGTTTCCTTGATCTATTAAGGCTTTGCATCTCTTGAATCAAAGAGGGACTACAAGGCTCCTAGGTCTACCTCTAACCAATCAAGTCCAGAGGATAACCTTTCTCAGAGTTCCAGTGAACACAACTCCGAGGAGTCTCTGGCTGATATGAACCATTGTCAATTATCTCAGCTACATGAAGTAAGGATATGCTCAGTCCTTGGAACTATATATATATTTTATCTGAGTGGTACACCACCCAAATATTGTGAATAATATTGATTGTGTACTTAGTCTAAACGCACATATTTGAAGATAGTTGATGCCCCCAAACTTTGTTCAATTAGGAAGAAGATGGTTTCTCACGAGAAGTTCCAGAGGCATCAGTATTGATGGAAAGAGGTAAGCCCAAAGCTGATCGTGGCCTTAGGACTTTGATATGTGCACATATGTGGTCATGAATTGGCTTCCATTGTCTTCTTTGTCAATAACTTAAAAAGTGCAGGTGCATTGGATGAGGTTGCAAGACCAGGGCTCTCATTACTACAACAATCCAGGCTCTCGATACATAAACCTTGCATATCATTTAAGGAGCATCAACAGAAAAGCTCTGTATACAGTGTTGATGAAAAAACAAGGAAAGAGTGCAAAAAGCCCATTGTAAGGAGTTCCTACTTTAAGCATCAGTTTGTGAATGGAACTGATAGAGACGAGGAGAAAGAAAATACTCCTGTTGGAAGTGAACCTACAAGCATAGGTAAGACTGTACATGGGAAAGGAATGATCATAAAAAAGAAAAACTACCCTGATGACATGACCGAAAATGTAGGTGTAAACAGCCTTGAGGAAAAAACAAGAAAAGAAAACAGAGAGGTTATGGTAAGGAGCTCTTATTTCATGCACCATGCTGCGAAGGAAACTGATAGAGACAACAGAAAAGAATCTACCCTGGTTAAAAGTGATCTCCCAATCAGTCTAGTTGAGACAGACATTATGAAGAGAGTCATTATGGAGGGGAAAAACTCCCATGATGACATATTGGAAAAAGGTGTAAGAATCGAGGACAAAGCAGGAAGAGAGAGCAGAAAGGCTATTATAAGAAGTTCCTATTTCAAGCATCAGTCTGCGAATGATCCTGCTAAAGATCACGAAAAGAAAGACATCCCAGTTGAAAGTGATCATCCCATCAGTCTAGGTGAGACTGACCTTTTGAAAGAAAGGATTATCAAGAGGAAGACCTCCATTGATGGGACAGCAGAAAAAGTAGGTGCAGTCAAGTTTTTACAGCAATGCACCCTTTCTTTATCATGATTTCTTACCTAAATTTAGATAGCTTTCTTAATTCCTGTGCCCTGCATTTTCCTTCTCTCAGGAGAGCTCAAAACAAAAGCGTACGCATGTGGATGATTCTGTTGTCAATGATGGTATGTTGTAAACTGAAACTGCACTATTAAAATGAGAACTTGTCTAGCAATTTTCTTGGTTCTTAATCTTAACTTACTCTCATGTTTGGCATAAATCTAGATCGATGTTGGTAAATATTTTAGAAGTTACTACCTTGGCAGAATTAAGGATGAAATTGGGAAAGTGATTTGTTATCTAATTGATGAAGATGCATGCGTCGACATGACAAAGCTGAACTGCAATTTCTTTGTAGAGCTGCGCTGAGCTTCTACTGGGTTTGCACCATTCAAGCATGAGCATGCATTTCATGTTTAGCAAATAATTTGACATTTTAAAGCAGGAAATCTTTTGCATCATTTGGTATTTTAGTGCACATGAAATAACGCCAACATCACTGGGAAGCTTGCAAAATATTTGGTTATGCCACATATCGAAAGGAAACTTAATATTGAGTCTACATGTTACAATGCATTTTAGCTCTGAGAAAAGGTCTCCTGCTTTAGGACTGATATAGTCCATTTCTGTGCTCATACTCTGATGAATTGAATTCTAAATTTATGACTCATCTGCATGTATTTTGATTTTGAAAGTGAAGGCTCTTCATCAGAGTCTTAAATGCTTATCCTTATTTGGTAGTCCTCCTTTTCTTTTGGGTTCTGTGGTGGCCTCTTCAGCATTTCGGAGACTACATGTATTAAGAGTCCCTTCAGGATGATGTTGGAAATTTGATATATCTCTTGGCTTCAGGTAATTGTGCCTCTGGATTAGACAAGTCATTCACTGGTTCTGAAGAAAAATTTGGAGCTGACATCTCCCATTTAGGCCGCTATTCTGACATAGCAGAAAAATCATTAGAGAGATTCGTCTCAGTGATATCGTCATTTAGATTCAACGGTTCTGGTTCTCGTGCCAGTGGTCTCCGTGCTCCTCTGAAGGATGTGCACAACACGTGCACAGATAGGTGAGAAGATGACAGCACAGAGATTTTCTACTTTTCCGAGCTCTAAGTTGGTTATCCCTCATTGATTTTGTTCAATAGTAGGTCAACTACTGCTCCAGATTTCAGTCAATTTGCGTATGTGGCGAAGAACAGGAAGCCCATGATTCCAACCCGCAGGAGCTAATTGGGGGCAGTATATTTCGATGTAGATTATTGCATCTGCTGAACTCCTAGTCAATACAGTGGTTGCAGCTCTTATGTTGCCCAGGCATGGCCATTCAAAGTGAACATTTGCTTGTGTTTTATAATTGTGTGTGAACTATGCTCATTCTAATCCTTCGCCATCCAATTGTTATGAGCAGGGTTGATCCAGTAACGCGTTTCGCACGAGTCGAAATCATCAACAATGTTGCTATCCTTGCGACTCATGTCCATCATCTGTGATACTGCAAAACTTGATGTTACTCCCTCATTTCAAGGCAGTAGAGGGACCGTATCGAGGTTGATTTTCTCTTTTTCCCGATATCTTAGTCGATTTTGTGGAATGAGATCCGTGTCATCAGGTTAAACTAGCACTCTTAAATTGCTAGACACGCCTTTTGTTTATATTTTGATTTTTGGATCACATTGATTGGAATCATCTTTCGGATTTGATTCTGGAAAGGCTCAGATACTGTGCCACAGAGTTCTGATGGACCGGGTCACGTGATCATTTTGGCTTTCCAGATTTCAAGTGACAATGTGGGATTCACAATCACATAAGATTATCTGCAATTTTGGCAGGGAATTTTTTTTTTCCGGGAACATGTGAATAATCTACATGGCAGGAATTGGCTATTCATTCTCTGTTTCCACTTTATCTGAATGCCTCGAGTGTTTTTTTAGCCAACAACGCTTCACAGTCGTTCGGTAAGGAACAAAGTCATCGGAAGCTCGAGGAGTTTTCTCTCCCACATTCGAAACAAGCAATTCGCAGAGAGAAGACTCAAAATAGCACATCTTCTTCTTAGACTGCAAAGCAACCCAATGAGCAGGGGCATTTTGCTTGAGACCAATAAGAGAAAAAGTCAAACTATCAAGTTTATCATTCGCACTCCAAATGTCATGAAACAGTCCTCTGTCTTCTGTTAGTATCCTTGGCAGAACTTTGGATATCTGGATGAACATAGGCAGCATCCACCTCTCTGCCAACTCTCGTCCATTTGCTTCTCGTTTGCCAATTAGATGCTATGGCCGACAGTATCCTCTTGTATCAACCGAATCCCCATGGTCAGCACGAGGAACCGCACCGACTGCTTGCCGCCTTTGATTCTTCCACAGAAGAGCCACAACAGTAGATCTCCACAAGGCCAGGCTCAGGGGTAAGCCACCATCGCTTATTTAGACCATCATTAGATGTAGACTAGTGCTCCACCTTCTTATTCATCAAGAACTCCCTCGTATCTTCCCTTAACCCATCGTCCAATTATCTCAGGTATTGAGGTCTTTTAACAACTGCCGGCATTCGTACCCTTCCAAATAAACCAACAGAATAGGCAATCGACAGCGATTAGCCCAAACCAACTCTGGTGGATTAGCCGAAAGTAGAAGAAAATGCGGACAGATCTTTACAATGCGAAATCAAGCGATCGATCAACATCATGAAGTACTCATTCTAATACATCAACTTTGGAGAAACTATCGCACTATGACAGAAGATGAATGTAAGGCTGATCATAACAAGGACAACAATTGTACCCACTTTACAAAGCAACAGTGAAAGATCAACGAAGCTGCTATAGAGATCAATTTTTGCACTCCTAATGCAATTATCTCTCTTTGAACATATATTGGATTGGTAGAGAAAACATAATATGCTTGGTAATAAGTTACCTTTGCTAATAAAGATATCCCTAATTCATAGCAAAGTATGCCCCGCAAAAGGCATCTTAAGTATTGAGTGCCGACGTATTACTATACTTGATTAATATTAGCCATTGTCGACACTGAATTTTAGTCGACAAATCAAATGTGCATTTAAATACAAATATACATATAAGAACATAAAAGGTAACTTCTTGCATTTAAAAGCAAGCTGATTGAAACTTCATCATCCATGCACAAGATCATCACCATCCTTGTTTTTCACCGTCCATGAGCTGTGCCGGAAATTGCTTTCATATGTTCTGTTTCTTTGGCCAAAGATGGTGAAGTGTCTCGGGCTCGCTCAGTTTTCCTTCGCTAGCTCCGGATCACCGATAAAGGAGCGTCTCAGGTCACAATTCCTTATTTGATCGCCATTTCTTGGCCAAAGACCTTAGCTCCGAGATCTGCCATTGCCGAAGTTCGATCAAACTATAGATCTTCATTCTCTATGCCTTGTCCAATCGTTGCAGAAGAGTAAGAGCTAAATCCTTTCTATGTATATGATTTTTATTTCCAGTTTCTGATGTAGTCAATATCATTGATTCTTCTCTCTTTTCCTAATATCTAGGAGGTAACTTTTCTATCATTGTGCCGTGAAGGCTCGCTAATATGTACTCCGTCCATATCTGATTGTGCCTGGATACCATGTAAGAGATTTTGAACTTAGGATTTTATAATGTATGAGATTTTATGGTATTACTACTGTCAATTATTCTATTTCTACTATGACTTGTCGTCATGGCCCATGGGGGTGTGGCAGTCGCCGGAGCGAAACGGGTTGGAGATGTCCGCTAGAGTTACTATTACTTCCTACCCTCACTATTCAGTTATTCAATTCATTCGATGATCGAAGTGTAGGTGAAGAAGACGAATCATTTCACTTCAATGTTTAGTTTGAGTTGGATTAGGATTATAATTTTGAAAGAAAAGGGAAGCGTTCGTGGATTCTGGGTGAGGGAGTGAGAGACAATGGACTCAAATTAATAAAAATAAAACAAAGTATGAAAAAAATGGAAATAGAAAATTCGAAATATAGTTAGATAATGGGTGTTGATTAGATGGTTATATCTTATTATTAGATTTTAACTTAGTTGACACTTCATCAGAATTCATATAATCAGGAAGAAAATGATTGAGGCCCCGTTGGCTTTGAGGTCGCGCCTTTATCTCCATGGAGCCCTACCCACACCAAGCCCAAAAAAGCCCAAATTGTGTGTAAAGCATGAGAGACATCAGCTTTCTGGTCATCCTAAGTAGCACGGACACGCGACACAACACGATACATCATTTCTTAAAAATAGAGAATTTTGACAAATTGGGACACATTTGTATATTAAATGAATATTAAATTCAAAATTTTTAATCTTATTTATTTATTTTTCCGATTAAAAAAAATCCCCACTAGGGTCCACCGCACTCTCTCTCCCCCCTATATATTTTTCTTTCCCTCCCACCATTGTCTATTTCTGCCCACCCCAAATTTATTTTTCTTTTCCTCCTCATCATTGACAGACAAGCTGTCCTTGTCACTTCCCCTCCCCCCAAAATTATTTTTGATGTTTCCTATCAAAACCCTAGCTTTAACTCCTCATCCTCGCCGCACGACCCTTTCTCTTCTCCTCCTCTTGATCCTTCTCCTTCCTCGCCGCACGCCGCACGACCGCCTTCCTCTCCTCTTCCTCTCACCTTCGGCCCTTTCTCCCTTACAGCTGTAGCCTCGTTGGATCCATCGCAGCATCACAGTGGCAGCCCTCATCGCAGTCTATGCTCTTTCTTTGGCCGTCTCTCGCCGTCGCAGGCTCACCGTCACTTGCGGCCTCGTCTCTGCTCCCTCGCTGTCTCTTCCACCCTCCATCGTCTTCCGGACACGCGTGTCCAAACGTGTCAAGCAAAAGTTGACTACTTGTCGGAAAATCCGACACGCATTGACCGCGTTTCGACACGTGTCAAACACGACACGGAAGCACGGGCAACATGTCCGTGCTTCATAGATCCTAGCTAGCTGTCTAATCTATTTAACTGTCTTTCTTACGTTCATGTGATGTTGCCCGGTGCACGCACTCTTCTTGCTTGCGTTCGGGGGCTCTGCGTTTCCTTTCCATCCCCATTGGTCACATACGCCCCTCTTGGTGATGGTTCGCGGAAGCGCCGATCCCTACACCGTACATAGTCTCGAGGACATCGAACGTTGGAAGTTCCTCAGCAGCGGCTTGGCCATTAACTGTGGTATAGCAGGGTCACCAACTGGTTCCTATGTGCCCTGATCGGAGCAAAAAGCGACCTTGTTACGCCAAATATGATGGCCAACTCAATGCTGAGGGACTTCCGTGGTTCGATGTCCTCGAGAATGTGTACAGTGTACGAATCTGACAGCTTTCGAGAACCATCAGCAAGAAAGCCGTTCCAAACTGGAGCAACATATTGGAAAAGATTAGACAGCTACCTAGTCTGCATGTCACAGCAGCCTCTTTATACTCGCATGATCCCTGCTCAGAAACTTGAAGCGTTCTTCTCATGTGACTTCATATGCAAGGTCTCGTTTCATGTGTTGTAATTTCTGGTTTAATCCATGGAAGACTATCTTAGATTGCTTGAACATGGAAGATATACTGCCTTTCTTTTTCTCTTCTTGGCGTTCTATTAGAGTATGCTCCCTTTTATGGTCTTATGGGAAATGTTTTATGTCGTAATAGAGAAATTACGTACCGTTTGGTTAATGTCATCATTTGTGTTGGAAATAACATAGTGGAGGAAAGATGCGCAATGTTAATATCTAAATTTTGACAAGCCATTTAGAATTGATTTGTAGGAAAATTAGGGAGTTAAATTGCATATCATGTTGCATTTATGCATGTAGTACACGTCTCATTCATGGATCTTGTATTGGACTGATGGTTGCATACGGACTGGGATTAGTCGCGTAGGCTTGAACCACACCTTAGGGACATTCGGCCAAGGCACAAGGTGAAAAGGCCGAAATTCCTAGCCCTTAATTTGGGATAAATTGGGCTCAAATTGAATTGCATTCAGCCCATAATCATAAAAGCCCTGAAAATTAATTGGAATAAGGTATAAATAGGTCAAGACCTACGAGCTTCAAGCCCACAAGCCTTGAGAATTTTGGCTTGCCTATCTCCAAGAGGGCTTGGCTGAAATTCAATTTCAAATTAATTAATTGAAAGGAACATTATGATTTAGGGGTAATTATACAAATAATAGAAACTCGAGCTCCTTATTGGCAATCAACATTGTCTATATATATATATGCAAATATAGCCTCATGGTTTGAAGAGGTTGGCAAATTATTGTTGAGAGATACTTAGAGATAACACACGAGGAAAAGAGAGAAACAAAGATAGAGAGACGCACATGGGCGGTACCATTACTAATATGTATTTGATTTCCGGTTAGCAAAAATCAAACAAATTTCGCGTTTTCTGATATAATCCCTAAAATGAAACAAATAAAGAAATAATTGATCAAATACTCAAATTCTAAACATGTTAAGCCAATCATGATGTGCCCCACATAAATAGAGGGAAGTTCACGAATAAACTTAAGTATATTATAATCACTTTATGTAATTGAATACCAAATTCCGAATTGACGGACTAGGCGTCAACGCAAGTGGTTACAACATCATTTAATTACTAATTTCGTAGATTAATATTAGTATTTATAGCATAATTATCTTAATCGGTATACTCCGTAAGTTAGCTTTTTAAACATCACTGCTGTAAATATATCATCCGGAAGCTCGAGAGCTTGCTCAACCCATGCAATCAAAGTTAAAAAGGATAAGGTCACATGCCAATTGAATTCAGTGGCGCAAACCGTGGGGAACTGTTACCCATCACGTCTCTGCTTTCTCTCCATCACTTTGACCCATCATTACATCCGTATGCATGAAATGATCTTTCATCTTCCTCGTGACAGCAAAGTCGACCCTGTGAAACCCTAATTTCAAAGAACAAAGCAAGCCATTCATGAGAGATCAAATCGCAAGAAGACCTCTTTTCTTTTTGTTATGGAGGGAACTAGAAAGTGGGCTCGCAAGAAAAATGCTTCATTCGTCTTCTTTAATAGGGAAAAAAAATGCAGAGTTCAGACAAATAATTTGAGAGTGACGCACCTTTCGCGCATGGTTCGATGAACTTTGACCTACTCTTGGTCACACGCAACGTGGCATGATGATTCTGAAGCGGATAGTTTTATTTGCCGGTGATTTTTGGGTCCACGTTTCATTGCTATGAGAAAGAAATGAACATTTTGGACTCATTGTTAGCTACAATTCATCTGAAAGGTGAATCGTTTTTCTCATTCGACCGCGTGGTTGTATGGCTGTTCATCCTCACTTTCCTTCAGTAGCCGTATTCCGTATTCTCTATTGCAAAAAAATTGAGCTATTTCTTTAGAGATACATACTACAAATACTTTGAGCGATTTCAAACTCGACTTTAAATTACTTCGTTGTCGAGAAAGAAAGGTTGATCATATTCATTATGTAATCCATACTCCATAGTTTGACATGGCATGTCTTCACGAGCATCACTTCCAATCTGCTGCATAGGGTAAAACAACCATAGTTCATAATCTCATTGAAGGCCAAAACAGCATCTGAGTAAAAAGAAGATAGAATTTGCATCAACCAATATAACAAAATTTTTGAAGATATGCAGTATCCACAATACACTTTCGAAAACCCGATCGTGTAGACATATTTTGCATCGTGGGTTGTTATTTTTAATCCTTAGGAAATACGAGATACGGTCGTCGAGGAAGAAGACCGTAGTTTAGCCGATCGAATATTCCCCTCTCTCTTGTTCCCGAATAAACTTGTGGTGTTTTCAAAGGACAAAACTTATCCTCCTAGCAAATTCTCAACCCACCTCATCTCTTCTCTAATGCTTTACCAACCAAATTGGCATTGACCCGTCTCCCAAAGAATCAGCACTCGTCATGCCAATCCATTTGCACCCCCAAAAACCAATCACTTGCCTAAAACTCATTATATTATACTTTCGTTAAGAGCGCACTTATCTCTCGGTAAATAAATAATTTAAAAAAGAACAATTAATTACACCGTTTACAAGAATGAATGAATAAAAAGTATTTTTATCGTATAAGTAAATATTTAAATACATATTAATTATTGGTAATAAATAAGTTTTGTATTTAATAAAGATTTCAATTGGCATGAATGGTGATATATTCAAAATGTTCAATTTTTCGTGAAATAAATAGATGGATAAGTCTGTGATTGATTGAGTCACGATGCACACACAAAATGAAAACCAGTTTGACTTTCTTCTTTATCTTCTTCTTTATCTTCTTCTTTTATCTTCTTCTTCGTTCTCCCACGTCACTGTCTGTCCTCGTGGTTTTCCTCATCTGCGAAAGCAACTGTCACAACATGAACACAGATGCTCCCTCCCAAAACTGAAGTTAACCAATGGAAATCTGACATTGTGAAGCCCTACACAATAATATAAAAGCACGTGAAATCGTATTCTATTTCGCGGGGGTTCCTGATGGAATGGGGTTGCTGAAGAGTTCAGTGGCCACGGTGCTGTCCACGTAAGCCGGTGCATGAGCTTTTGACGTTATTCGGCCCCCCTCCCGCTCTCGGACAGGCGCTCGTACTGGCTTGGACACGTGGCGGGTCATAATTAGGCCGAAGCCGTGTGACGGCACGTGGCATCTCGGGATTGGCAACGCCGTGCTGGTCCATTGATGTGTGCTCGATGTGGGGCCCCACCATCCATCTTCCTTGAGAAACTTGAAAATGCCACGTATTGGAGTCAAAGCATGTGGGTAAGAATGGGAGTTGTTTGAAAATTATTGTTTAATCAGAATTAGTTTATACTTAATTCTCTGCGTATATCAATATGAGAGAGAGAGAGAGAGAGAGAGAGAGAGAGAGAGAGAGTTAAAGGCAGCTTGTACAGTCAGAAATGATATGTAAATACCAAGAATCTTGAATCTACAATCATCTTTATTTATTCTGTATTCCATCAAAATAATAACAATTACAAAAATTTAGGAAATAAATTCCAAAATTATGTTTTTGAAACATCATATGATCGTATTTTTCGGAAAATCATAGAAGAACATGAACACCAATGAAGTATTCAAAAGATGATAGACAAGATTTATGGAAAAAATGGCTGACACTTATTAAAAAAAGGAACAAAGTCAAGGACAATAATTTCTTTCTTGTCGGAAGGAGAAATTTTTTTTTTCACAATTTAAGGTTGTTGTTTTAGTCCATATAATATGCTTTCGATCAATCGAGTGGTTTTCTGTTATTCAAATGCTCAAAAGTTTGACAAATATTTTAGGAAAACATTTTTCATCAACCAACTAGTTGCTAAAAAAATTCTCAACATGTCTAACAAATCCTTTATTGCCTGATCCTGACAGTAAGAAAAATATAATTGCAATGCCCATTTTTGTTCTTATTCAACATGAAACATGAATATGACAATTAGCAATGATCATTTCTCCGGCGGTGTAGTTCCCGCTCAGAAACTAGGAACTATACTGATGGGACTACTTCGCCGTTCTCTAAAACCGGCAATCGAACCAATCTATGAATGGAATGGGTTCCAATTCTTTGCAAATGAAGCCTTCGAGTTTGGGCCCTTCATGCTAGACAATTAATGAGATGTGAAAATGATGTATGAAGAATGGCATAAAACAAAGAAAAGAAAAGAAAAGAGAATTTGATATTTACTTTGATGAGATGCGATTGATTGGGCAAACGTAGAGTGAATGGAAGGCATCAAGTGAGAGGGACACAAGCGACTCAGGCGAGAGGGTCGAATGAGAGAGTCGGGCGACTAAGGTTTGGAGAAATGAAAATTTGTGAAAGAGTAAGCGATTAGGACCGAGAGCAAGCAATTTTTATTTCATATAAGAAGTAGAGTGATTAGGGCTTGAAAGAAAGATTGAGAGAGTCAATAAGTAGCTCAAAGATTAGGTTTACACTGCCAAAGCGGTATGTTTATTTTTTTTGTAATTTATAAAATTGTAATAATTTAAAATTTAAAATAAAAATGATCGATCTAGCCTTGTTGGGCGGTTCTATCCTTCGAACTGGGAAATGGACTGAAATTCACTAATTCCAAATTAATGGAATTTGGAATTGGACCAATAAGCGAGAAAATTGCCCGAAACTGATTGGTTTAGTTCGATTTGGACGGCTCCTTTTGCTAAGCCTTTATAAAATCACAGCCATTTATGCTTGAAAACGTGAAGTGTGTTGGAGTCTTGTCGTCTCTTAATTACTTTCCTTACTATGATTATCAATAATCTCATGAAAACGAATACTTATAGTAGAAATAATTAATCAATATTGATGATGATACCGGTCGAAAGAGCTCTTTTTTTTTAATAGTGAAATGACACGTGCCACATCATCCCATTATTTTTTTGCCTTAAAAAAGAGCCAATTTACATCTTCCATTAGAAGAGATAAAAGGACATATCGTCAACTTTGTTTAGATGAATGGAGCAATCTTCCAAATCACAGACAGGCGGCAACCCAGAAACATCCATCCAGTATTAGTTTTATTAGCAGTAAACCCTCAATATTAAATTCCTCCGATTATTCAACCAGTATTTTAAATACCATAATTATCATATATTCAACTAGGATTCTTTTGTTTGTTTTATAATTACCAAGACAGTGTGCGAGGCATATTAGACTATTCTGATGTACGAAACGACATAACAGACTTTATAAATTGAATGTTGAATAGAATTTATTGATTTAGACGATTGTTCAAAGTCAATCGTATCATTTAATATATCTATTTTATATCATTTCACTATCAGTTACATACATGTATTAATGATTTCTTGTTAATACTAATCCCCCAAGGCCTGCAATATCCATATTTTTTTTCCTTCTCTTCCAAGACCCGCAGTAGCTTCAACTATACTGTTTATACAATTATACGACCTACAATAACTAAAATCCCTCCCTCTAACGAAAGCTGTTCAGGTAGGGTTTTCAGGCAATACGCATTAAACCCACCATTAATGCTACAAGCTGTCTCTGTACATGAATTTTAAGGAAGTAACAATGAATTGCACAAGAGCCCACCACATTTACAAATTTCCGATTTTGAGCTCAAAGTTCTCCACTCCGTTACATGGAATGGAATTTTGAGAAGTTACTGAGAACACATTGAGAAAATGGAGAAGAAAGAGAGAGAAGACTTTCTGAAATTTTTTTGACATTTTCCATCTTCCTTGTGTGCGTGCTAGGTAAAGATAATGAAGTCTGCAAAAGAGACCTTGTCATGACTCCAAAAAGCCGGTCATCCTAAGGATTGAATTCCGCACTTCACTCAAATGTCTCCCCTTAAGCGTCCTCCCATGGCTAAAGCACACCAACGAAGCCATCCTCGCGGCCATGCGCCGCCCGACGATCACGTGCGGCGGCACCATCTTCCCCCCTCCGTCGTCCCACTCCTCAGATGCGTAATCAGACTCGGGGGACCGGACGAAAGTTTCCGGGATATTGACCGGCGACGAGCTCATCGTTTTCTTCTTCTCGGTCTTCTGATCGTTTGATTTGCCACGAGCCCACAGGTCGTCGCGCATCGACATGGCCATCGTATCGCGAAAGCTGTAGTAGCCATGCTCGTCCTCGTCGCCGCTTTGATACCTTGCTGCTCGATATTGATCAGTGAAAACTATGTCAGATTCTTGAAATTCGAAATCCATAAAGATTGTTGAGGAGCGAGAGAGGGGAAGTGTGCCGATATGAACCGGGTATCCAGGTGGGGTTTTGAGAAGTCGTCTTAGGGTTGAAGAGGGGGAATGGGAGGGATTTATAGGTGGTGGTGGTGAAGAGAGACAGAGGTGAAGGAATTTGGAGAATCTAAACCGTGGCGAGTACACTTCGTGTGTTTTGTGATGTTTTGTCAAAGTTGGATTATTGTAAGAGGGGGATTGAGTGTGGCCCCATGTATCTTCTTCCTTCTCTTGGTTTTTCTTTCTACGAGTCCTTGAGTGCGGGGTTTTCTTTTCCTTGCCTTCCTTTCTCTCTCTAAGTCGGCTGCCTAAAGAAGACAGTTCCCCCATTTCTTATGGTTCACGGCTCTTTGGGGGAGGGGGGTTTCCTTTATAGCTCGTTTACTTATTCAATTCACCTGGCAAAAATGGATTTTTAGACGATACATAACCTCAACGCATGTTTTCGTCCATAACCCATTTTCACTACCATTAATTAGGTGGTTACGATTTAAAAATTTGGTCGATTATCCAAATCAATGGCGATAGATGCGAGACGTTTGCAAAAACGGGTACAAAGGTCGTAAATTTGACATTTCGCCACAAGAAATTGGACGTGGCTTTAATTGCAGCTTCTTGCGCCTCGTGGTAATGAATTATGAAATATGGAAATGCATTGCGTAGTGTAAATGCTAACGAATCTATTAGCCTTCATTATCGTATGTTTTTGCCCTAGACAAAAAAGAAATAATTACTTTCAGGATGTATCTTATCATGAAATTATTTCGTGAACGTATCGACTCTAATAGTTATTGGATACAACATGCAGTAAAGGGTGCAGAATATGGATTTGCCATCGGTTTCAAAAAGTAAAAGTACCTTTCTGGCTTTTTGCCCAAAAATATAATATCATTTCCCTTTTAAGATTATACAGAAAAAATTACTGTGAGAATTTACGTGTAAAAATTTGTATAATATAAGAGTTTCAGGTCTTTTTGGTTCAAAAAAGTCACTTTGAATAAGCCACAAGATTCTAGAAAAACGAAAAGTAAAAAATAAGAATCATTCCAAACACACATATAACCAAATTTAAAAGTGAAATCCCCATAATTTTCCATCAAAGGTTAATTGAGAAAATTTTCATATTAGATTATTTTCATATGAGTCGTATAAGTTTGTGAAAAATTGTCATCATATAACGACATAATTCGTTGTATACTTCTTGTTATCTTGTAATTAACAAGAAATCAAGAGCATTACAAAAATTATGTCTACATTGCAGATTTTAATTTGGTTACAACTAAACACTAAATTAATAAGTAAAATTTTAATATTATATCTCATGAGTTTTTGTGTGTGTGTGTGTTAAAGTAAAATCCTAAATGGAAACCACGTGTTCCATATGTACAGGTATGAGAACTTCAGTAATTTTACGAATATTCGTGGAATATGCCTTAGGCTATGGCATAGCATTTGTAATGGGAAAGGGAGTATTCAACTGATACACCAAGAGATCTTCATCTAAAAGTAAACATGTAAACCAATTAGACCTGATCCTTTCAAATGAACGAGTGTGTAAAATAAAAAATTATCTTATCTTTCAAGTTTTTCATTATTATAATTTGCCAATTTGGTTAGTTTCTCAATGAAAACTAATTTATTTTCATAAATTAATTATTCAAATATTTCATGACAAACCTAATTTTTCAAATACTTATTTCTTACACATATGCGATGCTTTTGCACATCCACTGGTAAGAATTTTCCATAATGGATTGTGATTTTATGTGCAAGTTCTCAAATATACATCTAGTTTATGGGGGTGAATCTCAATATATTGAGTTTATTCTCGCAAAAAAAAAAAAAAAATCCCGCAAGCTTCTGCAGAAGCCTAATCTCTACGACGGAATCCGGTTAATTCAGAGTAACTAAAGCATCCACCGTCACCATAAGCTTGAATTTCACAATCAATCTGATCAACCCTTGATTTGGTAGTTGATAAATGATTAAGCGGATTATTACATCCCACAAATCAAGGATGGATAATACCGCTCGTCAACAATTTTCTATGCACGACGGTCTAAATTTTCTTAATTTAACCACGGGTTTAATTGTCCTTTCTCTCTTTGATGTTATGATTAGGATCATTCCATCATCGATCTTTCCAAGTTGGCTGCCCAGATAGTTCCCTTTCTTGTGCCTGACGACAAAAGTTCTTTTTGGGTTTGTTTTTACCCTTTTTCGATCGAATGTCTCGACGTGACATGGACGAAATTCATAAAAGCTTTCAATTGCTTGTGCCTCGTCCGTGTTAGAACACCGTTGCTGCGGTCGCCTCTATCGAATGGATTGAAGCCGTTTTCCCATCTCCAAAAGCAAGAGTTTGCCTCTTCATAGCGCAAGCTTGACTGCATCATTATTTTTAAAATATGTTCCACTTCACGCAGTTCAATTCTATCATCTTATTATGATACTAAGGTATGTTGTCTACGAAACATCCATCAATCAATTATTACCTCTTATATGTTGAAGGGTTCATTGAATAGCCACTAATAAATGAAAAGAATAATTCGAGAGGAAAATCCATATGTATATATAAATGTAATCCAAAACACTTCGTTTCTCAATATATACGATAAATCATGACGCTTTATAGTTTATTGCATTGGAGCTTGTGCTGGGTGTAAATATTATGTTCTCTCGGAGTACTATTATCCTAGGACTAGGAGCTTAGTCTTTCCTATTATAAATATCTATTTCCTCGGATGCTAGGAACTTCGTTTCAGTGTCATTAAGTTTTCCGCGAGCTTTTCTTCACCTCGTGCGGTTTGACCACATTTTCCACCTTTTACCTACATTTCACTTTCTTCCGTTGTAGATTTCCACCCGCTCCATCGTAAATGAATCCGGTGTGAACATAATAACATTGACCAGTTCTAGAACGGTGGAGATAGCAAGCGTCAGGACGATAGTTGTGTCAGATTCGAGAGAGAGGCCTTTTTTTTTTGTGTGTGGCTAATATCTAAGTTTAAATGACCAATGCACTAACGCGACAATCATTTCAAAATCGTCATCAACATCAATCGCCATGCAGGACACGGAATTGCAATTTATTTACGGAAAACGTGACGGATATCAGAATTATCACGTTAGTAAAACGTTGCCATTTTGTTTTGGCTGTGTGGACAAATTGTCCTCCAATAATGTCTCTCTCCCAACACGTTCCTGTTCCGGAATCTGTCGTGAGCATTTATCTCATCGTTGTTCCCGGCCAAGAGAGGTCACAAGTCTACTAAGAGCGATAAGGCTGTCCTTCTCTTTCTCCAGGACGCAAAGCGACAGATTCAAGCTCGTAAAGAAAGTGAGGCTTCAAAGAGAGAGAACCCGAGGAGAACGTGAAGGAGGGTATCCATTTGTTTCCCGATATTTATCATGCCCAAAAGATAAATAAAAAAGAGAGAATTGTCTCTCGTATATAAATTTTAACCCCATTCTAAGTGAATATCTTTTCTTTCGCACTAGATTTTGAAGAGACTCGAGTGTGTATTGTCTTTTTTTTCTTTTTAATCCATACACAGGCCCGATATTTCTTCGCCAAGTCAATTTGTGGCGCTGCGCAGGTGTAATGTTGCGGAATCGTGCAAGATCGGAGATGACTTGAGGACTCACGAAGACACGGTACCACATTATTGGGTTGCCTTGATGATTGATGAGAAAGCATCCCACATGGAATTTTGAGTTGATTGTAGTGTAGCGAATCAATCTTTGTTGGATCAATGTCTCGAGTTTTCACCCGAGTCGAAGTGGATTCCGGTTTTGAAGAGACGGTCGCAGGCGGAACTTGTGGAGGGTAGATTTATGAGGTGTTTAGGGTCGAGCGAACGGGCCACCAAGCCGGAGACAGTGTTATATACAGTGGCCAGGCGCTCGAAGTGACGGTTGCTCTTTCCCTATGCCGAAACTCAGTTCAGCTTTGGTGCATCAAGCAGGAGTCCGACTAGTCCCTCTCGACTTTGCAATCAGAACTTCAGCATTTGCGCTCTTAAGTCTGCGTTTGACTTAATTTTCATTAGGGCATGTGGAAAGTATGTTGAGTTTTCTTTACGTGGATTTCCTCGATGGGCACTGTGAAATCACTGTGAAAAAAACCGGGACGTGATTGCATGGATGTAATCTATTGGTGAAAAGTATGGAAGAGATTGAGGGGGTTTTACACACTCAAAATTTCCACATATCCACTAAAGTCTTAAAACTTTTTTTTTTCATAATTTGCAAAACTCTTCAATTTAGAATTTTCAACTTTAGGTTTCTGGAAATTAACCGATCCAAATTTTTGTCTCCAAAGTCCAAACAAGGGTAATTGTCTTTCTCTCCCAAAAGAAAGAAAAAAGGTATACAATCAAGTTTGCATTCTTGACTGAGTTTTCTTTCTTAGGGCTTTGGTTTTCTTGGGTGTTAAAAGCAAAAGGAAGACTCCCGTTCAAGTCCATTTTCAAGAAATCATGGAGCCAAGGCGACTATTCGCCGGAACTTTCAATCAACACCAGGACGCATAGAGGCCAACACGCTAGACATTGTTCAAACTGTGGATGAGAATAAAGTCTGCATCGAATTCTGTCGGTCGCCATCAATATCATTTTCTCTCATTCGTGCATGTATAGAATATAAGAAAAAGTGGGGGAGAAAGACGCTTCGAAATAGTATTTGCAGTCAAGTACGTCAAGTACCCTAATTAGCGCAAATTCTCTTCTTACATGTAATCATTGTATTAGTCCACCTCTCTCTCTCTCTCTCTCTCTCACACACACACACACACACACACACACAAACACACACACACACACGAAGATTTTGGTTTATCATGCCCCCGTTGACTTTTTTCCCTCCTCCTTTCAGGGTGAACATAAGTTGCATCAACTCATCGATGGAGTTGGGAGGAAATTCACGTTCTTCCTTTCAGGAAGGGAGGATTAGGAAAATTCTATTGATTGCAGCTTTCTCCAGACAATAGAAATTAAAACAAAAGATTGCGTGAATTATTTGACGGACACTTCAAATCATGTAATTTTACGTGAACGGTGTATACCAATATTAGTTAGCACTGATCTGTTATGAAGAAGAAACACAAAAAAATTCAAGGAAAAAAAAACGTAGGCCCTGTGTCTCCTACTCTTCCCCTACTCATTCAATTATTCTTTTGTTCTATTCAAACAAAAGACGGTCGTTAACTTCTCTATGTAGCTTAGAGCAGGAGCTCTAAATGCATCTGCCAAGGCCTCACGTCGAAAATGTTAGTGCCTCTCTGGTGCAATGACTTACCAAGAACTCGTCCATGGTCCAATGGTTTTCGATGGAAGACATTGACTTGATAAAGGTTTAGGGTTTTTCCCCTTTAGGTAAGATCTGTGGGTGTTCAAAACCTACAAAGATTCTGCTTGGCGCAACGTACGGCGCAACAGAAGGAAGACAAACCACAATTCAATTACGTTCATTAATTGGAATGTTGTAGTTCTAAACACGTTGCTTAATCAAGCCTTGATCACGACCTTATGAGCCTGAAAGTTGGCATGAACTGGGTTGCTATGGGAGCACGAAAAGCTACAAATTGGAGCCAATAGGAATCATTGGTGGGTCTTGTATTTTCAGATTGCTTCAAATGCATTGTGAAGCATTAGTGCTGGAATTTCCCATATTTCATTAGAGGGTTAGAAGATTGGAGATTGGGGTTATCAAGTATTCTCTAATCCAGCTTAGGTAAAATTTAAAGGAAATTAACGAGACGCGGAGGAATTGGAACTCGCCATTCGCTTTCGTTTTCGTTAAGACTACTAGATAAAGTAAGCACGCGAGTTTGATGACAAAATTTTTCTGTGGGTCTAGTCTATGTACTTCGTGCGATCGCATTGGTGTCGTATAATCTTGCGGGTTCTGCCTTTCAAAAGTTGAAATTTTGACTCTAACCTGGAAGACTGCTTGAACCGGTTTCATTTTCTTGACTTCCCATGTTTACTTTCGCAAGCTCATACTTAGGAAAAAAATCAGAGGAGCTCTATTGCGGGTACGACACAATCGAATACTTCAACCCTAAATTAAGCCCTAACTAATTGAATCCTCTAATCCTAAATCTAGTAAGTGAAATTGCTTGAATATGAATATAGAAAACAAACAAATTAAGTGCCAAAAAACAGATAACCGCAAGTACAAAAGTATTGTCACTTATTAAAAAGAAATCATCAGTATTATTATATATATCTATTAAATTTCAAAGAAGAAAAGACACTTGAAAATCATTGGGTAATAGAAATAGCTTCTCGTTCCTTTTACTATATTATTGTTATTATCATCATCCCGGGAGTAAGAGTTTCATCTTCTTCTTTTTTCTATTTTCTGTTGTTTTTTCCCTAGATCCTAGGATTTGGATCTCAATGTCATTTAACTTTTCCCCTGAAATTATCTTCATCTCGTGCAATTTGACCCCCCTAACTTACGCATGCACACTTCATATTTGATCGCCCAATATTATTCATCCATCCCATAAAAAATTAGTCAAATATAAACATTCGATGATGCTGATCATGATAACGATCCTAACCACTCCATCGGCAATGGAGATAGCCGGTGTCACGGTGATTATGTGATAGGACTCGGGAGAGAGCTATCTTTTACCAATAAAATTTAAAATTACATCATGAGATGATTGTTTCATTTTATATTTGGTCCAATGACCATAGAAAATTTATGAAATAATGTACCATGAAACGACAGTTGTTCCCAAATTGCCGTCGCTACGTGGGAATTTGAGACCTTAATTTTTTTAGGTAACAGATTTCAAAATAATCATTATTGGTGAAAAGTAAAGATACTGTGTTTTTCTTCTTCTTTTCACGTAAAGAAGGATGCCGAATGGAGGGGTTCGGACAGGGCAACACGTGTGCGGTGACTGGTGACATCACGAGTAGCCAAAATCATTCTTGATTGCGTGCCAGGTTGCTGTTCCAAAGTCGCTGTCGTGCACTTTTGTGCCACCATTATTTTCGGCCAAGCGAGCTCACAGGTCTCCTAAAGCGTTAAGGCTCTCCATCTCGTTTTCAGGAAGCAGACTGACAAATTCAAGCTTTAGGGAAAATGAGCCTTCAAAGAGAGGAAAACACGTACAGAGAGGAAGGAGTGTTGGGGGATGGTATCGATTTATTTCATGAAAAAAAATTGGTCCATCACAAATAAATAAGTTTCGATTTTACAAAAATACGTTGTTAATTTTGAGGATCAAGATAAATTCGAATCCTAGATATGGGTAGATGAGAAAGCATCCTCCTTAGAATTTTGTGTTGATGTAGTGTAGCAAGTCAATTTCGTTGAATTAATATCTCGAGTCATGACCTGATTCGAGGTAGTTTTCCAGTTCAACAGAGGTCTAAGGGCAAAGTATATGGACTGGATATTTGTAAGAGGTATAGGATTCAGTGCACGAGCAACCAAGCTTGAGACATAGTATTATGAATTGTGGCCAAGCACCCAAAGTGACGGCTATCTGCTCGCCTCTTCTGGAATTCAATTCGCCCATCCCCAATTAATCCCTTCTGAGTTTGCGAGGCCTCCCAAAATTTGTGTTTTAAATCTATTTTGACCTACTTTTCATTATTACATACATCTAAGAGCATTCAAAGCGCATTTAGATTTTTCTCTATCTAGATTTTCTTGTTGAGAAAATCTTGGGAGATTGTGAGAAACACTGAGTTATGATTGCAAGGATGTGGTTTAGGGTTGAGAAGTACTTGAGAGATTGAATGTGTAGCTCTCTAGGTGGCATAGTAGTGCTTAGGGGTGAGCATAACCCCAGGACTAACCTGTACAATGTCGGTCCTCAATTTTTAAGACCGATGACCGACTCTGTTAAGCATGGATTGAGGACCGAACATACCTTGTGGGTTTGGTCTGGCTCCAGGGTCAACCTAGGACAGCTAGACGAGCAAAATCGAGGTCAATGGAAGGATAGATCGAGGCGAGTGAGGCTGAGGCAAGCGGTGAACTGGTGAGTAGCGAGGCTAGTGAGGCTGAGGCAAGAATTAGTTTAAAATTGGATTTTTTTAAAAATATTTTAAGAATTATTTTGAACATGTGCCAAAATTTCAAAAATTATATTTGATAAATTGAAAGATTAGGGACTACATTTCATATTTGGCTAAAGTTCAGAGACCACATTGAATAAACTAAGATATTAAGGATCACATTGCATATTATGCCAAAGTTCAGGAATCATATGTGTCATTATCTATTTTTTAAATATTGAAAATATTTCTCCTTTTTTAATTTTTTATTATATGGCTATGATGATCATTGAGGCCTCGACAATCACTAATAGAGGTTGTAGGCCATAGGATTGCCTCACTTGATTTGTGTGACGCCCTCATCTCGCCTCCTTATATCTAAGAGAGGCTGTGATGTTGTTGCCTTGCCGAGGTTTGGTGGAGACTAATGAGGGCATCACACCCTTGCCTATGGCCGATGACCTCCGTCGGCTATCATTGAGGCTTCAAGGACTAGTGGAGGGAAATGAGGAAACAAAAGAAAAAAAAAATTCAGAAAGACGAAAAATGAAAAACATTAGAAAATTATAGAAAAAAATTGTAAAAATAGTCACAATCAATGCTAGTCATGCCATGTAGGATTCGGATTCCTAGTTCATAGGCGAGGCCAATGGAAATTGTTAGCCATAGATGAGGGTATCATGGCTAATGCCAAATCTATTGGCTCTTCAAAAGATATTTGACACTTTTGAAAGCTCTTTCTTCTGTCCAGTGAGATCAATCCTAACCTAATTCTAGAACTTCTTTTGCTTCTCTATTTTCAAGTGAACGATTAAATTCACTACTTAGGACACAATTGTGCAATTCATTTACTATGTTTTGTTGCAAAGAGAACTCATTATAGGCAATTTTGCCATGTGGGTGTTCTAACACGAAACGACATGACCCTAAAGTTAAATTCCAACATTTGAGAATATACACTACATATAGGCCATTGCTCACTTTTTTTTTTTGCCAAAATAGAAATGAAACAACTATGTGCAAAAAGAGACTAACAACAGTGAGGGTTGTAGGTGCTAGCGGCTCCTCTAAGATTGTGTCAAGAACTCCTACCAATTTATCTTAGAGTGTTGCTTGATTCTTTTTCCGACTTGCTGATTGATTCTTGATATATAGTTGTAGACATGGAGATTTGGACCCTTCTAGATCTGGCAAGGGCCATGATACCTTACCTTGTGACTGGTGATCTTTGCCAATCATCATTGGGGAAAGAGAAGAAAAAGAGAAAAAAAGAATTAATTTAGAAAAAATTAAAAGATTACAAAAATAATTGATGTCAATGGTTTCTGACCATAATTGATTACAATGATTAATTACAATGATTATATCAAATCAAAAGGTTTAGAACTAAATTAACCAATGAAAATTTTTATAATAGAATTGACTACCATACAATTGATTTAGGACTTTTTGAATAAAATTCTCTTCACATCTTTTCTATATCCCAAGTTCCCACTTCCTTCTTATTTTCCTTAAGCTGGATTGAAGAACACTTAATAATCCCAATTTCCCCTATTTAAGTTAATTCATATATTTGGAGGCCGAAAATGAAACCTTCAACTAATTAATTCATGGAAAACTGCTAAAAAAAATTCACAAACCTATTATATTAGTAGTAATTCAGTTCTAAACATTTTATATTGATATCAATTTAATCAATTTGGCCAATTTAGGCAAAAAATTGTTGTTGTGGATGCTAGCAGTTTTATGTGGCACGACTGATGCTGGTGTGCACATTTTTTATATAATTTCTTACTAATTTTTCATTACTTTGCTCTCTCTCTCTCTCTTTTTTTTTTTTTCCAATTTTCTTTCCCTTCTCTTTTTGCTAGTAACAGGTTATTGGCCGTTAGTGATGGCCAATGAGGGTTGGCCTCACTAGGCCTAGCCTAGCCTAGCGAACAATTAGCCTTGCCAAATCTAGCGAAGGGGGCCTTGCCAGCAATCGCCCTCACCTAAGCACGGACTCGTGATTTTGACTTTCGCCTTGGCGAGGTCAGACCTCGTTGCTCATGACCTATTTCGCCGATCACCGGCAAAAAGAAAGGGGAAAGAAAATAAATAAAAGTCATAAAAAACAATGAGATTATAAATAAATATCTATGTCAGTGCCAATCGTAAGACGACTGATATCCACATCAACAATTTCCAGTCTATATTTGCCAGATAGATTAAATTAATATAAATGTATAAAAGTTTAGGACTAAATCAAGTCAATTAAAAGGTTTATGACTATATTGGTACCAATACGACAGGATCTGGACATTTTCGGTACTTTTCCCACTTAATATATCAAAGGCAGGCTTTGCAGGATCATACGACAAAAATGCAATTGTACCAAATTCATAAACTCGATCCATATAAACATTTATTGCCGAGTCTCTTAATTATGTTATCTAGTAGTCTAGGAACAATGAAAATGAACGACGTGTTCCCAATCTTCCACGTCTCGTGTATTTTCTTTGATTTTATCTAAGCTAAATTAGAGAGTACTTGATAGCCCAAATCTCATCTCTTTTAAGCCTCTGATCAAATATAGAGATTTATTCCAGCCATCAATGCTTCGCAATGCATTTAAAGCAATCCGAGAATGCAAGACCGACCCGATTAGCTCCAAGCTGTAGCTTTTCGTGCTCTGGCAGCGACCGAGTTCATGCCAAGTTTCAGACTCATACGAGTCATTATCGAGGGTTGTTTAAGCAACACAAGTAAGACCAAAACATTCCAATTAACTAACGTAATTAAGCTGAACTGTTCAGTATCGAAACAAAATGGTTGTCTTCCTTCTTTTACACTGTACAGAGCGCAAGGCGAATAATTGTAGGTTTGAAAATCTATAGATCTTCCCTTAAGGGAAAAACCCTAATCCCTTGTGAAGACAGTAACCTCCATCGGAAACCATCACACCGGTAGACGAGTTCATTGCAAGTCATTGCACCCATAAGAGCACCAGCATTTTCAACTCGAGGCCTTGGCAGATGCACTTAAACTCCTGCTGTAAGTCACGTAGCAAGATGAACGGCCGCCTTTTGTTGGACTTCTTTTGAAACAACGCAATCATTCATCTGAGTAGGAGACAGAGGGGCTAAGTTTTGTTTATTTGTTTATTTAAATTTTTTGTTTTGTCTTTATGTTAAAAGCATGTGGGGCTTAATACAGAAACACGTAATCAATAATGAAGAGTCTCGTGGGAAGAAATTTGCACCAATCAGGAACAAAGAATACAGAACCAGACCAATAGGTTTAGGTTGTTTCCTCTTTCTAAGTATATTGTAGTTCACTTCAGTGGTTGTACATGTGGGACTACAGTGTTGTCGGATTAGAGTACTAACTTACATCGTCAATCCTCGTATTTAAATTTGTAAAGGTGACTGCAAAAATCTTATCCGAGTGAAAATTTGCATACTGAGTTTTTTTCTTTCTTTCGGGACGATCTAGAATTCATATATGTGCGTGTGTTTAGAACAAAGGAGGTTATTGTTATTTGTTAGGATCATAGCAAAAAAAGTTCAATCTATCAAACGAATGCTAATTCAGACCTAAAACGTATAGTTTGTTCAATTTAATCTTAAATTTTTTGATAATTTGTCAATGAAATATCTTCAGCCAATTTTGTCCATAAATTGTTGACATGCATGTTGGCAATCCTATATGATGCAGCTACTATTGATGTGGATAATTTTTTAACATTGAAAAATTCTTGTTGAATTTATATATATTTTGTCTTTTTCTCTTGTTTTCTTTATTAATCATTTTTATTTTCTTTTCTCCTATTGTGATTGGCTAAGTCCTAGCGATCCTCATTGGCCCCAATTAGAAAAAAAATTATTAAAATTTTTAGAATTTTTTTTTAAATTGTCAATGTCGACGTTGATTGTACCACATAGGACGACCACTACTTATATAAGCAATTTCCGATCAAAACTGATCGAAATGACTACATTGATAAATTGCTAAAATGTTTAATATTAAATTTAACAACTAATAAGCTTTAGTATTGAGTTTGTATCATGACAATAGATTTATAATTTTGTTTTGTAATTTATCCGATATCCAAAGATGGTGATATCGGAGTAATCGTATTCAACACCTTACGATCACCTCAATCGATTTGGCTAACTAACGTGGGCTTAGTCTTGTGGTTATTCTTTACACTTCTTTTCATACCAGAGCAACTTTCCAACGAGATAGGTGCGTAATGTTGACTAAGCATGCCTATTCCTAACACTGAAATGGTTCTTTACTTCGGTCAAACCAAAACCAAAACGAATAAATTCTTAGTCAATTCACACAAAATCAGCGCTAATTAATATTGATGTCCACCGTTCACATAAATTCATACGATTTCAAGTCTCAACGTCAAATAATCTGCACTTTTTTTTCCTTGAATTTTGAGTATTGGTGGAAACTCTATCGATAAGCCGATATAAGTTAGATTTGCCTTTACAAAAAAGTCAACGTGGGCATTATGAACAAAAATTTCGAAGGGAGAAGGGTGGATCAACGCAATGATTACATGTACCTACGTGACTGCAAATTCTACTGCTACAGTCTTTTTCTCCCAGTTTTTTTTTCTTTTTTACTGTATGCTCAAATAAGATAAAGTAATATTTATAAAATGATAAAATGGTAAAATTTGATGCAGACTTTGTTCTAATCCACAGTCGAACAATTTCTAGCGTGTGAGCCTCTATGTATCCTGGTATTGATTCAAAGATTCGGCGAATAATAGCCTTCGCTCCATGATTTCTTGAAATTGGACATTGAATGGCAGTTTTCGCCAATCAAAAGAAAGAGAATAAGTCTTCGTTTTGCTTTTACCCCCAAGAAAATCAAAGCCCCAAGAAAGACAACCGAGTCGAGAAAACGACCTTGATTATGTTTTATTTTCTTCTTCTTTTTGGGAAAAAGAAAATTACCTCGATAGCATATTGTGTAGACTGTGGAGGCAATCATTTCCGTTGGTTGATTTTGTTTTTCGAAATTAGAATTTAATAATTTTAAGTTTGATAATTGGTTAAATGAAAAAAATATTTAATTTATAGGTTTAGTGGATATGTAAAACTTTTTAGAAGTTTCAATAATGTACTTATTCGATTGATCTCTTTTTTTATACTAGTTATTCGGTTTGATCCGGCTAAGATACCATATTTGTTGCATCCGGATCATATGTTTTATAAAAAGTTGAGGGGATAGTGAATATTCATTTAGCTAGTTAAAAAAGGAAAAAAACAAATGAACACGGTTCTTGCCCGATCAGCCTCCCTTTCTTATGTGACACTTTTGACTGATTATGATCAATCGGAGTTTCTATATCTTAAAATTTTAAAACGAATTCTTAAGTTACTATGATCCCTATTCGTTTTGTCAAGAAGAAGCTCGCTCTGCAATGGGACTATGCAATCCACCATAATAGCAAGATAATAGGAGAAGGTAAACAAGAACGCTACATGAATATCCACTCTATAAACTTCGTTCCTCTCGTGAACTCGGAACAACCTTGAATAGCAGTAAAACTTGAGACATATATTAAACAGCTTTCACTTGCTACACCACGTTAGCTCCGGATTAGTTCTCATATATTATTGAGGCAATCTGGTAATGCATTATCGTGCCTTTTCCAATCCTAATGAAATCATCTTCGATGTTGTCCAATCTGCAGCATTACAACACCATGCATTAGCTCAGTAAATGAGTCCTGGACTTGTATATAAATCGTGCATGCGAGACGAATTCATTTCTGCTGATCATCAAGTAAACAATTAGATCATCCACCCAAATTTATGACTCCTAATTTATTTAACTCATGAGATTAGTGAAGTACCTCGCTAGCCAAATTTGAATGTGAAATTTTGCGATGAAAAATGATATGAAATATTTGGACACCATGGTTTCCACTTTCCAAGTGATTCTCTCTCTTTGAAGCCTCATTTTTCCTGGAGCTTGAATTTGTCAGTTTGCGTTTTTGACTAGGAGATGGAGAGCCTTATCGCCTTAGGAGACTTGTGAGCTCGCTTGGCCGAAAATGACGGCGGGATAACAGTACACGACAGAGACCGTGGAACAGCGACGTGGTATTCATTCACGTATACTTTTGGATATACGCGAAATGTAGGAAAAAGGGGGTTAAATTGGACGAGGTGAAATCAGCTTTGTAACGAGGAAGTTATAAGTAATGCAACTACCACTAAAAAGCCGCCCCCTCATCACTACAAAAGGTCGGGGAAGAACTAATGACATTGAAATAAAATTCCTATGATTCAGGAAAAACAGAATATAATATAAAGAGGACTAAATTCCTAGTATAATAATGACAATATAGTGAATTAATAAAGCCAAATTCGAAAGATGTTGATGGAACGATCCTGTCATGAAAGTACAGGAATGCATATCATGAATAATCTTGAACCCGTGGTTAAATTAGGTCAAGTTAGAGCATGGTGCAAAGAAGGTTGCTTACAAACGATATTATCCACTCTTAACTTTTGGGTTATAACTATCCATTTAATCGATAATTAACCGTCAAATTAATGGTTGATAAGTTTGATTATGAATTACCTTTGATGGCTACTCTAAATTAATAAATGAAAAAATCATAAAGAAATTGTATTTATGAAAAGAGAATGGTAATCAACGTTCAAAATCTTTTTTATATACAATAAGTTTTAGTGTTGAGAAATGGCTTCAGTTTTGAACTTTATATTTTTATACATATTATTAGTCAAATACTAACCATGAGATGTAATATGATGATTTTACTTGTATAGTTAAGTGTTTTATTGTAATCAAATCACAATATACATGGTAGACGTAATTTTTCTGATGCTCTCGATTTCTTGTTAATTACAAGATAGTAATTAATGTACATGGAAGTACATTGTTTAATGCTAACAATTTTTGACAAACTTATAACACTCATTTAAATATAATCTAATATGGAGATTATTCTCAATTAGCATTTGACAGAAAGTCATGGAAGTTTCTTTTTAAATTTGGTCATATATATGCTTGGAATGACTTCTATTCTTTACTTTTTCTTTATCTGGAACCTCGCGGATCAATTAATTTGACTTTTTTTTGAACTAGAAAGACCTGAAACTTGTACACTATACAAATGTTGATATGTAAATTCCCATTGTAATTTTTTCTCCAACATTTTAAAATGTAAATGATATTATATTTTTTTTTGAGATTACACCAAAAGTTTACTTTTTACTCCCGAAAAATAAAAAGTGAACACTCTTTAACCACAAGTTCAGAGACCGATAGAGAATACGTATTCCACACTATTTTTTTTTCTGTTTTATCTAATTACTATTAGAGCTTGTACATCCACGAAACAACTCCAAGATAACATACATCCTAAAATGTAATAACATCTTCTTTGTCCAGTGCAAAGACATAGGATAATACAAGCTAATAAACCGGTTAGCATTCAACATTGCAGTGCATTTTTCATAATTCATTACCATGAAGCACAAGAAGCCACAATTAAAGCCAGACCCGAAAATTTTCCGATGAAATGTTAAATGTACAGCCTATGTACCCTTCTTTGCATACGTCCTATATCTACCACCGTCGATTTAGATGGTCAGATCAAATTTTCAAATTGCAACCACCACCTAGTCAATCATGATGAAAATGGGCTGTGCACGAAAATAAGTATACGGGTTATGTGTAGTCTGAAAACCCCAGCAGCCGTGGGCGGTAAGAAAGGGGTAGCTGTTTTATTTAGGCAGCCGACTTAGAGAGAGAGAGAGAGAGAGAGAGAGAGAGAGGAAGGCAAAGAAGAGAAAACCCCGCACTCAAGGACTTGTAGAGAGAGAAACCAAGAAGACAAAGAAGATACTTGGGACCACACTCAATCCCAATATTACATTAATCTTACCTTGTCAAAACATCATAAACAATCACCAAGTGTGCTCGTTACGGTTTAGATTCTCCAAACTCCTTCAACTCCATCTCTCTCTCTCTCTGTCTCCACCATCACCACCACCTATAAATCCCTCCCATTCCCACCCTTCACCACTGATATATCCTCTCAAAAACCCCCACCTGTGCACCTTGTTCATCTCATCGTACTCCCATCTCTCGCTCCTCAATCTTCATGGATTTGGAATTTCAAGAATCCGACATAGTCTTCTCCGATCAAGACCAAGCGACGATGGATCGTAGCAGCGATGAGGACGAGCGCAATTACTACAGTTCTTGCAATACAATGGTGGTGCCGATTCTCGACGACTCGTGGGCGCGTTGCAAATCTAAGAAGAAGAAGAAGGCCAAGAAGAAGAAAATGACGAATTCGTCGCCGGTTGATATCCCGGAAACTTTCATCCGATCCCCTGAGTCTGACTACGCGTTGGAGGAAGAGGACGACGAAGGGGAGGTCGTGCCGCCGCACTTGATCATTGGGCGGCGTGTGGCCGCGAGGATGGCGTCCTCGGTGTGCTTCAGCCATGGGAGGACGCTTAAGGGGAGATATCTGAGCGAAGTGAGGAATTCAATTCTTAGAATGACCGGCTTTTTGGAGTCATGAGAAGTTCTTTTTTGGAGACTTCGTTAGTGTCACCCAGAACACACAAAAATGTCATTTTCTTCTTTTCGTCGCCATTTTCTTGATGTCTTCTCAGTTTCTTCTCAGAATTTCATTCATTGTAAGGGAATGGAGAGCTCTGGATTCAAAATCGGAGAAGTGTAAATGTGGGTTAATTGTGCAATTCATTTACTTCCTTAAAATTCATGCACCGACAACTTGTTGCATTAATGGTGGCTTGATGGATATTATCTGAAACCCTACCTGAACAGCTGTTACCTGAGGGAGGGATTTTCTTTATTGTATTTATGTACAAGCAGTAAAGTTGAAGGTATTGCAGGTCTTTGGAGAGAAAAACAAGGGGGTATTGAAAAGTCATCAATATATATATGTAAATAATATTATAAGAATACCAAATTGTTATATTAAGTGATATGATAGACCTCGAGGAACCATTTAAATGAATAAATTATATTTTCAATATGCAATTTAAAAATCCTTCACGTCATTTCATATACCAAATATTATAATATACATTGGCTTGGAAATTAAAAAAATAGTCCTTATCTCTAATAATTAGGAATTAAGTGTACGACTATTATGGTATATGATATGTTTGTTGAATAATCACCGGTTTTAGTTTTGAGGGTTTGGTGCTAATAAAAGCAATAATGGATGGATGTTTCTGGGTTGCTACGTGTCTGTGGTTTGGAAGATTGCTCCATTCATCTAAGCAAAGTTGACGGGACTCGATGATATAAAATAATGTAGAAATGAACCGGTAATTATTATGACCTTTTGATCTTATCTAATGGAAGAGATTGGGCTCTTTTGGGGTAAAAAAATAATGACATAATGTGGCACGTGTCATTTCACAATGTTAAAGGAAAAAAAAAAAAAAGCTCTTCCGATTGGTACATCATCGTCTAAAGAGATTGTAGATAAAGGATAGGGAGGGAAGCAATTGAAGAGAGGACAAGATTCTTGGACGCTTCCGGTTACGATTGCCTGGTGCATTACTCCTTGTTCATGAACAAGGAAAAAACTAACATCATAATTATATGTCCTCTATTATACCAAATGATTAGTTCCGATGTAGGTAGATTTTAAATCAAAATTCTATAATCTACATTGTTAGAGTCTGTTTTCAGGTTTTAGAACCGAGAACTGAACATGTTCCTTGTAGAACCGGTCTGGAACTAATTCGGCAAGTTCCAAGCCGGTTTCTTGTCTTTTCTGTTTAATATTTTTTTGTATGAATCTAGCATATTAGTTTGTGCTAGACCAAATAGAAAGTGAAAAATTGAAAAAGTGTTTAAAAGGCAACTCAAAATTAGGTTTTGAACTAGTTCAAAACTGGTCTTATCCATGAACCAAACCAATCTCTGTGTGAACAGGCCTCCGTTGCTCACTGCTATCATATTGTAAAGACCTAGCAATAGAATAAATAACATGTCGAGAGTTTCTTGAGAAATTATGAAAAATAACATCTTCCAATTGAACTTATCTTTGAACAACTACCAATTAGTAACTTTATTTGTAATTAAAGACTAAAGCGAATCCTACGAAAAAATTAAGAAGGGGTAAATTAACAATCCATCATCTCTCTCTTTAAAATTAATTTTCACACGAATCTACCGTTTGAATGCTTGTCATATGCATTGAGAACTAAAAGTAAATTTATTTTGACTACACAAAAACCTTCACAATCCGTGCACTTTTCAGATCAGGACAGAAAGTACAAAACCCATTTTCATCTTTGTATACGAAATCAAAGCTGATCAAACATCTGAAGTCTAATTCCTCGTGCCTCACCCACATGATTGACTCTTTACGTTTCTTAAAGGTCGATGGATTGGGGGCCCCAAATCGGGGCGTAAATCGATGACCGGCGCGGCGTGAAAAGCGCGAGGGCCACGTGCTGACACACGACTCATGCACCGGCTTACGTTAACTCCTATCTGTACCATATTCTATCATATTTTACATGTTCTATTCAACAGTGTCGGGCTTTCATTGGTTAACTTCTTTTTTCAGGCAGGAGCGTGTCAATCCTGAAATTATATTACCTCCTTCGCAGATAAGGAAACAACGAGGAGAGACGGTGGCATGCGAGAATGAAGAAGAAGAAGAGAGAAGAAAGTCAACTGGTTTTTTTGCTCATGTTGTGTGTGTTTCCGGGCGTGCGCTGTATCTCCTGACCCGATCAATCCGCAGACTTGGGAGGAATATGTTATGATGCGTATGAAACAAGTGACCGGTTGTTGCGTCGTTGGGATACAGATGGATTTCTGCTAATTCTCTTGGAAACTTGGTCAATTTCAATTTGGGTTTGGTAAACTATTCAAGAAGAGATAAGATGGAGTTGAGACTTGCTAGGAGGAGGAGTTCTATCCATTGAACACCACAAGTTTATTCGGGAAGAAGGGAATGGAATATTCGCTACGCTAGGGTTTTTGTCATTGACGACCATACCCTGTTTTTCTTAACTTTGTCTCATTTCTTGGATAAAGTTTTGAGAAAAGCATAATGCGGGTGCTTTGCATTCTTAAAATTTTATTACATTGGTGAATGAAATTCCGTCTTTCAATCTACTTAGTTACTAGTCTAGCTTTTAATGAAATTTCTGATTGTCTTTATCGTATATTCTAACATGTGGGATCCCATTATCCGGTACGACAAATCATAAGTGGCGCTCGTTTGTACATGCAGTATCAAACTGTTAGGCTATATATGAATGTGATTAGCCGTTCCTTAACAACAACGAAGTAACTCTAAGTCTAATTTGAAATCGTTCAAGTATTTGCAGCCTGTGTTTTTCGAGAAATAGCTCAAATTTTTCTCGATAGAGAAAAGAGCTACTCAAAGAAAGTGAGGACATCTTGACTAACCCCATAACTATGAATTGAAAAAAAAATCAATCCACCTTTCAAATGAATTGTCGGTGATGATGAGTCCAGAAATTTATTTCTTTATCACAAGCAATGAAACGTGGACCCAAAATCACCAGAAAATAAAACTGTGCTCACTTCAGAATCATTACTCCACGCGATATGCCACCAAAAGTAGGTTGAAGTTCTTAGAATTAATGCGCGAAAGGGATGTAACT
Organism: Melaleuca alternifolia; assembly: GCA_019926035.1. Taxonomy (NCBI): domain Eukaryota; kingdom Viridiplantae; phylum Streptophyta; class Magnoliopsida; order Myrtales; family Myrtaceae; genus Melaleuca; species Melaleuca alternifolia. The sequence goes on from JAGKPW010002341.1 coordinate 1,377,961, forward strand.
CTCAAATGATATATCTACATAGAAGACAAATGTGGCATTTTCTTGTGGGGCCAATTTAAATTATTAAGTAACAAAAATACCCAGAAAAAAGAAAAAAAAACATGAGGTTTCCCACATTATTTATGCATTTTCCTATGCATCGCTTGCTTTTATTCTTTGGAAGTAGGATTTTATAGGGTCGACTTTGCTATCACGAAGATGATGATATGGTCATCTGAGAGAGAGAGAGAGAGAGAGAGAGAGAGAGAGAGAGAGAGAGAGAGAGAAGTCACATCAAAGAGTGAGAGACGTGATGGGAAGAGTAACCCAAAATTTGCTCTACTAAGCACAATTGGCACATGACCTTATTTATTGATTTTGGTCGCAAGGGTTGAGCAAGCTCTCAAGCTTCGAGATAACATGATATACCTAGCCAAAATCTCTCAATGCAAAATTGCATGTTCAATTTTATAAGGCAATGCTTTGTATACTTAAGTTTATTTGGAACCATTGGATTTACATCTTTTAGTTAATAAAATTAGAATGCTTTATTTCTTTATTTGTTTCATTTTAGTGATTATAGTAAAATAATAGTAAGATTTCTTAGTAGCTAGCATATTAGATTAGACTATAGATAGTATTTTTCAATGTTTTTTTTTAAAATATGCATCTTATAGTTGTTTCTATATTTTTGAATCTCTCCCTTTAGGTTTTTAGTTATAAAAATGCTTCTCTGTTCGTGCAAAGATAATTCATCCTTTGAATTGATGAAATGTTAAGAGATTTTCTTTGGTGCACTCCGTGCGTGCGCGTGCTTCAGGCATACATTCGTGAGTTTTGTTCATAGATTCACCTTTTCCTCTACTCACTAGTAACAAAGCTTAAAAGATCATTAGAACACATATCAGCCACTTCGGGGACAACCATCTAACAAAGATTGACAGGTCTAGGCTCGTTAAGGAGTGTCTAAGCAAGTGGTAAACCAACGGCCGGAGACGATGACGGTTCAGTCAAATGCTTTTTGCCATGAGAGGCGACCCGATCGGAATGACGAAGTGGCGCCAGTTGGGAATCGAGCCCATGGCCAACCCGATAGGTATCTTTCTGTATGTTAGTGCCTTTTGAATTTATGAATTTAGTTGGAAGTTATTAAAAGAACACAAACAGAGAAGATTCAACATGTGAAGCTTATGAAGTTTGACTCGAGGTTGCATGCCCATGAGAGATGATGGGACACATTTTTACGTCTCAAAAGAAGTTCTCCCATTCTCCAAGTTGAGGGCGCCATTGATCTTTAGAGACTGTGCAATTGCCTTCATTACCTCCTTGGACAATTTGGCGGGAGCAATTTTCCCCCTCAACATCCCTTCTCTCATCAACATGAGCCGCACTAAAGCGATTATGTATCAACTTCAACGCACGATAGCTACATCTTTCGAGAAGTGAGTATTGATCACGCCTTCATCGCCTCTCACGATCAAATTTCATTGGAAAGGCGTGCCTGGAAACATAAATGAAAGTGAAGATATTTCCATCTCCGTGCTTCTGGTATTGATCAGTCGCATAATATGCTCAGGCGAGATCAATGGCTATCAACCGGTGACGAGGATGATGATGGGCGGTGATGAAGTTAGGCGAGGTCCGAGGCTCGGCTTGGGGGTTCGTTTAGCTTCGGGTCTAGAAAGGTTAGATTAAACGCCAAAAAATTTTTGGACGGAGGGGACCATGATTTATGGCCCCATGAGCCTCCCTTTCTTCTTACAACACTCGTGAACTCTTGTAATTAGTTGGGGTTCAGATATTTCACCTATAAAATTAGACTGCTAACTCATTATAATACATATTCGCTTTGTTAGAGGAAAAACTAGTTATGCAATAGAACTAGCAATCCTCTCCAATAGCGGGATAATAAGAGAAAAGAAACGAGAAATATCAAAGAACTCAAGGGAATTTTCCATGATTCAGCTACTTCGATGATGTGACATTCATGGAAAGAGCAACGACAATCTGGGGAATTACCCTCCGAAAGTTAGTGACAAAAGTTACCTACCGAAAAATCTTGACAATTACACACTCAATCTCTCAATTATTTCTCAATCCTAAATGCGGTCTGTCACAATCTCCCATAACTTTTCTCAACAAGAAAATCTGAATGTAAATACACTCTTTGAATGCTTTTGTGTGTATGGAATAATGAATAATAAGTCAGAAAACGTAATAAAAGGCACAAGTTTTCTGACTAGCTGGTTGCCCCGATGGATGCATAGTAGGCGAATTGAGTTTTGGCAGGCGAGCGAGCAGCCACCACCTTGGGTGTACGTAACACTTAGTCGCGGGCTTGGTAGCACGAGTTCTCGATCCTCTATATCCGTTATAAACATACAAACCACAAAGTGCGCCGTTAGACCTCTCTTCAACTCAGAATCCACTTTGCTTGGATCCAAACTCGAGACATTAGTAAAAAAAAAAATTGACATGCTACATTACATCAGCTCAAAATGCCATGCAGAAAGCTGTCTCATCCATCATCGAAGCAACCTAACAGTGTAAATTTGTGCTTTTGTGAGTTCTCGAGTTATCTCCGATCTTGCAAAGTGCATGCAACGTGATATGTGCTTAACATTACAAACTAGCTTAGTTAGTAAGAATTGGATTTGTATATGGGTTAAGTGTACGATTCCGATGCGATTTCTCCTTAAATCAGGTGAAAAGAAAAGAGTTTTTATTTTGACAGTTCACTTGAAATTTAAGACTCGAGTTTTTTTCTTAATTCATGAGATTAATTAATGAGGCATGTGGTGGGTGGAAATATATTGGTCGGTTGTGAAACGTGTATTGCTCCGGAAAGTAACGGCGCATTAAATCAATTCCACAGTCCAGTTCATCCTTCACTTCTCTTCCCGAGCTCATCTCTCTCAGCAGCGTCACTTTCCCTGTGAGCTTGCGTCCATCAGTTTGCTTCCTAGAAAGGAGATAGGACAGCCTTATCGCTTCAGGAGAGTCGTGAGCTCCCTTTGACCGGGATTAGAAGTTCACGACAGGGACTTTGGAACAGCAAACGTGGTACTCATTGAGGAACCATTTTGGATACATGTGACATCGCCAAACACGTGTTGAAGCAGCACCGGCTTGGCCCTACCGCTATAGATGTTGCTGGAGGACAAGTTGTCCAAAGCCCTTCGATTCGCCCCTTCTATCCAATCCCAATCAACAAAAAAGATCATAAAAAAAAAAATCTTCACTTCTACTAATGTGACAATTTTGACATGTTGACTGGATTTATTCCCATATAGAAAAAGCCTAATGAATTACAAACCCAAAACTTAAACCTATATATGATAATACATATGAAGAAAATATGATTTCTCACTATCTTTAGATTTACGTTCATTGATACAAAAATAGCAAGAGAAAAAAAGAGAGTAGAAAATCTATAAAGATGACAATATATGATTAGAAAGATGACAATATCTGATTATTATCAAGCTGATCCATATTTGGTCCAATTAAGCTGAAATTTTGTTAGTGCTTTCGTGGCACATCTTTCTCAAATTTGATCAGTTTGATTTTTGCTTGAAACTCTATATATCGGATTTTTCGTTGGTTCAATCGAACATGCATTTTTTGTGAGATTTATCATTGATCTCTTGTGAAATTTATATGTATTGTCAAGAATTAAGGGTGTGCATGATCCAAAGTGGTTCCGAAACTCGGAAGGGGATGGATGAGACCGGTCCTCAATCTCTGGGATTGGGGACTGGACCGCCTAGTTTTGGACCCAACCTGTTAGTCCAGTCCGGTCCGGTCTAGTTTCTAAGGAAATCTAACGGGACGGTTGGGAATCGAAAAAATTATATAAAAATTGAGATTCTTTACCTTTTTATAACAAAAATTATTTTGATAAAGTTGGGTAAAGATTAGAACGTTGTAAACTTAAATTAAGTTAATTTTTACTTTTTTTTTTACATTTATTAAAACATAAAAAATTTTATCGGTTGAGTCTGGCCTTCCTTGGAACTGGGAACTAGACTGCCCAAATGCCGGTTGCACTTTTGGAAACCGGGGATCGAACCGATATATTATATGTATATATATTTCTAACTAAATTTGTCTACTATCTATGTAAATCCAAGACCGTTCAAAGCAAAATCAAAACGAATACATTTCTAACCCAAGTCATACAAAATCAACATTAACTGACGTTGATGTCTACTATTTATGTAAATCCACATAATCTTGAAGTTTCAGCGTCAAATAATGCACCAAAACTTCTTATTCATTCTTTCAATTTCCGTTTCTCGTCAGATTCTATAGATGAGTTGATGCAAGTTAGATTCGCCCTTGTAAATAAAGGGAAAAAAATTAATTCAGCCGGGGCATGATAAACTAAAATTGAGAGAGAGAGAGAGAGAGAGAGAGAGAGAGAGAGAGAGAGAGAGAGAGAGATGGATCAACACATTGGTTACAATGTGATAGGAGAATTTGTGCTAATTAGGATTCTTGACGTACGAGACTGCACATACTATTTTCAAGTGTCTTTTTCCCTCAAAAATTGAGAGAGAGAGAGAGAGAGAGAGAGAGAGAGAGAGAGAGAGAGAGAGAGAGAGAGAGATGGATCAACACATTGGTTACAATGTGATAGGAGAATTTGTGCTAATTAGGATTCTTGACGTACGAGACTGCACATACTATTTTCAAGTGTCTTTTTCCCTCATTTTTCTCCCTTTTTCTAGATGTTTAAGTGAGAGAAAATGATACTTATATCGACAAAATCGGATGCAGACTTTGTTCTCATCCCCAGCTGAAGAATCTCTAGCGTATTAGCCTCTACATCCCGGTATCGATCGAACGATTCGGTGAATAGTAGCCCTTGCTCCATGATTTCTTGAAAATGGACTTCGAATGGGAGTTTTCTCCAATCAAGAGAAAGAGAAACAAAAGTCTTCGTTTTTGTTTTTATCACCCAATAAAATCAAAGCCCCAACAAAGAAAACTGCGTCAAGAAAACAACCTTCATTATATCGTCTTTTCTTCTTTTCTCAGGGAAAAAGGAAATTACCGTGGGTAGTATATTGTGTGGACTGTGCAGACAACAATTGCATTGGTTGTTTTCCGAACTTAAAAGTTAAGAAGATTAATTATATAATTTGGAAAACTGGAAAAAAAACAGTTAATATAAAAGTTTAGCGGATACGTTTGCATTTAAAAGTTCGAATTACGTATTTATTCGATTGATCTTTACATCCTGTTGATGTGTTTTATAAAAGTTTGAGGGAATAGTGAATAATTATTTAGATGGTTAGAAAGAAAATAAACTAAACGCGAAATAATTAACCAAATAAATCTTTTTCATTATCGACGACTTCTTTTTTCTAAGCATTTTTGTTGACAATAAAAATATTTTCCATTCATTCATTTTTTAAGTGGTACAAGAGATCACTTTTAGGAAAATATATTCTTCGAATTATTTATTTCTCACATTATAAGCGGAGCCTTGATCGTAAATGTTTTCACCTCTCAATTTGTCAATCACCGCAATGCGAAGCGAATTAGACTTACCAACTCAGGTCCAATAAATTGGCCAAGCTCTCTCGTCTGGTAATTCTTTTCTTAAATCAAATTACGAGCTGATCGGTCCAGTGCCTACTCAATGGAACAATTTCAAGGCATATTAGGTTAAATTGTTTTGATATTTCAAGTGTCATATAAATGTTGTAATTTGATTTTTGTGTTAGTCCCATTTCGATCTCAGTGTGAAGCCAAAGGTTATAATTGTTCTCAAAGTACCGAAAAATTGAGGAGAACCTAGTATTTACACCCAGCACGAGCTACAATAACATACTAAAAGTATCGTGATTTATCACATTTATTGAGGAGCAAAGTGCTTGAGATTATATTTGTATATGTGTATTTTCCTTTTAAATTGAATTCTTTTTAATTATCAGTGGCCATTCAATAGACTCTTTAACATATACTTCGTCCTGAATAGGTAACGATTGATTTTTTATCGACATTTCTTAGATGAATACCATACTTTCATAATCTGGTGATTAAATTCTAGAAATAATAATGCAATCAAGCTCGTGCTATAAGGGGTCAATTCTTGCTTTTGAAGAAGGGAAAACGATATCAATCCACACGGTAGACGTGACCGCGACTGTGGTGCTCTAATTTGGACAAAGCGCAAGCAATCCAGTTTCTGTGAGTTCCGTCCATGTCATGTCAAGCCATTGATCGAGAACTGGTAAGACAAACCCAAAAAGAAGTTCTGTCGTCAAGCATAAGGAAGGGATCTATTTAGGTAGCCAAACTTCAAAAGATGATGATGGAAAGATCTTAATCATAGCATTAGGGAGAGAGAGGGGGGCCAATTGAAGGAAGTTAGGAAAGCCTAGGAATATTTTTCATGAATAATCCCGAAACTCAGTTATGTTAATAAAAATTAGAGCTGGTCACAAGAAAATTGTTCACAAGCAATATTTTCCATCCTTAATTTATGGATTGTAATAATCCACTTAATTATTTTTTGACCACCAACCTAAGAATTGATCAATTTAATTGTGAAACTTAAATTTATGGTGAACGGTGGATGCTTTAGTTCGTCCAAGTTAACGGTGTCTCATTATAGAGAATATCTTCGTGCAGAAGCTTAAGGCATTCTTTTTTTTCTCTTTTGGAGAATAAACCCAATTTGTTGAGGCTGCCTTCATAAAGGGGAAAGTACCAAAAAAGTTATGATTCTATTGTATTGATACTAATTCAGTGGTAAACTTTAATTAGACCAATTTAATTAGTTATAAACCTTTTCACGTTTTAATAATTGAGTCTATTAAGTTAATTTTTTCATAAATCATTGACATATATGTCGGTCATCTCATATAACACAGTTGGCGTTGATAGGAATATTTTAAAATAATATTTTAATATTTTTTTTGAAATTTTCTATAATTCTTTTTTTCTTTTCTTGTAATTTGCTTCTTTTATTTTTCAATTTTTCTTTCATTTTGGCCAACAAGGGTCATGGCCCTGAGAAGGCCTTGTCGACTGTGAGCGAAGCAGCCCTTGCCCAGATCTAACAAGGGCCATGACCCTTGTTGGGAGCCGGTGAGGGCTTATTATCCCTTAGCTACAGGTGAAGCCTTGTTGACCACTGTCTAGTTGTAAGAAAGAATATAATTAAAAAATTAATTTTTAACATTTTCAATAAATTATCCATGTGAGAGCCCATCGTGTCACGTAGACGTTCGATGTCTATGTAATTGATTTCTGATCAATTGCCAGATTTTGTCATTTATAATAATGAAAAACATAAAAGATAAAGAAAATTCTTGAATACATAACATTTGTACAATAAGTAATTAAGAATAATATAAAACAGATTAAAAGTAATCCCTCAAACAAATGGAATAAGAATTGATGACGTGTCCTATAATAAAATACCAATGACATATCTCTTCACTTAATATCAATTTTCTCATTCCAATCTCGTAGACTATGCTTTAGGCCATAGCATAGAATTTGCAATGGGAAAAGGAGTATTCAATTGTTAAATCAAGAGATCTTCATCTACAAGTAAACATGTAAAATTATTAACCGCGATCCAGTCAAATTATAAATGTAATATTCCTTTTAGTTACTTACTTTTATTACTGAAGTTCTCTTACTTGTACGTAAATTTTTAAAGAAATTTTTTTTAAAACTTTTACAATGTGGACGATAGTATATTTTTGGGACAAAACCCCAAAAAAGGTAAAAAAAAATAAAATAACAACACTCATTTACCATAAATTCAGAGATTGGTGATGAATCTGTATTATGCACCGTGTTACCTTGTCTTGTCTAATTACTACTAGCGCTTGTACATTCAAGAAACAACTCCAAGATACATCGTGAATGTAATAAAATCTTTCTTGTCCAATGCACAAACACGTGATAATGAAAGCTGATAAATGTGTCAGCATTTATACCATGCAATGCATTTCATGTTCCACAATCCATTACCACGAAGCATAAGCTGCCGCAATCAAAGTCATTCCAAATTTTTGCTGGAAAGTTTCTAAATCTGCGGCCGTCTATTCTCTTTTATTTACATCTTACGTTTACCACTGTTGATTTGGATAGTTGGTCAAAATTTCAAATCATAACTATCTAATTGATGGTGGTGAAGATAGGATATGTACCAAAGAAACTCCATAAATTATGTGTGTCGTATTGAAGTCTGATTTTTGCCAGATGAATTGAATAAGTAAAGAAGCCGTAAAACCAAAACAGCCGTGGGCCGAAAGAAAGGGAGAGCTGTTTTGTTTGGGCAGCCGATCTAGAGAGAGAAAGGAGGGGAAAGGAAAGAAAACCCCGCACTCAAGAACTAATAGAAGAGAGGAACCATGAAAAGGAAGAGGATGCATGGGACCACACTCTATCCCCCTTTCACATTAATCTTACTTTAACAAAACATTATAAAAAATCACGAAGCGTTCTCACCACGGTTTAGATTCTCCCAATTCCTTCACCTTTCTGTCTCCTTCTCCTCCTCCACCACCACCTATAAATCCCTCCCGTTCCCAACCTTCACCGTTAATTCATCCTCTCAAAACCTCCACCTTTGTATCTTGTTCATATAATCACACTTCCCAATCTCTCGCCCCTCGATCTTTATGGATTTTGAATTTCAAGAATCCGACATAGTTTTCACCGTTGAAGACCAAGAAACGACGGACCGGAGCAGCGATGAGGGCGAGCATGATCACTACAGTTTTTGCAATACAATGGTGGTGCCGGTTCACGACAGCTCGTGGGCGTGTGGCAAATCGAAAAAGAAGAAGGCCAAGAAGAAGAAAATGACGAATTCTTCGCCGGTCGATATCCCGGAAGCTTTCATCCGGTTTCCTGAATCTGACTACATGTTCGAGGAGGGGGACGATGAAGCGAAGGTTGTGCCGCCACACTTGATCGTCAGGCAACGTGTGGCGGCGAGGATGGCGTCCTCGATGTGCTTCAGCCATGAGAGGACGCTTAAGGGGAGACATTTGAGTGAAGTGCGGAATTCAATCCTTAGAATGACCGGCTTTTTGGAGTCGTGAGAAGGTCTCTTTGGAGACTTCATTATTGTTATCTAGCACACACAAAGAAGGCAAAAAAAAAAAAAAGAGGAAGGAAAATGTCTTTTTCTTCTTTTTCATCTCCATTTTCTTGATGTCTTCTCAGTTTCTTTTCAGAATTTCATTCAGTGGAATGCAATGGAGATCTCTGGATTCAATATTGGAAACGTGTAGATGTGGATTCTTGTGCAATTCATTGTTACTTCCTTAAAATTCATGTACAGATAGCTCGTTGCATTAATGGTGGCCTTAATGTGTATAGTCTGAAAACCCTACCTGAACAGCTGTCATCCGAGGGAGGGATTCTCTTTGTCATATGTCAAATAATTGTATAAAGAGTATAGTTGAAGCTATTGCAATTCTTTGGAGAGAGGGAAAAAAAAGGGTGTTGCAGCTCATGGGGGATTAGTTTTAATCACAAGTCATTACTTTATGTATGTAAATAATAGTGGATTAAAAAAAGTATTTACTAAGTGATACAATAGACGATGACTGATCATCTAGATCAATCAGTTATGTTCTATGTTCAACATTCAATTTATAAAGTCCGCCATGTCATTTCGTGTACAGTAAATTGTAAATTGTCTTGATAATTACAAAAAAAAGTCGTCGTCTTGAATAATCAAGAACTATATAATTATGAATCAAATATATTGGATGTTTCTGGGTTGCTACCTGTCTGGGTTTGGAAGATTTCTCCATTCATCTAAGCAAAGTTAACGATAATCAACGATATAAATCATATAGAGATTAACCGGTGTGATTATGGTCTTTTGATCTTATCTGATGGAAGATGTAGATTGGGCTCTTTTTAAGGCAAAAGATAATGGGATAATGTGGCACGTGTCACTTCACAATTATAAATTAATAAACAAATAGCTCTTTCGACCGGTACATTATCATCAATATTGAATAATCATTAATTACTAGAACCATTCGTTTTCATGAGATAGTTGATAAGCATAGCGAGGAAAGTAACTAAGAGACGACGAGATTCTTGGACGCTTCCGTTCATGATTGCCTAGTGCATTGCCACGTTTCCTTCGTTTTGCAGATTGGGATGCTTCTAATTGTCATATTCCTGTCGAAATTGTAGGCGCAGTAATATATGCATTTATGTCGACAGTCATATACTGAACAAAGGGCATCATGACTATATTTCCTCTATTTTACAAAAAATCGATTTTAGAGAGGACAGATTTCATATCAAGAACTTGAAGCCTACATTGTCATAGTATGCTTCTATGTCTCCGTGTGAACCAAAGACTTAGAAATTTGTTTCGAAATGGTTCAAAACCGGTTGTACTCAAGAGTCAAACCAGTCTCGATGTGAACCGGCCCTTATTTCAGTTTTGTAAAGTTGGTTCAGTTTGATTCTCGGGTCATGGCTTCAAATGGCCGAATGCTCACTCCTACCTTTTTGCAATGACCTAGCAATAGAACATATAACATGTTGAGAGTTCTATATTTCCAAGCAAAGATTTAAGTGAATTCTACGGAATTAAGAGGTGGCAAATTACCAGTCAATCATCTCTCTCTGTGGGCTTTGCTTTCACAAAGATAAGTTAATTCTGATTACACAATAAGTTTAAGGATACATACATTTGTAAGTCGGGGCTGATCAACTATCCAATAGTCTAATTACTCGTATCTTCCCCACACATTTGACTCTCAACGTGGCATTCTCAGGGTTTCGTAAGGCAGACGGAGGGCAGATCAATGGCCAGCGCAGCATGAAAGTCGCGAGGCCACGTGTTGGTACACGACTTCCACCCTAACGCTGACCCGCCACGCGTCCAACTCATACGAAGCTTGCGCTTGCACGAGAGGGGCCCGAATAGCGTCGAGCTCCGGCACTGGCTTACGTGGACAGCATCGCCGCCAGAAAACTTTCTATCAGCACCCTGTTCTATCAATCAGCCCCCGGAATAAAAATAAGGTTTCACGTGTTCTATATTGATATTTAGGGTTTCCAAAGGCGTCAGTTTTTCATTGGTTAACTTCTAATATTGGGAGGGACGATTGCTTTCGCGGATGAGGAAACAACGAGGAAAGACAGTGACCTGCGGGGATGGAGAAGAAGGGAGAAGGAAGTCAACTGGGTTTTTTGCTTTCGTTCTGCGCCTGTGGACGTGATGCAGTTCATGACCCAATCAAATCCAAAGACTTGAGAGAAGTATATTATAATGAGCTTGAAGCAAAGTTATCGTATGTTGGGATCCAAATTGGGATTTGGCATGACGGATGCTGGTTCTTTCGGAGACTTGTCAACTCCAGTTTGGTTTGGTAAAGCATTCTAGAAGAGTTGAGATGAGTTTGAGAATAGCTAGGAGGAGAAATTTTATTCATTGAGAGCTCGTCATAAGCTCGTTCTGGAACAAGAGAATGGAATATCCTGCTAACTATACCGAGGGTTTTTGGTCCTCGGTATTTTGGATTTCTTGATCTTGTTTCATTCCTCGGATTGAAAAACCAACTCAAGATGGAAAAAGTGTTTTTCCAATATGATTTCTAGAAATGGTAATGCCAATACTTAATATTTTTAAAGATTTTATTACATTGAAAATGGAAATTCTATCTCGTGTTTACTCAACTATGAGTCTAGTTATTAGTGAGATTAAGAACTGTATTTATTGAATCTTCAAATGTATGGGATTTTGTTACCCTAATACGAGAAATTATCAATAGCGCTCATTAGGACAAACAATACTAAACTATATTATATATCTGACAGTGAGTAATCGTTCCTTATCAACAATGAAGAGAGTGGAAGCGTCCTAATTTGAAACTTTTGTGTTTTTTAGAGAAATAAATGAAATCCTTCTTAGAGAAAAAGATGTACATCTGAAGGGAGAGTGAACATCTTCAATAACCCTAAAATTAGGCTGTCGAATTAAGAAAAAGAAAGAAAAAACCATTGACCTTTCAAATAAACCGAAGCTGATGACGAGTTCAAGAATTTATTAATTATAATCATAGATAAAACAATAGCTAATATTTTACTTGCGTAGTTGCCAATTTGTGGAGTTCGAAGCCAAACAAATCCATGCAAACTAACGTGGACCCAAATATCACCAGTAAATAAACTATCCTCTCGTAATTGTCGCTTCACAATCATTCAATATGACAAAAATTAGGTTAAAAGTTCTTTAATCTACGCTCGAAAGGGATGTCACGCTCAAATTATTGATCTAACTTTGCACTTTTCCTATTGGAGATGACCAATGTAGCATGTTCTCGTGGGCCCATTTTCTAATTCACTACGTAACAAAAGTACCCAGATGGAGAAAAAGACAAAAGAAAAGAGGTTTTCATGCAGTCTGGTCTCTGGTGAATCGCTTGCTTTGTCTTTCGAAATTAGGGTTTCATGGGGTCGACTTTGCCATCATAAAAATGATGAACAATCATTTCATGCATACGGATGCAATGATGGGTCAACTGATGGAGAGAAGAGAGAGGGAGAGAGACGTGATGGTAAAGAGTTCCCCACGGTTTGCGCTACTAAATACAATTGGCGTGTGACCACTGACCTTATCCTTTTAATTTTGATTGCATGGGTTGAGCAAGCTCTCAGGCTTCCGGATGATAAATTCACCGGTCATATTCAAGAAGCTAACTTATGGAGTACAGGACTAGAAAACTTATGTTATTCATATTTTAAAAACAAATTTATAAAAATTATTCACGTCAGCGCGGACCTAATTACATTGGATGGCAGGTGTCAATTGGACCGTTATACCCGTGGCATAATGCCGCTTCTCTCTTGATTGCCTGCAAGACCGTCGTCAGGTCACCGATGAAACCACCATGTGACGAAACGCGTCCGTATGCAAAACGGAAAAGCTATGGGGTCTTTCGGTTCTTGTATTATCAAGCATCTTCGGTGGGCTTAAATGGGATTTTCAATGGACCTTTTTTTTGTTTGGGCCCATTTTAGTGCAGCCTTTGGGCCTTGTGGGCTTTTGATGTTATGGAAAATTCAATGGCCCTAGACGTAGCTCGATTGCCAATAATGTTCAAGTGTTTAATCCGTTTAATCCACTTTTACATCATCAAATGTTCATTACTTTCATATTCTACCTTTAATTTACATGCGTGGGGCATTTAAAGGAAAATTTTAAGGTGAAATATTTGATTCATTTTCATAAAACTAGCACGAAAAAGAAATATTTCCATAACTTTAATCTTCTAACACGTCATATATTCATATCAACAAGGTGAACTTCATGGATTTACATCTAAAATCAAGTGGTGGTTAATAAAGGTGTGCATGGTCCAGGGTGGTTCGGTTCTCCCCCAAAATCGGGAACCGACTGATGGGACCAATTCTCCGTCTCCAAGACCGTGGACCGGACCACCTAAGTTCTAGACTGAACTGGTTTGGTCCACTTCCTAGAAAATCCAATGGACTGATTGGAAATAAGAAAAATTCTAAAAATAAATGAATTTCTTTTAAGAAAAAAAATATTTTGGTAAAGTTGGGTAAATAATAAAATTTTAGAAATTTAAATTGAATTCTTTTTACTTTTTTAACATCTTTATTATTAGTAAAATATAAAAATTTATTAACTAGTTTGGTCTGGCTTTCCTAGGAACTGTGAATCGGATCGCCCGGACACCGGTTCCACTTTTGGGAATCGAATGGACACTTCCGGTCCAATCTAGTTCCCAGCCAATTTGAGCCGGTCTGGGCAGTTTCTGGTTTGGACGGTCCAAGTTGCTCACCCTTAGTGGTAAAACCAAACTCCTCATGCACCCTAAGCCCAAGGATATTGCATGAGATGAGCTCCTACCACAGTCTGACTCGAAGCTTATTGGGCTCTCGTCTGAGGGTGAAGCGCAAAACCTTCACCACCATTCCTTCACCACGTACCCCGCCAAGAAGATTTCAAGTGTTCAACAGGACGTTTTGAAAGGCTTGTTTGTTTATTGATTTTTTGGAGATGAGCTTGCCTATGAGACAGAATCGGCTCAAGGAATTTGTCAACTCAGTATCAGATCCATAGATGAAGAGTGTATCCATCTAAAAGGGGTTGGTTAGTGCAAGATAAGTGTTTTGGGTAGGGTTGGTGATAGGTGCAGAGCTACATGGTGTAGTGTTTTGGGGTAAAAGGGGAGTGGCAAGGATGAAAGAGGGGAACGAGAGATTATTTAGAGGAGAGGGTTTAATATAATGATTTTGACTCAAAGAAGGTAGATTCGGGTGGTGAAGCTATTAATGGGGAAGAAGCTCCAGCTAAAAACGTGAAGAGAGAGGCTCTAAAGAGCTCAGAGATCTGCCAAAGAATTGCTGATCTGACCTCCATGAAAGAGAAGTTTTGCACAATGAAACATAAATAGAAACAAAGTTCAAAGGTAGTGCAAAGAGTTAAACAATGTCGTAGCTTGCCAAGTAGAACAAGTAAGTTGTTTAACATCCTAGTGATGAGTAACCTTTTCGAACTCATACTTGGGCCACATGCCTCGTCTTTCTTTGTTCTTTAAGTTTAGGAAGATCATCCTGTTGTCGTTCATTTCCTTAAAAACACTAGACAGCCTAGTGATGAGTAACTTTTATGTTCAGTTTTTTTTTTAAATAGAGAAGTGCGTTTAGTAAAGTTGTAAAAATATAAACTCTTTTGATAAATATTCATAATTTCAATTACTATCAACACTAGGCAGCCGTTGGAAGTGAGCAATGGGCAAAGTGGATCGGCGAAGTTTGGCGGTGGGTGACAGTGGTCGACGATGGGTAGAGGCACGTGAGGGCAATCAACTATGTTCAATGGAGGGCCAGGGTGGTCAGTGATTGGCGGCGGCAGTCAATGGTAGGTGGTGGTGGCTATCCGATAACAATGGTCGACGAGTAATGGGTGGCAAAAGCACCTGATAAGAAGATTTTTTTACCTTTATTTGTTTTTCCGAAATAGAATGGTGAAAATTTTTAGTCCTTGAAACTTATCTCTAGACTAGAAAATTATTTCATAGACAGAAAATTGAAATTGCATCATCAAATCGATCTTCATGCAAATCAATCTATAATTAAGCAAACAAAGCTAGTCAGTTCTTGATTGAATTAAATCGGCCTGTCTATTCACCTTGCTAATCGTGAGAGCTCTTTGGAAAAAAAAATTAAGGGATAAGTGTACCGAAAGTCATAAAATTTATTACGAAAGTGAAATTGAGTAAAGTGCAACGAAAATCTTAAAAATTATCATGAGAGTGCAATTGAGTCCCGATTGAATTAAATTGGCTCAATTGTTTACCTCATTCTTTTTTTTGCAGGAACTTTTTGGAAAAAAAAATCGAGAAATAAGTATATAGAGTCATAAAACTTGTCATGAAAGTACAATTAATTCCTCAAAACTTATTGAGAAAATACAATCGAATCCTAAAACTGATAAAGTTGATGAAATGAGTTATGAAACTTGTTGGTATTTTTCATTTGTCAAGTTATACATCGTTAATGGAATGAGTTAGTTTAATTGCATAAGTTCAATAAGTTTTAGGACGTTCAGCATGCTTATCCAAAAACCTAAAAAGACAAACGTACCCTCATCTGCATTCTCAATTTCCCGGGGTACCCTCTTGGACGTGTTAAACGCGCATGGTGGTTACTGGTCAGTCGGTCTGCTTGCTCTCTGCTCCGCTCTCTTGCCCGGTCGCCATGGTACCCTTCCTTTCTTCGTTTCTCTTACTACTCTCTGTTTTTTCCTTTCTTGATCGTTCACCGATTCTCCTAGAAGTTCCACTTCCGTGTCCGCTTCCTAGTTTTCCGGGTTCAAGTGGAGGTGAAGAAAAAGATGGGATGCGTCCCATGTGTTGGGTTCGTAGGCTGTTTTAGTCTCTGACCACCGATTCTAATGCTCGAGTTTCTGGCACTCTCTTGATTTGAGCAGTGACCATGTGCTTATCGGGTTCTTCGTTGAGCCCCGGTTGGCGCTGAGCGCTGAATTGACTGGATGCACACAACCCGTTCGATAGATTGTTCAAGACACGACCATTAAGTTCTGTTGCATGAATATCTGACTCAAGTGCATGTAATGGGCGAGAAAATGTGGCACGGAAAACAGAGTTCTGTAATATTTGTATGGGGGAATGCATAAATTGGAAAGTTATCGACCCTGGTTTTGCATTTTTTGAGGACTCCCATGTGCATAAAAGAGTGTTGACTGTTTACTGGGTACTATTGCTAGTTCATTCCTACAGTAAATTAAGTGAGCCGAGCAACATGGGGTTGGAGTGTATGTGCACATTGGGAGTATATTTGAAGTTTGTGCGTAAAGTTTGGATATCATGAATGATTAATGGCCTAAAAATCTAAACAATTTAAATTAACGCATCACTGCAGATGGCAGTTAAACTTATGAAAAAGTTAGTAATGAATACTTATGTCATAATTAATGCCAATGATTCATTCGTGGACTTTAATTTGGGTTTCGTTCGTATACAACATCCCTGTGTATCTTTTGTGTTTTTTTTCTTTGGGGGTAGAATCCCTTTTGCTTTTATTTCATAAAATCTATGAAATATGCGCCCTTCAGTAGACTGCAGCTGAGTTTTGTTTTTGATAATTCTTTTTTTGTTTCAACTTCCATTTAGCAATCTGACAGGAAGTAGTTATATCACTTATTGCATTTGAATTATTCCTTTCTTGTAGTATGACTTGATGAATCTTACGAGATGATAAAGCTTGTCTTTCAGGAGCTTCATTGACCTTTTGTATCATTCTTTACCCTGAGCTGGTGAATGAGAACAGCCAGAATTTTACATGTAGCTCATTTGATGAATTGCCTGTGTTAGATTAATTTTATATCCTATTTTTTCATAATTCAGATGTTCACTTTCCCTGCTTTTGAATTCCAGCAATCAAGAACCGGTATGTCTTTTCAAATGAAGTCACTGGACTTCTGCTAAGAGTACTCCAACACACTGCACGTGCCTACATAATCTAAAAGGTGAATGAGGATAGAAGGGAGAGGAAGATTGGTTGAATGGACAAAATAGAGAGAATGTAATGGATTGATTTGGTTTTTTTGGTTGAATTTGACTGAGAGAAAAAGGAAGGCAGTTCGTCATGGACTGTCGGAGCTTGATTTCTCACCATTTCTACCGTCCAGGCATAAGTCAGGTTAGCATCTTAGCACCTCAAATTTTATCTTATTGACTTAATGAGCCACCTTATCATGGTGCATATATATGTCTTTCTGATTCTTCCTTCGTATGAGCTGCCAGATCAAGACTGGAGTTGCATTATCATTGCATTCTGGATTTAGAAGTTTAAGAATCTCCTTAATTCGAGAGTCAGATGCTTTTTCTGTCCAAGGAAAGGTGATGATAAAAATCAATTATATGTGTTTCAGGAAATTCATCCTCAACTAAATTTATTTGTTTTTCTTTTGTTTATAATCTAGTGAGTAGATTTCTTCGCTAATATGTAGGACACCCGTCTTTCCCATGTCAAGGGGAACCACAACAGAGATGGAGAGTCTCTATCAAATTCTCAAGCCATTGTCAAGTTGGTCATTTTGCCAATTTAATCGCTTGATCTTCCCTTAATTATCTTGTTATGTCTAACTTTTTTTAAATGAGCCATACTGGATCTAGAAGTGATAAAAGTTCATTGAAAAGCATTTATACTTGTTTTGTTGCCGTTTGATTTAGCTGTTGTGCTTTATTTTGCTTTGCAGGAAAGGCATAGTATTAAATAAAAAGAAGGGAAAGAAGGAGCACCACCTTTGGCAGAGAAGAGATTCAGCTGGGTCTGGTCAAAAGGCTCTCAATCTTGTGAGAATTGTAAGAGCACAGTTTCCTGTTTCTTTTTTTCCTTTTTTTTTTCTCCTAAGACTTCCTTTTCTTACAGTTTTTTTCCTAAGACTTCCTTTTCTCATGATTACTATAAGAACTTTGGAGGCAATTTGTATGGCTTTGACATCTGGAAAATAGCTCTATGATTATTATGCAAATTTAATTCTGTTAAATTGGTAGTGTTACATTTTCCCTTTTAATTGTAAAGCGTCTCTTTTCTGATTGGAACAGATTTCTGAACTTCCCCATGAGAAAGAGGCTGTTTATAGAGCATTGGATAAATGGACAGCTTGGGAGGTGGAGTTTCCCTTGATTGCTGTAACAAAGGCGTTGAGGATATTGAAAAGTAGAAATCAATGGCTGCGTGTGATTCAGGTACAGCTGTTCCACTTTATTGCATCCTTTCTTGATTACTAATTTCTTTTACTGTTATGTGGTGGCATACCAAGTGCCATTGAGGATAAGCATTAGAGCTAAACTAATGACAATGTACATCTGAAATGCAATGGACTCAATAAGATTCGCAGGCAGAGTTGCCATTGTCTTTCACAGTCCAACCAATGTATGAAGCACAATTACTTGGAGTCCATGATGCAAGACAAAGCAAAAAGCCTAACTATTCTGTGTTGATTCCACCTGCATAAAGAAGCTGGCTTTCATAGCATACACAGTAATTTTGATGGTATACAAATAGATGACTGCAGAGCCTTAGGTTATGGATTTGTTCTCATTAAGACATGCAGGTTAACTTGACATATTTGTCCATAAAGTCATGGACCATGCTGCATTCTTGCAAAGATGCTATGGGAAGAGAACTTATTTAAGCTATTGTCCAAGAAATACACGTCATTTTGTTGAAAATCACTGTCTACCTTGTCCTCCAGGTGTTTGCATTGTTTCTACATTCCTGATGAAGGGAAACTTTTTTATAGTTTCTGTTGATAGGTGATTAGACATGAATTAATTGGTACAGTGCATGGATCTGTCTGTAATGCACAAAATTGCCATTAGAGATGAATCAAGAATGTTGGCATTGTTTTCCCTTCATATGCTTTTTCTGTTCTGGTAATCTGACACTATGGGGGTTGTTCCAAAATTTGCTGGAGCTTCTTTTGTTATCAGCAAGTTGTACATCCATTGCGAGATTTCCACTTTTTCCTGGAGAAAAGTATATAGGTGCTTCAAACTAAACCAATTAATTGATTTTCATTAATACTCAGGTTGCAAAGTGGATGCTGGGCAAAGGTCAGGGAGCAACAATGGGAACATATGATACCTTACTGCTGGCATTTGATGTGGATGGGAGGGTTGACGAGGCTGAATCATTGTGGAACATGATCTTGCACACACATACGCGCTCAATCTCAAGGCGGCTATTTTCTAGGATGATCTCTTTGTATGATCACCATGACATGCAAGATAAAATAATAGAGGTGTGTACTGTTTCCTACTAGCAGACATGGCTTTCATTGCTCAAGTAGCATAAAACAGCTTTTTGTGATTACAGTTCACTGGTTTTTAGATTCTGTACTTCCTTTCCTTCATTAAAAAATTTCATTAGCTCCATTTGAATTTGTGTCAATATCTAGATTTTTTTTGGTGGATTATTTAAGGTCTTTGCGGACATGGAAGAGTTGGGTGTGCGGCCAGATGAAGATACTGTCAGGAGAATAGCGCGTGCCTTTGGGAGACTTGGTCAAGAAGAAAAGCGGAAGCTGTTCCTTAAAAGATACCAATGTAAATGGAAGTACATCCATTTCAACGGGGAGCGAGTCAGAGTGCGTAGGCACACTTTGGAGGAAGATGAATAACATCTCTAAAAGCGAGAAACATGATGCACGCATACTGAAGATTTAACTGATCTGGTGGGTGCTCTTCATCTTTGCAAATCCGGATACATAGCCTGATCTTCTCTCAGATCCAGCAAGTTCTTTTCCCCTTGAAGGTACATACAGATCAGGAAGTTACCATTTCATATTTGTAAATCGAAGATAGTACTGCTGAATCACAATTTGATCCCTGTAATGGTGTTGGCTTATTGTGTATATAGTGGTACTTTGGGTTCAAGAGAGGCACCATCAGTGAGAGCGACTCGCTCTTTTTCTCATCCTTCTTGTGGAGGTCAAACTAGAAACTAAGACTGAAACCGCAGAACTAACACTACTGTTGATTATGTCAATCTCTAAGTGAATATATATTTGTCCAGGAACCTTATGAAGTTGGTTCTTGTCCCTGTAAATTCTCAGAGATTCTAGTTCCTCACAGTATATTCAGTCCTATAGAGGAAGTGACCACCTTGACTTTTACCTTGTTGACTAGCCGAAAATCCCAATGATTACGTATGGGGGAATATAGGGTGGGGCTAAATCCGCCTCAAAATTGGCTTCACACACATGCTAAAGAGATAGAATGACAAAATTACTCGCATTGTGGATCTCACAGTCCCAAAGAGGCTGTGGTGCAGCCGTTCTCTTTCTTCCTCTCCATGCTCAAGGATAAAGGCTATCGCCGAGCACTCACTACATCGGATAGCGCTCGATTTGGTCGACCACCTCAAACGGCCTCCCATCAATCATGATGCGAGCTTGCAATTCGAAGTTGCATGGGCAGAGATGGGAGAGTAGCGCAAAAGGAACCATGCCGAGTCATAAGGAAGAGAGAGAGAGAGAGAGATATGGGATCCGTGTGAGGGGACCTGTGGGACCTATTGTTTTAAATTTTGTCCTAATCATGTGTCATTTATCGAATAAGAAAATTAGGGATCGAACTGGAGCCCTAAATAATATCGAAATTATGTAGTTTACATTTGACATTATACATCACATCACACTGCACGAAAGTATCAATAACCATTTAGGACTAAAAATTGGCATCGAGTATGATACTGGGACCTCGGAGGTGACCTGGATAAGCGGCCCGTGACAGAGATAAGAGTTTGAATTCGAGAGAGATGAGCTCATGATTCAACGTTCCAACATTCTCGGAGCTTGAGCTTAAGAATGAGCTTCAAACTTGGTTTTCCAACTCTCTTGTTCAATCCTACATCCAGCAAGTAAGGCGAGCTCAAACTCAAGTCTTTAACGTCTTTAGGAGTTAGAAAATTGTTCAATGAACTTGGAAATGTGCATTCCAACATTGTGGGAACTTTGGGAGACGAGCTGACAACTCGAATGACAGTTCCAAACTCGTGGGGTGTTTTTATCCCAGTTCCTACTGGACAAAGTGGATAAGGTAGCATGATGAGGCGCCACTTGGCACTACCTTAGCCAACGATCAACCACGAACATCAAACCCTTCATTTCTCGCCTCTCTTGTCATGCACATGCTCCATTATATGCCAATCACGTGCCGATCACATGGCCTTCAGATATTATTCCATGGACTAGCATGCGTATCAGTATCAAGCAAAGGTCCATCATTTATCTTATGCAAGTCTTTATTAATTCACTCCTGAATCTAATTCAATTAGTCTAATCTTCTCCGAATAGATTGAGGGCACATATGGCTTTGTCTTTCAAGCCTGATTGCATTTCACATCTTATTGACTTTACAAACGAAATTGGTAAACATCTTATGCAAAATGTATCCATAAAGGGAAAATATACGAAAAAAATGTATGGTATTAATCTAGTATAACGAATTTCCCATATTCAGAATCTTTGGTTCGGAATCTCTCTTCTTTAGAAGAGTCTTCTCTCTGCCGCAATGGAGAGTCTTCCCTATCAAATGAGATAGAATGATCCTAATGTTTTCTTCAGGGAAACCCTACACAGAACCACATCCTTTCTCTCCCCCTTGGCCATCGTGGGAGATTTCTTAGCCCAAAACGAAACAGAACCTTTCCAGACCAAAAACCCTAAAACAACCAAACCCCCCAAAACCCCAAAAAAATCAAACCCTCCTACAAACCAACCCGTGTAATACACAGTATAATAGGTTTGATTCATCTCCCCACAACCCAGAATGACCTAACCCTACAGTGGTTACAACTCCTCTACCCTATATCCGTACAACGAAAGACAAAAGCAAGATGATGCCAGGATGTGAAATCCATCTCAAGACAGAGCTCCCTTCAAGAATGGTGCCCCATCTCCATGACCAAAACTCCTAGCAGCCTAACCCTCTCTACTGAAAATGGAGGGGAAGGAGAGCCCATTTTTCACTCGAGGTACCTCATCTGTTCAGAAATTGGCTTGGCTGTTGGTAATCAGTCCCCTGCACAAAACGTAGATTCACTATATGAGAAGGATAGTAAGATAGCAGCACTGTGCAAAAGAATGGGAAACATGTGGTCTAAAAACAGTGTAGTCAAGGTATTTGAGGAAATTCCAGAGGAGAAATGGCATAGATGCAATTTAGTGCTGCTCGGACAAATTTTCCAGAAACATAATGTCAATACGCCTGCTTTTTTCTCAACAATGAAAAAAGCCTGGAAAACGAAGAATGTCCTTTGTGATATGCCTTTATCGGGCTTATTCTCCTTTACCTTCAAAGAAGAGACATATATGAGCCGCGTCCTACGAGGTAGTCCCTGGTCTTTCTCTGGAAACCTACTGATCTTACAAAAACTCCAGCCGCGGATTCCCCTGCAGTGCCATGTTTTTACCCATTGTGCCTTTTGGGTGCAAGTTTTGGGCATCCCGATCATCCATATCTCAGAAGGATCACTAAGAGAAGTGGCTGGACAAATAGGCGATGTATTGGAAGTAAATATTGATGACAGTGAAGGCGGTATCTGTCAACAGGGGAAGGTGAGAGTCAATTTAGACCTCTCGTGCTCACTGATGCTAGGGGCAATAGTATGCTTTGGGGAGAACCAATTTTGGGTGGATTTCAAGTATGAACGCCGTCCACACGTGTGGAAAGATTGGGCACTATGCAACTAACTGTGAAGAGGTCCCATACAAAATAGATGATACTGGGGTGGATGGGAAACTGAACTATGGCTCGTGGTTGAAAGCTGAAGCGAGAGAGTCAAGCCCTCTCTGGAAATTTTACTATGATTTAGATCAATCCATACCTGAAGAGGAGGAGATAATCCCGGAAACACAGCAAAATACAGCAGATCTGAACTTCCAGATTACAATAGCGGACCTTAACCAGCAGGATAATCTTGTGGATGTGCCGACCCTGAGTGATAGAGGAAAGAAGGTTGTGGAGTCCCACTTAATATTTGAAGATGATGCTGTTGTCGATATAGATAGGAAGATAACGAAACAGAAAAAAACTAAACTACAAGAGGTCAAAGTGAAGAAGTGCAATATCTCTCCTCTTGGGAAGAAAATGAAGAAGACAAAGACCCCCTTGATCCAGGACAAAGTTATAAATGTCCTTGACGAGTTGATTCTGCTGGACGCTCCTATTGTTGGAGAAAAAGAGATGTACCAATGGGCTGTGGTGGCTAGCCCTAATAAGCCACCAGGGAATAGATGAAGATTCTGTGCTGGAATGTTCAGGGCCTAGGCCTAACTTGACGTTCCAGCATCTTAGAGCCTTAGTGGCTCATGAAAGGCCTAGTATCATTTTCATTATGGAGACAAAGAATAAGAGAGAGATGGTGGACAGAATTCGGAGAAGACTCAATTTTCAATTAGCCTACTTTATTGACCCGAGAGGCTGTGCAGGGGGCCTAACAATTATGTGGCAAATGGAGGCAGCGGTAGAAATACAATATTCTGCAGATGAAGCAATAGACACCACATGTCTTGACATTGCGACAAACTTAAGAATGTGGGTCACTTTCATATATGCCCCGACAGACTTCCAAATGAGGCAGGAACTATGGAGCAAGCTCAGAATGATACATGAGCAAAATGATTTACCTTGGCTGTGCTTGGGAGACTTCAATGATGTACTTTATTTTTGGGAGAAAGAAGGAGAAAACCGAGTAGAAAATTACAGAATGATGGCATTTAAAGACATGCTGAACAGTTGCTCATTGATGGATATTGAAAGTAAAGGTTGTGCTTTTACATGGTCAAATAAGAGAGAAGGTGATGCTCTTGTAAGGGAAAGGTTAGACAGGGTAGTGTCCAACATGGATTGACGTGTAAAATTCCCCTTAGCAGAAATTTATGCACTACCAGCAGTCGGCTCAGACCACAGCCCTCTCCTACTAGACTCAGTACCAAAAATGGAGAAAAGAAGAAAAGAATTTCGCTTTGAGACCTATTGGCTGGAAGATCTAGAATGTAAGGAAGTTGTGGCTCACACTTGGGGAGAAAGAGAAGGACAAGAAGACAGAATTGCCCAGCGCATTAACAATGTCCAAAAAGTCCTCACAGCTTGGAGCAAGAAAAGATTCTCTAATGCGAAGATTCTAATCTCGAGACTGACAGCAAAACTTATTGAGCTCTCAAACATAGCCCCCTCGGAGGGGCTTTAAACAGTAATCCAGGAAACAAAAGCAAAACTCGAGAAGATATGGTGACAAGAGGAAATGTTCTGGAGTATGAGATCACGCGTGAAATGGCTTAAATGGGGGGATCGCAACACTAAATTTTTTCACGCAACTACAATTCAGAGAAGAGCTTGCAACTGAATTTCAATGCTGAAACTAGATGATACTACATGGTGTAGAGATGTTACTGTGCTGAGGGGATATATCACAGATTTCTACAACAGCTTATACACTTCTGTGGGGGAGAGAAACTACCAACCAATCCTCGACCAATGTCCTATCCTGGTGACCGGCGAGATGAATACAAAAGTCATGAAAGAAGTGTCTATTGAAGAGGTCAAAGAAGCTGTATTTCAACTAGGGGACACTAAAGCCCCAGGCCCGGATGGACTAAATGGCCAATTCTATCGCAACCATTGGGAGGAGGTCAAGGAGGATGTTTATAAAATGGTGGAGAATTTCTTCTCCTTTGGCAGCCTCGATCCCCAACTAAACATCACAAATATTGTCCTCATTCCAAAGACAAAGACCCCGGAGGTGATAGCTGAATATCGGTCAATCAGTCTATCCAATTTTAGTTACAAAATTATCTCCAAAGTCATGGCTAATCGGCTTAAAGGCTGGCTCCCAGATATTGTTGCCCCGGAACAAAGTGCCTTTGTAGGCGGAAGACAGATTCAGGACAATATTCTGGTTGTACAAGAAGTTTTGCACCAACTGAGAATTGGAGGAAAAAGGAGAAACTTCCAAGTGGTTCTAAAAGTTGACATGCAAAAGGCATATGACCGGGTGGAATGGGACTTCCTATGTGACTGTTTGAGAAAGATGGGTTTCTGTGAATCTTGGGTCAACCGAGTTTATACATGTGTTTCTACAGTAAATTTCAGTGTGAAAGTCAATGGAGAGTGCCAAACCTATTTTAAACCTACAAGAGGATTAAGACAAGGGGATCCTATCTCACCATATCTCTTCATTCTGATGGGAAATATTCTGTCCATACTGATAAAGAAGGCAACTGCTGATGGGAACCTAAAAGGAATTACCCTCAAAAGAAACTGCCCAACACTAACCCACCTCCTATTTGCAGATGATGCCATTTTCTTTCTAGATGGGTCTACCCTTGAATGCCAAAACTTGGCCAGCACCCTAGCTCAATACTGTTTTGCTACTGGGCAGGCTATAAATCTCAACAAATCTGGAATCGTTTTCAGCAAAAAAACGTCCCACTACTTTGAAGAACAACATGGCTGCAGAGTTAAGGGTTCCTATTTGGGAAAAAACCGGGAAATACCTTGGCATCCCATCAGACTGGGGACCTTCGAAAAAACAGATGTATGCGTGGATTTTGGCAAGAGTAAGTTCAAAGCTGGAAGGTTGGAAAGAGAATCTCATCTCAAAAGCGGGCACGGAAGTTTTGATAGAATATGTTATTCAAACTATTCCACAGTATGCTATGTTCATCTGCAAAATTCCTAACTCAATATGTCGGACAATAGAGAGGAAAACAGCGAATTTCTGGTGGAAACAGAATGTAGCAAGGAAAGGAATCCACTGGAAGAGCTGGGAACTACTAAAGAGAAGGAAAGAGGAAGGGGGCTTGGGCTTTAAAGATTTGATTAACTTCAATATGGCATTATTGGGAAAGCAGGCATGGCGGTTGGGTACAAACACTAACTCTCTATGGGGCCAAGTCATGAAATCCCTATACTACCAAAACTCTGAATTTTGGCAGGCAAGCAGAGGTTCCAGGCCATCATGGGGTTGGCAGAGCATTCTCATGGGAAGAGAGGCTATTGCTAAAGAGATTAGATGGCAGGTGGGTGATGGCAGGAGTATAAAAATTAGAGGAGATAGATAGCTTCCAAGAGGCATTTTACACGGCCCTACGAACCAGAATGAACCCACCAGAGTTGAAGAAATAATTCATCAACAAACAAGAACTTGGAATCATGAGAGACTGGGGGAACTCTTTAATGAAGAGGAGATAAAGGAGATCGAATCTATCCACTTGGGTTATGGCCTAAGAGAGGATAAACTAGTATGGTCTGGCAACAAGAATGGAGAATACAGTGTCAAGAGTGGCTACAACACAATCAGACAACAAAACCCAAAGCAAATTAACCCCTCAGCCTCAACATCATACCAACCACCAAAAAGCCTATGGACTTCTATGTGGAAAATCAGATGTCATCCAAAAATACGCCATTTCATATGGAGTATATGCAACAATGCTTTACCAACCACAGAAAACCTACATCGGAGAGCGATATTACCTGACCCGTGGTGCCCAATTTGCCTCGAGTTTCTAGAGACGGTTGAACATACACTCCTCCTGTGCGCATGGACAAACAGAGTATGGTCAGACCCCATTTTCAAGTTCAATACACCACCTTAGATAGTTCAACGAATTGATAGATGGGTATTCGAGAATCTCACCCGAGATGCAGAGTCCACACGCACCAGTCTTCTAGCGGGGCTCTATGGCTCGTATGAAAAGAACAGAACGCGGCCATCTTCAACAAGAAGAAGCCCTGTCCTATTAGAGTCACCACTCAAGCAGCCGAACATACTAGTCAATATACTACACAATACATATCATGACAAAGCACGGAGAGAGAGGACACATCACCTGAAAACCGAAGCCCTTCGTCAAGATACCCAGCCCGTCGAATCCTGATTGATTGCTCGTGGAATCCAGCCTCAATGGAAGGCGCGACTGCTGGAATTTGCATAGATGAAGAGGGAAGAATCGCTGATGGCTTCTCGTACAAAATCGTAGCAGCCTCGGTCTTCAACGCAGAAACCCTAGGTGTTCGTTCGGGTGTTCTCTTGGCTGAGAAAATCTCAGTAGATCTATTGCTAGATATGACTGTGCAGGGAAAAAGGAGATGCAGTGCACATGTATACAGACTGCCTTGGCGTAGTCAACAGCTTGAGAGGGGCCGAGAAGTACTCATGGGCCGCGGAACCGGTGCTAGAAGACTGCAATAACATCCTGGGCCGCAACAGTAATATTCGACTGGCCCATTGCCCATGCGAAGCAAATAGAGCCGCCGATTGGCTTGCAAAAGCCACGGGAGAGGGTTCAATATCTTCACCTTGGATATCTAACCTACCGATTTCTCTACTTTCTTTGTTAATTTCGGACTTATGTCTCTTGGAAAATCTTTCAGTATGATATGAAATGAAAGTCTTTTTCGACCAAAAAAAAAGGGAAGAATCTTTGGTTCGCAGGAAGAGTTAGTGAGTACCATCTCGTAAGAGTTAGTGTTCGTTTAGCGTAATTTGTTAGATTTCCCTTAGTGGTTCACCTCGAAAAGGTTGCAACATGTATATGAAACCAAAATTGGGGTGGAGTTAGCGCGACCTAGGAAAACAAAAAGATGGTGAGTGTTTGTGGTGAAAGCAAATTTGTGGAAGATTTACATTAATTTGGATAATGACTTAAATAGCTGCCGGATGAGGAAGTTTTAGACTGGAAGATAGAATGCATGAAAGATTCAGAGGACAACGCTTTTGTTTTGTCGACCTTGTTAAAGTTCCATTTGGTTGCTTGCACAGTATAATATTATCATCTTTTTAACAGAAGAAATGAACTTTCATGTGTATTTGACCTTCCAAACCTTTGTGGCTTTGCGTTTGTGTATTGCCGGCAAAAGATCATGCATGTTGTGTGGGTTGACAATTAATAATTGTCTCAACAATTTCTTTTAAATTTCCAGTTCATCCTTTTCTCTTTTTCCTTTTTTGTGATGAACAGCCTAACAAGTTGCATTGGTTCATGGCTATTTTTAGTAAAGTTTGTGGGTTGAAATCTTTCGATATATGCATGCTAAACGAACTATTCAAAGGGAAGGAGAATACCTATTGATGACGAGAGCAGTGACAAGGTACAGGAAGGAGCCTGGTCAATCTCTTGCCCGTTTCGATTTCTCTTACATAACAGTTTTAACTCCTAAAAGCCTCAAAAGCAATCAAGTACCAGAAATTGGAGGAATGATCCAAAGAATCCGACTTTCTTTTAGTTGATGAATCTCTCTTTGATTATCACTGGCAAAAAGAGACTTATCCTAAAGATACTGCTATGGGACTATTGACATTGTGAACCCCATCAGTCCAGGTATACCATCCTAAGCCATACTCACCATCCAGTTCATTCTTCATATTACAATCTGCTACGACCGGGATTGTGAAGCTTCGCTTCTGCCCGATACGATCAAAGGACAACTCCGTTGGTTCGATCGTAACAGAAGTTCCCCTCGGCTTTTGGACGATTGAGATATAAACAGCCTTGTTGTTTGGCCCGGCATTCATGACGGTTCGCTTCACAGTGATGGTGCCAGTAAGTCTCGAGAGTTGAAGAGACGGATAGTTCAGATCACTTGACACAGTCTTCGTTCTCGGGCAGCTGTAGCTATTAAGTGGTTCCCCGAGGCCACATAGATAGTCTTGGTAGTCCGAGATTGCTGCATCATAGACAAGGCCGGGGTCTGCCGCTCTCTGTGGCACCAGATGCCCCGATCCATATGCGAAGGAGTTTGCAGCATTTCTTGTAACCTCTGTTATTGGCATGTTCACGGTGTTGACCTGAGTAGCTGCAATTGGAAATTCCAAACATTTAGATTAAAGCTAATGATATGTATGCCCTCCTAGTTGGTCTGTCCTCCGTTTTTCCTCCTGTTGCTATGCTAAACACCTCACCATGACAATTAGTGACTTACAACTCGAGCTTATTAATCTTCTTTCGTTTCCCATTAAGGAGGAGGGTAATCAGTTTGGGATTTTAATTATCAACCTGTGGTCATAAGGGCTGATCTTATAGCGGCGCTGCTCCATTTGGGGTGAACAGCTTTGAGAAGAGCAGCTGCAGCAGCCACATGAGGGGTCGCCATAGAAGTTCCCGAGTCCAAATTGTACTCCACGGTTCGAGGGTCTAGCTCCGATGTCGACACAGAATCTCCCTTGCTCCACGCCGCCAGTATATTCAATCCCGGGGCTGTGATGTCAGGCTGAGAAGGGGAGGGGAAGGCAGGAGGAAAAGGGAAGTTGGTAGAAAATCAAGAGCTCAGCAATTCCGGTCCGTCAAGAACTTAGATTTCATCGAAACTGAGTAGAGGCTTAAAAGTCGTACCTTGAGAATATTAGGGTCGACGAGGTTCGGACCTCTGCTGGAGAACGAGGCCATAACCGGCGCCGGCTTTGTGTTGATCACTGTCTCTGCCGATGCTATCATTGCCTCCGGATTCTTGGCAGTTCTGATATAGTTGAGAATTGTCATGGCAATATCATAAGTCACTTTGGTCATCGGAAGACAGTTGACGGGGGTCGGAGCATCGGGCTCATCAATGACGGTGTCGATGATGATTAGACCGACGCCACCGGCTCTCCTCACTTCCAACCCTTTGTCAAATGATGTTCCATTGCCTCCTAAAGCGCACAACACTATTTTCCCTTGTACTTTCTCAGGAGAAAGGGAATTAGGGAGGCATAGACTGGAAAAATGCAAGGAAAAAAAGAGTAACGGAGATATAAATATACGGGAAAGCCAAAATAATTGCGAGGGATATGAATAGTTTCTCACTCGTTAATGTTCACGGGGACATCTGGGGCAATCACGTCTCCGGCATAAGCTAGTGGATAGAACTTGTTCAAATTGTATGGAGTGACTGATCGTCCCTGTAGAGATGGAATTGCAACAAAACAAATTGAGTTCCCATCAAACAACTATCTAACACGAGGTCAGAAACTGATTCATCTAGAAAAACTGATGGTGTCCAGTGGAGGTGGTGCATAACATCATCTTTCCTTTCTACCTCAATCAACATTCCGTTTCCCAGCATTAGAGGCCCGACGAAGGCTCGGTCAAGGCTGCTGGCCGCGACTGTCATGACCCACGGAGCCGTGTTCGATAGAGTCGACCTGGCAGGGCCGGCGTTCCCAGCTGAACACACCACCACAACCCCGCTTCTCGTCGCCTGGAACGTGCCAAGGGCTAGAGAGTCCTTATTGTAAGGGAGAGGCCTATTGACGCCTAGGGAGATGCTCAGGACGTCGACCCCATCGCCAATGGCATCGTCTATGGCGGCCAATATGTCCTCGTCAAAGCAAGTGGTTTCTATTTGGTTGGTCACGTCGGGGATCGCCCAACACACCTTGTAAATGGCCAGGTGGGCGAGCGGTGCACCACCCGTCGCGGTGCCCCGCGCGAGCCCGCCGAAGGCGGAGACGTCCGGAACCATTTGGCCTCCAACCGTGGAGGCCGTGTGGGTCCCGTGCCCGTCCACGTCGCGAGGCGACCGGTAATCCAAGGTGGTGTTGAGAGGCCCATAGGATTCCTCGTACCCTTTGAGGTAGAATCTTGCTCCAATGAGCTTTCTGCAACATGAGAGTTCATCGTAAACAGTGCACTCATGAGCCAAATCTTCTTTGGTTTTATAATGTCTTGATGGACGTGGCGACAGTTCTTACAAAGAATGTATAGGGTGCATTGATTTGAGCGGAATTTTTTTTTTTTTGCAAATTAACTTTTCGAAATTTCATGCTCAGTCAACGGAAAATCATATATAGTTAAAGAAAACATAGATGCTTAAAATAGGCAAATGAATTATCTAACCTGAAAGGGAAAAAAATATTTTAGAGAATTTTCTCGGAAAAGATTCTCCTTTATCATGATATTTTCCCCGAAATAAAGACACTTATAGTCCCACACTTTGCAATCCTTTTATAATGAAATGTGGTTTCAAATTTAGGTATTTAGTCTCATGAGTAGAAAAAGTTATTTTCAATGGAGCCCTTTATTTCTATGCACTAAATGAATCTATAAGATAGATGGCCAAAGTCATTACCTACTAAAAAGAAAATTTGCGAGATTTCACATTAACCATATTTGAAGATGATTACCTGTTGCAGTGGCATGAATCAAACTCTTGTCCGGTTTGACAGACTCCTTTCCAAGATCTTGGGATGGCCCCCATTCCTCTGTCACTGAAGCTCTTCGACTCTGGCCATACGCCTAATGATAAGGGAAACGAAGATCCCCCATTAACACTCATGTTGCATGTGATGCATCATACACTTTTGGGAAAAGTACCCGAACTGCTAATATAATGGAACGATTTTTAGGTGCTTCCAAAAAAATAACGTATATATATTTTTCTTGCAAGAACATGAAGAAATTCGAGGTTCCGTGATTGGCGGGATAGACTACATGCGACGCTTCGAGATCACCTTGAGTTTGTCTCTATGTTTTGGGACTTACCACTGTCCAAAAGGCCAACAACCACTCCTCTTCCATATTTGGCTTTCTTCCACAGGCCTTGTCCCAATCTATCATGGTCCCAAAAGTTCCATGGTTGCCTCTCTTCTTGCAAGCCCACAAATTTCCATGACCTTGTAGTCTGCAAAGAATACTTCCCCGGCTCGCTTCGTATTACCGATACCACTCCGTCTGTTTCTGTTCTACGAAATATAGCCAGCATGTATAAGTGCATACTGTTATGATCGACTCGATCGATCAAATTTACTAATAAAAAATGGACTTCTGAAGAAAACCCCCCTTTTTTTTCAAGTACCCGATAACTTGGAGGCTTCGTTTGGAGTGAGAACAGCAGCAAAGGCATTGATGCTGTTCTTATAACTGTAGAGAAGAGAAGATCTGGCCTCTTCCACTTCAATCCCTTTGACTGATGCTAGATGTGAGAGGTGGTAGTCCTCTATTTCGTGCTTTGCTTTGCTTCCGTCGTACTCCCCGAAATACACTATGTGTACCTAGCGGCATCAACCATTCGAATACTCCAACTTATAAGCACTACTGTTGATGCTAACCTTCATGATAAAGCAGATGCAATTAAGTCCAAAACCTAAGATTTAGAACCTGGCGTTGCGCGCACGACGAGGGTAAGGGAAGAACGCAAATGAGAGAAAAGAGGAGGAAAACATAGTTCATCGCTCGTCTCAAATGACTCTTGAATTTGAGGGGATTGCGCTCTAGATGGTGGAAAAGAAAGATGTGACTTTATAATGAGGATAAGTGAGGAAGATCTGATTTTTTTTTGATAACTCCAACTTTGACTCAGGAGAAGGTAGTTTTGAATTTGGATTTTCCGTTAGATTACTTCGTCGAGATAGGATTTGTTGATTAATATCAATATTTTGCCCATGAAATATTAGATAAATTGAAATATTAAATATTTGAAGTTTGAAGATATAATGGAAAGATTGCTGATTAGTATCACCACCTACACTTCTTTGGCAAGATTATTTCCCAATTTTTTTTCATAAACCTAGTTTAGTCTTAGATATTGTTACTTTACCAATTTAGTAATAATTTTTTTTTGATACTTTGTCAATATAGTGTTTTTACCTAATTGTAGCTAACAATTACTGACACAAATATTGGTTGTCATAGGAGGCTTGAACGACGACGTTGATAATTTTTTAACTATTTAGACATAATTGAACTCTTTTTTTTTCTCCTTCTATTTCTTCTATTTCTTATTCCTCTCCATTGGCGCGACCTCAGGGATGATCTTGTAAATGGGCATGAACGGTGCCGATATTAATACTTTTTAACATTTTTAGAAAATTTAAGCTTTTTTTTCCTAGTTTTTCTTAGTCCACACGCAGCCTTGGCTATGGGTGAGTATTGTTTTAGGTAGAACGAGAAGCTGGAAATCTGACCAATGGGAACTGATTACTCTCTAAGTTCCAAAGTGTAATGGCTGCATCTCAACCTTCTCTGGGAATTACTGTGTAATTATTTAGGCATGGATTGTAGCTTAAGGGCCCGGAAATTTTTCGGTTAATATTGTAATTTTTGTGTGGATGTGGAAATTTCTGAAAATTATTTTTGGATCCCGAAAATTAATTTTATTTCGTTTTGGCCCCAAAAATATTTAGTTTTATTTTGGGAGGATTTTCTGAATTTTTGAGAATTTTCTCGTATTTTTATTTAATTTATTTTTAATTATTAATAGTATGTTATTATTTTAATATTTTCCACTGTTTTGACTGAGTCAACGCGTATCGATCCAACCACACGTTTGACCAGCCCGACTAGGATTAGATCAGCCAGAATTGTGCAAACTGACCTAACCCCTCAGTCTCTCTTTTCTCTCAGGTGCTACTTCAAACACCTGGATAACACGTCGCGTTTTGGGCCAGCCACCTCAAGGGTCTCGTTGTTGGCAGGCGTCATGGCCACTAATTATTAATAGTATATTATTATTTTAATATTTTCCACTGTTTTGACTGAGTCAACGCGCTATCGATCTAACCACACGTTTGACTAGCCTGACTAGGATCAGATCAGCCATAATTGCGCAAATTGACCCAACCCCTCAGTCTCTCTTTCTCTCATGTGCTACGTCAAACACCTGGATAACACGTCGCGTTGTGGGCCAGCCACCTCAAGGGTCTCGTTGTTGGCAGGTGTCATGGCCACTAGTTGGCCATCACCTGTCGCCGGTGAGCTTGTTTTCTCTCCAGCCACATTTCCTCCCCTGTTTTCAAACCTATGCACCAAGCTCTCTTTCGACGTCGATGTCCCATCTTTGGCCACCGTTTGACAAGCCGTTGGTGTTGTTGTGCTCCTTGCAACACCCTCTTCACACCCTAGCCAATAGTCTCATCTGTCTCTCCTCGTCCATCTCTGTTGATAGCCGCTTGAAGAAGCCTCCACGGCTCGAGTGTGCCTTGTTTTAACTAAGAGCTTCATCGCCGGAGATCGAGCAATCCATCAATCTAGAACTCATGTCGTTGCTTTCAATTGATTCCTAGGTACCCCTATTCCCTAGTATGGCTTTAGTTGCAATTAATTTGGTCTAGTTTGGGCAATTTCACGATTTGAACGTTGTTTGCCCTAGAAACCCTCATCGTTGACGTGGGTCAAGCCATCGTGCCGTTTGGGCAACCTTCAAGCATTGCCATCGCCACCAATTGGTTCATGGACATCCTCAGAACAAAGCCCAACCCTTTAATTTGATTGATATGATCCCAGTCGCAAGGATTGAGCCTCAACTAGCTGAGCCTTAATCGGGTCAAGTTTGACCTGAGACACCTTCCGTCACTGTTCAGACTGTCTCGCCTTCTCCAACTACCGTACAGGGGCTTGCCAGCCACCTAGCAATGCCCAGGGACAATGATGATGCCCATCTCGTCGTCCAGCCATGAGATCCAGCTCCAGCATGCTTGACTGGAGCTCGATCTGGACCCGAGACCCTCATCGGCGTCGTTTTTCCTTACTGTTGCCCCTCGTTGTCTTGCTTACATCCCCGAACATCCTCCCACGATCAAGAAACGCCTCCGAGAAACTCTTCGGAGCCTCGCCAGAGTTATCGCTAGAGCCACCACCGAAGTCCTATGTGCCTGGGCCGTCCTTCCTTGGTGTTGGGCCAAAGCTTAGTGAGCCTTAGCTAGCCCAAGCGTGAATCAAAGAAGAGAAAATCGTGTCGCCGCGGTTTGTCATTACCAATAGCCGTTTCAGGAGAAATTGAGGTGAGTGGACCTCTTATCCCTAAATTAGGCTCGTTTACCACTTTAGTCGAAATTATTAGAGGATGAGCTAAGCAAGAAAGAGCTGATGGAGGAAAAGGAAGATGAGGAAGACTAGGTGATGGAATTAGTCCTAAGATTTGATGAGGAAGAAGAAGACCCTGAAGAATGGGCGGTACCTAACCGCCCAGTAGATGCATGATGGGTTGTAGATAGATATGTAAGGCAAAATGGACAAGTTTTGGAGAGGCATGAGATGACACTTTGGGATTGGAACAAGAATATCTAGACGTGGGTCCCTCATCAGTATTAGGTTTTGTATTTTGAAGTGACTGGGGGCCCGCTACATTATCATGGAGAGTGCCACAAGGCAACCTAAGGTAGGTATGAGCAATGGCACATCGATCCTGATGGGGGTGACGATTCAGTTGATGGTATTATGATTGATCATTGGGTTAGTTTAGCCTAGGTTGATCTCAAGACCAAACTTCTCCCCCATGTGTCAGTAAGACCTCCATTCCCCCATTAATTTTGATTGTATATTTTACGGGTTTCAGCGTTTAGCAGACTGGTTGTGTGGGGCATGTATGTGGATAAACTAATGTACACTTTTATGTATAATGATGTAGATATTTCGAGGAGAGTTGTAATTATTTATTTTTCTCGCTTTTGTTGATTGCAACTCTAAGGATTTAGAGGGCCAGCAACCTACTTGAGACATTGCGGAATTTGGCCAAGCACGAGGAAGGTAATGGAGACTGTCGTGTGCTTAGGAGCAAAGCGTGACACAAAGTGTGAAGGATAGGTTCTAGATTCCAAAATTTAAGGAATCTATTTTGAAAAATAAGTTCCAAGTTCTTAGATTTGGCACCTGGAACCTAGTCCCAAAAATAAATTTTTGTGTTTTTCTTGAGTTGTTTCTCCAGATGATCCTATAATATTTTATGGAATTTGATGATGAATAGTAAGTCTGAATTACTAATATATGTTTTCATTACTAGAATATCTGTGACTATAACTTTTCTTTATTAATGTTTTGCATTTTCCATGTGTCTTATGGGTGGTTAATTTCGACAGCAAATGGTAGTCATGAGAGATGATAATTCATTACAATCGTTTAGTGAATAAAACAAATGAAATTTGTT
The DNA here is from genome assembly GCA_019926035.1 of Melaleuca alternifolia. Lineage (NCBI taxonomy): Eukaryota > Viridiplantae > Streptophyta > Magnoliopsida > Myrtales > Myrtaceae > Melaleuca > Melaleuca alternifolia. The sequence continues at coordinate 1,413,861 of JAGKPW010002341.1, forward strand.
AGATCTTGCAATAGACCCTAAAATTTGTGACATGGCGGGTTCTAGGTTCCATGGTATGTAATATAAGTTTCAAGTTCCAAAAAATGTGGAACATTTTCCAACCAATGGGTTTCAGGTTCCTTATAGGTTTCATATGGAAGTTGGAACAACTCACTTTAGCCTTGATGATGACAAATGACCTTCATCTACTAGCAATTTCTGTTCTCTCGTTAATATTGTTCTTCTTAATAATTTTTTAGTGGTGTCAATAATAAAGAGTATTTTTATTTTTTTGTAGTTTCGATAGAATTCAAAATAGAAGTTCTTTCTTGCCACATATTCGAAGTTTTTGGATAATTGAAGAATATTAGGCTGCATTAATTATTAAAGATGAGTAAGATCGAAGTGCCAAAAACAACACGTTGAAGATATATTTGGATTGTCTCACTTTATTAATAGCATCAACATTAAGATGGGAAAACACATGCACACGCGCTTGAATAAGCATTGATAGAAAAATGACTAGCATCTTGGGAAGGATCTTAAATTATAAAAATATGAGTTTTGCATAGCAAAATGATTATTCGCCATATAATATTCTCACTTGTGTTAAATATGGCCACTTTGTAGTGTTATTCTTATATGTTCCAAGTGCTAATTCTTGATATGAATGAGTGTTGTGGAAGTTCTAAAATTTTTTACGAAAGTATAATTAAGTTTTGAAACTTATCCTAAAGTACAATTGACTTTGAAAATTTTTAGAAAGTGTATTCAAGTCCTGAAATTTATTAAATTGGTCGAATCAAGTCCTTTATTTAATTTTACTTTTTGAAAATTTTTAAGACTCGTTTATTTTTTTGTGAAAAGTTTTAGGATTCAGTTACACTTTTGGAATTTTTAGGATCTTTTGCCACAAGTTTAAGACTTCTAGTACACTTATCACTTCTTAGGATATAACTTCAAGTCTCATAATATGATCTATCTATACTGTATATAAAGCCAATTTTAAAATTTAATATTCAAGTTGACCAAAACACTCTTATCTCATGTCAGTCTCAATAGGAAAAACAAAAGAAAACAAAAGGAGCATTATATGTCATGAATGATTAAAATTCGAAACTTCTTGATAATTTTCTAACAAGTCTCTTTGTTTAGTGCATTCCTCACATTTGAAATTTATATTCATATCCTCTTGCTAAGAATAATCTAAATTCATTGTGAATCGAGCATGTGTGTGAAAATAGTTCAATGTAAAGAGTTCTACCATGTGATAGAGTAGTCTTATTTGGTAGTAAAATTTCTCATCTCATTAACCAACCCACCCTTAAAATCTATTCTAATTTAATCATGTGATTTGAATTCCCCCAAAAAAACATGTTAGATAAAGTTTGAAACTCATATTCAGGCCTAATCTCCCAATAAATGCCAAACTTTAGGTTTGGTCCCAATTTTTCCTTGAATTGTTTTTTGTCTAGATAAAAAAAACCCCAAACTTTATGTTGAGTCTAAATTCTACCACGAACTGCCTAAAAAGGAAAACCCTCCAACAATAGTCTAATTCCAAATTTGCCTAAACTTTTCTTTGTCAAGAAAACTTGCCAACTTTAATTCTAATCCCTATATTCTTTGAACATTTTTTTGTATAAAAGAAACATCAAATCTACCTCCTTTAATCTTCAGTTTAGAAATTGCCATTAGTTGTAACAGTCGCATTTTTGGACCGTGTTCACGATTATGGCTCCGGGGAATTTTTAGGGAAATTTTATAATTTCCTTTTTGATTCACAAAAATTGTGCGAGGCTTTTGGATTGTCAAAATTGGTTTTAAAATTTTATTTGGGCCCAAAATGTCATAATTTTGGTATTGGGAAGTTTTAGTGAATTTTAGCAAATTTTCTCGAATTTTTACTATTTATTAAATCAATTTTCGAAAATTAAAATATTATTATTTTATTAAAATTCTGAACTGGCCAGCGAATCAGCCGTTCCAACTGTGCGAACCGGAAAGTCCAACCGGGTCGGACCGGACGGCACGCATTGTGCACGCGCGTGGCTCTCTCCCTCTCTCATTCTTTGTGGCATTTCGGCAAATAATTGATGTGCACCAATCAACTGTTGCAATCGTCGCCTCAACGGTCGCCTCGCCGCTGCCACCACCCACCACCTGACCTGAGGGGACGGCCGGGGTAGCCAGCAATCAACAGGAGGTTGCCGCGTGGCGTCAGCGAGTTGATTTTCCGCTCACCCCCAACCATTCCCCTGCGGTTTAAACCGAGCTCCCTCTTTACTTTCGACCCATGCCATTTCCAGCTCATACCTCCTATTGTCTCGCCATTGGTGCCACTGGGAAGCCAGCAGCGTCATCTTTACAACGCCATCAACCGCCGCCCTCGGTTTCACTGGAGTCGCCGCCGGTAGCCCCCGAAAGGTGGCTTCACGGTTAGGGTTTTCTAGAAATTTTTCCAGAAAATCGCAACGATAGGCCCAAAAAACCGTAGCCTAATCCGGTGAATTTTCTTTATTCCAATCTCCTTAGCTCGATTGGTTGTCACCAATCGATTGCTTGAGGTCCCTATACCTTGTTCCGACCTTTGATTCGTTCGATTTGGCCTAGGTTGGAGTGGGTTCGGCGGTTTTCAAGGTGAGCTCAAATAGATCTCGCCGGAGCCCTAGCCATCGCCACTGCCGTTGGCACTATAACAGCCCACAATTTGGACTTTTCCTTTCTCTTTCTTCCCTCAATTCTCTTTCTTTTTCCTCTTTTGTTCACCGACTTCTCCCTCCCCCTTCTTTGACTTTCTCTTTTTTTATTGCCCCCTCCTTTTCTTTTGCCTTGTTGCACATTGCCTCCTGCCATACACCACCACCTATCCCATCTCTCTCTCTCTCTCTCTTATCCTTGCAAGCCGTGCGAAGGGGGAGGAGGCCACGTCTAATCTCTCACCTCCTGTCTCTTCCCTCCCTGGTGCCTGAGTCTTCTTCTTCTTCCCTTGCGCTGGCCCGACGTCTTCTTCTTCTTCTTCCTCCATAGTTGTTGTCTCGATTTCCATGTTCTCATCGTCTTTGACTTGGGCCACCGAGCAACGTGGCTGCCGTCGACCGCCTCGTTAGCCGCCATCGCCTTCGTCTACCGTCTTGAGCTCCACCGACCGCCGTGCTCAGCTTGTCGTCTTGCCGCGGCTCAACAAAAATGACACCATCCTTGCTCCTTCACTTCAGCCATCGCCCCAAACCGACAACTTCGAAGCCTCCTTAGCTCGCTGCCTCACCATCGCCCAGTGGAGCTTCCAACGTCGTCCAGCAGCTTGCGCCTCAAATCCCACCTCGAGCCAGCTGAACCCTCATCGCCAAACCTCCCCTGCTCTGCTTCCAGCTTCCCGTCGCCTCGGCTCTCCGAGTTTGGCCACGGTTGGCCCTGCTCGACCTTGAATTGAGCCTACTAGCCCTGATCTGAGCCGCCGAGTCAACTCAGTAGCTCGCCAGCCTCACCGGATCCAAACTTAGCTCGCAGGAGCAACTTGCTGGATTTCTAACCGGAAACTTCGCCGGAAACCTCGCCGGCGACCAGCCAAGGACTAGCCGGAAAATCCGCCACCGTCGCCATCGCGTCGCACTGAGCCGAGTCGGGGAATGTACCCATGAAAAACGAGGATTGTAGATTGGTTGGATTTTTCGTGGACCATCGTCGCGAAATTAAATTGAAAAGCTTGGATTGGAGGTAAGTTGCCTCCTAATCCCCAATTAGGGCGGTTACACGCTCTAGTAGCTAATTATTGGTTTAATTGGGTGTAATTAATAGCCAATTGATTGATTAGGGGGTCGGTTGATTGATTAGGAATTCGATTTAGTAATTTTTGGAGGATTTAGGGATGATTTGATAATTTTAGCCAATTAAGGAGTGATTTAGTAAAATTGGATAGCTAGAGGACAAATTGGTAATTCGTTAGCTCTAGTTAGTTGGTTTGATAGCTATTGGAATTGATTTAGTAATTTCTAGAATTACCGTGGGTTTTCCTAATTTTGGCTAATTACAATTTTGCTAATTACAGCTTAGGATTTTAAGGGATAATTGGCTGAATTATAGAATTTAATGATAATTTGATAATGAAAAGGCTTTGATTAATTTTGATAATTAGCTGAGCGAGATTAGATTGATAATTTACGTAATTAGAATTTATTTATTACAAATTCGCCTAATTAGTGGTGGATTATTTAAGTTGATATTTATTTGGAAGTTTAATTATATTGTCGTATTGGTTATTTAATGTAATTGATTGTGCAATTGGATGTGATTGATAATCGATTATGATTGACAATTGACTGTGATTGAATTTAATTGTGGTTGACATTTGATTGTGGTTGATAATTGGTTGTGGTTGTAAATTGATTGTGATTGTTATTTAATTAAGCCAATTTTAATTGATTAATTTATTAGTTGTGGACTTAATTGTTTAATTAGTGATCAAGACTGATGAGGAGTGACGATTAGTGAGCTAATTAGATATTTGGACCAAGTAACCATGATACGAGAGTTAGGTTATCTAATTGGATAGGGACCCTAGAGTGAGGGCTCTCCTAATTGAGGATTAGGTGGTAGATTTACTGAGATATTTATATCTCAACCCGTCGTGGTAACCATTTTTCAGGTGTATGATTGGAGATCGAATTTTGGAAGCGAGTCCTGTGGGAGTTGATAGGGCGAAGACTCGCACTTCCACTAGAGACTTGAAGGCCAGCGACATGCCTGGGACGTCGCTATTCTTTGGTCAAAGAGAAAAAGAAAATCGAGAATCGTCGTGCGCTCGGAAAATCGGGGCGTGACTGGCACCGTTGGACTCGTGCTGGTCCGGTGAGTAAAACCCCCAACCTCCCTCCGATCCTTTTGGCTGGCCTAGAATCAATGGATTAAAGCTCGAATGCCCTAACCTTCTTCCTCGGAAATCCTAGGTTGAGCCGTCGACTTCTTGGTCGGTTTTCTCACAACTTCGACTACGTCAGCCCTCGTCGTCATCGCCATTCGACTCGCCGTCGAACCAGCTTTTGTTTCCGACCGGTCTCGAGTCTCGGTTGGGCCGGAGGACGGTGAACGGCGAAGAAACCCGTTGAGCTTCTAACGACCTGACTCGTGACCCAAAAGATTGAACCAGGTTTGTTCGAGGTTCGTCGGAGCCATCGCCATCACCGGAGGCTAGTCAGCGGGCCAGGCAGCTCGGCCTAGCCACTCGACCAGGTAGCCAGCCCGACCCAGCCTCGGTGGGCTAAGAAGAAAAGAAAAGGAGAAAAGAAAGAAAAGAAAAGAAAAGAAAAGAAAAGAAAGGGTGGGAAAAAAATAGTTATTTTTCTCTTGGCCTTCAGTAGGTGTCTGGATCAGCAGGGTGGAAGCCAAGAGACTCACAAGTGTGTGGGCTCTAAACCTTTATTAGGCGCATTCACTACTTTAGTAGAAATTGTTAGAATTCCTAGAATTTCTAGAATTGCTAGAATTCTTAGAAGTTCAGGGTTAGCAAGGCCTCGATAGATTACTTGGATAGTTAGATAGAATGTTTAGATTGACTGACGTGAATTAATTCGTGATGGGACCTCGTTCGATGTGAGTGGTGCAATAGGGCCAACGATTGGCATGATGGAAGTGCCAAGGGCACGGAAATTTACGAAAGTTGAGAAATTCAACTTTAGTGCGATATCGGAAGAAGTTTGAGTGAGGGGGAGTTCGTCGTGGACAGCCACGTACCCCATAATTGTTATCTCTATTTAATCGTTCCTTTCAATATTTATTTTCGTAATTTATTTAATAAATTAGTAATTTAATTATTAATCTTGCTATTTATTTATTAGTTATGTTGTTTCAATTACTAGCCTTGCAATTTATTTTCTATTAGCTGTAATATGATTACAATCCTGCAATTTAATTATTAGCTATTTAATTTATTTATTTCCATTTCATTAATTATCGTTTAATCGCTTTACCTAGTTAGTCAGTTCGTTGCGGGGCAACCTTATTTGACGAATATGGTGTATTGAATTAGTATTCGATTAAATTTCTTAATTACTTCATTAGTAACGATTGATTATTCTTAGTAACCATGAGCCGGGGAGTCCCATTGGGTAGTTTAGCCAGGAGTTGGTGGCAGCAATGCCAAGACTAAGATTGAAGTGAGGTGATAAGAAGTGATCCCCCGTTAAGGATAGCTAGCCTTCCACCTAGAGACCGAGAGTTGGGAGGGACGTTATAGGGATCCTAGGGTAGGGGTTTTCCTAATCTAGGGTTAGGGTTTATTCACTGAGATACCAAGTATCTCACTCCACCACCCCACCATTCCAGGACCCAATTATGGACTCGGAGGAGGAGCTCTCAGACTTGGAAGACCCATTAGAGGAGGAGGACCCCCAGGAGGAGGAGCTGTTGGAGGAGGAACCTCACAAGGAGGAGGATTGGGATCAGCTAGAACTGGAACCTCTGGAGGAGGAGGACCTGGAGCAGCTGGAGGAGGACTCAAAACCTGAGGCTCCCTTTAGCTCGGATGAGGAGGTTGAAGACTTGGAGGAAGAGATAGGGATGGTCCCTGACCATCCTGTTGATAGAGGGTGCGTGGTAAGTAGGGAGGTAATAAAGAGCGGCCTGATCATGGAAACCCAAGAGCAGATGGAGTGGATATGGAACATCCCGAAGCAAATTTGGATTCCTCACCAGCACGCAGTAGAGTACATCGGTCCTCGGGAAGCGAGATGAGCTACCATTCAGAGCAATGTGGAGTGCCTTGGGGAAGGTACGAGTCTGGACATAGTGACCTCGACAGGGCAAGTGACTCGGAAGACGAGACCGTTCTTAATCCAAAACCCTATTTTAATCTACATGAATACCTAGATTCGCTCCTTACACCATAAGGTAGTACACCCATCCACTTTACCCGTGACTTTTGATTGTGTAGCTGTGCGGAGGAACGCATCCTAGGCTTTTGAAATTTCTTCCAGGTCAGATTTTTGTAATCAGGGATTATGTGAAAATGACTTGAAGTTGATATTTAATGGTGATATTTTATGGATTCTATCTTGGTCCCTCATCTATTAGTAACTGTGATTCGGTTTATTTAATGACGGAGACATGAAAGTTACGTTGGAAGTTGAATTGAATTGGATCCTGAAAGTATAGATCGGAGATAGTCACGAGTCCAAGATTCGGGGCGTGACATTAGTTATTTGATGTGGTATTTTTCATGTTGGTAACAATTCCATAGCAGCAAGGTGAACCATTCTTTGATATTAAAATTTGGGAGAACGAATGGCGACTTTTTGACAAAGGGTTAATAGGGGCATATTTGGGGCTAAACTTGAAGTTTATGGTATATTTGGGATAGAACTTAAAGCTAGGTTTCTTTTAGACAAAGAAAAGTTCAGGGTAGATTTAGATTGGACTTAATGTTAAGGCTTTTTTTATTTTTTCAGACAAAGCAAAGTGTGAGGCAAATTGAAGAATGAACCTAAAATTAGGAGTGTTTTTATTATTATTATTATTATAGAGAATTAGGCCCTTATATTCATATAAAACTATTTTTTAGAACAAACTTTCTATTCCAAAAGTAGTAAAAATATTACCAAAAGAAACCACTATGTAGTTAAAATAATAAAGCAAAGAGAACTGCACTAGCACTAATTTTTTAAGGAAATTGACTCAAATGTTTCCCTGAACTTTTGTTAATGTGCAATGTCATCCACAATCTTATAATTTGATTAATGAGATTCTTGAACTTTTAATACATTCTAAGTTTAGTATATGGATTATATGAAAAAATTCAATGTTTTTCTTCTTTTACTTTAATAAATGGAATATATTGATTTGGCTTCTACTCTAGTACGTGTGAATGGTCAATAGAAAATTATTCCACATGGATTATCCACAAAAATTATTCAACTTAAAATATAATATAATAATTTTTTAAATTCGCTCAATGTGGAATGATAGACTATCCATGTTATTTGATGACACGAAAAAATCCATGTGTGACGGTATTTTTTTTTGTCCACTATTCAAATTTATAGGATTTTAAGTCAAATCAGCGAATTTCATTAAATTAAATTCATAGAAGTATAGCATTATACTTTCATACATATTTAGATATTTGATTGAACATTTATCAAAAGTTTAGACTTCACATATTAACAAATTAAAAATTTAATGATAACATTGCACTTTGAGCCAATTTTCATGAAGTATTCATGTGATTATCTCATTCTTTTAAATCTAGATGTGAGATTGTCAAAAGAGAAAGGAAGATGCAATTCCTCACACCATATCGAATGTACGTTGCTCTACCCACCCAAGACAGGCTTTCCTTTTCAAAGGGTTAAGTTTGTTATCAACCTTCTGTTCCAGGAAATGATATTTTGTCCCACCCTTTTCTGGTTCGAAGAGGAGATTACCAAGATACAATGCTTTTGTATCCGTCTTCCGCCTGTGAAACTCATCCATACCGAACTTTTTCCATGCCCGGGAAGTGCTTAGAGAAGAAAATAGAAAACTTCTTACGATTCAAGCTTTGACCTGACAATAAGTTAAAAACATTAATGCGTTCCTTTGGCGCATTCACTTGATGCTTAGTGGCTTGGAAAAATAACAAGAAGTTATCGATCCGAAACATTATAAATGTGTACTTGATCCGACCCGAAATGCAATAGGAATATAATCAAAACATTTGGGTTGGGTTGGGCCGTGTCGGATCTGATCGGGTTTGTGTGTGTGGTATTTTATAGATTAATATGTACATGCATTTTATTTTCGAGTCGACCTGAAAGATGACCTAACTCTATCCGAAACATTATAGTGCCAAAATATTTAAATGAGTACCTGACCTGAAAAGTACCCCAGACTTCGGGTGGGGTCAGGTCGTGTTTGAAGTTAGTATATGTTGTTTGGTCTTGACACCCTTATGCATAATAATGTGTGACAAAGTTGGAATTTCCCGCCCTGCTCTTGTTACAGCCATCATCTTCACATCCTTTGCCCAATGAAGGACTCCGAGAAAGAAGTTCAGCCAAAATTGCGAAGTGTAATGAGATGGGGTCACCTAGTCGAAGATCCTTCTGAAGTTTAAAACTTCTGGACAGTCCATCATGGATGAGCAGAGCAGAGCAGAGTATAATGAACTGTGTAAATCTAGGCTTCCCAATATTTTATCAAGTATTACTCACAAGCTTTTCACATTTTCACCTTAACTCCCACAAAAGCTCTTCCCCTTTCGTTTCTTCTACATTAAGTCTATGATTTCACATGCACTCACAAAGTTCTCTCGTATACTTCTACCCCAAAAAAGCTAATTGCTAAGGACAAATATTACAACCGAGGAACCTGTTCAGACTGTTTGCTAGCAATTTGGAAGAGTTCCCAAATGAGAGATGTGGACCTACGGATGGCCCTTTAGAAAATAGGCTATTGTCTCCTTTTCACATCTTCTTCGTAAATATTATGACTTATCTATCAAGACCATCTAAGGAGAAGAATAATAATAAGACCCAAGTCCCGATTATCATATGGTTCCATTCGTACGTATATACAGCATAATTGAGGTAATCAAAATCGATCATATTTCTTTGCATTGAATTTTAGAAACCCGTAGCAAATCTTGCCAAAAGGGACAAGGTAAACCTTCTTTATTCATGGCAGATAATTTTCGTAAAACCACTCATATTTTCCAATGCTTTCCTAATTTTTCTTATCTCTACATTTCTAAATTCTCCATTAAATAATAAAAGGGAACAATTGCAAGCATGAAAAACAAATAAAATGCTCGTTTTTTTTTCGAAAAAGAAAGAAAGAAAGAAAGCCTATGCTAAAGATATTGCCATGGGACTATTCACATTGTGAATCCCATCATTCCATCCATACCATCCAAAGGCATAGTCATCTCCAAGACTTCTATTCACCATGTCATCTCTCACTTGGACTGTAACGGTGAAGCTTCTCTTTTGGCCGACGCGATCGAAGACCAACAAACTAGGTTGGATCGTCACCGCGAAACCCATCGGCGGTTTGACATGTGAGAAATAACAACTGTTGGGTTTACCGCCTACATTTGTGACAGTTCTCACCACTGTGACAGTCCCATTTAGTCTACTGATTTGGAGAGTAGGATAATTTAGATTGCTTGAATCGATCCTCTCGTTTGGGCATTGCAAGCTGGGGTCCTTGATCCCAAGGCTACATAGATACGCAACGTAGTCTGAGTACGATGCATCGTATACGAGGCCGGGGTCGGCTGCTGCCTGCGGCATTAGGTGGCCGGCTCCCAATGTGAAGGGAGTTACAACAGTGCCTGCTGCATCGGTTATTGGATTGCCCATGTTATTCGACCGAAAAGCTGCAATATGAGAGACTTCAAAGAGTTAGGTGATGCTAAATTTCATCGTCATGTGCTCCGTTTTAAGGCAATGCTCGACATGATCAGACATGCAGAAGACACCGTGCACAATGTGAAAGGCGGAGAAAGAACCTAATGGTGACAAGACACAGCGTAATAACTTAAATCTGTAAACAATATATTGGCATAAATCAATACATTTTCAGCATTGGTGAATCTGTTAATGGTAGAACTTTCATAGAGACGGTAAACGCAGGTTGATACACGATTGTCAGCCCTAATTGTACCTTAATAACGAGATTTTGAGATGTTTTTTTACCTGTGGTGATAAGGGCCGATCTTATTGCCGCACTGCTCCATTTTGGATGGATGGCTTTGAGTAGAGCGGCCGCAGCAGCGACATGAGGGCATGCCATCGAAGTCCCTGAGTCGAAGTTGTACTTCACGATTCGAAAATCGCTTTCCAACTTCGTCGGCGAATCTGCCTCGGTCCATGCCGCCAATATATTCACTCCCGGGGCTGTGATATCAGGCTGAGGAAGGGGAAAAAGAATTTGTAATGCCATAAGTTAGAAATGTCATTGTGATTTTTCAATAGATTCTTCCTTGTCGTGAAGGAGGAAAAACAATGCTGGGGAATTATACCTTGAGAATATTGGCGTCGACAACATTCGGACCTCGACTTGTGAAGGGGGCCATAACGGGAGCAGGCTTGGCGTGCAGTACCGTCCTTGCCGGAACTATTCTTGCCATCGGACTCTCCGTAGATCGGATGTAGTCATAAATCCGAGTGGCATCGTGATTAGTCACGGCAGTCGCTGGAAGAACGTGGGGGTCACTCGTTAGCTCGGCTCCGTTGGCCGGGCCGTTACCCAATATGAATCCAGCACCACCAGCTCTCTTCACTTCCATACCTTTGCCAATTCTCGTCCCGTTTCCTCTAAAGCACAACACTACCTTCCCTCTTACCTTCTTTGGATCAAGGGAACTTGGAAGGCATTGACTGCAACGTATCCCCAAATAGCAAGATCAATTAGCAACTGATCCAAATATTTGGTAAAAAAATCATATGTTTTTTTTTAATATACAATTAATCACCCTGAGACGTTTTCGGATACGTTTGTGACTACTGCATCTCCAGCATAAATTAGTGGATACGTCTTGTTGGAATGATATGGAGTGACTGTTTGTCCCTGTACAAAGTAAGCCTTCAGCAAATATTATCACTGTCAAGACTGAGAGATTGGATTATTTATTAGTTGTGCTTCGCACACAGAGCCATCAAACATATGAAGAAATGATTGACTTTTCACCTCAATCAACATCCCGTTTCCGAGCTCCACGGGTGCGAGAAAAGCTCGGTCAATGGTGCTGGCACCGACGGTGATGACCCATGGAGCCGGGTTCGATAGGGTCCCCGGAGCAGGCCCGTTGTTCCCTGCGGCACACGCCACCACGATGTTGCTTTTGGCCGCGTGAAACGCCCCTATTGCTATGCCGTCCTGGGTGTATGTCGTGGGCCGACGGGTGCCAATGGAGATGCTAATCACGTCGACGCCGTCACCTATGGCATCGTCCATGGCGGCCAACATGTCCTCCTCGAAGCACGTGTTGCCATCCACCTTAGACGCGTTGGGGATCGCCCAACACACTTTATAGATGGCCAAGTGGACGAGCGGCGCACCGCCGGATGCAGTGCCGTTGGCGAAGCCACCGAGGGCCGAGACACGAGCCACCCTCCGGCCTCCCACGGTGGATGCTGTGTGAGTCCCGTGGCCATCTTTGTCGCGTGGCGATCGGTAGTCCAATGTGGTGTTAAGAGGACCATAGTAGTTCTCGTAGCCCTTGAGGTAGTATCTAGCTCCAATAAGCTTCCTGCAATTTCATCACCATTTGACTATTTTGTAGTATTTGTCGATAAGAAGCAACCTGAAGTGTTAATGCAATCAATAACAACGCAGCAAACTTCCTTAGTCTATTCATCACATAAAAATATCCTGAAAAGACTGGTCATGATCATTATCCACAATGCACGGGAAGCTCGCCAGAAGAGGGGAAAGGTCACAGGAAGGTGATAGCAAAGGTCCAAGATCGATTTTGTCACATTGTTTCTTGCATGTTTCCAACTAGAAAAACCGAAGTTGTAGCCGGCATTAAGTCCAAGCGCTAATCTTCACCAATCAGACGTAGGATTTTGCAAAACGACATGGGGTAGGGCATGGTGAAAGCCTTGTCCAGGCATGATTTCGGCTGGACACCCGTGGCGTTTTCGCAAAAGTCAAAGGAATCGACAGCAGAATACGAAAAAAGGCCAATGGGCCTACAAATAGATGTTCAAACAATTAAATCAGGGATTCCAGCACAAAGATAAAGATTTTGTTTTTTTTTTGGAACGTTCTAAAAAATCCTCACGCATCAGTTTTAGAAACAAAATTGGGTTTTCTGCTTTTTACGCTCAAATCTTGAAGTAATTATAAATCTTCCAGTAATGTTAAGAATCTCACCTAACTTTCTCTAAGTTGGAATTCAATTTTTAGAACTTTTCATCATCTATAATATACTTACTATTGTCAATATCCCATGTCCTTTTTTATGATAATTAGGTAATGTGATTGGATTTGTACATAGTACAGGTTGTACACTCTTCTTTTCACATCCTATCTGTATCGCAATTAATTGGGTGCTTATAATCTAAAAAGTAGATCGATTTCCCAAATCAATGGTGATGGATGTGAGCTGTGCAAAGAAAAAAGAGGTTAAATAGCATGTGTATCAACTTTTTATTCCTTTCCAAATTAGCCCACAAGGTTTACTGCCTGTAGAACTTACCACGTTTGGTCTCACTTCTTCAAAATCTCAGCTAATTTTAGTACAATTGAAAAGTTGAAATTTAAACTCCCGGGCCTAAAAGAATACATCAAATGTCAAACACTCAATATTCACTCGAGAGCAATATCAATATGGCGGGCTAGAAAACCAATCAACATGAACAGATACCTACTAACTCACGAGTCAAAAGTTATGAATGATGTGACTTGATGTACTACATGAATTTGAGCAACATAGAAGCTCCAATCTAGAAAGCAAGTAACGTTAGACTTAGTACCTGTTGCAATGGGACGAATCAAACTCTTGCCCAGTTTGGCAGATTCCTCTCCATGATTTTGGAATGGGCCTCATTCCTTTATCGCTAAAGCTTTTCGATTCTGGCCACACACCTGATGACCCCGAGGAAGGAATAAAAACACCAATCAATCACAAAACTACAAAGAAGATAAAGCTGGGATCACATGAGAAACAGTAGTGGAGAGAATCCGGGACATCAGAATAAGGACACAGAATCAAATCTATATTTTCGTTTATGTTTTCGAGACTTACCACTATCCAAAACCCCAACGATGACTCCCCTTCCATATTTGGCCTTCTGCAACAGGCCTCCTCTCGTCTTATTAGGGTCCCGTGACACTTTCGCTCCTTGCAAACCCAAGAATTCCCATGACCTCGTGGTGTGCATGGAGTACTTCCTCGGGTCGCTTCGGATCACCGATTCCACTTCGTCGAGCTCTGTTCAAACACCAATCGCCGCATGTCGAAGGTTTAATTATATCGAAGTGGCGAGCTCGACCAATCACTAGTACAACACTCGGCGGGCCCGAACGACTCGAACTTTGAGAGAGTAAGAGAGAGGAAAAACTTAAAAAAAATACAATATCTTTGTAATCGGAGTGTACCTACCGGATAGCCTGGAGGCCTCATCGGGAGTAAGAACGGCGGCGTAGCCATTGAAGCTGTTCTTGTAGCTGTAAAGAAGAGAAGACCTCGCTTCTTCGACATCAACGGCTTTGATTGATGATAAGTGCGAGAGATGGTGGTCTTCTATCTCATACTCTGATATGCCTCCATCGTGGCCTCCGAGATACACTATGTAAACCTGGCACACGCAACACAACCTTTAGAATACCAAAAGAGAAGGCATAAAAGAAAATTCTTGGGAGCAATAAAATCGGCCACAAGAAAAAGATCCAATCCTTGGCCGGGAAACATGTCAGACATACCTGGCGTTCTGAGCAGAAGGCGAGAAGGGGGAGGTGAATAATGAACAAGAGAAACAAAAATTTGTGGTACATCATTGTTCTTTCACCAAATTTCTCTTCTTCCCAATAGATGAAAGTATGAGAAGGACGACGATTGGGTTATTTATAAATAGTAGTAGTCTACGACAGAGTGGAAAGTGATTTCTGAAACGGTCCAGCAGAAGAAACAGACGCTAGTAGTCGTCTGCGACAGATCAAGCACGACCGGGTCCTAAAAAGGTACAAAAACCCCGATCCCATTAGATGCCTCCACTGGTTTCTTAATAAATCTCGAACATTAATATGGTAGTCTTGAATTTCATGTTAAATATGGTAGTCACGAACTTAAATGCTGATGTAGTTTGGATAGACAAGGTACCAATTGGACTGAAAATAAGATAGCTTGCCGGCTAAGAGAGGCGTTCTAGCTACCGCATTGCGTTTGGTCATTAGAATGCCAACCTCTAGTGACCGATCATCAGTTCCGTCGCCAGAAGGTTGCCCTAGAGCGCCGCTTCAAGCAACCAAATGTTGTCATTCGTTCACTAGAACTAGCCTTTTGGCGACGGGTTTGTAATCTCTAGCGAGATTAGTTTAGATTCCCCTTTCGTAATCCTAACTTCACTCTCTTCCTCTCCCCCTCTCTTGTCCTGATTGGCCACTGCGCAAACGTCTGCCTCATCGTCACCATCAGCCCAGCCGCCGTCGCCGTCAGTTGTTGCGGATTTCCTTGACTAAGTAGCTGCTATCAACTCAGTCCCCGTGAACCGCGGTTGTCAATATATTTCTCAAACATTGTTTGTGGGGTGCCGCACGGCCGTCTCAGGGTCGTGCACCTCCCATTGTCGATGCTGGTCGCCGCAACCACCCATGGTCCAGTTCCCCCATCTTGGCCACTGCTAAGAATCCGGCTTCTCTTTTTTTTTTTTTCCAAATTTTTTCTGTTTAAATTAACTATTTTTGACATGTTCATTTTTAGGTAGCGATTCACGTTGTTGGTCAATTACATCACTGAGAGGTACGTCATTCTTATTAATTTGTTGGTCGCATTTTCCCTTTGATATGATATTTAGAGATAGTGAGCATATCCGATGTTTGTACTTTTATCCGAGCAAATGTATCTAAAATTTATGTTTACATTAGAGAGTTAAAACCATTGGAATGTTGCATGGTTGTAAAACCAGTAAGTATAAGAGGTCGAATTTCGGTTTGAAAATCCCGGTCATGTTTCTTCTTAATAAACATCATCCTATCCTTGCATTGTCCTTCATCGATAGTTGACAATGGGAATTTCGATTGACATGCACAGATTTTTATGGCTGCATAATTCCTTTTATTCTTTGGGTACATACTGGACATGGGTTGCGGTTGCCATTGACAAAGCTACCGAGCTCTTTCCATTTTCAGGTCGTGTATCTGGAATGGTTAGGTTAAATGCTGCAGAAATTTGTTTTGGAATAAAAGACGTGCATGAAAATGTAGTTATTCTCATGTTCCTGAGTAGGAGAATGTTCCGGACCGGGAATGAAGGCCATATTCTAAGAGATTTCCGTGACCATTGATCGGCTCGTGACAAGTGGACCACTGCCATTAGGAATGTGCATAAGGCCTTAGCACATCCATCAATTGAGATAAATTGTTGCTCGATCGGATGACTTTGGAGGAGGAGGGTCAACAGACAGAAGTTTGGGGGAGCATGAGGCTAAGAGAGAGACAACTTTTTCTTTCTTTTGCAAGTTGGTTAACTATAGGTGTAAACTGTAAAATTTCTTGACAAATCTATAGGGGCATGTAGATAAACATGGTCATTCGTAAAGAATTGTGCTCATTTGAATGACTATGCTTATTTGACGATCACAACGAACAGTCAATCGAAAGATTTCAATAATTTAAAATATCATTTAATGTGGTAATTAAGGAAGGGGTTACTTTATAGATTAAGACTACATTTGCTTCATGATAATAAATAAATAATATTTTCCTAAAAATAATCTCTTGTATTGTTTGAAATAATTAACAAATAAAATGCATTTTCTTTATTGATAACAATTTATGACTAAATATTTTCTTAGACGATGAAATTTTTATTTATTTATTCTTTTTTATAAGCAATATAAATGATTACACTTAGGAAAATATTTTTCAAATCATTCACTTTCTGAGAAACAAATTGAGCCTAAGTGGAAAAAGTGATTGATGGCATTTAGATCTTACCTACTCTTTTTTTTTTGTAATCGAGAATTTCACCATAGGCTTCCCGTGCCCGGGCGGCACCAAAGAACTGAGCCCCTATACCTCGAGGGAGACTAGCACATGACCTCAACATAATGGCTTCCCAACTTAAGATGCTAGAAAATGCGAGTTTCGAACCCTTAAACTCAACGATGTGGGATAAACTCCTAATCAACATAATTACCCATGGTTGGGTTAGATCTTACCTACTTTATTGCTCAAACAAACCAATAATCATAAAGATTTCATGTATAAAAGTAATATTCGATTATCAATTTTCAGTTATCATGAAACTACTTTTTAATTTATATTTCCGGCGGTTAAAATTATCAATACTCTTTGAATTCTGTGCTTGGAGTTTCATCACATATACGAACAACACTCACATTAAACTTAATCGGAAAGATACAAGCGATGCCCATGTAGGTCGTGCCCAAATTAAAGGCTCTTCCAACCACATTTGGAGAAATTAACCTCCAAGCAAACTTAGAGGCAGACATGGTTCTTGCAGTTGATAACAGCCTCCATTTGTCCGGAAGAAATCTATCTCAAATCCAACATTAAACTTGGGGAAACAGATAACGTATGTCCTCCTCTCGTGACAGTTGGTATAATCAAATTTTACACAGATTATGTTCAAACTAAAAGTCGGGCTACGAACGGCATGGAGTTCAGATTACTTAACATCGACATTCAAGTCGGGAATCTGGGAAAAGGACCACCAAAGTACAAGGCGTGCATCAATTTGGCTAAAGAATTTGTTCTGATTTCAACTCAAGTGTCAATTTTCAAGCGTGCCAGTCCCACGTTTTTGACGTTGTTGCAAGAATGAAGAAGCGTGCATTCAAACGGACAACCCTACGCCAATTGTCCTTTGTCCTAAACCAGCCCGGAAAATCTTTAACTAGTCTTAACCTATTGTTCCCGTGGCTTGGGACTGATCCAGGATTGGGAGCAAAATAAATATAGAAACTTGATATTTTCAAAATTAAATTTGAAACGTATAGGTATTTAATAATTTAGTCAAATAAAATTGACTTGTACATTGATGGATGTCTAGGGCTAAGTGAATTAATTGCCTGTTAAGTACATATTACTCTATAGCTTTGTGAGAAAAGAGTGAGTTTTTTTCTTGAGAGTTGATAATATTACTCTATAGCTATTTACAATTCTTTTGGGGAGCGAAAAGGAAAAAAAAATCCAAAATTTAGGGCATATAATGAAAATTCAAAAACGTTTTACGGGGCCAACACCTGGTCCCCTAGTTAAAAAAATAAATCCTATGTACCATTTGTCTCTAATGTAAGAGTAATCAGATAGACTTGCACGATTTTAGTTAAGCAAAATCAATCCTACATAAATTGATGTCTTTTGAGTTAAATATTATCTCGCCAAATGTGATTGATTTAGTGTAATTAACTGAGTGTACAAGAATTTCATCCCTCGAGCGGACGACATTGACTTCCTTAGGAGCTTATGGTCACATTGCATGCGTTTGATATGTAGAACTCTCAAGGACCATCCTGCTCCATCACTAGAGACTTCCTAAGCTTCCCTTGAAAGCAAAGTCAAAGCATCAAATGTTAGCAATAGTCATGTGTGATGTAGGTTAGAGCTAGACCTTAGCTTGAATTGTGGAAGAGTGGGGGTTATTGGGATTCTCTTTCTTTTGCGCTTGATGACGTACAAATAATTGACAACCTTGTTTTTATCCTACGAAAACAAGAATCTTCATTAGGTCGCATGTTAATGACAATCTTGAAGTAGATGGGAGACCTACAAAAGGAGAGAGAGACTAGGTTGGTGGTGGGTTTGTGTCACACTATCGTATTCACATTAATAGCATAGTCTATAGTCTATCAATGGGATTGTAAGGGGAAATCTATCCCAAAAAAACTAAATTTATTACACTTTTATTAATTTATTAATTTTAAATTTGTTAACTATGTCAGTTGAGTCTTGAACATTTTCATATTTGCCACTTGGGTCAATTCAAACAATTTTACTTAGAAATCGCTTGTACAAATGCTGATCGTCCAAAATAGTACGAATAGCATTAATGGAGATAATTTTTAATTATTTTCTTATTTTTTTTTTTACAATCCTCAATGGCGAGGACATCGGCCGACCATCGCCAGCCATAGGTGAGGGTCAGCAACCCTCACTTGGGCTAGGCAAGGGTGTCAATTTCAGATCATGAAACATGCATAACTAAAATAAAGCAAAATTACAGCGAAAAGCAGGAAAAAAAATCATGTATCTCTCAAGGATTGTTCTTGCATTTAATTAAAAGTCCATAGAAATGAAACAATAGAAAGTAATAATCAGATTACCCTCATAGCGTGCCCCAAGCAACTTTGTCTAGATGTTCTTCAAATTTGGCCCCATAAATGTTAAAACTATAGCTCAAACATGCCACCAATCATAAATTGAATAATAGAGAAAATTCATAAGAGATTGTCGCGACCTTCCCAAACGTGCACCACCTAGGGTTCGGCTAATGGATTACTAAGATTAACCTAGCCCGACCTCTCCCAAACTCATACCAATTCATGACTTAAGTTTCACTTTTTTAAACATGCAAAATCAATTTCAAAGAGAGTCGCCACTAATCTATTCATGGTGGGTCCATTAGAAATCCATGTAAAATACTGAGAGTAATATTTTACTCCTACGAACTAGAAATTTTGAATTCCGGGACTTGAGAACCTTTTCCTTTTATTTTCAAAAAATATTTTGCAGGCAGCTTGAATTGATTTTAATTTTATTTCCTAACATCCATGGTGATCATGCATGTGCTCAAACAATTATTTAAAAGCTCAAAGAAACAGAACAATAAGCAAAGCAATAAACAAAGATGAAACAAATCAATAAAAAGATATTTTTTGAGGTTTTTTAGGTATATGCAATGCACGTAATGGAAAATTAATCCTATATGCAACTATCTTAATGCAACCCTATATGCAACTTTTATGAATTTCGAAATTATTAAATGAAACTAATTATCTATAGTTGAATAACATCTTTAAACTAGGAGCTAAACTACGTTAATCCCTAATCTAAACTAAAGTCTTATATTAACTACGAATAATATTCTAAAATGCAAAGACTGTTTTAACATGTGATGCATGGAAAATCTAACTCAAAATGTGACACGACCTAATATGCTTTGAAATATGCAAATCCTAAGTTAACCTAGCCTACGTGACATGCTATTTAACTAAAGTAATTAAATGACATGCAAAAAGGTATTTTTAGGCATTTTCTTATTTATCTAATGAAATTCGAAATTAATTAAGCTAATTAATTATGAAAACCTAACCTAACATGATTCCTAGGTTTCTAAATGTGATGATATGAAATTTTATGCAATGACATGAGATTTGATGTACCTAATCTAAACGACAAATAAAACCTAATGATGCAAACTAATATGGAAAGGCATGCATGTGATTTTTTTTAGATTTTTATTGAATTTTGAAAATAAAATATAAGGACCTAATTTTGGCATGCAATAATACCTAACAATGCAATCTAATCATGTAATATGATACTATCTAATGTGAATCTAACCTACTATATTATGCGATTCTAAGTTGAATAACTAAACGTGCCAAGTGATTCAACCAAACTATTCGAAAAAAAAATGCAATTATCTAAATGACATGCGAATGACATTTTTTGATATTTTTCCATTTGTTAACAAAAATTTGAAATTAAATAAATGCCTAAATTGAACTTGTTATAAACCTAATACATGCAATTATCTAAGTGACATGCAAAAAAAAATTTATCTTTAAATTCGAAATTATTAGACGCCTAAAAAAATCTAACCTATGTTAATAAGATCAAAATTTGAAAATCAATTATTATGTGCATTCTAACATAACATGCATTGTACGACACTAACTTGCTAGTCCTAAACATGCGACTTAGCTAAATTAATAGAAAAAAAAGTGATTATCTACATGACATGAGAATGCTTATTTATTTATTTATTGATCAAAATTCGAAATTAGATCAATATCTAAATTAAACTTGCTACTAACTTAATGCAAGAACGTTTGAAACTATTAATATTTAAAATTAAATGAACTAATATGAATTCTAACCTAATATGACATGCATTGAATAATCCTAGACTTCTATATGATTTATTCTAACATGATATTAATCTTTTGTGACCCAACATGTAATTTCTAGATGATATAGCATGAGATATATGCGCCTAATCTCTATATGACATACACTTTCTAACGTGCACATGACATGACCTACATGAAATGCATGATATTTTCAAGAAAAATTCGAAATTAAAAAAAATATCCTAAATAAAATATGTGATCCTAAGAAAAATTATCGAATCATATTTTTTGTGTTTTCAGATTTTTAAAAATAAAATAAGATCTCTAACAGAATAAAATTCATGCAAAAGACTCGAAGAGATTGCGATATCCAAAAAAATAATCCGTCGTCTCGCGTCATAAATTAACGGATATCGCAACCCTCAAATAATCGCAATCTAAAAAAATAAAACTTACCAAACTAGATTTCAAACAATCTAAAAAATCTAAAATAATTAAACAAAATAGTCCGTCATCTCACGGATCAAATTGATAATTATTTTAAACTTCAAACAATGAAATTTTATTGAATATGCCTAAAACAATAAAAAAGATACGTTAGTCCGAATTAAAAAAAAAAACGATATCAAATTTAATGTTGAAATTGATGCTTACCTAGTTTGCGAATACTCCCAAATTTGAATTGACGAACGCGGATTGTGAAGGGTAGACAACGACGACAATTCTTGAATAATCCTCGGATATTTGCGGAAAAATGGATTTCTTCATTTGTCCTTTTCTTTCGACCTACACTGAAGCAAACAAGGATTAAAGAAGAAAAGTCAAAGATGACTTTTTGTGTGGATTGTCTCCCTCCCTGCTACGAATGCTTCTTTTCTCTTTTTTTTTTTTTTTGCTATTCAGCTCTCCTCCTCTCTCTCTCTGGAACACTTTTCGTTTGCTTGCAGGTGGTCACTCCTTTTTGACTTTTCAACGCCCACACTTGCACTTCCTTTTTTCCCTTTGGCCCCTCACACTCTTCTCTCTTTTGTGTTTCTCGTGGAAAACTCTTCCCCAAGATCTCTCTCGTACTTTCAACTCTCTGATTTTTCCTTTCTCACGCACCCCTCCTTAACTTTCAGCTCTCTCTTAGATTTTTGTAGCCTTCGTGTTTCCCTCTCTCTTTTCCAGCGACCCAGACTCTCTCTTCTTTTTCTGCTCTTCTATTTTTTCAGCCTCTGAGAACTCGCGCATCCCATCTCTATTTATAGAGACTTAGAGATAATAACTCAAATATTTAAAATTAGGTAAGAGGTGATTCCGAAATTTGATTTCCGAGAGAATATATATATCCGTCCGCTATCCGCAACTTAACCGCTTGTCGATTTTGAAATTTTATTATCCATTCGCACAGCCACCCTTATCTCCACGTGAATCTCCACCAAAATTTGAATCGCGCATCTTCTAGAAGCTCTTTAAATCACACGTGTGATGGTACGTGATAACATTATGCGGAGACCATGCGATGCAAATAATAATTTTAATTTTTTAGGGGTCGGACTAAACCCCTGATTTTCTTATGCACTTAATTTAGGCCAAAATTTAGGTGCCAACAAAGATTATCACTTCGATTGTGCTATTTTTTTTTGTCTCGACTCAATCTTATTTAAGTTAACCTGGCTATCAGCTATAAAACTGTTTTAAACTATTAATACGAAAATTAACTCTAAAACCATTTTAAAGAATTAATCTGACCATTAACCCTAAAACAATTTTAAAACGTTAGTTTGGCCACTAAATCTCAAACCATTTTGAAGCATTAATTCAGTCATTAAATCTTAAACTATTTTAAAGCATTAATTTAGCCATTAAATCTAATATCGTTTAAAGCATCCATTCTAAGCAAAATTAGTGTTGAATTTGTGTGCACTTTGCCGTATGTGTGCATCACATGCACGCACGTCCAATACCAAAACAATTAATTTTAACTCCATTTAATTTAACTTCACTCAATTTGATTCCACAATAAAATGGATATCTGCAATATTGTCTCTCTTGTTTAAATATCATCCTAAATTGGTTATAGTGTGTAATATCTCTAGATTTATCACTAAGTTGGTGGTAGTACTTGTACCAACACATTATTACTCCCAAGCTATTTGACTGTCTTGATCACTTTCTAGGTCATACAAGTCATGAGTGATATTTAGCAATATGTCATAACCACTTAAACAATATAAATATTCTAAAAACATAATGGACCTGTCAACTTGGACTATAGTGTAATTCAATCCTTGTCTTACTAGATGTTGATAAAACAAAGACCATGGTAATCACTTGTCAAGCCAGCTATTTGACCATGTGCACAAATCGATTCACATGCATTTTTTAACTATGCATGAATTATTCATTCTCAACTATAACCCTAGGCAAGAATTTCAATACGTGTCATGATTAGATAGTTTAGGACATCATTATTGTACCTTGTATATAACAAGAGTTATATTATGAACATATGTGCCTATGTAAGAAATTATGACCATCAAGTACAAAGGCAATTCAACAAAGCATCACTATGTGCACTTGTTAACCATAGCTATCTAATACATAAGCCAACATTGTGCTTCAAGTCTAAAGATTATTAACATGAAAAATAGAGCATGAAAGATTATATACATTGACTACGTTAAAAGATTTCATGTTGCTAATCGTTTCATGTATGTCATGTTCAGTAAAGTTTTCTAATATAAGTACCTATGTTATAGCACAGGTATCACAATACCCAATGGACCATGACTTGTTACTCTCTTAAGTATCTAATACTTCATGGTGAAGCTAAGGACACACCAATCTCAATAAAACCATTAATGCGACTCACTGATCCATCAACTGTGAACAATTTACAGATTCAGTCAACCCCTTCACACATATTTTCAATGCATTAAGAATTATATATATTATATATAATATATGAATTGGACAATGGATGAATACATAGTTGCCATTAAATAAATAATAAAATTGAAAGTACAACTGAAATCTCTAACAAGTAACTTTAATGTGATTGCTTTAGAGCATACTACTAATAGTTGCGAGGCCCTTGCTAGCCAAGGTTGTAAAAGAAAGGAATGGGAAAAATAAAATAAATGAATCAATAAAAAATATTAAATTTTATTTTCATCAGTGTTGGCTATGTCACTTAAGACAGATTAATTTGTTAGAACTATTCTTGCTAGTTGAGGTCATCTCTCTATTCTCTTTTGGCCAGTGCACCGAGAGCATCTTTCCTCATCACCTCTCTGGATTATCCTTGGGCACGCATCAATATATGTTGGACATGCTGCTATATTCCCATTAATTAAGGAGCCGAGTTGCTAGAAGTCCAAACAATAAACAGAATATGTTAAACGATTACAATTTGTAACTAATGGTCTGCATAACATTTGGCATTATCATGACCATAAGTTAATTAGTAGAGTGGAGGTATAATTAATTAGTAGAGCCCAATGCACCATGACCATAAGTTTCACGGTTGACTTAAAAAAAACATTCGTTTTTCTTATATATATGGGTATGCACTGAGTTGAAAAACTCAACTGCCTTGAGACTCATTAAATAGATTGCAAGTTTCACAAATTGGTTATGGTTTTTTTTTTTTATAACATTTCAGATGAGCTTGACCCACGGTATTTTACACATAGTTGAGTAAACTTAAACATGCGACCTCTAGTTTACGAGGGGGAAATCCTAGACGCCACAATCAAGTGCGACCCAATTAGAGCACAGTCTTTTGAAAGATTTTGTTTGTTGTGGCTAGTTATAGAGGAATTACGATAATGCATATGATTAAGACAAAGAACGATGAATTAGTCTTTGAAGAGATCATAGAAGCCCTCTGAAGCATATTTTAATGTATTACTCCGTTATTCTTTCTTGTAGACTTGAACACACAAAGAATTATAAGCCTTTTTAAATTCCGTGTACTACACACACAAAAAATGAACATTTTGATAATAATAAGTCGAACAGATTTGGGCTCTTGCAAAATCTGTTCAGCCAGGACTTTTGTCATTGTTATGTACTCAAACTGCTCAATGGCCGATCCCCCAGAAAAAAGAAGAACACTCAATGGTCCTCTCCAATCTCAGAAGGATTGTAGTTTCCTTGGAAAATCAGAATGTGGTCCATTTGATTGCGAGTTCCATCCACGGCGTGGGATTTTGTGGTCGATCCGCCACTACTTGCTAACCCGAAAGCTACTAGGCTACAGCCAAACTTGATTCCTAGTTCATCCACTTCCAAGGGTCCAAGCTTTTCCTTTGATCCTATATCGGATTTTGAGAGGGATAGATCACGAAAGCGGGTGTTGGTTCTTGAAATTAGAAAATCTTTTGGAGAGAAGATCATCAGGTATACGCGGCACTATCATTCGACTCTTTCGCACCGGCAATTATCCTTTGCTCGGAGATTTGTTGTAGGTTTTGTTTTACGATTCATGCGGGAAAAACTTAGGTTTGTTGGTTTCGGTGAAAAAAAGATAGAAGAAGAAGAAGAAGAAGAAGAAGAAGTAGGATTGGTGGCAGCATCCCGATCAACTCTGTTCGATGGAGATGTTTTGAGGAGTTTTGATCTGGTACGGGATGGGGCCAATGAGAACGATTTTAATCTATTCCTAAATTATCCTAGTGGACTTGCCATTAGTCCTGTGTCTTTCGGATTAATGCAGCGGAGCAAAATAATCTTTCCTCTTGTGCGAACCTAATACAAAATGATATAATAGAGCGATAAAGATATTAAGAACCCACAAACACAAGACGATTTTTTACGTAGTTAACCTCCTTGATGTGAGGAGAAAAAAATCACCTGACTAGATTTCATCCAAAAATCTTCACTATCAACAAATTTGGGTGAACAAAGTTCTTCTCTAGCTAATACTAGAGGTACATAACAGCAACAACATCAAGAACACCATTATTGGCAATACACGTAAATTTCATGAGAGATCAATGATAAATCTCACAAAAAAATGCAAGTTAGATTCAACCCACAAAAAACCTGATATATGGAGCTTCAAGAGAAAATCAAATTGATCAAATTCGAGAATGATGTGCCATGAACACGCTAACAAAATTTCAACTCAATTAGACCATGCATCAACCTCCGATATCAATTTGAGTATAATCAGATATTGCTATCTTCCCGGATTTTATGCTCTCTTTTTTACTCGTTATTTGGATATCAATGGACGTTCTTTTTGCGGCTACTATCTTAAAGATAGTTAAAACCCTATTTCTCCATATATATATATATATTATTATATGGGCTCAAGCCTTTGGGCTTGTAATTCATTGGGCTTTCTCTACATGAGAGTGAACCCAGTCAATACACACATGGAAGAAAATCCCATTTCAAACATAATTGAGCTGTTGGACCATACTCTAGATTATGGAGACAATTACTCTGAGGCAATTTAGCAAGGTGCTAGAGACTTTATCGAAATGTGACACTCATTGCGACTGTCATAATTTTGGCAGCTACCTTTTGGGAATCAAGCGGAAACGTCAACTTTTCAAACAGAATATAACCCAATAGCCAACAACAAGACAGTTTGTGTAATTTGTCGGGCTAGTCCATAATTTATAAGTTAAAGAGAGTTGAAGGCTACTGGTCGACAGCAAATGCCGCAACGCCACCCTTTTTTCTATGTACACCAACTTGCCTTTTCTGGTGTTCTGTTTACCACAAAAGGGCTTGAGCCGAGGTTGTCGAACGGCACGCACACATTGGACGAAGTAGGGACTTTTTGGCGAAGCCAAAGGGTTGCTCGGCAACAAGACAATAACATGCAAGCTTTGTCCTCGCCTCGCCTCCTCAAGTAGGCTCGCCCGACTTGACAATTCACCTGTTGAGTCGGCAGCCACATATCATAAATAGATTTCCTGACGGCATTAGAATCGATCAGGACCCGGAATGTCTTTCAAACCTTGGATATTTTTCTCCACGAAAGTTGATGCCGCAGTTGCCTCGGGGGTTTTCTTCAAGGATAGGGGTGTGTCCAAGGAAGCGTCTTGGCGGGGAGTAGCTTCCAGCGTTCACCCTTTGTAATTCCTCCCAATACTCGGGTCATTTCGTCTTGTTGTTAGATTCAACTTGTTGCAGGGGCAAAGCCGGCACATGTATGTAGTTGTCACGAAGCTTACTAAAGGAGTGCCATGTCGATTG
The DNA here is from genome assembly GCA_019926035.1 of Melaleuca alternifolia. Classification (NCBI taxonomy): domain Eukaryota; kingdom Viridiplantae; phylum Streptophyta; class Magnoliopsida; order Myrtales; family Myrtaceae; genus Melaleuca; species Melaleuca alternifolia. The sequence goes on from JAGKPW010002341.1 coordinate 1,440,782, forward strand.
CACGACAAAGTACTTATTGAGATGGGATGATTGGGTTGTTATCGGTTTGCATTAAGATATATAAAAGGTGATTAATCGATAACGATGATAAATGAATCTAATGAAATTGACAAATGGTTTAAGAGAACACGACAAGTGTATATATATGTTTGCCCTTTTTCTTCCGACTAATTAGGTACTTTGACTTCTTATTTAACTCAAAACATCTAAATTTGAAACGTACCAATATTCGCCTACATTTTGCACATAAATCTTTCATTACTTATTCAAGACTTAAAATAGTTTCCTTTCATTATTTTTGGAAGTTCGAAAAGTGAGGAAAAGTAGGAGTTCGTCAACCAACTCCAAACGGCCCCGGCTCCAAACCAGAGGCCCACAAGACTATTGACTCAATCAAGCATCGAGGCGAAAAGAAAATGATGATGACAATTTGAAACAATTGGGCTCAAACATGGCCCAAGGAATCTCTGCACATAAATTCTCGCAAAGTTACTGTTTTCATCATCCATGAGATCTCTATTGGAGTTTTGGCGTTGTTTTGGCTTCATGACTTTGCATTAGACAAAGGACTTTGCCTCCAATGATATTCACTTGATGCAAATATTGTTTGGTAACTAATATGAAGTGCACTTTAGAAAGCAACTTGTAGAATTAGAGGCAAAATGAAAGATTAAAAGTTAAGAGAGCAAATAAATGTCGAAGTTGTAAATTGATTTTTTGCCAAGACGAACGGCGCAACCTCAAGCAAACACTATCCGATACCAGGGTCATGCGACTCCAGGCAAGGTGCCGCCACCGCGAGATGCATAGGTGCCCAAGGAAAAGGCCGGATCTTGCAAGTGTGAGACTACGGGCGTCAAATCATGGAATCCGACATGCGTGACTAGCTTCCTGAAGTCGTAGCGACTATCGACGAAGCTTGTCGATGCCGCACAACCCTCAGCAAAGCTTACCAATGTCCTTGGACCCTCGGCAAAGCTTCGCAACCATGATCGACCATAGATTATGTCTTTCTCCATCTAAGGTTGAGGGGTAAAATAGAAATGGCAATGTATTAAGATTGGAAGAAAAAGACTTCAATGAACCCCTTAAGTTGCGCTCCAGAAATGCTAAAAATCCAAGCAAAATGACCTTGCCTTGATTTCTGAGTATTTTCAAAACAAAATGCATCGAAATATTCAAAATTGTGTTATCGTATATCAAAACTTTGGCTCAAGTGCCTTTATAGCCCAAAGCTGCTTTAAAATGCTCCCCCGAACGTACCCCTAGAGACTTAAGGCGCAATTACAAAATTATAACGGGGTCTTTTTCTTGCGTGACATTAAGGGCTTTTGACCCGATGTGTGCTGTTCATTAATCGAGCTCTTGATAAGCTACTCATCGTTCACATAATCTGAAAGGAAATTAGTTGACCTCATAAGTCAACATAGATTCTTCCAATCATAGTTATAGGGAAAAGACTGTGTTGGATTCATCCAGACTTTGATAAGGCACACGTCTGACGACTTTTTGCTTTTATCACTTTTGCTATTAGGAATACTATAATTTTCCTGAAAATTAGATTTTTTTTTGTATAACAATTTTGTCCAATGTTTCCAATAAATCCATGAATAGTATGTACTAATAACGGACTCAATGTTAACTTAGACAGAGAGTCTGCATGAGTCTCATCTTGTGCCCCAACTTCTCACAGATTCCAAATTTGAAATCAATAATTTTTTGGGTTTAGCTTATTGAGAAACGCATAATCGTGCAAGCGACTAGATTGTACAAGAGGCATGCCTTTGATTTTTCCATATCTCAAATGCAACTATGTGATAATGAGATGACAAATTCGAGTTTCGGTTCCTACCCCATCTAGTTTAGAAGAACAAAGAAGATACTTCACAGGCCAATAGTCTCATATTATATTTTTCTAAGCCTAAGATAGACACGCGCATCATTAAAAAGCATATACTGCGAAAATTATATCTCTTGAGAAAATTAGGAACAATTTTATAATTAGGTTTTCATCCAAAAATATTACATAATTAAAATAACGAGAAAGAGAGAAATGGATACCGAGAAAAGTGCTTCTCATTAATATAGATCATCTATGCATAGTGCTAATATCATAGATGGCAATATCATACCTATCTTAATGTATTCATGAGGTACTGATTTGTAAGGGAATCCATCGATTGTTTGTGAAAGCTGCAATTCGATACAAACATTTCAATTTTATCAATTCGCGATATATTAAACGGTTCTTAGGGGAAATTCAAGGACAAAGATATCCTGAATTTTCAATACAAAGCTGCTTGGCATTTACCCTCACTTTTCTCTTGAATCAGAAGATCCAAAATATCATGTTACTCCTAGTCTTCACCAAAGGGAGGGGAGGAGGGAGAGAGAATTGCAGAGGGGCAAGGTGGCAGCCGACGGTGACGGTTAGGCCGCCCTTGGCAGTGAGGGCTGGCAACCGTCACTTTATCACAGCTGAGGATCAAGGCCCTCGCCACGCGCAAGCAGCCTCGCACGGTGGTGACGGCTCCATCACCGACACTGAGGGTCGGCCGGCTTTGTCCTCCTTAACAATGGAGCTGCCCACCTTCCCCTCGAGATCTCTGTTACTTTCCAAAAAAACAGAACTTAGTGTTTTTTCTTTAAGTTCTCCGCTATTGTTTAGTCCTTTCTGATGCCGTGCCAACTAAGGGCAACATAAGATGGAGAATTTAATTGAGGAAACTTATTTCATCTAGTGAATACAGATGGAGTTAATAAAATTCGTTAATTATACATTTCGAACGCAAGTTTTTGAATTCAGTAAAACAATGGAAGTTCTACGTTTCAAATGCACTACCATGACAAGTGATAGGACTATTAAAATGGATTTACTGGGTTGGGATGTACGTGGTTATATATTTTGACTCATATTTTAATCAAAGAAAGATTGGGTTTTAGTGTGTCTATCACAAACCCACTTTCAACCTAAGATGGGTTTTTACATGGGATCCCTGATGCCCATGCTTGGCTATTCATAAACTAGGACCGGGTACACAAAGATTGAGCTTGGATCTCTCGAGACCGGGCTCAAATGAGCCTGTGCTAGTGCCTGGGTTCCTAGCGGTCATGTCCAAAAACCTGGCTCCCGCACCACTAGTGCCTGAGTCCGAGTCCATTAAGTCCAAGTTGGTCTACAAAGGCTGGGGCTCAAGTTTCTCCAGGCCGTGTCTTAGTCTGAGACCTTGGCATTGGGCACACAGTTCATGGACACAACACAATGCACTAGGACAAGATGGAATGCACTAGGCCCACGATGTACAAGCATGAGGCAAGGCACAGGGCCTCGATGCACGAAAGGCAGCATGGGCCGATGCCCGGGCACCACGCAAGGCATACGGACACGATACCCGCGCACGATGCAAGGCATAAGGACTCAATGCACTAGCACGATGCAAGGCACAAGGGTCCGATGCACAGGAACAACGCAAGGCAAAGCCGGCCGATGCAAGGCATAGAGACACAATGCAAGGCATAGGGACTCGATGAATGCAAGACACAAGGGCAGCATGATTGATGCGCATGTCTAGGCCATGCCTAGAGATCCTGATCCTCGATTTCCATCCACATAGGTGTTTTTGACCATCAATATAAGGTGCACGCACATCTATATTTACTCATAGGCCAAGCGAAGTCCTAGCCCGAAATTTGACCTGAGCACCTGAGCTCTCTTACTAATTCATTAAAACAGTCCAATGAGTCATTCATTCTCACGTAAAATTGTTTAGAGTTGGATCTTAGATTGAGTCGGGTATGCATCGAATTGGAATCGCGTTTGGCTATGATTTGCTAAAAAACACTCAATAAAAATGGCTCGAGTTAAATATGCCGGATCGGATCATTTACAACTTGGCCCAAATTCAATACAACTCACTCGTTCAACTGGTCTGACAAGTAGTAAAATCTCCGTTGAAAATTTCCCCTTAATGAAGTCAGGCGGTCAACACAATCCTGAGCTGCAATTATCAAGGCAATTGACTTTTTGTGCAAATGTTGTACAGAAATAAATGCATCCAAAGACAGATAGGGACCGTCAAATAGATGACTTTCCAGAAATTGTGGTGGAAACAGCACATGCCATGGATTGACTTTGAGTGTTGGGAAGAAACTCATGGACAATAAAGTGCAGAGCCCAGCTGCCTGCCTTGGGGGCAGGTGACCGGCCTTGGGGCCGTCCGATCGGACGACCCTCGTTAATCGGAGGAGAGATTCTTATTTTTATGAAAAAATCACATTAAACGGTTGTGGTTGGAGTTGGTCACCCTACCTTGAAAGTATCAGGTTAGGAGATCCAAGGTGGCTAAGGATGGCATTTAATAGAGATCATGATTGTCATTGACCTTTCGCACCACCGTCTTGGATGAGCCCAAATGATGGGACAACAGGAGAGGATAATTTGCAGCTTGAATTTGCAAATGTAACATCATAAGGTGGCAGTGCAATCATATATTTATAAAAACGAGTCATAATTAAAGTGACAGAATTATTAAAATATTCTAAATTTATTATAATTATGTAAATTTATTTTTTATATTTTCCAATTAAATCCTAACTTTTTGTATTTGTATCAATTCAATTCATACGTCCAATTTTTATCGGATATCATTGACATAGATGTTAGTCATCTTACATGACATAGTCGACAATGACGTTAATTATTTCTAATAATATTTTTTTTGTAAATTTATTTATGTTTTATCTTTTCTATTTTGTTCATCTTTTTTTTTTCTTTCTCTTTCTTTTTTTCCACTTTCCTTCATTCTACCTCTAGTTAGTCCCTAAACCTCAGCAACCGGCCAAAGGTGCAAGGTTGACCTCGTCAACCTTCAACAAAGGTTGAGGCTAGGCGAGGCTCACCCACGCCAATAGCCAGCGAGGGCAAGCTTCACTAGAGGCTGACGAGGTCAACCTTGCCAACTAGAGGAAGAACAAAAGAAAAAGTAAAGAAAGTGAAATAAAAAAAATTAATAAATCAACCATTCAATTTTTTTGAATATTATTAAAAATTATCAACGTTAGTGAGGGTCATGTCACGTGGAATGAGCAACATCCATGTTAGCGATTTCTTACTAAAATTGTCTGAATGAATTGAATGAGTATATATTCAAAAGATTTAGGACCTAATTAGCCAAAAATATTAAGACTAAATTGACCGCATTGGAATAGGTTTTGAACATTTTAGGTAATTTTCACTACTTAAAGTACCTAACGATCACACAAATCTTGATATTTATGATATATCATATCTCCGTACCATCACTTAAGGAAAAAAAATTCAAAATAGAGTCAAACGCTATTTTAAATATCGTTCAAAAAAGCAAATATAGCGGCATTCTCTTGCTAAAATTCTGTATTACAAGTAGCCGTCCATCTAAAAGGTTAAGCCGATTAAATATGATATATTATGATATATATATATATATATATATATATATATATATATATGAACTTCCCAACAAAATGGAAACTAAGATTTACTTAAATTATGATACAATGGGATGACTTTTAATGCATATTTCAGAAATTTTTGAGTGCTATTGTGAGAGCCTAATTTCAATCTCTAAACATTGAAGGAAACCCTAAAAGTCAATAGCAAAAAGACACCCTAAATACCTACTAAGCTGCTTGATTGACACCATCATTTGTCTCTTGCAGTCTTTGGACATTGGGAGATGTAATCCTGAACTAGTCTGGCGCATTTCCTGAATTGGAAAATTTTGCAGTGTAGATTTAGTGTCTAGATACCAAAATCTATAAGTAATCCCGAATACAAGAAAATTTTGAATGATCAGATTAAATTTATTTGAAGCCCATCTAATATAGTGAAATAAAGGGATGATGAAGTGGGTGATCCACTCAATGGTCCCCATTGTTCAATGTCTTACCTCAATAGTTTCAAGTATTGATCTGCAAATTAGACTTTTCAGAATTCTGTTTAATGCATACGTTCGGTTCTTTTCTATGTTCGTGAGGGTTATGAGGCAAGCTGACGGCAATGTGGTTGAGTAGCTATGTGAGAGAGTGGAGAGAAGAGAAAGAGAAAGCAATGAATATATTTCTCTTACCTTCCACAAAGTGAGGATGGAGAGAAACAAGACAATTTTCAATGTTTTTTTTTTTATTTAAAATTTTCACTGTCATGTTAGACATTATCCTTGCCTATCGCTTTTTCTCACCGAAATATCTCAATTATGTCTCTTAGCACGTTTGATCAGGTATCCTGATTTAGTGCATGTTGAACTATATCACGATAGCATGTCATGTAATAGAAGCATCATATGAAATATTGTTCCTTTAGAAACTTGAAGAGGATCACATTTGTTCCCATTCCAAAGGCAGTTGATCCCAGCACCGTGCACTTTAAATTTTCATTTGACTCGGTCATTTCACGGAAAGATCGACGCTGTCCTGCACTGCGCACCCGCGTGAAATTAAATGCAATGCAGCCGACTCTTTAACTGCGCTGGTATGCTGGTTCGCACACGCTCACGACCCCTCTTCTCGGTCCTATATAAACTTCACCAACACCTCGCAATCTCTCACAAACCCCACCCTCAAAATTCTTGCCCAGACTAATCTCAAATAGTGCATTTTAACTAAGTTGTAGCGATGGAAAGTGGCAAGCTCATGCAAACTTTGGTGGGTTTGGCAGCGGTGTTGTTGTTGAGTGTTGGAAATTATAGGGTTGAGGCACAGGCACAGCCTCAAGTCCCATGTTTCTTCATCCTCGGGGATTCACTGCTGGACAATGGAAATAACAATGGGATCGCAGCTTCATTGGCTAAGGCCAACTACAGGCCTTACGGGATCGACTTCCCCAGTGGTCCGACCGGGAGGTTCTCCAACGGGAAAACCGCAGTCGATGTGATTGGTAAGCTCCTTGTATATAGAAGATACTGTATGTTGATGATACGTAATTATAGAGTGCGATGATGAAGCAAGAGATCGTCGTGTGTCTATCATCCCGCAGCTCAGCTTCTGGGCTTCAACGACTACATCCCTCCGTACGCGACGACCAGCGGCAACGCCCTTCTCAAAGGAGTGAACTACGCATCTGCAGCTGCAGGAATCAGAGAAGAAACCGGACGTCAACTGGTAACTGATCTTCTTCGTTTCGGACTTTGTTGGATTAAGCAATGCACATCAGCTCTGATATTTACTAGACCATGAAACCCTTTTGAGAGCGGATTCGCTTATATCACTCACGATCATATTCTGAATTTTTGGCTCAGGGTGGTAGGATTACGTTCTCCAGGCAGGTGCAGAACTACCAAAGCACGGTGTCACAGCTGGTGAACATCCTCGGAGGCGAGACCACGGCCACGGATTATCTGAGCAAATGCATATTCGTGGTGGGTATCGGAAGCAACGACTACCTCAACAACTACTACATGCCCCAGTTCTACACCAGCGGTCGCCAATACACGCCCGAGCAATGGGCCGACATTCTCATTCGAATCTACGTCCAACAGCTACGGGTGAGTTATTTTCCCAAGGGCGGACGCTCCTCCGCATGTAAATCTTCCCTGTCCATGACCAAATTTATGTTCTGTTGTAGATTATGTACAACAACGGTGCAAGAAAGGTGGCTCTGCTCGGGCTGGGCCAGATCGGTTGCAGCCCGAGCGAGTTGGCTCGGAACAGTTCTGATGGTTCCACCTGCGTTCAGAGCATCAATGACGCCTGCCAAATATTCAACAACAGGCTCAAGTCCGTCGTCGGTGACTTCAACAAGAACAACGCAAATGCGAAATTCACCTATATTAACACTTACAACATCTTCCAAGACTTGCTCACCAGACCCTCGTCTTTTGGTTGGTACCTTTTGGGCACATATACCGTCTCGACCGCTGTTGATTAATTGTCTTTATGGCGACCGCCACCACCGCCGCTGTCTTCGTTTCATGATTAGAGATGACTGAAGTTCGGACGTTAAGATATTGTGGATACTAAGTGATCTTATCTTACATACATCTAGCAATTTATGATTTTTCACGAAATAATTCGCCTGATTTGACGAAAACTAAATTGTTTGCGATGGTAATTTTTCTTGTCGTGATATTTTCAGGTTTTAGGGTCATCAATTCCGGTTGCTGTGGCGTAGGCAAGAACAATGGCCAAATCACATGCCTCCCTCTTCAGAGTCCGTGCCAAAATAGAAAGGAGTACCTCTTCTGGGATGCTTTCCACCCGACCGAGGCCGCAAACACAGTCGTCGGGCGGAGATCCTACTCGGCCGACTCCGGCGCCGATGTTTACCCCACCGACATCCGCCGCCTCGCTGCTCTCTGATAATCCTGGATAAATTCATCAGTTTTTTATGCATTTTGAAGGCGGTTTCAAGTTATGTTCCTATTTTAGCTGAAATAGTCGTCGAGGTTTCCTATAACTTCTTTTTCTTTGAGGGAATAACCGACAATTGCAAGGATAAAAGAAAAAGGCCAAGTTTCCTTTGCACTTGTCTCTTTATTGAATGTAATTCGTCTCAAGAGCCTGAAAATGTAGGGCGTGATGAAATCAAGTTGCGGGATATGTTTAATTCGCTCCTACTTCAATTTTGTAATTTGATCCATTTAATGCACTGATTGTGGTTGAGCTCCTTAAAGACTTCAATAGGTAAACTTCTCGCACTTAAATACAAAAAGATGAAGAAACAACAATCTAGAAATGGCTGAAAAAGACTATTCGATCGATCAATCTACATTAAAGACATATATTTCCTGAGTCTCACCAATAATGACGTCACAACAAGGATTATTTTGGGCAATTTGAACTTTAGGGTGCGGTCGAAACTAGTTGAGAGGTGAAAATAGTGTGAGCCTACTTTTATTACAAAATAAGATCATGAAGGAAAACCATATCCCTTTCATACCTCGAAGAACCATCTTCCATGATATGACCAACAAAAGCAAACAATGACATTATCCTATTTTTAGTTCAACAATATGTATCACATACTAAAGTCTCCGTTAAGGTTGTCTAATTAACTTAAGGATGACAAATTGAGATACTTAAATTTCTACGGCATGTGGACAATGTTGTTTGTACATTCATCTCAGCGTACAACATACGGCGAGCGAGACGGGGTGCTCTTGGATGTTTTGATTTAATTCCTCTTTTCTATGCCCAGGGTTGATTTTTATTATTCCTCTATTAGGACTTCACATATTGTTTCGATTCTTTAGGCGGTTTTTGTGCTTATAAAATTAGATTGAGGGATGGGCATATATTGGGGTTCCTTAATTTTCTTTTAATATTCCTTGCCATTATCGTTTCCTAACACCATGCGAAGTCCAGTTGTCTTATCTTCAATCCGTACTAGACCTTCCATGTCCTAGTCTCTCACTTCCGCTTCTCACGAAACCTCTAGTCTTCACATTAGAGAGTCAGTGTCCCGCCAGCTTCTGTGTGTTGAACGAGTAGCTTGACAGTTATCTAGAGGCACCCAGCCCTAACTATAGGGTTTCACCTCTAGTAAGCCTTTCCAAACAAGGAATCCATAAACAATCTATTCTTTAGGAGAACCTCTGACTTCAGAGTCCAATCGCGCACCTTCAACTATAAATCCAATAGAGGTCCATTTAGGTCAAGTCGACTTGAGAACCTACCCAAGATCCGATCCGGCACATCGGTCATTTTTTGTGCACAACAAGGAGGAAGGGTCTGTTCACAAAGATGGATTGCTTGCACCTCTACTTTTTTAATATATAAATATTTCAACCATTAACCCTTTTAATTAATCAGACCTTCAGTATTCTTCTCCATCTATGACTTGAACAAATTAATAGTGACAGAGGTGTTTCTCCAATATTATTGTTGTCAAAGAAAGCTAGGTCGATGGAGGAAAGGCAAAGCCCAACCCTAATGGCTTTTGCGGCAATCGTCATATTAACAAAGATAAAGGGAATGTGGCTGGCTCTCTTTGAAGAAGTCTTAAAAAAGAGTGCCATAACAGTTCGACAATTTTAGTTCAGAGGCATGCTATAACCATCCAATGGATAGGGAGGGGTACTTGATCCGCTAACATGGAGATCCGAACTGCTTCCAATGCCATATGAATTGGGTAAAACGTATAACGAGTAAAGTACATCTTAAATTTGAGCTCGTTACACCAAAGAGAAAGCGATGGAGGGGATGGGTAGCATCCCATGCTCTCTTGAATCTTGATGCAGTGATTAAATCAAGAATCGTATATAGCCATGTCACAAGAGTGATGACGGTTGCTTGTGGGATCGAAATTTCGTTGAAATTCTTTACTTTTCGAAACATTATTTATCGATGTCGTGGTAGCGAACTTTTCGGAGATAACAATATGAGGAAGAGATAATATCTAGACTTTCCATGATGAAAGCACAAGAGACATATACGGGCTAACAAAATCTTTCCATAATGATTATAATTAGTCAAAGATATGCCCAATCAAGATAAACATCTGTCAAAGCTTGATTGATATGGAGAATCGAGGATAATAAGGAGTAATCTCTTAAGAATATCTCTAGCATGATTGACACGTAATATACATTCGATTCCATAACATATGCTCTTAGAGCAACATAACAGCCTTAGACTAGCCATGTGACATGTCGATGTGATCGACATGCGACAATACACATAAAGTATCTTAATGTCGTTGCTCAATGTCTGTAATTTAGTTTCATGCGCAAGAGAATACTATACTATTGAGTATATACTCACATTCTCAAATTTGGGAAAAGAAAAATTATTTCGTCCCTTGATCATATTATAATCGTCTACGACGTTCACGGACTTCACGTAGCATCTTTTTTGGGTAGGGAATTAGTTTGATTGCGACATATATTTGAGACAAAAAAAAACATATGACATAGGATCCAAAACAAGAGCAAGAAAGATCCAAGAGATCTTAATGTTCTTCATCAATATACTTACTTTCTAATTTAAGAAGATTACCCCCATTAAAGCTATAGCTAGTTATTTCCCCTATATATACACTCCCAATTCCAAGCTCTGGACAACGTCCAAAGCATTGCGATAGATCCAAGTCGTTTTCTCCATTCCCTTGCGCCCTTCACGTTATACCATCTTCCTTCATGGCTTCTAGGGTGACCATGCTCTTGCTCTCTTTCTTAGCCGTCTCATGCTTTCACAAAGTGGTGCAAGGGGACCCTGTCGTGCCCTGCTATTTCATTTTCGGAGACTCGCTGGCTGATAATGGTAACAACAATAATCTTCAGACCTCGGCCAAAGCCAACTATGCGCCATACGGGATCGATTTTCCTAGCGTCGGGTCCTCGGGACGGTTCACCAATGGTCGAACCACGGTCGATTTCATCGGTCTCTCTCTCTCTCTCTCTCTCTCTCTCTCTCTCCATGTGCTTCGTACGGTTAATTATTTATTCCCGATTTCTGCTGCTTTGATATATTTTATGAGCCAAGGATTCTTGTCAAGTCGAACTATTGTAATGATTTCATCTATACTAAAAACAAACGTGGGTCGAATTTAAGAATCTAGAGATCATCAGGAAGTCAGGGGTGCTATCATCTCATTCTAGCCCTCGGAAACAAAATAAAAAAAAAATCAAAACAAAATAATAATAATAACTTTATATTTTTTTTTGGGTAAGTGGATTTTTTTTAATATTTTTTATAAAATATCAGCCGTCCGATCCGGCCTCTAATTTTATGTCAAAAGATCCGGATCCGAGATCATCAACTTCATTTCACGATATTAATTTACAGTGGGTAGTCTATACTTTCACTCAAGATGACATGCACATTAAACAACTGAAACGACAGGCTCAAAGCATGATGCTTTCCATGATAACCCAACTCTACTTAACCTAGATAAGCAATAGGAATATTTTGCTAATGTTTCTTAGCAAATGGCAATAATTGGTAGCCATTATGATCCTTTATTACTATCTCAATTTGTTAAATCTGCATAACGTGTATAGCAGTATCTTTAGATGCTGGTATTGGCTTAAAATATCGACTATTCTTGCTTCTCCAGCTCAATCCCTAGGTTTCACGGATCTCATTCTGCCGCATGCGACTGCGTCCGGGAATGATCTCCTGAGAGGTGTGAATTACGCATCGGCTTCATCGGGCATTCAGCCAGATACGGGATCGAACCTGGTACTATGAACCCATTTCTGTATTGATGTCATCCCGTGTGTATCATCTTGTGCATGCCAGTCCTGAAACTCGAAGATCTTTACAAGAAGAGATGTTTTCTTCCTCGGCAATTTGCAGGGTACTCACATCAGCTTGGATGATCAGCTGAAAAATCATCAAGACGTGATCAAAGCCATCGTTGCTTTAGTCGGACAGGACAAGGCGACACAGCTGCTAAACATCTGCTTGTACACCGTCGGGATGGGAAGCAACGACTACATCAACAACTACTTTATCAAAGGAAGCTCAGCGAGTCAGAACACCCCGGAGCAGTACGCCTCCCTCCTCGTCGACAAGTACTCCTCTCAATTAAAGGTAACAGAGAACCACACGGATGGCTTGATCCAGCGTCGTAACTAGGTCACGCTTCGCAAGTCCTTTTTCGTTACTCGTGTGTTTTTTGAAAACTCTAAATTCTCATCCCTTATACTTAGTGATGTCCAGTTTTTTTTTAATGTGATTATACTATGAATCAGAAATTATGATATATACATATCGAGCTATATTTGAAACCTAAAAAATGATGGATCCTCAATAAATCTCGTCAGGCTTTATGATAAAAAAATCGGTTCATATATGTATTAGATGCATGAAATACTTGTTCCACCAGATATAGATGCAACATACCTTTTATGCTGTTGCCTAAGCAGGATTTTTTTTTCTTTTTCCGAATTGTTAGGCTCTACATGATTTGGGAGCGAGAAAGATTGCATTGTTTGGGCTAGGGCCAATTGGATGCACACCCTTTGCATTGGCTGGGGCCAAAACATGCGTACAAGGAATGAACGCCGCAGCCAAACTCTTCAACGACAAGCTCAATCCACTCGTGGATCAGCTTAACGGTGCCTTCACTGACGCCAAGTTCATAGTTGTGAACGTCATGGGAATGTCGGCAAGTTCGACTAATGGTGTGTCACACTTAGCCTGACGATCTGCTGCTCACTTTCAATTTTTCCTATGAGTTTAGACTAATGGAAGTGTCCTTCATTGATGACTTTTCTTTTTGTAGCGGTCACGGAAGTGGCAACCGCATGCTGCCCAACGGGTCAGACTGGTCTGTGCGTCACAAACTCCAAGCCTTGCCCCGACCGGAGTACTTATGCGTTTTTCGATGGATTCCATCCAACGGAAGTCATTAATCAAGGAGTTGCAGCAAGAGCATACAAAGCAAGTTCCGCGACAGATACTTATCCTACTGATATCTCCCACCTGGTGGGATCCTAGATCAAGAAGATTGTGATTTTCCTTTCCTTTGTTTCAGAATAAGTGTGCTCCGTTGCATATAGGTGTCCGCTCATCACTCGGTTACTAGCATTTTGACACTCTGAATAGTGAATTTACGTTTATTCCATCACTCCGTTTGATTGTGCCACAGAAAAAAACATGAGCTGATTGATCTCTTCCCTGTTTCCACGAGGGGAAGAGATAAAGGATAAGACTTTGATAGGAAATTAAGTTCGAATTCTGAGCAAACCAGGAAGAAAAGCCGCATATGTGTGTTAAAAAATATGGAGAAGAAATTAAATGACGAAGAGATCGAGGCACGTAAAGCTAGTAAATTTAGTTTACCGCGTTTAATTTCATGATAAGCATATAGTTATAATTAAACCCATGACACCTACGGAGTTATGATCATCACATGGTTTCTCTAATGAAATGGCCCAATCCATTCAGACTAAGCTCATCAAAGGAATATTAAAACGAATATACGAATTCGTGGCATTTGAAGGCAGGCCTTGCTTATAAATCTCAAAAGACTATCTCCTATCTAATGTGAAACTTGAGTGTCAAAGTTTTCGCGTTTTGAATATCGTCGACTTATAAACCTTTGTCTCCACATGAAGAAAAGTAATTGACAAAAACATCTAACGTTATGTATGCTTTCAGATTATACTTGCTTCATGGTGAAATAATATACTCTATATTCTTTATTAAACAGACATATTTACTTTACCTTGCTCTTATGTTAAGATTAATGAGAATTTCCTGTCCAACAAATCATATGATTCATACTAATTATTGAAGTAGGGAGGTTACTTAGTTTCTTGGAATTATATCCTTTAGACTCCTTTAGAACTTTTTCGACCGGAACTCTATTAATTCAAGGCAGATGTCTAAAAATCTCATTCAAATATAAAATATTTAAACTTCAAAAGTCAAGATTTAATATACAAATTTATTCTTGTCAATAGAATCGGTCATCCTTACAATGACTTATAAATGATGTTTTCCTAAGATCTCATTCGTATTCATAAATTATTCAATATTTGAAAAAATTGATAGAATATGTCAGAGTGATTATTAGTTGATAATCTACCATTAGTTAATCACTCACGAGCTACAAATACCCTTAATTAATTAAGTCACACATTTGTATTTGGCATTAAGCATGTATCCTCCAATTAAAGATAAAATGAATTCTTTCAATTTGACCAAATTATTCTGAATAATTTTAGAAAATCAGTATCTTTAGATGAGATGAGTCTTACATGAGATCCATATGATCTAACAATGAATGTAAGTCAGGCTTATATGATTATTTGTGATTTAAATTGATGATTACATAGCTGTGATGTTGATAGAGCTGTTTAAATTGGATCCATCACAACATCCACATTAATTAACGGGCCGATAATGAATAATCGAAGTCAACAATAAAACCCAAGGTCTGATCTCATCACATGAGCAAAAGTTTGAGGCACGTGCTAGTGACATGTTGTGACGTATTGTGCACGTGTCGTCTCAAATCTCATCTCTCCTCTTTACCTAGTCCCTATATAAAAGGCAAGTATGGCATCAGTTTCTTCTCATCACATCATCTTGTCTCATCTGCATGTCAACCAATTGGGGTTTCTATTTCCTTGTGTCCTTCATTGTTCGTCCGTTCATGGTGTCTAAAGTATGATGCTCGTGTTCTTGACATTGACCATCTCAACCTTTCTCAATGTGGCCCTTGGGGACCCTATGGTCCCTTGCTATTTCCTTTTTGGAGATTCATTAGCTGATAATGGTAACAACAACATGCTCAACACCACAGCGAATGCCAATTTCGTGTCATACGGGGTCGACCTTACTGGCATCGGACCCTCAGGCCGGTTCACCAATGGTCGAACCATGGTCGATTTTCTCTCTTTCTATCTTGGCCGATTTTTTTCGGTGCAATTTCTTTTCCTAATATGATGTTTCGCTCGAGTCTTTTGCTTCACTTGGTTCCAAGCTCTTCTGCAGAGTTGCATGTTCATATATGGATTCAGTCTCTGATACACAACATGCAAGCGAGACTTGAAGTCTTTTGTTTGATTAGTGTTGATAACATACTCGTCTTTGGTTGAAAAAAGATGCTTCTCAATACATTTTTTTTTTCAGCTCAATCCCTAGGCTTCACCGATTTTATTTTGCCCCACGCGATTGCGAGCAGGTCCAACTTATTGAGAGGTGTGGACTACGCATCGGCTTCATCTGACATCCACGACGACAGGGGATCGAACCTGGTAATAAATTAAACAACGGTGCCGCCCAAATATATGTACAGTAAATGTCCATGTCGAAACTCATGAAGCGCTTCTGTCATAAAGAATGTGTGTTATATTCAAAGGGCGAGCATATAAGCCTCAATAAGCAGCTCGAGAATCACCGAAGCATGATCAATTCCATGAATTCTTCTCTTGGAGATCCGAGCGAGACGGCACGGCTGTTGGACCGCTGCTTGTATGGTAGCGAGGTGGGGAACGACGACTACATCAACGATTACTTCACCTCCGGAGACGGAGGGGGCAAGTACACTCCGGAACAGTTCACCCCGCTTCCTAAAGTAAAATGAGTTAAACTAAGGTGACTTTACCAACGTCACCAACTCTGAATTACCTCTCTCTTAACAGCACCTTAAATTACCAACTTCTCTTAGAAATTAGCCAATCCCAATTAAAGTTAATTACCAACGTTTTCTCCACCAACTCTTATCAGAACATAATCTAGTAGATCAAAATCCATGGGGAATCAGGCCACATCAACAAAGTCATATTCAACATTTCCATAACTTTACCTACGCAACCCCAAAACGAAGAGTGAACTATACACATGACATTTATTACTCTTAGTTCACCTCCGACGTATCATGGGAACGGGGCGAATTTCTTCATCTCAGTTTGCTCGATGTCGATCGCGAAGCCCTTGCCGTGCTGCTTCCAGTAGTCGGCCTGGGGATTGATCCACTCCGGCTCCTCGATCTCTAGCCTCGAGGCCTTGAGGGCGTCGGTCGATATGTTGTACTTGTCGTCTCTCTTTTGGACCAAGTCTGGCCTCACCATCCCGAGGTTCACGCCCTGAGGCGACATCATCAGGGCCGGCGCGCCCAGCGGCAGCTTATCACCTGAGCTCCATCATGAAAAATGTTTGGTTCGTGTGGACATATAGAGACTAAATCTAACCACAAAACATCCAATCAGGCATTGTCCTGGATCAGACTAGTTCCAATGACAAAAGGCTCATTTGCCAAATTACCTCTGTCGAACTGCCATGTGCACCAAAACTTGCCGTAAGTCTTGGCCAGATTCTCAAGCTCTGGCTTTTCTACAACTTCAGGGACCCGAGGATTGACCCAAAGACCAGATTTAATCTGCAAAGTACACTACAAGGTATATTCAAGAAACGAACAGCTCAGAAAAAAGGGCAAAAACAAAACGACACACGACCTCGTAAGCATGGGAATGCCAGAGCTTCTGCTCGTCAGGAGGAAGAGCTTCAAATATCTTGTCCGACACTATGTACTCCACTCCTGCGCAACACGTATGAATTCCAATTTGCATATATAAGCATCATTTGAATTTAAATTTACCAATGCAAAGATTCTGGTAAGTGCCGACGCCAATTTTTTTTTATCTATTTCGGAAGTGGGTGATTTGACAAATAGAAGAAGCGAAGATTTTGTTTATATATATACACTCGAAGATTAGGTAAAAGTTTAGCCTCGAATCTCTCGAACGTGAAATCTCTCGATCTTGCAACTACCACTTCCTAACTTTCAGAGCTAAAGAACAAGGGAAATCTAGTCCATCCAGGTGAAAAACGAAGTTGAATTGTATGATTGACATGATGACCGCAATCAATCATCTCAATCCCGATATAATACTTGGGACTTTGGAAAGTTTCTGAGAATTTGTTCGGTTCATTAACTAAATTCAGTGAGCAGCCGAACGGGTTCATGCAAAGAGGAACAAATAATTGACGAAACCGTGTGACTGTACCGATGAGGCGGCCGGAGGCGGAGTCGGTGTCGTAGACGGCGCACTGGAGGAAGTCCTGGTTGAGGCGGGCGACGAAGTGGTGGGTCTCGATCTGGCGGCCAAGGTCGTGGGCGTAGAGGGCAAAGGTGCAGACATGCTGGTTCATCTGCTTCACCGGCTTCAGCGACTGCAGCATCGCGGCCCCCGTGTCGAGCATAACCTGCCCCGCCGTCATCCGCTTCCCCATCGTCTTCCCCCCCTCCGTCGCCGGCGGCATCGGCCCCGGCGGCTGGTCGCTCGACGCCATTTTATCTCTTTTCCTCTTGTCTCACTCTTTCTTTCGGTAAAAGCGATGACTGACGACCGATGAGGTCTCCACGGCTGAGGAGGTGGCGGAAGTTTATAGAGCGAGAAAGGAGCGGAGTGGCGAACGTGGGGGGTTTGAGGGGCGGCCACGCAGGCGTGCATGGTGGTCGTGCGGTGGTTACGTGGGGCGATAGCGAGGGACATTGGGGATGTGATCATGTTTTTCTTTATTTGGTTATGGGAGGAAATCATCCATGTTACGCAAGCATGCAAAGGCACGAAAAGTTGGTAAGTATTTTTTTTTTCAGGTGTATCCGTGCAAAGGAATTTGGTGAAGAGGTCACTTATTGAGAAATTATTGTATTGTGAAGGAAATATATATACTAATATATAGTAGTCACATAATTCAATGACCTAAGTATCTATTAAATTAAGTAACGTAAACGATATTTTTATTTTTCCTTTATCAGTGAAGTAAAATTAGACATGACCACTTCAATTAAACGTCGTATGCATAAATATTTATGTACATCATTAATTTGAAGAATCGCATTGTACGATTCATTGGCACCCATATGAAATTCAAATTCTTTGAGTACTATGTCTAAGGGAAGGTCGAAGCAATAGATAACCTAAGTTCAGGTTTAAATGGGGAAGAAGGTTAAATTGACCAAAGAAAAGAGGGAAAATGTTATATATTAAAGACAGAAAAAAAGGATTAGTATCATCCACGTTCGACTAATAAATTTTACAATGCCTCTTGCATTCTCTTTTCAATCTTGAATTGAAAATGCTTATCAAGTTTTTGGTTTTAAACCTCGTATTGATGCCGAACGGAAGCATTTCCTTTAACTTCTCATCAACTACCTCCCTTACTCCCCTGGTAAAAGATTGGCCCAGCACCTCCCACCATTGGACTTGATCACCCAATTTGAGGAAAAAGGAATGTAAGGTAGGGCATTCAAACCCTCTATATATAATCCAACATAGACTTTCGGAAATGTATAGCTTGGTACTGGAAGTGCGCAGTAAAAATTTGGTACATTTTGTCTCAGAAGATCGCCAAGGCATGCGCCCAAGTCCAAACCTAATAACATATCCTATCTCCCCCTTTCATGTGATGACTTGAATGAATAGATTGGGGGTCCATGAATTTTCCATCGGTTTCGATAACGTTTGTTGGGAGCATGCAACAAAAGCTCAATACATTTCACCTAAGGAGATCTCTAGGGAGATCCCAAGTCCAAGCATGATAACATATCCGGTTGGAATCACCTTCAATCCAAAAATTAAGAGAATAAATTATAAGCTAACTATGATATATTAACTACTCTAGATAACTTTAATTCTCCGATATGAGATTTCTCTAACACAATTCATGCTTGCATCCTAACACCTAAAACCTGAACCTTTGTCCAATGGTTCAAACACTTCCTTGCATGAAACGCTATACTTCTGATTGTTTTAATCACCGGCTAAAAAGCATGTAAGTTACTTGCAAGCCCTTGTAAACCGTGTTGAGTAACCTATCCAAAACTGATAAGTCTCCTTGAGTTCTCACCTAAAAATTATAGGGTTTGTAACTTCCCTATAGAATTCACAAAGCAGATCGTGTAATTATGATTGTTTTTATCCATTCTCTCTGATTGTCCCTAGTCAACCGTAAAATTAACCACCCTATGATTAGTAACATGTTTTCAATTTTAGTGAATTATTATGAGTGGCGACTTTAGCTGATACTCAATTATACTTTTTAAAACTATCTTAGATGATGAAATCTTTTATCACTCGATCCAAAGATGAAAATTGAAAACGAACCCAGTCTCGTATGTAGCATGATTGGACAATGATTTTTTCTTATTCTTTTCAAAACCAAAATAAATTTTGCGTTATATCTTATGTAACTAAGGGTGCACTTGCAAACTCTGTGCAAAGCAGTTTTGGGCCCATAAAGTCTCATGGACGAAAGTTGTGATGTATGGTAAAAAAAAAAAATTATTGGACTACATTCGAGTCAAAGTTCGCCTTGGGAAAGCCCAAAAGCCAGACCAAAACCCATCTTGCTTGCTTTGGCTATGGGGCATTAGAAAAGAACAGTGCAATTGTCTATTTTCATATGTTCGAAGGTGAAAAGCTCAGCTCTATCAAAGTGTAACCTTCAGTTTCTTTTTCACAATAAAAACATACACAAACCAACACATGCAATTTAAAATACAACACCAGAGTCGCATTCACCAACCCAAATGTGCATGGATTGTCTTCTTTCTAAGTTGGTCCATCTAGTCGGAGACGACAGGCAATATTCGTGGCCTGTACTTGTACCTCCTGGCAGCAACCAGGTACACGAAGAAGTTGCCAATGCTCAGGATTGAGAGCAGCAAATAGAACAGATTCAAATGGTTCCTGTTAATGTTATTCCCTGCTAGCCAACCACCACTCCTTGTCACGCCCTTTGTTGCCCCGTTCACAATCTTGACCAATACGCTGCTGAAGAAGTACCCAAGCGCCATGGAGCACCACAGGAAGCAGGTCGAGAGAGACTTGAGCCCCTTTGGTGCCTCCGAGTAGAATAACTCGAGAAGCCCGACGTACGTGAACATGTCAGCAATGCCGAAGATGAAGTACTGGAAGGAGAGCCAGAACACACTGATGGGAAGCGGCTGAGCAACAGGTATCGCATCGAGCATGCCGTGGTCACGGGCCACCGTTTTCCGCTTCACCTCCATGATCGCAGCCACAGCCATCGAGAGCGACGATAGAACAAGCCCAACACCTATTCTCTGCAGGTGGGTTATGCCTGTTGGGTGGCCAGTGACTTTCCTGGCGAATGGGACGATCACCCGGTCGTAGACAGGGACTATGACAATGAGGAAGGTGACCGGGATGATGGGGAGCGAGGCGGGTGGGATCTTGAACGAGCCTATGATTCTTGTATCCATCGTTAGGCCCTGTTGGATGGAGAAGGTCTGGAGCTGAGCCAGGCAAAGGGTCATAATTATGGTGGAGCTGAAGATTGGAACCATGCCAAGCACGATTTTTGCGTTCTCCACTTGGGTCGCCCGGCACAGCTTCCATGGGTTCGGAGATTCAGACTGCCTGTGTTGCATCGCCGGTGTTTCCTTCACGGCCGCCTTGTCTAGGAACCTGAGATATCATTGATACAATTAATCAGGAGATCTTTAACTTGAATCAATGTTCTTTTTCTCGTAGGGATAGTAATGGGTAATGACCTGAAAGTATCTCTGTGAGGTAGAAATTCTTTATCTCCAGCAGCTTCTGCATCTCTGTCAATCTCATACAGCTCCGCTGCGTCCTCAGGGAGTTGAAGTTTTCTGTTGTGAATTGCAGCAACAAATACCTGAGAACCATCGGAGAGAGCAACCACAATTTGAGCCCTGAACATAAATCTGTTTTGGGATGATGAATATCATAAGTCAGGACAAAGCCAATTAGGGAACTTTCATAGACCTGGACGATTTCGACGATCGAATTGGTTCCTTGAACGGGTTGTATCCGGTGCATCGGCAATCCTAACATGAATAACACCACGCCCAAGAACATGGCTACACTAGATAACCCAAAGCCCCAGTCCCATCCTTTATTGTCCTGTACCCACACGATGAGTGTCAAACTGGCTGCGCTTCCGACACACACTATTAGCAACAGGATGTTGAAGAAGCTCGACATGTCCCTCGCTTCCCTGGGGTCCTTCTCATCAAACTGGTCGGCTCCATGCGCCGGCAACGCAGCTTTGATTCCGGCTGAACCAGCGGCCAACAGGTACAACGCGACGAAGAAGAGGGCAGCATTTCCGCCGCCAACTTTTTCACAGCGAGAAGTAGGATTTAAGATATTGCACGTTGGTGGACGAAGCCCGGGATAGTGAGCTTGTACAGTTAATAATGCCAGTCCCTAAACAAGGAAAAAATAACACAATGATCGTCATAAATTACGTGCGGTTTTGTTTGCTTACCACATGTTCAAGAGAAATAGATGCCTGTGAAATTTATACCACAAATTCGACGCAGCCTGAAATGGCAGTGGCCTTGAATCTACCAAAGTAAATGTCTGCTAAGGCAGCCACGACAATGGAAAGAATGTAGGAAAAGCCTAGGTAGTTGGTGAGCTGGTTGGCGGCATCGGCAATGTCAAAGTGCAAGACACCGTTGAAGTATGTCACCAAGTTCACAGCCAGCGCAATGTTCGCCATATTCTCGAACCCAAATGTGGCTACAACAATAGATGCAAATCATTGGAAAATGAACCGTTCAAGAAACATCTCGATAAAGCAAATAAAT
The DNA here is from genome assembly GCA_019926035.1 of Melaleuca alternifolia. Lineage (NCBI taxonomy): Eukaryota > Viridiplantae > Streptophyta > Magnoliopsida > Myrtales > Myrtaceae > Melaleuca > Melaleuca alternifolia. The sequence continues at coordinate 1,462,803 of JAGKPW010002341.1, forward strand.
AAACGTTTCAATGGTCTGCCTAGTGGATTTCACAGGATAACCACCCCATAACGCTGTCGTCCAAAATTCTTTTCCTCCCTCAGGCAGGTTTCAGTGTAATTTTTACCTGACTTTGGACTGTAATTCGCTAAGCTAAAGACTATGAATTTGACTCGGTTGAATCATTAAGTTGGGCAAATATGATGCCCTACCGAGAATAAGCAAACCAGCTCTCATTCCACCATGTTTATGCTTCAGAGCCGTTTCTCCCTTCCAGTCTACCTTCCCTTCGACGAGCTCTGGCTTCTCCTGCAAACCGAAGATCTCACACTTAGCAGGAAAAACAAAACTGACAAGGAAGGTGATGAATTAGAATGGACAATAATCAGACCATTGTTTCGAGGTCCATTTGGTTCTTGAAGTTCAAAATGGTAAGTCAATAATCAGATTTTAAGTTAAGGCTTTTGCTAATTTGTATTTATAGAAGTACCCATGAGGTGCTATGAGCACTTCTTTGCCTGTAGTACTACCCAGTTTGTTGGCTGGTTATGGTTGCATCTTCTTCTTGATGTTTTCACTGCCGAACATGGAAGAGATGGTCATTGGACTTGGTCGTGATTAGTGTCTTCGGCAAAAACGACAGAGAGAAAAGGCATTCGCAAATGTTGTTTTAGTGACCCTTTCTACTCTTAACTGCATGAAAACCCTCCATTTTATTAATCATGTGACATTGCGTAAGCATGATCCTTCCTTTTGTCTTCTTCCTTAAAACACAGAAAATTTACCCAGTCATGCAGATTCTAGGGCTTAGAGTGAGCGTTTGGATCAACAAGCACTTGCTCGAAATTCATGACGACATAAGGAATGGGACCTCTTGCATCCAGTCTTGAATCCTTCAAGCATTTGTGAGGTCAAGCTCGGAGACGACATATGAATATTCGTTGACATGGAAACTTCATATGATAGGTCTCATCGATTATTCATGGTTGTGATTTAGATGTCACATGTCGATCATCCTAGTGTAACCAAGATGGAATTCGTTGATCAAGGGACAAAAGTTCCGATCTTCTAATTGTAATCGTTCCTAATAATTCATTTCACGGTTGTGACAGCCGCAATGGTAGCTCCTAATAGGGGATCCACCGAAACGTGGCTTTCCTGCTAGAAGTTGTCACTCAAACGCTAAGAGGACGTCCAAATAATCGCATAATTCCCATTTCTGTGCTTCTGCTGAAATGGTCTTCCCAGGGATCTGTCTTCGAAGATGGAAATGTTAGCTTGCGTTTGTTAGTAACACAAGAAACAATCTGACCCTCCAAATGTTTCGCTTTAACAAAGGATAAAGCTATTTCCCAATTGAATAGAAATTTCTCGTACCGTGACTGCGAAGCAATCGGCTAAAACAATCTAAAAGCGCAGGAAAAGTACTCCATGGTTACGCGTTGAGTGTAACATGGTAGCCTCAAGACAATCACAAACAACAAGCGCAGCAAGAGGCTTCGGCGATTCCAATGCAACCAATTATTCCTTTGTGATAAAGAGTAAAAAATATATTGTATTGTCTTGAAAGTCACAAAATACAAGAATACAATATATATGTGTGCAACCCTATCACGGTAAATGACAAATCTACCCTCATCATATTTCCTAACACTCCCCCTCAAGTTGGGATGTAGATATCAAACAATCCCAACTTGTTACACAAAAAATTCACTCTATTCCCTCGTAAGGACTTGGTAAAGATATCTGCAAGTTGATCTTCCGTTCTTGTATGTTGAAGAGTGATTTCTCCCTTTTGAACCTTTTCTCTTATAAAGTGACAATCCACCTCAATATGCTTTGTTCGCTCATGGAAGACAGGGTTATTTGTAATATGAATAGCTGCTTGATTGTCACAACATAATAGTGATGGTTCTGATGTTGCTAGCCCAATTTCTGACAATAACATCCTTAACCAGAACAATTCACTTGTCACATTTGCCATCGCTCTATATTTTGCTTCAGCACTTGATCGAGAAACCACATCCTGTTTCTTGCTTTTCCATGCAACTAAGTTACCTCCAAGAAATACACAATAGCCTGATGTAGATCTCCTACTAGTGTGACATCCAGCCCAATCAGAATCAGAAAAACCTGTGATATTTAGATGACCATAGTTCTTGAAGATTAACCCTTTTCCAGGTGCCCCTTTAAGTATTTAATAATCCGAAGCACAGCATCCCAATGAGTAGTTCGAGGGGAATTCATGAATTGGCTCACAGTACTAACAGCAAATGATATATCAGGTCTCGTGACAATAAGATAATTCAATTTACCAACTATTCTCCGAAACTTTGCTGGGTTATGTAACAGTTCGCCAAGTTCTGCATCAAGTTTCACACCTGGTTCCATAGGAGTATCAACCGGTTTTGCTCCAATAAGGCCAACCTCATCAAGAATATCAAGAACATATTTTCGTTGGGTCAAATTGATACCTGTATGTGAGTAGGCAACTTCAATACCTAGGAAATAGCGCAAACGTCCCAAATCCTTAGTGTTGAACTGTGTATATAGAAACTGTTTAAGACATTGAATACCATCTGAATCACTACCGGTAATGATAATGTCATCCACATATACCACTAGAAGAATACAACCAGCTGAGGAGATGGAACTGAATACTGAATGATCTACTTGGCATCGCTTTAATCCAAACTTGATAACAGCATCACTAAACTTGCCAAACCACGCTCGAGGAGATTGCTTTAATCTATACAAAGCTTTATGTAAGCGACAGACGAGATTCTCCCCCTGAGCAACAAACCCGGGTGGTTGCTCCATATACACTTCTTCAGCCAAATCACCATGGAGAAATGCATTTTTGACATCTAATTGATGAAGGAGCCAGCCAAAACGTGCTGCCAAAGAAATAAAGACACGAACAGAAGGCATTTTCGCAACAGGAGAGAATGTCTCGTCATAATCAATACCATATGTTTGAGTATACCCTTTGGCAACCAACCGCGCCTTCAATCGATCGACAGTTCCATCAGGATGAACCTTAACAGTGAAGACCCAACGGCAGCCGACAGGTTGCTTAGCCGCAGGTAAGGGGGTGAGCTCCCAAGTGTGATTCTCAAGAAGGGCCTTCATTTCATCTTCCATGGCTTGTCGCCAGCCAGGATGGGCAAGAGCTTCAGCAACACTGCTCGGCACAAAAATAGAGGACAAGGACGAGATAAAAGTGGAGAAGGAAGGAGATAAATGATCATAAGAGACAAATTTTGAAAGAGGATGACGGGTACTAAAACAATCAGAAGAATCAGAGTAGAGTGTGTAACGATCCCTAGGACGTCCAACACAAGAACGCATACCTTTGCGAGTAGCAATAGGTGGATCAGGATCGGAAGATGGCACAACAATTGATGGTGGAACAGAGGAATCAAGTGATGGCCGTACATCTGTAGTCGGAGCTCTTCCTCGCCGATGGTAAGTACGCTCAGCAAATTGAAACCCTGTGGGCGATGCTTGAGGAATTGGGACAGGTGGAAGAGTCGGCAAGACACATTCAACGTCATGAGAAGACACTGTGGGGATCGATGGAGGAGTATAGTAGGGCTGATCTTCAAAAAAGGTCACATCGGCGGATACAATCACACGACGACTGCTAGGATTATAGCACTTATACCCCTTTTGAGTTCTAGAGTACCCAACAAAGACACATTTTTCAGCACGAGGAGCCAACTTATCAAGACCCGGAGACGAATGCCATCAGTATAAACCCCTCTGTAGTCTAATAAACAGGCCAATCCAACAAGTTGAATCCAATAAACAATACCTCAATAATCAAGCCTGCAGCTCCTCTTAATCAAGCACACAATAGTAAACACAAATGGAGCCCAATCGATACATGACAGAATCAAGAGACCTTACAGAGGGTCCATGAAGCCAGACTTGCGATTGCAACCAATCAATAAGGACACTAGACAGCATCTTCACGAACTGCAGTAAGACATATCTTTTTTTTTTTTTTTAGGGTTGAAACCCTAGCTCGTTCGTTCTGTTTGAGAACGCTCCAGGGACTTCAGCAACGGCGGCGACGGGCGACCATCTGAACAAGCACGGCAGGGCTTGAACGGCGATGGAGCACCGAAACAAACGGTGAGGGAGGCAGCGGCGGCGGTTAAGACGGCGGAAGCGGTGGCTATGGCGGCGGCGAAGGAGCTCCTGCAACAGCGACAGACGGCTGTGACGGTGGAGAGCTCCTGCGACGGCGGCGTGGAGGCAGCGACGGCGAAGCAGCCGCACGAGTTCCTGCGACGGCGGCGTGGAGGAGGCGACGACGGCAGCGACGACGAAGCAGCCGCACGAGGTGGACGAGGTCCAAGCCGCCACTCCCCGCAGATCTACACCTTCAAAATCCCTGTTTGTCTCGCTGTGAACGAAACAGCAGGGAAGGGAACGGCGGTGAATAGAGAAGGAGAACGGCGGCGGCGAACGGCAGTGGATATCGCCGGCGAGCGGCGGCGAAGGGCGGCGATGGCCGGTGGTAGGGTCTATCCCGGCTCTGATACCATGATAAAGAGTAAAAAATATATTGTATTGTCTTGAAAGTCACAAAATACAAGAATACAATATATATGTGTGCAACCCTATCACGGTAAATGACAAATCTACCATCATCATATTTCCTAACACTTTGTAAACTCTTACGGAACTCGATTGTTTTTCTTCTTTTTCCCCATTTTGTTTCCCTTTCATCCTAATCGAACTCGTGAAATTGGGACCAAAACCAAAGAAACTGCCAATCATAGAAGTAGTCTATGGAAGTACAATGGCTATTCGGTAAACAATCACGACTTTGTTCTTCATAATGAAGGGAACCACTCTTACACGCTAGTGTTATTATCCAGCAGCCACCAAGTTGATTCGTGAATAACCAAAACATATGGTCAATAATACTGCACCGTCAATAGATGACCAGAAAAAGGGCATACAAAAGAAGAATGTACAGAACAATTCAAGGTTCTCAGCTGTGCAATGAATGAATTTTTCTATGCTAGAGCACCACAAAAAAAAAATTAATTAAAAAAAATTCAACCTCCCGAATAATTCACGATGAGTCAGTAGTTCAGCAGCGAATACTTTATGCGTAAGATGATCTTTCCCTTGTCAACACCTAGTTTCGCCCCCGTAACCAACCAATGACCTGGAATATCTTGCGGGCCCTTGGACATTTCCGTCATGTCCACAATCTTCACCAGTTTTCCGGGCTTATTTGAACTGTCTTCCTTTTTGTCACTGGATGTCTTATCCTTAGATGCTGATGAGGAAGCACCATCATTCTTTAGAGAAGATGCATTCGCAGGGTTGTGATCCCATACGGACCGCCTGATTGTACAACCTGGGACCTTGGAAAAGAGGAGTTTAAGGTGCAGTACATTCTTGGACCCAAAGTCCCAAACACCGAGCTGAGCCCCCGTGACGATGTGGACTCCTGAGAGATCACCGATGCTGGTCTCGGTGTGCTCTATTGGTGCGGTGCTGACATGGGAAAAGTTCTTCCACTCGATCGGCTCGAACCAACGGGTGTCCTGCTCCTCGGGGCCTTGCCACTTGGGAGCTCCGATCGCCATGTGCGCATCCCAATGGGGTTGAAGAACCTTGGGAAGAGAAACCAGGTGTTGCAAATGAATAGCAAGCCGGTTTTGCTTGCTCCCTTCAATGGCAAGTCTTAACCCTGTTACGGGCTTACGACCAACTGTCACCTGAAAAAGAACAAAAAGAAAGGTCATCTAACTGACAGATTACCAAATCAGAGAAGACTAAGCCATTTTAGCAATTTGTTCAGGAATATGGAAATATCGCTGGGTTTTGATGAATGGACCAGACAGAGGTCTTGATTGCAAATAGAGACATTTCAGTATGGTACCAGGGCATTTGATATGCACTTTTTCTTTAAATTTTGGACAAATTCTTTGCTTGCTCATTTTCGTTTAGTTTAACTGGTAGATATGCTGTGAAATTAAACATCCACAAATTCGAGTTACATATTGATGAACATAGAAGCACATTTATTTTGCTCTTTTCAGGGCAAGTGCAATTATTGGACATCAAACAGATGCAGGATAAAAAGTTTGTCTTTTGAGCTAGCCAAATAATTAATTCTTTGCTTTTATGGCCCTTTTTTCCTTGTACAGTAAAGTATTTTTCTTTATTATCCACTTTCTCGATATTTCTAGCTCAACAAAATCAAAAAAAGTACCTGATCTGGACTAATGTATAGCTTGGGACCCATCAAGCTGAACTGGAGGGATGAACAGACGGGCTCTTTCCTTTGAAGATTCTTCTGTTCCGGAGCCCAGACACGTGCAATTTGAAAATCCAAAAAGTACTGTAGATCTTCAATTGGAGGTTTATCTGGTTGGAACAACAGACAAGTTGCACACATTTGATTAACAAAAGTAAAATCAGATACAGACATTCTCATCTCCACACACAAACAAGAAATTTATTAGTCCCGTAACATAACTAACAGCAAATTCATAGAAATTGAACTATTTCAAGGAAGTTTTGAAGTTCCTGCCACTTATCAGAAATGCAAAGGAACAGGGCTGAAATTGTCTCAGAAATGCAAAGGAACAGGGCTGAAATTAATTGGACAGAATTCATCCAGAAATTAAGGCTGATTTAAGTTCCCATATCCGCATCGAGTCAGAAATCACTCATTTATATAATAGGGCAACACGTTAGTGATCTAATTTTTTTTATCTGGGTTTATACACATGTACAGAAGACTCCACCAGTCCTCAGAAACAGGTGTTGTAGTAAAATCTACTTCGAATAACATGTTGCTCATCTAATAGTTTGTTAAACCTTGATAATCTTCAAAATAAAACCAACTATCGGTAAAACTAAATCTCTATGGATCCAGATAGCAGATACACTGAGCTAAATAAAACATCAAAAAGCATTGCCTTTACCAATCACTCAATTTAATGAACAGTTAAAGGAAAATGAACACTCACATTCCAAATATAAGTCTATAGCACGGGCCAAGTGCTTTATCCCAGGCACTCCTTCGAGAAGTGAAACAATAGGTGTAAATGTCATGTTAATCACATCTGGTGCTAATCTAACAGTGTCAGCCCATTTAGCCTGATTCTGCTCAAGATCATCACCACCTCGTCTCCTAAAGATTACTGTGACATCCTGCAGCAAATAATTGCAAGTAGTACATGATTAGAGCTTCCAAAATGAGGAGAATAACACAAGACGAAATTTGGATATGGTTTCTAGGAGTAAAAAATAAATGAAGGTCATAGTCACTTTCTCCACTATTGGACTGTTGCAAATTTATAAGGAAAATTTCCACTATGTAAAGGGAGAATTTTTTTACTAACCTTGCCTTTGTATTTTGGGAGGCCTGCATTTGGTTGATTCCTGGATTCTTGAAACCGATGATTCTCAATGTCTTTTACGTAACTTTCAATGTCTGATTTTGACAAAGAAGATGATTGATGCTGCCTGATATAAACTACATCTCTTCCACCGACAGTTGCAGAAGTAACGATATGGGTACCAAAGTTCTCGATAGAGCTGAAGATGAAAATGAAAACAAAGGGTGAGGAAGTTAGTGGCTAATTTGAATTACTCCCGTGTCTTCATGCAGATACATCAGTAGAAGTAGCAGATACAGATACAAGTGGACACCAGGGAAAGCCCGCCTTTTCCCACCCAAGATATAAACAGTGGACGTATCAATATTAGAATAATCAACACACAACTCAAACTCATGATGTTTTGAGTTTGAACTCACCATATAAAGCCTTATCACATGATGGATTGAGGCATACGCTAGTTTTGAACGGCCTCATACCAAAAAAAAATCCCAACTTTAGCTTCAGTCCAAACTCTACGCAAAACTTTTTTTGGTCATATATATAACCCCTAACTTTAGGTCCAGCCCCAATTCTTCCATAAACTTTTTTTTGTCCCATAACCTCCAGCTTTAGGTCCAATCTCAATTATAATATTTTTTTACTCATAAAAACCAACTAATAACTTGAGTCTCAAATTCATTGAGTCATATATCCCTGTTAACCCTCCTCTATCCAAAATTTCTTGTTGACAACCAAGAGATAGAAAATTCATGATCACAAGCCATGACAGCATCCTGAACACAAGCTCTTTGAGTGCAAGCTCTCTGACTCAAGAGAGCTAGAAGACTCCCGAGCACAAGAATTGAAGACTGCACGTAATATCGAAAATCACCAAGCGAGATGGAAGCAAGACTCTCTTAAGAGTAAGATCAATTAAAGAAAGGCAATTCTAATTGCTTTAGTCATCAAGAGGACGTTGTTTGGGATGATAACATAGAAATTCATATCCATGAACACGTTCTTGGATTTGAAATTTGAGAAGAAAACTGGAGTGTTGACATGAAAATGCCACGTAGGATTACTAGAAGCAATTTTGGACAGAGGATTAATTGAGGTAGATAAGAGACTCAAGTAAAGGTTGGTGGTTTTTTTATGAGTTTATGGTAAAAATATGACTGGACCTAAAGTTGGGTGCTCTTTATGGGACACAAAAAAGTTTAGGGTAAAGTGGGGTCTCAACTTGAAGTTGGGGGTTTTTTATAGGACAAGAAAAAGTTGATGGTAGAATTGGGACTAGACCTAAAGTTGGGGGTTTTTATGGGACAAAAAAAAAGATTTTGGTAGAATTGAACCGCAGCTAAAGTTTGAGATTTTTTTTGGGTATTAAGCCAGTTTTGAACATAAAGCTACTTTTGAACAGATAAGGTTAAAATATTCCCAAGTAGTTCAAGGTGTTCTTAGCATATATTCAAAGAGAGAGGAAAAGTGTTCAGTTGTTTACAAGTTTTCTCATAATGACTGTTTCAAAGGCGCAATAAACTTAAATTTAGCACAATTAAAGATAAGATGGAAAAAGCTTGTTTGAGATGCTTTGGTTGCATGGAATAAAGACCTTCTAATGCTCCATTCAGGCCAAGTTATTAGGAATAGAGATTCCTGTTAGAAAGGTGGAAGACCTAAAATGATGTGGCAGGGGATGGTAAGAATAGAGACTAAGTATTATAAGCTTCAAGAAATGGCTGATTTGGAAAACTTCATATTGGTATTCAATGTTAGAAGATGAATTGAAGAATTATTTCTGCATACAGAGATGGATGCACTAAGGTGGAACTAAAACTTCATAAGGCACTGATACAGAGGGTACAGAATTGACATAAAGTAATTTGGACTAGTCAATTACTGTGATAATGATAGAGACACGGTTTGAAGTGCGTGAAGAAGCACCAAGGGTATAAATATAGTAAATTGGCCCAGAATGAACATGCAAGATTGCTTATGAACGTTACCTTGCCAAAGAAGCAGGGTCCCATGAGTAGGGAACAGCGCGCTTGATTTCCTCCCGTAAAACCAACTTAAGCTTTGTCAATTCAACATTGAACAAGGGAATGAAGTACCCAACCATGGAAAGTGACTTTGTAGATGCTGCATCAACTTGCCAAGAGCCGGTGAAATTGAACATGGCATTGAAGCTTCCAAGTGGTGTTGATCCTGATATACCTGATTGGTCATTAAAATATTCGGCCATCTGAAATTTTGACAGTAATAGTCTTAGTGAAACTACCCATTGGAATTATCAGCCGAAAAAGAATCAAGACCATCCGCAAGAATTGATATGTACACAGGGAGTTCATTCATGATGCAAGAAAGAAGCAAAATGATCTATCTTATATGCATTTAAGAGTGGGAAGTCAACAATTCTGGTCTAGCCTTATCTGGCATGTGGGGGAGTCATGCAAGTTGTAAAGGAAAAAGATAAGAAAGGAAAAAGATTCTCCTGCCTCAAAGAGTTGGCTTCTGGAAAGCGTTTTATCATAAGTAGTTGGAGTAAATGACTGTATCAATCTTATTTACCAAAAAAAAAAATGACTGTATCAATCTTTGTACCAATTTTCAGAACAGATCGATATATCAAATCTTGATCCTTTATAATGATTCTATGGAATCACTCTGTCAACCGCCAAGTGAAAACACCAACAGAAAGTCAATTGAAGGATAAGTCACAGAACCAAATTCAAACCATTTTAAATGTAAAATAGCCAAATTAAGTGACCTGATTACAAAATGTGAAAGAATTTCCTAAATTTCTTAAGAGCATTAGCTATAGCATTTTATCTTTAAATCACATGGATAGCTTTGTTGAGGGTATTAGAGGGTACTGAGTTGTTTATTGGAAATGAGAGATGGGTAGAAAACATGTCTTTAATATCCTTTCTCCTGCTGTCCTAGCTTCATACCTTAAAACACATTATGGTTTCCCTTCTTAAGCAACTATTCCTGCCCCTTTCTTTTCCAGTACAAATCCCTTGTGACTCAATAATAGAACACAGTTGATGCAAGTGGAACTTTTTATGTGTTTATTACAGTATTTAATAGTCCAAACATTCAGGTATAATTGCCGGTCTAACAATTTGACCTTAATGATAGCTAGAGTGAGATGAACTTACTAGATGTAATTTTCATCATGATCCTTGTCATGTAAATTGCACGGGCTATCTAGTGCCAATGTATATATGTGTTATTGGTTTTAACGCAAGCACACTCTAACCCCAATTTTTCTCTCCTTCATCTCACTTCTACTGTCTCTCAATTAAACAGCTACTGTCGTAACCTATTATAACCAAATTATGCAAGCCCTGGCATGAACACTTCTGATAATACCATACATGTTATAGTTAAGGCACTGCACAAGAAGTATAAAATGAGCTTGTAATGGCTCCCAACATGTAGATATGTCAATTTAGATAATTTATGGTGTGTTAAAGATGGAGAATAGTAGCACAATTGCTATTACGATGGCTTATTGGAGCTCGCCTACTATGCGATTGTCACTGAGTGGCTTGCGAAAGGGGAAGTTGTAAGAGTGGATATAAGCTCGTTTCTTCTGCTATTTTCCTTGACGAATGAATTATAGGAGTAATATTCTCTCTCAACTCACTATCTCTTCTTCATTATCCTTCTCATCTCAAATTTAATTCTTCTCATCTCACTCAAGATTCTCTTAGTTAATTAGCCCTCTAAGAGCTCCTTGATGCAGTGATTAAATCAAGAATCGTATATAGCCATGTCACAAGAGTGATGACGGTTGCTTGTGGGATTGAAATTTCGTTGAAATTCTTTACTTTTCGAAACATTATTTATCGATGTCGTGGTAGCGAACTTTTCGGAGATGACAATACGAGGAAGAGATAATATCTAGACTTTCCATAATGAAAGCACAAGAGATATATACGGGCTAACAAAATCTTTCCATAATGATTATAATTAGTCAAAGATATGCCCAATCAAGATAAACATCTGTCAAAGCTTGATTGATATAGAGAATCAAGGATAATAAGGAGTAATCTCTTAAGAATATCTCTAGCATGATTGATACATAATATACTTTCGATTCCATAACATATGCTCTTAGAGCAACGTAACAGCCTTAGACTAGCCATGTGACATGTCAATGTGATCGACATGCAACAATACACATAAAGTATCTTAATATCGTTGCACAATGTCTTTAATTTAGTTTCATGCGCAAGAGAATACTATATTATTGAGTATTTACTCACATTGTCAAATTTGGGAAAAGAAAAATTATTTCATCCCTTTATCATATTATAATCGTCTACGACGTTCGTGGACTTCACGTAGCATCTTCTTCGGGTAGGGAATTAGTTTGATTGCGACATATATTTGAGACAAAAAAAAACATATGACATAGGATCCAAAACAAGAGCAAGAAAGATCCAAGAGATTTTAATGTTCTTCATCAATATACTCACTTTCTAATTTAAGAAGATTAACCCCCCATTAAAGTTATAGCTAGTTATTTCCCCTATATATACACTCCCAATTCCAAGCTCTGGACAACGTCCAAAGCATTGTGATAGATCCAAGTCGTTTTCTCCATTCCCTTGCGCCCTTCACGCGTTATACCATCTTCCTTCATGGCTTCTAGGGTGACCACGCTCTTGCTCTCTTTCTTAGCCATCTCATGCTTTCACAAAGTGGTGCACGGGGACCCTGTCGTGCCCTGCTATTTCATTTTCGGAGACTCGCTGGCTGATAATGGTAACAACAATAATCTTCAGACCTCGGCCAAAGCCAATTATGCGCCATACGGGATCGATTTTCCCAGCGTCGGGTCCTCGGGACGGTTCACCAATGGTCGAACCACAGTCGATTTCATCGGTCTCTCTCTCTCTCTCTCTTCATGTGCTTCGTACGGTTAATTCTTTATTCCCGATTTCTGCTGCTTTGATATATTTTATGAGCCAAGGATTCTTGTCAAGTCGAACTATTGTAATGAATTCATCTATACTAAAAACAAACGTGGGTCAAATTTAAGAATCTAGAGATCATCAGGAAGTCAGGGGTGCTATCATCCCATTCTAGCCCTCGGAAACAAAATAAAAAAATCAAAACAAAATAATAACAATAACTTTATTTTTTTGGGGGTAAGTGGATCTTTTAAATATTTTTTATAAAATCACAGCTGTCCGATCCGGCCTCTAATTTTATGTCAGAAGATTCGGATCCGAGATCATCAACTTCATTTCACGGTATTAATTTACTGTGGGTAGTCTATACTTTCACTCAAGATGACATGCACATTGAACAACTGAACAGGCTCAAAACACGATGCTTTCCATGATAACCCAACTCTACTTAACCTAGATAAGCAATAGGACTATTTTGCTAATGTTTCTTAGCAAATGGCAATAATTGGTAGCCATTATGATCCTTTATTACTATCTCAATTTATTAAATCTGCATAACGCGTATAGCAGTATCTTTAGATGCTGGTATTGGCTTAAAATATCGACTATTCTTGCTTCTCCAGCTCAATCCCTAGGTTTCACGGATCTCATTCTGCCGCATGCGACTGCGTCCGGGAATGATCTTCTGAGAGGTGTGAATTACGCATCGGCTTCATCGGGCATTCAGCCAGATACGGGATCGAACCTGGTACTATGAACCCATTTCTGTATTGATGTCATCCCGTGTGTATCATCTTGTGCATGCCAGTCCCGAAACTCGAAGATCTTTATAAGAAGAGATGTTTTCTTCCTCGGCAATTTGCAGGGTGCTCACATCAGCTTGGATGATCAGCTGAAAAATCACCAAGACGTGATCAAAGCCATCGTTGCTTTAGTCGGACAGGACAAGGCGACACAGCTGCTAAACAGCTGCTTGTACACCGTCGGGATGGGAAGCAACGACTACATCAACAACTACTTTATCAAAGGAAGCTCAGCGAGTCAGAACACTCCGGAGCAGTACGCCTCCCTCCTCGTCGACAAGTACTCCTCTCAATTAAAGGTAACAGAGAACCACACGGATGGCTTGATCCAGCATCGTAACTAGGTCACGCTTCGCAAGTCCTTTTTTGTTACTCGTATGTTTTTGAAAACTCTAAATTCTCATCCCTTACTTAGTGATGTCCAGTTTTTTTTTTTAATGTGATTATACTATGTATCAGAAATTATGATATATACATATCGAGCTATATTTGAAACCTAAAAAATGATGGATCCTCAATAAATCTCATCAGGCTTTATGATCAAAAATCAGTTCATATATGTATTAGATGCATGAAATACTTGTTCCACCAGATATAGATGCAACACACCTTTTATGCTGTTGCCTAAGCAGGATTTTTTTTTTCTTTTTCCGAATTGTTAGGCTCTACATGATTTGGGAGCGAGAAAGATTGCATTGTTTGGGCTAGGGCCAATTGGATGCACACCCTTTGCATTGGCTGGGGCCAAAACATGCGTACAAGGAATGAACGCCGCAGCCAAACTCTTCAACGACAAGCTCAATCCACTCGTGGATCAGCTTAACGGTGCCTTCACTGACGCCAAGTTCATAGTTGTGAACGTCATGGGAATGTCGGCAAGTTCGACTAATGGTGTGTCACACTTAGCCTGACGATCTGCTGCTCACTTTCAATTTTTCCTATGAGTTTAGACTAATGGAAGTGTCCTTCATTGATGACTTTTCTTTTTGTAGCGGTCACGGAAGTGGCAACCGCATGCTGCCCAACGGGTCAGACTGGTCTGTGCGTGACAAACTCCAAGCCGTGCCCCGACCGGAGTACTTATGCGTTTTTCGATGGATTCCATCCAACGGAAGTCATTAATCAAGGAGTTGCAGCAAGAGCATACAAAGCAAGTTCCGCGACAGATACTTATCCTACTGATATCTCTCACCTGGTGGGATCCTAGATCAAGAAGATTGTGATTTTCCTTTCCTTTGTTTCAGAATAAGTGTGCTCCGTTGCATATAGGTGACCGCTCATCACTCGGTTACTAGCATTTTGACACTCTGAATAGTGAATTTACGTTTATTCCATCACTCCGTTTGATCGTGCCACAGAAAAAAACATGAGCTGATTGATCTCCTCCCTGTTTCCATGAGGGGGAGAAATAAAGGAGAAGACTTAGATTGGATATTAAGTTTGAATTCTAAGCAAACCAGGAAGAAAAGCCGCCCGTGTGTTAAAAATTATGGAGAAGAAACTAGATGAGGAAGAGATTGATACAATTTACATTTTAGGACGCACGTAAAGCTAGTAAATTTAGTTTACCGCGTTTAATTTCATGATAAGCATATAGTTATAATTAAACCCATGACACCTACGGAGTTATGACCATCACATGGTTTCTCTAATGAAATGGCCCAATCCATTCAGAGTAAGCTCATCAAAGGAATATTAAAACGAATATACGAATTCGTGGCATTTGAAGGCAGGCCTTGCTTATAAATCTCAAAAGACTATCTCCTATCTAATGTGAAACTTGAGTGTCAAAGTTTTCGCGTTTTGAATATCGTCGACTTATAAACCTTTGTCTCCACATGAAGAAAAGTAATTGACAAAAGCATCTAACTTTATGTATGCTTTCAGATTATACTTGCTTCATGGTGAAATTATATACTCTATATTCTTTATTAAACAGACAGATTTACTTTACCTTGC
This sequence comes from Melaleuca alternifolia, assembly GCA_019926035.1. Taxonomy (NCBI): domain Eukaryota; kingdom Viridiplantae; phylum Streptophyta; class Magnoliopsida; order Myrtales; family Myrtaceae; genus Melaleuca; species Melaleuca alternifolia. The sequence goes on from JAGKPW010002341.1 coordinate 1,477,833, forward strand.
TCTTATGTTAAGATTAATGAGAATTTCCTATTCAACAAATCATATGATTCATACTAATTATTGAAGTAGGGAGGTTACTTAGTTTCTTGGAATTATATCCTTTAGACTCCTTTAGAACTTTTTCGACCAGAACTCTATTAATTCAAGGCAGATATCTAAAAATCTCATTCAAATATAAAATATTTAAACTTCAAAAGTGAAGATTTAATATACAAATTTATTCTTGTCAATAGAATCGGTCATCCTTACAATGACTTATAAATGATGTTTTCCTAAGATCTCATTCGTATTCATAAATTATTCAATATTTGAAAAAATTGATAGAATATGTCAGAGTAATTATTAGTTGATAATCTCCCATTAGTTAATCACTCACGAGCTACAAATACCCTTAATTAATCAAGTCACACATTTGTATTTGGCATTAAGCATGTATCCTCCAATTAAAGATCAAATGAATTCTTTCAATTTGACCCAATTAATCTGAATAATTTTAGAAAATCAGTATATTAAGATGAGATGAGTCTCACGTGAGATCCATATGATCTAACAATGAATGTAAGTCGGGCTTATATGATTATTAGTGATTTAAATTGATGATCACATAACTGTGATGTTGATAGAGCTGTTTAAATTGGATCCATCACAAGATCCACGTTAATTAACGGGCCGATAACGAATAATCGAAGTCGACAATAAAGCCCAAGGTCTGATCTCATGAGCAAAAGTTGAGGCACATGCTAGCGACATGTTGTGACGTATTGTGCACTTGTCGTCTCAAATCTCATATCTCCTCTTTCCATAGTCCCTATATAAAAAGGCAAGTATGGCATCAGTTTCTTCTTATCACATCATTTTGTCTCATCTGCATGTCAACCAATTGGGGTTTCTATTTCCTTGGGTCCTTCATTGTTCGTCCGTTCATGGCGTCTAATAATATGATGCTCGTGTTCTTGACATTGACCATCTCAAGCTTTCTCAATGTGGCCCTTGGGGACCCTATGGTCCCTTGCTATTTCATATTTGGAGATTCATTAGCTGATAATGGTAACAACAACATGCTCAACACCACAGCGAATGCCAATTTCGTGTCATACGGGGTCGACCTTCCTGGCATCGGACCCTCTGGGCGCTTCATTAATGGTCGAACCATGGTCTATTTTACGGTCTCTCTTTCTATCTTCCAATGGCCGATTTGGTGCAATTTCTTTTCCTAATATGATGTTTCGCTCGAGTCATTTGCTTCACTTGGTCCAAGCTTTTCTGCAAAGTTGCATGTTCATATGGATTCAGTCTATGATACGCAACATGCAAGCGAGACTTGAAGTCTTTTGATTGATTAGTGTTGATAACATACTCGTCTTTGGTTGAAAAAAGATGCTTCTCAATACATTTTTTTTTTTGCAGCTCAATCCCTAGGCTTCACCGATTTTATTTTGCCCCACGCGATTGCGAGCAGGTCCAACTTATTGAGAGGTGTGGACTACGCATCGGCTTCATCTGGCATCCACGACGACAGGGGATCGAACCTGGTAATAAATTAAACAACGGTGCCGCCCAAATATATGTACAGTAAATGTCCATGTCGAAACTCTTGAAGCGCTTCTGTCATAAATAACGTGTGTTATATTCAAAGGGCGAGCATATCAGCCTCAATAAGCAGCTCGAGAATCACCGGAGCATGATCGATCCCATGAATTCTTCTCTCGGAGATCCGAGCGAGACGGCACGGCTGTTGGACCGCTGCTTGTATGGTAGCGAGGTGGGGAACGACGACTACATCAACGATTGCTTCACCTCCGGAGACGGAGGGGGCAAGTACACTCCGGAACAGTTCACCCCGCTTCCTAAAGTAAAATGAGTTAGACTAAGGTGACTTTACCAACGTCACCAACTCTGAATTACCTCTCTCTTAACAGCACCTTAAATTACCAACTTCTCTTAGAAATTAGCCAATCCCAATTAAAGTTAATTACCAACGTTTTCTCCACCAACTCTTATCAGAACATAATCTAGTAGATCAAAATCCATGGGGAATCAGGCCACATCAACATAGTCATATTCAACATTTCCATAACTTTGCCTACGCAACCCCAAAACGAAGAGTGAACCATACACATGACATTTATTACTCTTAGTTCACCTCCGACGTATCATGGGAACGGGGCGAATTTCTTCATCTCAGTTTGCTCGATGTCGATCGCGAAGCCCTTGCCGTGCTGCTTCCAGTAGTCGGCCTGGGGATTGATCCACTCCGGCTCCTCGATCTCTAGCCTCGAGGCCTTGAGGGCGTCGGTCGATATGTTGTACTTGTCGTCTCTCTTTTGGACCAAGTCTGGCCTCACCATGCCGAGGTTCACGCCCTGGGGCGACATCATCAGGGCCGGCGCGCCCAGCCGCAGCTTATCACCTGAGCTCCATCATGAAAAATGTTTGGTTGGTGTGGACATAAAGAGACTAAATCTAACCACAAAACATCCAACCAGGCATTGTCCTGGATCAGACTAGCTCCAATGACAAAAGGCTCATTTGCCAAATTACCTCTGTCGAACTGCCATGTGCACCAAAACTTGCCGTAAGTCTTGGCCAGATTCTCAAGCTCTGGCTTTTCTACAACTTCAGGGACCCGAGGATTGACCCAAAGACCAGATTTAATCTGCAAAGTACACTACAAGGTATATTCAAGAAACGAACAGCTCAGAAAAAAGGGCAAAAACAAAACGACACACGACCTCGTAAGCATGGGAATGCCAGAGCTTCTGCTCGTCAGGAGGAAGAGCTTCAAATATCTTGTCCGACACTATGTACTCCACTCCTGCGCAACACGTATGAATTCCAATTTGCATATATAAGCATCATTTGAATTTAAATTTACCAATGCAAAGATTCTGGTAAGTGCCGACGCCAATTTTATATCTATTTCGGAAGTGGGTGATTTGACAAATAGAAGAAGCGAAGATTTTGTTTATATATATACACTCGAAGATTAGGTAAAAGTTTAGCCTCGAATCTCTCGAACGTGAAATCTCTCGATCTTGCAACTACCACTTCCTAACTTTCAGAGCTAAAGAACAAGGGAAATCTAGTCCATCCAGGTGAAAAACGAAGTTGAATTGTATGATTGACATGATGACCGCAATCAATCATCTCAATCCCGATATAATACTTGGGACTTTGGAAAGTTTCTGAGAATTTGTTCGGTTCATTAACTAAATTCAGTGAGCAGCCGAACGGGTTCATGCAAAGAGGAACAAATAATTGACGAAACCGTGTGACTGTACCGATGAGGCGGCCGGAGGCGGAGTCGGTGTCGTAGACGGCGCACTGGAGGAAGTCCTGGTTGAGGCGGGCGACGAAGTGGTGGGTCTCGATCTGGCGGCCAAGGTCGTGGGCGTAGAGGGCAAAGGTGCAGACATGCTGGTTCATCTGCTTCACCGGCTTCAGCGACTGCAGCATCGCGGCCCCCGTGTCGAGCATAACCTGCCCCGCCGTCATCCGCTTCCCCATCGTCTTCCCCCCCTCCGTCGCCGGCGGCATCGGCCCCGGCGGCTGGTCGCTCGACGCCATTTTATCTCTTTTCCTCTTGTCTCACTCTTTCTTTCGGTAAAAGCGATGACTGACGACCGATGAGGTCTCCACGGCTGAGGAGGTGGCGGAAGTTTATAGAGCGAGAAAGGAGCGGAGTGGCGAACGTGGGGGGTTTGAGGGGCGGCCACGCAGGCGTGCATGGTGGTCGTGCGGTGGTTACGTGGGGCGATAGCGAGGGACATTGGGGATGTGATCATGTTTTTCTTTATTGGTTGTGGGAGGAAATCATCCATGTTACGCAAACATGTACAGGCACGAAAAGTTAGTAAACTCTTCTTCTATTTTCAGGTGTATTCGTGCAAAGGAATTTGATGAAGAGGTCACTTATTGAGAAATTATTGTACTGTGAAGCGAATATATATTAATATATATATAGTAGGCACATAATTCAATGACCTAAGTATCTATTAAATTAAGTAACGTAAACGATATTTTTATTTTTCCTTTATCAGTGAAGTAAAATTAGACATGACCACTTCAATTAGAAACGTCGTATGCATAAATACTTATTTACTTCATTAATTTGAAGAATCGCATTGTACGATTCATTGGCACTCATATGAAATTCAAATTCTTTGAGTACTATGTCTATATTTCCCAAAAGAAATTAGTTTGTACTAATGTTTTTGAAGATGGGAATGATTGACTATATCTAAGGGATGTGAGGAAGGTCGAAGCAATAGATACCCTAAGTTCAGGTTTAAAAGGGGAAGAAGGTTAAATTGAACCAAAGAAAAGAGGGAAAATGCTATATTAAAGAGAGAAAAAAAGGATTAGTATCATCCACGTTCGACTAAGAAATTTTACAATGCCTCTCGCATTCTCTTTTCAATCTTGAATTGAAAATGCTTATCAAGTTTTTGGTTTTAAAGCTCGTATTGATGCCGAACGGAAGCATTTCCTTTAACCTATCAACTACCTCCCTTACTCCCCTGGTAAAAGATTGGCCCGGCACCTCCCACCATTGGACTTGATCACCCAATTGGGGAAAAAGGAATGTAAGGTAGGGCATTCAAACCCTCTATATATAATCCAACATAGACTTTCAGAAATGTATAGCTTGGTACTGGAAGTGCGCAGTAGAAATTTGGTACATTTTGTCTCAGGAGATCGTCAAGGCATGCGCCCAAGTCCAAACCTAGTAACATATCCTATCTCCCCCTTTCATGTGATGACTTGAATGAATAGATTTGGGGTCCATGAATTTGCCATCGATTTCAATAACATTTGTTGGGAGCATGCAACAGAAGCTCAATACATTTAACCTAAGGAGATTGCCAAGAAGAGCCCAAATCCAAACATGATAACATATCCGGTTGGAATCATCTTCAATCCAAAAATTAAGAGAACAAATTATAAGCTAACTATGATATATTAACTACTCTACATAACTTTAATTCTCCGATATGAGATTTCTCTAACACAACTCACGCTTGCATCCTGACACTTAAAACCTGAACCTTCGTCCAATGATCCGAACACTTCCTTGCATGAAACGCTAAACTTCTGATTGTTTTAATCGCCGGCTAAAAAGCATGTAAGTTACTTGCAAGTCCTTACTGTGTTGAGTAACCTGTCCAAAAGCGATAAGTCTCCTTGAGTTCTCACCTGAAAATTCTAGGGTTCGTAACTTCCCTATAGAATTCACAAAGAAGATCGTGTATTTATGATTGTTTTTATTTATTCTCTTTGATTGTCCCTAGTCAATCGCAAAATTAACCACCCTATAATTAGTAACATGTTTTCAATTTTAGTGAATTATTATAAGTGACGACTTTAGCTGATACCTAGTTACACTTTTTAAAACTATCTAGATGATGAAATCTTTTTTCTCTTGATCCAAAGATCAAAATCGAAAACGGACCTGGTCTCGTATGTAGCATGATTGGACAATAATTTTTTCTTATTCTTTTTAAAACCAAAATAAATTTTGCGTTATATCTTATGTAACTAAGGGTGCACTTGCAAACTCTGTGCAAAGCAGTTTTGGGCCCATAAAGTCTCTTGGACGAAAGTTGTGATGTATGGTAAAAAAGAAAAAATTATTGGACCACATTCGAGTCAAAGTTCGCCTTGGGAAAGCCCAAAAGCCAGACCAAAACCCATCTTGCTTGCTTTGGCTATGGGGCATTAGAAAAGAACAGTGCAATTGTCTATTTTCAAATGTTCGAAGGTGAAAAACTCAGCACCTACCCATGGATAGTCCAGCTGGTTAGGACGAACTCGGACTTTGTTAAGGTCTTGGGTTCGATTACCCAAGAAAGCGCCTGTGATTTAAGTGGGGGGCCATGACGGTAGGTTGCTGTGCTAGTCTCTGGTGCGCGCAAGCTGGCCCGGACATCTCGGTTATCAAAAAAAAAAAACTCAGCTATGTCAAAGTGTAACCTTCACTTTCTTTTTCACAATAAAAACATACTCAAACCAACACATGCAATTTAAAATACAACACCAGAGTAGCATTCACCAACCCAAATGTGCATGGATTGTCTTCTTTCTAAGTTGGTTCATCTAGTCGGAGACGACAGGCAATATTCGTGGCCTGTACTTGTACCTCCTGGCAGCAACTAGGTACACGAAGAAGTTGCTAATGCTCAGGATTGAGAGCAGCAAATAGAACAGATTCAAATGGTTCCTGTTAATGTTATTCCCTGCTAGCCAACCACCACTCCTTGTCACGCCCTTTGTTGCCCCGTTTACAATCTTGACCAATATGCTGCTGAAGAAGTACCCAAGCGCCATGGAGCACCACAGGAAGCACGTCGAGAGAGACTTGAGCCCCTTTGGTGCCTCGGAGTAGAATAACTCGAGAAGCCCGACGTATGTGAACATGTCAGCAATGCCGAAGATGAAGTACTGGAAGGAGAGCCAGAACACACTGATAGGCAGCGGCTGAGCAACAGGTATCGCATCAAGCATGCCGTGGTCGCGGGCCACCTTTTTCCGCTTCACCTCCATGATCGCAGCCACAGCCATCGCGAGCGACGATAGAACAAGCCCAACACCTATTCTCTGCAGATGGGTTATGCCTGTTGGGTGGCCAGTGATTTTCCTGGCGAATGGGACGATCACCTGGTCGTAGACAGGGACTATGACGATGAGGAAGGTGACCGGGATGATGGGGAGCGAGGCGGGTGGGATCTTGAACGAGCCTGTGATGCTTGTATCCATCGTTAGGCCCTGTTGGATGGAGAAGGTCTGGAGCTGAGCCAGACAAAGGGTCATAATTATGGTGTAGCTGAAGATTGGAACCATGCCAAGCACGATTTTTGCGTTCTCCACTTGCGTGATCCGGCACAGCTTCCACGGGTTCGGAGATTCAGACTGCCTGTGTTGCATCGCCGGTGTTTCCTTCACAGCCGCCTTGTCTAGGAACCTGAGATATCATTTATACAATTAATCAGGAGATCTTTAACTTGAATCAATGTTCTTTCTCTAGTAGGGAAAGTAATGGGTAATGACCTGAAAGTATCTCTGTGAGGTAGAAATTCTTTATCTCCAGCAGCTTCTGCATCGCTGTCAATCTCATACAGCTCCGCTGCGTCCTCAGGGAGTTGAAGTTTTCTGTTGCGAATTGCAGCAACAAATACCTGAGAACCATCGGAGAGAGCAACCACAATTTGAGCCCTGAACATTTATCTATTGTGGGATGATGAATATCATAAGTCAGGACAAAGCCAATTAGGGAACTTTCATAGACCTGGACGATTTCGACGATTGAATTGGTTCCTCGAACGGGTTGTATCCGGTGCATCGGCAATCCTAACATGAATAACACCACGCCCAAGAACATGGCTACACTAGATAACCCAAAGCCCCAGTCCCATCCTTTATTGTCCTGTACCCACACGATGAGCGTCAAACTCGCTGCGCTTCCGAGACACACTATTAGCAACAGGATGTTGAAGAAGCTCGACACGTCCCTCGCTTCCCTGGGGTCCTTCTCATCAAACTGGTCGGCTCCGTGGGCCGGCAACGCAGCTTTGATTCCAGCTGAACCAGCGGCCAACAGGTACAACGCTATGAAGAAGAGGGCAGCATTTCCGCCGCCAACTTTTTCACAGCGAGAAGTAGGATTTAAGATATTGCACGTTGGTGGACGAAGTCCGGGATAGTGAGCTTGTACAGTTAATAATGCCAGTCCCTGAACAAGGAAAAAATAACACAATGATCGTCATAAATTACTAGATGCGGTCTTGTTAGCTTACCACATGTTCAAGAGAAATAGATGCCTGTGAAATTTATACCACGAATTCGACGCAGCCCGAAATGACAGTGGCCTTGAATCTACCAATGTAAATGTCTGCTAAGGCAGCCACGACAATGGAAAGAATGTAGGAAAAGCCTAGGTAGTTGGTGAGCTGGTTGGCGGCATCGGCAATGTCAAAGTGCAAGACCCCATTGAAGTATGTCACCAAGTTTACAGCCAGCGCAATGTTCGCCATATTCTCGAACCCAAATGTGGCTGCAACAATAGATGCAAATCATTGGAAAATGAACCGTCCAAGAAACATCTCGATAAAGCAAATAAATAAACGTTTCAATGGTCATGCCTAGTGGAGTTCACAGGATAACCACCCCATAACGCCGTCGTCCAAAATTCTTTTCCTCCCTCAGGCAGGTTTCAGTGTAATTTTTACCTGACTTTGGACTGTAATTCGTTGAGCTAACGACTATGAATTTTACTCGATTGAATCATTAAGTTGGGCAAATATGATGCCCTACCGAGAATTAGCAAACCAGCTCGCATTCCTCCATGTTTATGCTTCAGAGCCGTTTCTCCCTTCCAGTCTACCTTCCCTTCGACGAGCTCGGGCTTCTCCTGCAAACCGAAGATCTCACACTCAGCAGGAAAAACAAAACTGACAAGGAAGGTGATGAATTAGAATGGGCAATAATCAGACCATTGTTTCGAGATCCATTTGGTTCTTGAAGTTCAAAATGGTAAGTCACTAATCAGATTTTAAGTTAAGGCTTTTGCTATTTGTATTTATAGAAGTACCCATGAGGTGCTATGAGCACTTCTTTGCCTGTAGTAATACCCACTTTGTTGGCTGGTTATGGTTGCATCTTCTTCTTGATGTTTTTGCTGCCGAACATGGAAGAGATGGTCATTGGACTTGGTCGTGATTAGTGTCTTCGGCAAAAACGACAGAGAGAAGGCATTCGCAAATGTTGTTTTAGGGACCCTTTCTACTCTTAACTGCATGAAAACGCTCCATTTTATTAATCAAGTGACATTGCGTAAACATGATGCTTCCTTTTGTCTTCTTCCTTAAAACACAGCTAATTTACCCAGTCATGCAGATTCTAGGGCTTAGAGTGAGCGTTTGGATCAACAAGCACTTGCTCGAAATTCATGACGACATAAGGAATGGGACCTCTTGCATCCAGTCTTGAATCCTTCAAGGATTTGTGAGGTCAAGCTCTGAGACGACATATGGATATTCGTTCACATGGAAACTTCATATGATAGGCCTCATCGATTATTCATGGTTGTGATTAAGATGTCGCATGTCGATCATCCTAGTGTAACCAAGATGGAATTCATTGATCAAGGGACAAAAGTTCCGACCTTCTAATTGTAATCATTCCTAAAAATTCATTTCACGGTTGTGACGGCCACAATGGTAGCTCCTGATAGGGGATATCCACTGAAACGTGGCTTTCCTGCTAGAAGTTGTCGCTCAAACGGTAAGAGGACTTCCAAATCGCATAATTCCCATTTCTGTGCTTCTGCTGAAATGGTCTTCCCAGGGATCTGTCTTCGAAGATGGAAATGTTAGCTTGCGTTTGTTAGTAACACAAGAAACAATCTGACCCTCCAAATGTTTCGCTTTAACAAAGGATAAAGCTATTTCCCAATTGAATAGAAATTTCTCGTACCGTGACAGCGAAGCAATTGGCTAAAACAATCTAAAAGCGCAGGAAAAGTACTCCATGGTTACACGTTGAGTGTTACATGGTAGCCTCAAGACAATCACAAACAACAAGCGCAGCAAGAGGCTTCGGCGATTCCAATACAACCAATTATTCCGTTGTGAACTCTTACGGAACTCGATTGTTTTTCTTCTTTTTCCCCATTTTGTTTCCCTTTCAATCTAATCGAACTCGTGAAATTGGGACCAAAACCAAAGAAACTGCCAATCATAGAAGTAGTCTATGGAAGTACAATGGCTATTCGGTAAACAATCACGACTTTGTTCTTCATAATGAAGGGAACCACTCTTACACGCTAGTGTTATTATCCAGCAGCCACCAAGTTGATTCGTGAATAACCAAAACATATGGTCAATAATACTGCATCGTCAATAGATGACCAGAAAAAGGGCATACAAAAGAAGAATGTACAGAACAATTCAAGGTTCTCAGCTGTGCAATGAATGAATTTTTCTATGCTAAAACACCACAAAAAAAATTAATTAAAAAAAAAATTCAACCTCCTGAATAACTCACGATGAATCAGTAGTTCAGCAGCGAGTACTTTATGCGTAAGATGATCTTTCCCTTGTCAACACCTAGTTTCGCCCCCGTAACCAACCAATGACCTGGAATATCTTGCGGGCCCTTGGACATTTCCGTCATGTCCACAATCTTCACCAGTTTTCCGGGCTTATTTGAACTGTCTTCCTTTTTGTCACTGGATGTCTTATCCTTAGATGCTGATGAGGAAGCACCATCATTCTTTGGAGAAGATGCATTCGCAGGGTTGTGATCCCATACGGACCGCCTGATTGTACAACCTGGGACCTTGGAGAAGAGGAGTTTAAGGTGCAGTACATTCTTGGACCCAAAGTCCCAAACACCGAGCTGAGCCCCCGTGACGATGTGGACTCCTGAAAGATCACCGATGCTGGTCTCGGTGTGCTCTATTGGTGCAGTGCTGACATGGGAAAAGTTCTTCCACTTGATCGGCTCGAACCAACGGCTGTCCTGCTCCTCGGGGCCTTGCCACTTGGGAGCTCCGATCGCCATGTGCGCGTCCCAATGGGGTTGAAGAACCTTGGGAAGAGAAACCAGGTGTTGCAAATGAATAGCAAGCCGGTTTTGCTTGCTCCCTTCAATGGCAAGTCTTAACCCTGTTACGGGCTTACGACCAACTGTCACCTGAAAAAGAACAAAAAGAAAGGTCATCTAACTAACAGATTACCAAATCAGAGAAGACTAAGCAATTTTAGCAATTTGTTCAGGAATATGGAAATATCGCTGGGTTTTGATGAATGGATCAGACAGAGGTCTTGATTGCAAATAGAGACATTTCAGTATGGTACCAGGGCATTTGATATGCACTTTTTCTTTTAATTTTGGACAAATTCTTTGCTTGCTTATTTTCATTTAGTTTAACTGGTAGATATGCTGTGAAATTAAACATCCACAAATTCGAGTTACATATTGATGAACATAGAAGCACATTTATTTTGCTCTTTTCAGGGCAAGTGCAATTATTGGACATCAAACAGATGCAGGATAAAAAGTTTGTCTTTTGAGGTAGCCAAATAATTAATTCTTCGCTTTTATCGCCCTTTTGCCTTGTACAGTAAAGTATTTTTCTTTATTATCCCCTTTCTCGATATTTCTAGCTCGACAAAATCACGAAAAGTACCTGATCTGGACTAATGTATAGCTTGGGACCCATCAAGCTGAACTGGAGGGATGAACAGACAGGCTCTTTCCTTTGAAGATTCTTCTGTTCCGGAGCCCAGACACGAGCAATTTGAAAATCCAAAAAGTACTGTAGATCTTCAATTGGAGGTTTATCTGGTTGGAACAAACAACAGACAAGTTGCACACATTTCATTAACTAAAAGTAAAATCAGATACAGACATTCTCATCTCCACACAAAAACAAGAAATTCATTAGTCCGATAACATAACTAATAACAAATTTGTAGAAATTGAACTATTTCAAGGAAGTTTTGAAGTTCCTGCCACTTATAAAAAATGCAAAGGAATTAGGGCTGAAATTAATTGGACAGAATTCATCCAGAAATTAAGGCTGATTTAAATCCATATCCGCATCGAGTCAGTAATCACTCATTTATATAATAGGGCAACGTGATCTAATTTTTTTTATCTGGGTTAATACACGTGTACAGGAGACTCCAGCAATCCTCAGAAACAGGTGTCGTAGTAAAATCTAGTTCGAATAACATGTTGCTCATCTAAAGTTTGTTGAACCTTAATAATCTTCATAATAAAACCAAAGATCAGTAAAACGAAATCTCTATATATCCAAAAAGCAGATACACTGAGCTAAATAAAACATCAAAAAGCATTGCCTCTACCAATCACTCAAGTTAATGTACAGTTATAGGAAAATGAACACTCACATTCCAAATATAAGTCTATAGCACGGGCCAAGTGCTTTATCCCAGGCACTCCTTCGAGAAGTGAAACAATAGGTGTAAATGTCATGTTAATCACATCTGGTGCTAATCTAACAGTATCAGCCCACTTAGCCTGGTTCTGCTCAAGATCATCACCACCTCGCCTCCTAAAGATTACTGTGACATCCTGCAGCAAATAATTGCAAGTAGTACATGATTAGTGCCTCCAAAATGAGGAGAATAACACACGATGGAATTTGGATATGGTTTCTAGGAATACAAACTAAATCAAGGTCATAGTCACTTTCTCCACTATTGGACTGTAGCAAGTTTATAAGGAAATTTCTACTATGTAAAGGGAGAATTTTTTTGACTAAGCAACATTTTGATACTAACCTTGTCTTTGTATTTTGGGAGGCCTGCATTTGGTTGATTCCTGGATTCTTGAAACCGATGATTCTCAATATCTTTTACATAACTTTCAATGTCTGATTTTGACAAAGAAGATGATTGATGCTGCCTGATATAAACTACATCTCTTCCACCGACAGTTGCAGAAGTAACAATATGGGTACCAAAGTTCTCGATAAAGCTGAAGATGAAAATGAAAACAACGGGTCAGGAAGTTAGTGGCTAATTTGAATTACTCCCATGTCTTCATGCAGATACATCAATAGAAGTAGCAGATACAGATACAAGTGGACACCAGGGAAGCTCCGCCTTTCCCCACCCAAAATTTAAACAGTGGAAGTATCAATATTAGTATAATCAACACACAACTCAAACTCATGATGTTTTGAGTTTGAACTCACCACATAAAGCCTCATCACATGATGGGATGAGGCATACGATAGTTTTGAACGGCCTCATACCCCCCAACTTTAGCTTCAGTCCAAACTCGACGCAAAACTTTTTTTGGTCCCATACATAACCCCTAAATTTAGGTCCAGCACCAATTCTTCCATAAACGTTTTTCTTTTTTGTCCCATAACAATCTCCGACTTTAAGTCCAATCTCAATTATATCATTTTTTACTCATAAAAACCACCAAATTTTACTTGAGTCTCAAATATATCCCTGTTAACCCTCTATCCAAAATTTCTTGTTGACAACCAAGAGATAGAAAATTTATGATCACAAGCCATGACAGCATCCTGAACACGAGCTCTTTGAGTGCAAGCTCTCTGACTCAAGAGAGATAGAAGACTCCCGAGCTCAAGAATTGAAGACTGCGCGTAATATTGAAAAATCACTGAGCGAGATAGAAGAAAGACTCTCCTAGTAGTAAGAGCAATTAAAGAAAGGCAACTCTAATTGCTTTAGTCATAAAGAGGACGTTGTTTGGGATGATGACGTAGAAATTCATATCCATAAACACCTTCTTGGATCTGAAATTTGAGAAGAAAACTGGAGTGTTGACATGAAAATGCCACGTAGGATTACTAGAGGCGATTTTGGACAGAGGATTAACTGAGGTAGATACGAGACTCGAGTAAAGGCTGGTGGTTTTTTAATGAGTTTATGGTAAAATTGGGACTGGACCTAGAGTCGGGTGCTCTTTATGGGACACAAAAAAGTTTAGGGTAGAATGGGGTCTCAACTTGAAGTTGGGGGTTTTTTATAGGAAAAGAAAAAGTTGATCGTAGAATTGGGACTGGACCTAAAGTTGCGGGTTTTTATGGGACAAAAAAAAGTTTTAGTCGAATTGAACCGGAGCTAATGTATTAAGCCAGTTTTGAACATATAGCTACTTTTGAACAGATAAAGTTAAAATATTCACAAGTAGTTCAAGGTGTTCTTAGCATATATTCAATTAGAGAGGAAAAGTGCTCGTTTTTTACAAGTTTTCTCATAATGACTGTTTCAAAGGCGCAATAAAATTAAATTTAGCATAATTAAAGATACAACGGAAAAAGCTTGTTTGAGATGCTTTGGTTGCATGGAATAAAGAACTTCTAATGCTCCATTCAGGCCAAGTGATTAGGAATAGAGATTCCTGTTAGAAAGGTGGAAGACGTAAAATGTCGTGGAAGGGGATGGTAAGAAAAGATGCTAAGTATTATAAGCTTCAAGAAATGGCTGATTTGGAAAACTTCATATTGGTATTCAATGTTAGAAGATGAATCGAAGAATTATTTCTGCGTACAGAGATGGATGCACTAAGGTGGAACTAAAACTTCATAAGGCACTGATACAGAGGGTACAGAATTGGCATAAAGCAATTTGGACTAGTCAATTACTGTGATAAAGATAGACACGGTTTGAAGTGCGCAAAGAAGCACCAATGGTATAAATATAGTAGATTGGCCCAGAACGTACATGCAAGATTGCTTATGAGCGTTACCTTGCCAAAGAAGCAGGGTCCCATGAGTAGGGAACAGCGTGCTTGATTTCCTCCCGTAAAACCAACTTAAGCTTTGTCAATTCAACCTTAAACAAGGGAATGAAGTACCCAACCATGGAAAGTGACTTTGTAGATGCTGCATCAACTTGCCAAGAGCCGGTGAAATTGAACATGGCATTGAAGCTTCCAAGTGGTGTTGATCCTGATATACCTGATTGGTCATTAAAATATTCGGCCATCTGAAATTTTGACAGTAATAGTCTTAGTGAAACTACCCATTGGAGTTATCAGCCGAAAAAGAATCAAGACCATCCGCAAGAATTGATATGTACACAGGGAGTTCATTCATGATGCAAGAAAGATGCAAGATGATCTATTTTATATGCATTTAAGAGTGGGAAGTCAACAATTCTGGTCTGGCCTTATCTGGCATGTGGGAGAGTCATGCAAGTTGCAAAGGAAAAGATAAGAAAGAGAAAAGATTACCCTGCCTCAAATAGTTGGCTTCTGGAAAGCGTTTTATCATAAGTAGTTGGAGTAAATGACTGTAACAATCTTTGTACCGATTTTCAGAACAGATCGATACATCAAATTTTGATCCAAGTCATGTTACTTTTATAATGATTCTATGGAATTACTCTGTCAACCGCCCAGTGAAAACACCAACAGAAAGTCAATTTAAGGATAAGTCACAGAGCCAAATTCAAACCATTTTAAATGTAAAATAGCCAAATTTTAATAAAGTGACCTGATTAAAAATACCACAAAATGTGAAAGAATTTCCTAAATTTCTTAAGAGCAATAGCTATAGCATTTTATCTCTAAATCACATGGATAGCTTTGTTGAGGGTATTAAAGGGTACTGAGTTGTCTATTGGAAATGAGAGATGGGTGGAAAGCCTGTCTTTGATATCCTTTCTCCTACTGTCCTAGCTTCATACCTTAAAACACATTATGGTTTCCCTTCTTAAGCAACTATTCCTGACCCTTTCTTTTCCAGTAACATATCTCCTTGTGACTCAATAATAGAACACAGTTGATGCAAGTGGAACTTTTTATGTGTTTATTACAGTTGAAAGTCCAAACATTCAGGTATGGATTGCCGGTCTAACAATTTGACCTTAATTTAGCTAGAGTGAGATGAACTTACTAGATGTAATTTTCATCATGATCTTTGTCCTGTAAATATGCACGTTATTTAGTGCCAATGTCTAGATGTGATATTGGTTTTAAGGCAAGCACACTCTAACCCCAATTTTTCTCTCCTTCATCTTCACTTCTACTGTCTCAACAATTAAACAGCTACTGTAGTCTCCTAGCCTATTCTAATCAAATTATGCAAGTCTTGGCATGATCACTTCTGATAATACCATACATGTCATAGTTAAGGCACTGCACAAGAAGTATAAAATGAGCTTGTAATGGCTCCCAACATGTAGATATGTCAATTTAGATAATTTAAGGTTGCTAAAGATGGAGAGTAGTAGCAAATTATTATTATGATGGCTTATTGGAGTTCGCCTACTATGCGATTGTCATTGAGTGGCTTGCGAAACGGGAAGTTGTAAGAGTGGATATAAGCTCATTTCTTCTGCTATTTTCCTTGACAAATGAAATATGGGAGTAATATTCTCTCTCAACTCACCAGCTCTTCTTCGTTATCCTTCTCATCTCAAATTTAATTCTTTTCATCTCACTCAAGATTCTCTTAGTTCATTAGCCCTCTAAGAGCTCCTTCAACTTGACTTGATTTTTACTATCCTGCCAAAAGGATAGTGACGTCTCAAACTTGAGGATCTGCTGTGGTGTGATTCAGATATAACATCCCGCATGCTATTGATCTCAACAAACCCCGATTTCGCATAACTAGAGACTGGAAGAGAATTATAGTCAAACATATAAGCTGCACGAGTTCCCCAACCAGCAAGGATTCAGCATTAGTTCAATAGATCTATCTCAATGTTCTTTTATACCAGGAAACCAAAGGGGTACCATCCCTGAATAAAAAACATTTAGGCAACTTAAGCAAGTTGTGTAAGCTTGCAAGAAGGCAGTGCTTGCCGTGCCATTAGCTTGAAGTACAAAGACACGTGTTCTTGACATTGCTATGGAATGTCGGTTTTCAAATCCTAGTAAAGCCTGATATTTCGTTCTCTCCACATAGACATAAAACTGCCACAAGTGCAAGAGTTTGCTCTCTTCAGGTCCACTCAGATCGACCGAGGAAATAGCAAATTGAAGCAAACCACGGATTCTCCTACGAACGTGCATAAATGGACAAAACTAAGCAAGAGTTGCCAACTTTTTGTGCGCACATACAGAAACTAATTTGGAAGCAACAAAAGATACTGCATATCCCTTATGTCCTCAGATGCGGTTTTAAAACCAAAAGTAAGAGCATGCCACAACGCAATCCCAACGCCCACAAGCCATCAATAAGCAAAATAAAATATGCTGACAAGTTTATCCCAAAAGTAATCCACAAATCAATCAAGAAAAGAAAGAGCATGACCCAGAATTCAAGATCAAGAACTCTTACCTCATGAAAGCTCCGGACGCTAGCCCTCTCAATCTTCCCTCTCCCCTGCGAGTGCTCGATATCAGCGGACACACCCGGCAGGACAACACCATCGGACAACACAAGATCCCTCACATGATCATCGTCAAGAACCACAAGCCTGGACCCGGGAGCACCCTTGCAATAAAGGAGCCGAATATCAGACGTGACATCAAATCCTCTGCCCAGAGCTTGAACAGAATTGAAGAGGGTGGTGGTCAAAGCGTCATCTGGGCTCAAGCTCAAGCTTTCCATGAAGTGAGGATCTTTCATTGATTCAAAAGGAAATCAAGAAACGACGTTACTGACGATGGGTTTACTGGGGATGATAGAGTTGGGTGTTAAATCCCATGAGGGAATCTCTCAAGGTTGCGAAAAAGGTGAATCCTCTTTTGGTGGGTTGTGGTGGGCTAAGGTTGGACTTCGCAGCTAGGTGCTGGTTCCTTGGGCGTCTGCTTTGTTCGTTCCAGGGGTGTCTTTTGACTATAACAACTTGCAAACCGCGTTCTTTTGCGAACGGAGGATTCTGGGTTGACTGGTCTTTTCTTAAGGCAAACAAGAATAAAGAACAAGAGAAAGAAATGGAGAAGCGATGCTGTTTTATCGTTTGGTACCCCAGTAACAAAAGTCAAATATTGCAGCTTTTTTGGCAGTACGCCACAGTGGACTAAAATGTTCAAGAAGGTCCGGCTTTGAATGTTGGGTATGTTTCTACTCTCTTTTGGTTCCGTTAAGCCTTCTTTTTTTCACCTTTTCTCGTTCACGATCATGTTTGTCGCTTTTCGTTCCATTATATCGCCATACACGCTGTATCTCTTGTATATGTTTGCAAGCTTTGTTCAGAATATCAGGAAGACAACCCATATTGCTTCCAATCAAGAAGCTGTTTGCAAAGCAGTTCGTACTTTCCCCATCTTTTCGGTGCTCAAATTAGTTACAGGAAAATCAGTCAAAAAGAAAATCATCTTTTGGATGTAAGATGAATTTCTAGATAAACATTTATGCTTTCGACCTCCTTATATTGTTAGCCGGCACTACCAACATCAACAAGAAGCGACAACGCAACGCATATAGGTAAGGAGATAAAAGAGGATCAAAAGAATATTGTTCCGTGAATAGACCTTACACGACCAAATGGCATGTTTAGACGATAGTAATCACAATAAGAATGGCCAACGCGAGATAGGAAAAGGTAAGGCAAAAGATGGTGTGTCCTTCTATGCATCACCATTTAACCATCACGTGATGGTAATGAGCGGTGGCATAAAATTTGTACATGCACCGCGAGCTTCGTTGATGCAGCTGCAAAATTGCTGAATTTAAGAAAACAGATACTTATACTAGTACGGTCTTGACTCTGGTTCGATTTCCCCATATTCATCGTGGGTGGATACGGAAGACGAACCAAAAGTGTGTACTGCAGTCACATTCCCTGATGTCATGCTCCCCGATTGGCTTCCACTCTTGGTTCGACCTTGCGTGTGCCAGCGAAGGTCTCTTATAGCCTCAAACCTTAGGTCTTCGCTGTACTTGCCTGCTTTTGGGATTGAATCTGGAATAGTTGCTCTTCCTTCAAGCATGTTCACCACCTCAGACATCGTTGGTCTGGGTGACGGTGATGCATTGGTGCACAATAGACCTACTTTGAGGACCATTTCTGCTTCTCCTCGATCAATCTCGGGCTTCAACTTCTCATCCACAAGTTCCATCAAGTTCCCAGATTGTTGCAATTGACAGGCCTGGAATAATAGCATTAGTATCTTCAGCATTGAACGAATGAATTACCTTGCATTTCAGGCCATTTCTAACTGTGGAGCACCTTTAGTAAATTTAATGATGTAAATGCCCAAAAAAATTTAGTATCAAACACTAAGATAATTTAAAAGCTCTTCTCATCGTCATACCATGCCATCTCATTAGATCGATCATCATAAAAAGCATCAGTGGCAGTTGAAAATGAGTAAAACTTACCCAATCCAAGAGGCAAAGGCACTCGTCGCTTGGCACAAAACTATTGTTGCTTTGACCACTAACAATTTCCAATACGAGAACTCCAAAGCTGTACACATCTGCTTTATAGGTGAGGTGTCCCCATAGGGCATATTCGGGCGCCATGTATCCTCTGCAAAATAAGGATAGAAGGTCAAAAATTCATCAGACATCAACTTCATACAATATAAGAACAAGTCAAAACATGGTTTTTGTGATATTCTCACAAGGACACAGCAACTCACACTGTTCCAGCAACCTTGGTGCTAATATGAGTCTTTTCCTCTTCGTCAAGCCTAGCCAATCCAAAGTCGGATATCTTGGGGTTTAAATCTTGATCCAGCAGCACGTTAGTAGCTTTAATATCTCGATGAATAATTCTAAGTCTGGATTCCTCATGAAGAAAGGCTAGACCTTTAGCCACTCCAATGCAGATTTTAAGCCTCGTGGGCCAGTCAAGATGAAGTTGATAGTTCTGTGGACCTACAAATTACCCATTCATAGTCTGTACACCTAAATTTGATCACTTGGCAGGAGGATTTGGCAAGAACTACAATTGAAATATTCATTAACTCACCAAACATAGCACGGGAAAGACTATTATTCTCCATATACTCATAGACCAGCAACAGTTGATCCCCTTCAATGCAACAGCCATGAAGCTTGACGAGGTTTGGGTGTTGTAAACAAGAAATCATTCCTATCTCATTCAAAAATTCACGATTCCCTTGCTTCGATCTGGATGAGAGCTGTTTCACTGCTACCACAGTACCATCAGGTAATTGACCCTGCACACCACAATAACTTACAGCTTCTTCTAAAGCGAACCGAGGGAGTGCTTTTGTATTGTGGACATATAGATGGCAATTTTATACCTTGTATACAGGACCAAAGCCCCCCTCTCCAATCTTAGAAGCAGAATTGAAATCATTTGTTGCCGCTTTAATTTGCTCCAAAGAATACGTCCGTGTCTGCAGATCCAATCCTTTGCTAACGTCTATACAAGAATTTCAAAAAATCAGTGGGAAGTAGTTCCGCAATGTCCAAAGGAAAGTCTCGTATCACTGCAGATTAAGATGACACATATCCATTATTTTCCAACTGAAGAACCTTTTTCGTAGAGAAAATACATATGCTGCTGAACACAACAAGAAAACCTGCTACTTGAGGAGCAGCAAATTAAAAGTTTAAGGAATCGAAGTGGAGAAACATGAAGAAAGAAACGTGCGTGAATAAATGTGCCTCTGTGTCTGCATGCACACACACAAACATATATTTGGCCCCCAAAAAGGATTTTTAGACTTATATACATATAATCTCCATTGAATGGGAGGGATTCATGGTGTAACCTGCAGATTTTCTTCTCCCCTTTTTTCCAGTCAAGTACCCCCCTTTCCACCAAAGGATGCATAGCATCAAGAAAACAAAGCACGAGACTCCAACTCCTATGAAGATAGAATAGGTTCTGCTTTTTCCATGACTAGAGCAGGCTTCAAAACCTGCCCAATGAAAGAAGTCAAAGAATGATACTACTTCTGGACAAAGTACTTAGGAGAAATAGCGAAGGAAACGTGCAAGCTTTAGACTATAATATGGATGAGGAATCTACAGAATTATTTATTTCTAATAAACAACAAGAGGAAAGGAAAGAAATCCTTTTACTTTGCTATTGAAACGAACTTCATCTCACAGTTTAACATATGATTTCATTTAACAACAGATTCTCCTTAGGTCCTTCTTGCACTCAATCTAAGAAAACAAGTTTTGTCTATATCTGTGTCTATGTATGGTTTCATACCACCAATATATTATCATATACGCATAAATGCAAGACCAGTAAAATTCACTCTGATTCAAGCTTTAAACTAAAAATGTACCAGGTCATGTCCTCATACATGTGGCAGCAAATGCAAATGTAAGCACTTGATCTGATTGAGCTTTTAACAAGGACAAAAGCAAAGACGGAGATCTACTCTTGGCATAGATAAAAGCAGCAGGTGCACTTTTTCCAGCACATTAGATCATAGCCATTTGACTAACTAAGATTTATATTGAAATTTTTTTTCTATATTTATCATTATAGACACAGCATTGGATAAGAAGCCAGCAAAAGGAAGTGTATTTCATCCCTTAATCATTCAGCAAAAGTAGAAGCATAATATTTCCGAAGAAAACCAAATGCCCATAAAATTTGACCCAATTATGCCTCCCAAATGTATTCAATTCACCTTTTGGCGAAGTACGCTGGAGGCTCAAACAACTAAAAAGGTCTAGTGACACATACTAAAACTGGACCTGTGAAGAGAAAGCTATGCAAAGACATATTCTATAATAAAAATATAAAAATAAAAGACAGCATTACTGTTGCATATAATGGTCATTCCTAAGTTGTGGTGGGTGACGTCTCACCAGGTAAGTACTCTTATTCATCTGGACCAAATTATAATGAAGCAGTTAGACTTAAATAATATTAGACAGTCAATGCAAACAAAGTAACACTGGTTTGGCTTATTGCAATAATTTTGTGTAAAATATTTAGTGATTTCTGGTGCAATTATACATAAAGAAAAGATAAAAACAATTGACTCACCAGAGACAACAGAAATTGCTGATACTAGAGGACCATAAACACTTCTAAGAGGAATTCTTGTTGTTCCTCTACCAGCCCAATAAAATCGGACCTCCAGCATATTATTAGTCACACTGACATTAAATATTTCCACTGCAGGTTTTTCAACTCCACCTGCCTCATCTTTGATATTAAAATCCTTCCAGACTAATTTGTCCTGTGACAGCATAGCATGTTAAAAGGAATGTCCAACGTCAAGGATGTGTAAAGTACAAGACACAACAATAACATGTGGAACTACCTGAACATATATGTGGAAAAGTCGATTCCCAAGACTGTTAAATGCATTGTCAGTGGTGAACTGAATCTCGGTAAACCGCAAACGTACAGTGTACTGTCCATTTCTTAAGCAATAAAAGAAGTAGGTAAGCGAAATTGGAGAGATTCTTGCTGTTGTATCCAGAACTTCCATGTTTGCATCTGATGAAGTTACAGTGTACAGTTTATTCTGGACATCATTGTCGTCCATGAAGTCACCAGTGCTACTAAAACCCCAATTCCGATCCCCATCGAAAAAGTATAACGCGGTACCTCCCTCGATCTCTCCATCTCCTTCATACAGAACACCCTGTTTATTTTCTTTGATGCGTGCATCTTGTCCGCCACAATTAACATGCTGGCAACTAGAATCTGTCAGGACAAGGTTGAACCTCAGCAAAATAAATGGATGCATTATAAATGAGAAAGCCAGGAAAAAGCGTCAACATATTTAAATATTAAATCGTGCCTTCATCTAATAGGTTAAACTTTTAAAACAATTGGTAGTCATGGTATCAAAGAAAAAGGTCCTAAATACAAATCTTATCAGGCCTTTATTTGCCTCCACTATATTATATTTCCACGCCCTAGTTGTAGACCAAAGTCCAACCTATAAGAGAGGAAAGTGTTTAAGCATTGAATTGTTAAATCATGCCTTCATCTAAGAATTTAAACTTTAGAATACCTGGAAGTGGTATCACAAAATTTTACAAAAATAATGCTCAGCATCTCAGGAACAAGATAATGAGTAGACATTGTCTATGAACAAAACAAGAAAACCTTCTCATTTTCCATAGAGAAACATTGATGTGACCATTCAATTGTAAAGGCTGTTACTAAGTCATACATACCATGATTGAAAGTTTTAATACAGAATGGCATCGTATCCAATTTATGTTTTGCAGCTCATGGAAACATACTTACAGTGTGAACAGTGGAAGTTGTCCAAGCATGGAAGGGCTCTACTTCTGCGACAGAGTAGAATAACAAACCAAAAGTAAAAAAACGGTCTTCCTGGCTTTTGAACAGAGCCAACAAAAATAATAAGTGACAAAAGTCTAAAGCAAGTAAAGAAAGTGCAAACTGAGGAAAAGAGAACCGAGAAATCTTACAAGTTATTTTCTTGTGAAGAGCTTTTGAATAGGTTCAAGTTTAGGTTCCTGACAAAAAAGGAAAAACTGACTTATCAGTTTTCTTAAGTACATAACACTCATGGTTGATAATTCATACGAATCCTCACAAGTTGTCCCGACAAGCTGGTTGCTCAGAGTTTTGCCATGAAAAGTTGTTGTAAGAAACATCCCTGCATCCACGCAACAAAAAACATTCAAGTAAGTATATCTTGACATGAAGATTTAACAGCAATTGTATCATAAATAACCAAAAGAGGGCAAATAAAAGATTTGGAAAGTAAATTTGTAAAAACAACATTGACGAGAAGATAACATACACACTGGTTCCATCTTTCAAGATCGACTCTGGTACTTGTCCACTCAGATTGTTGCCTGTTAGAAAGCTAGCCAAAACAAAGCACAGATGAAAAAAAAATGAGCATGAAAAAGAACAAGAAAGACAAACTTATTTATGCATCTGAATATATACTGGGCTATAGTTACAGATTCAATGCCCATTTGAGGTTGGAACATCTGCTACTACAAGCATGGTGGGTTTCATAGAACATGGCTTCATATCTTCTCTCTGGCTTTAAGAGTGCATAAAATAAAAACACCGATACTTGTGATGATCACATGGCTCAGTTGTTCTGTTTTTAATTCGATCCTACTAATAAAGATTTCCATCAAAAGATCTCAATTTCCACGGTCATGTCACCACTCAATTCATTATATCTCATACAATGCATAGGATACAGACTTACATAAATCTCACACTTTTTGCAGTGATTGTTGTTGGAATTTCACCAACTAAATTGTTGAAGCTGAGATCCCTGTTAAATAGAGAATATGAGTGTTTGTACGCACAATATTACTCCAAAAAGTGAAAAGAGAAACCTTATATAACACATCCAGTTCTACGTCCTGTACAGAACATTATGTTTAGAAGACACTATCTACACAAACTTGACCAGATGCAGAAATTCATGCCAAACATCCCACCAAGAAAACCCCCTGTTTATGTGGGTAACTTTCTTGTTTGCTTAATTTTGATCACCAACTGTAAAACGAACTTTGGATTGATATGAATCACATATTCCCAATTTATATACAAATTCCATGCAACATCAGTTTGGTCCTCCAATCAGAAAAACAAATAAACAAAAGGCGTGTGGTTTATTGCCATAATGGCTTTGTAATGTCAGTCAAGTAATGTTTGTGACTGTTAAGCAGGAGTGGGAACCAAATCTTTTGAGGTTATGAATTATACATATTTATTATACTGCAACTCCCACTGATTGTCAATTGTAAAGTACGAGTAGGAAGGATCAATATTCCGTGTGTTGATTGTGGGAAAATTTGTCCACTTTTGAGGCCCTTTCCTAGGCGCTTGGAATAGTCCACCATTGCGGATCGATACAGGAAGATGTGGATAACCATAGCCGGAGGCAATTCTGTATTAGTGACAGAATGCCTGACTTTGTTGTATTTGTACCGATTTAGTATAGGGCCTCCGACAGCTAGAGAAATCTATGTAAAAAACAACAACACCTCGTTTGATAGCTAATTTGGTAGAAACATAAGTTTGGTATATACCATTTTAGATTAGACACGATCAAATAATATAAGTGCAGTTATGGATCAGTGTCTGACTTAAGATGTCATACAAGGCTGTAATTCGGATCCTTCAGGTAACAAACAAGTAGTACAAAATGCACAAGTCTGATTGGACCCTCTCAGTACCCAGCAACAGTTTATGGATACCTCAAGTTTAAGTTAACTGAGTTAACAAGCAAAAAGTACGAGTTAACTTTTCTTTTTACTAAAAGAAAAATCAGTATAAGTTAAATTCCCATACAAATTTCACACCTAACTTCTGGCATATGTGAGGTAACACCATCAATAGAATAGATGCTTTGATCAAGGAACATCGTCATCGTGCACTTTCAGCTCTCTTGCACAGCATGAATTTGGCACTCCTACTTGTGCGTCTACTGTTTATCATTAAGCAGCTAAAAAAGAAACTTCCAAGTTCGAAACACCCAGACAAGATTAGCCACTACCTTTGTGCAACTATTAAAAACTGTACCGACTTCACCGAAGGATCATTCAGCTTATGGAAGACTATTAGAAGGTCTTTTCAAAATTGAAAATGTGTAATGTGGACATTAGCAACTGTACATGATGCAAAAAGCAAGATAAGATATTTTACAGATGATAACTCACACGAGTCATACTTACACAACTTCTAGCTCTTTGAAGTTCCAAATGTAAGAGGGAATCTCCCCAGATATGTTACAGTTCCTTAGCACCCTGACAACGTAACAGATTAGTTACTCAAGCATTTATGACATGTAAGAAAATGATCTCATATTAGAGAAATGAGGGAAAAAGGAATCAAACCCACAATCTTATGAGGCCTGTCATATTACTGAGATCAGGAAATAGCTGTCTGGAACCAATTATGTCACTAATCCTCCTGAAAATCATATATTAACTTGCTCTAAATTTCTCAACTTGATAACTGCATGTCAAATTTTCAAATATGAGTTTCACAGGATCATGACAGGTTGCTGTATGCTTACAAGTCGACCATGTTATTCAAAAGTGAGACACCAGTTGGAATAGGCCCCCCCAGACCACTTGCGATCATTTCTCTTCACAACACAATATGAAAAATGATAGTTACTTGCTTGGAATGAGTAGCATATGCTTTTCTTCATCATCTGTAGCTTAAAAGAATTCAAGCTATCTTACACTCTATTGAGTTGTGTATAGTTCTGGATAAACTCTGGTATTCTGCCACTGAAGTTATTATCATTTATCCTGCTGCATTATGCAATCAAAAAGTGTCATCAGACATATCAATTAAGATATATAATCTGTATGTGAGGAAGAAGACAACATCATACAAGTCTGTAAGATTTATCAAACCAGCAAAAGAGTTTGGCAAGTTTCCAGTTAACTGATTGGAGGACAGCACCCTGCCAGCATAATATGCCAAGAATAGATCCTCATCAACTTCTAAGATATACAAAACTTGCAATCAGAACAAGTGGGAAATTAAGAAATAATAAAGCATCTCACAGAGTTTGTAAGTTGATCAAACTTCCGAGTTCACGAGGAACATTGCCAGAGAATTGGTTGGCCTCAAGGGATCTGATTTAAGATATCTAGTGAAATCACTAATAGTACGACCCAACATAACTTAAGACATGTAAAATTGCATAGTAAGTTTCCTAACTTTATGGAAAAAGTAATCATGGCAACCAAGAGATTCTACAGACATTATCACAGCTGCAAGCAAACTTGCAAGCAACAGAGACAAAGATGTTGAAAACGCACAGGTATGTGAGAGAGGTGATATTGCCCAAAGTCTTTGGAATTTCCCCAGATAAGCGATTCACAAGGACAGAGCTGCATTGATCACTCCAATTATTTAGACCAAGGCTAATGAGATGCCAGTATGAGAGAGGACTATTAGAAGGATCTTACATTGAAGTCAACTGCAGAGAAGCCCACTCCTGAGGTATTGTCCCATAGAGGTAGTTATAAGCGAAGTCACTACATGTAAAAGACAGTATTTATCGGCAAAGCAAGATTTCAAAATAAGTATTTCATGTCCATCTCTTAGCATATATCTGCAAGAAACATGATTTTATTTAATAAAGGTCTCACATTACTCTAAGGTGAGGAAGCTTAGCAAGCTCAGGGGGAAGGATTCCAGGGAGACTATAGCCCTTGAGAGCTCTACAAAGTATCAAAACCAAAATTAGACAAATGCAAGTAACATCACACAAATAATAACCAAATGATAACAATTTCTACACAGGCAAACAACAGAAAGAGGTCCTTAAGGGTTATGCTACATGCATCCAATGAAAAAATGTTCTTAAATTTGCAAAGCACGTCCATTAGTTATACTTACCAATGCTGCATATAAGCTGTTCTTTGAAAGGTTACAGGGAATTATAATGACTGTCTTGAACATTTCTTAAACAATTAGCATGAAGAGCAATACGAAAGAGTATATATGAAAAGATACTCAACATATGCTCAGATGGGCACCATGGGCTTCTCTGTGTGTCTAAAATAATTTTTTTAAGTTGTCTTTGGAATTGGATGTTAGTATGTGTAAGAATTTTAACTCAATAGTGGCCTGGCAGTCCACTAAGCATGGGGACATTAGGCAGATGAATATGATCTAAACATCCTATATATTATTTTTCTAACACAATTTTGAAAGCAAGTCAGCATCTTTTTGGTTCCTTCTGATGATAATTATGAAAAAAATAGCGGAAATTGACTCAATCAAAATATACAGAGTTTACCTACTCTATACGTATCAACAAATTCCAGCTGCAGAAAGAGGTCCTTTTTTTTTTCTCATATCCATATAAAGTGAGGCTCTCATTTGAGTCACAGTCTCAGCTTTCAAGGTCATTCTATGACCAGTTTCCCAAAACCTGTTCAAGTTTTGTCGTTTAATGCATGTTTTTCAGCTGCCTATGTAGCACTTTCTATTCTGTGTTTGCAACCAAGTAACTGAACATTCTCAATCCAGCTCGAAAATTTCACAGATTTACTGTTGTAAGCTACAATCAACCCTTCTCAAGAGACTGTATATTATACATACATAATATAAAATAAAAAAGATACATTTTCTCTAATCAAGGTGCAAAACTATGCATCAAATCTGAGTAACAAGCTAGGAGTATATACATGCTTACGACGTGACAGAAGGTATCATTTGGGAAGTTGCATTCGCAAGCAATGGTACTCTCAGCTTCTTTTGGTTTTTCTGTTGTTACACCAACTTTTACGACTCCACAAGAATCACCATCAAACTCCCAATACTTGGCCCCCATTTTAGCAGCAATTTGTTGAAGAGCATCCACTAAATCCCATTCAGAACCACATAAAGAAGAAAATAAGCAAAAAGATTAGTGCCATTGCAGAAACCTGAGTAGCCAATCATATGTTTAAGGATATTTGCCTGATATCATTAGCAAGATCAGGTCAACTTACCAGAAAAGTACTAAGCATAACAGACAATTGTAACCCCAAACAAATCTTTATGAATTTGCTTCCAAGTTCCTAGACTAAGTTTAGTAGTTCTACTATGCAGACGCAAGAGGAGAAACAACTCCAACCAAAATCAATCCAAAAAACAGCAGAATCAGCATATTGAAAAGCAAAAGAAGAACTGAGGACAATGTGACAAAAGAGAGAACCGGATTTTATCTGTTCTTTTTATTTCAGTTGTAAGTTACTGTACTCCCGATCTCATTGCGCTTCTAACCCACTAAAGAAAGGCCTAAAAAATATACAATTCCACGAACAAAGATACATGCAAAACCAAGATAGCTACTCCATACCATCCTAAGAATGCAAAGCTCAGAAAAACTCAGCACAAAACCTTTAATTAGCGCCAAAGTTCGAATTTGGGTGCAAACGACATAAAGATTTTGCACTCACCTTCTTGAGGTGACACCTTTGGTTCAACCAACCTAAGCATCTTGAAGCAGCTCAAGGCAAAAACCAAGAAGATCAAGGGGTTCTTGCCAGCCATGATCAAGAAAAAAATGTGGGTCTCAAGGAAACTAAGACCCAGATGGCTGTTATCGCTTTAGACTCTCGGTCTCAAAATTTTACGTCAAACCAACAGCAAAGGTGGTAAATGTAGCGTGTGAAGACGACAAGCAAGCAAATCAATTTGCCCGTATCGTCTGGTGTGAAAACGAGGCATAGCGCTCTCTCTCTCTCTCTCTCTCTCTCTCGCTCTCTGCTTTAGTTTTACTTTTTTTGGGCCTGGAAGAGCTGGTAGCCGCCGGTGTACGAGAGTCAATTTTCTTTCTTTGTCATATCGGGTGTCAGAAAACAGGAACATCGTCATGTAAACTCTTCTTGTCTTCGACCCAAAAAAAGAAAGAAAACTCCTTTTTGCCAGATTATATATTTGCATATTTCCTTTTGCTTTTCTTATTCTATGGCCTCGAAAACTATGAAGTTGAAAGGTGTTGGTCAGCACAAATTGCAGGATTTTTCTTTCTTTTAATGAAATCTTGAACTTCTCAGTCGAGTTTAATTTTAAAAATAATTAGTTATATTTTCGAAGAACTAGATAATGTTAATTTGTGTACATTATACTACAGTAGATAATGTTAATAATTAGGCTGATTGAGGAATCCAACTTTTATGTTTTAACCACATATGCAGCTTCGAGGTTCATCACATTATAATAACAATAGGAAATAGTAAATACTTCATTGTGAACTCAAGCACAAAGTAGAATCCACATGCAAATAAAGAAAAATAGAGTTCCAACATCAACAATTTAATCGAACCGATAAAATCTTGAAAAGTCAATCGTGATATAAGTGTGTAATCACACCTATTATACATGGTTAAAGGCGGACCCTAAAGAATGTTCGCCACTTGGCACTTCACTAATGACATGTGGCACAGTTTTGCCAAATGTCGCATATTAGACCGATAATTTTGTACTATAATTATTTATCATCTAACAATTTGCATCTCTTATCGGATTGAAATTTTCAAATATAAACAAAGAGTAATTTTGTGAAGAACTTGTCTCTTATTAAGTTTTAACTTTTAAAAAGGTGTAAGTCAGTGAAGCATATCTTCTATCCATTTTCTATTTATACTATTATATTAAGTATAGACGTTAGAAAATTAATAAATGGAAAGTACATCAAGATTTCATCTATTATTGAGGCTAAACATAAAACAAGACAAACTAGAAAGATAAGTTATTTTCAATATAATCCTTAAATGCAATAATAAATGGAAAAAACTTTGAGCCAAATAAAAAAGTTATACATAGATATTTTGGTCTTAGTAATTCTAATTCGCAAATGTAATTGTCCAATCAAATAAGAGTATGTACTTGTGGTAAAACAGGGAAAACTTGCATAAATTCGTTTGTTAACTAGATAAGCTGAACCAAATTACTTATCTTTATCAGGTGCAAAATGGATAGATATGTATTTTAATCAAAGTAAGTATAGATCACAATACCGATGGTGAATATCCTATCTTAATTAGGCCAATCATAAATGAAATCAAAGACTTTCCTTAATCTTCTCTATAGATATAGAGGGGCTTATTCATTTTGGGACGGACGTACGGAAATCTTAAATTCTACGAAGTTGCTATCAAGAAGTTCTTGAAAGCTATAGAACTTAAAAAAAAAAAAACGAAATCCTATCGGATTTAGGTCATCGAGACTAGTATGATGCTCTGGATAGCATTCATCTCTGTGAAATTTGCATCCCATTGACGTCATTTTCCTATAAAATTGCACCCACCATCTTTTTAAATTATATATATATATCCCTTTCAAATTGACTGACCAACAATTTTTTGTTATCATTCGATTGACAGTAGGGGTGGTTAGCCGCATTTATACACCTTGTTGACCAAAATGAAGATGATATATTGCTATTACAGAAGACTTCTTCATATACTTTACTTAAGTATTCCATATATAGATAGGATCAGACATAATTATGAATGGGTCTTGCCGCCCTGCGAAGTTGGCATAATCTAAGGAAAATTGAATTTGACTATTACACTAAAATAACTGAGAAATCAATGAGCCACCACCAAATTGTTTTTATACCTCTTGTACTTTATTCTTGCACCTTTTTTTTTCTTTGGCTAGAAATACTTCACTTTTACACTGATAACAGCTCCTATTTTGTTGTGTGTAGCCGGACTAAGTTTCTTATGGATATACTAAATTTATTTTCATTGCATGCATAAACATAATAATAAGGTAATAGTTTTATGTGCATTATTGTTTTTTCAAAATAATTTTTCCATTTTCTATCCTTCCCGAAACACCTTGAGTTTTACTTGAAAAAGGAAAGGGCCAATTCCAATAAGTTTAGTGCATAAAAATATATTTTTCCATAATACATTAGATTAGATGCTTAAGTGGGAACTCAAAATGTAATTGAAAATGCTAAATAGGTACGATAGCCTCAACGTGTCTCGAGGAGCATTACGACTGGTTTTTTTTTTTTTTCATTCACAACGATGTGAGAGATATTATAGTTGATGTGCAACAATAACATAAGATTAATGGGCAATAGATGTATCGATTTGAAGTCTATTGGGTCATGCTGGACATCTTCGAACCTCTAAAGGATAGGATCGAGCCACATCCCAAAAAAGCAAAGGAAATCTCTTGGACCTAGCCTCATGACCTTTAATACTTAAGTCGGTGGATGAGAGATGGGAAGATAAGCAAAAAGAGACTAAAGCTTCGTTAGTTTCATGAAAAATAACTTCCAAGAAAATATTTTTCGAACTTTCTGACGTTTCATTCACGAAAAATAAAATAGTTAAGGAAAATATTTTCCGCCAATGGAAAAAAGACATTCAAAAGTGAGAAAAATGTTTTCCGCTTTTTTGAAAGTAGAAAACATTTTTTTTATCTTCTTCGTTTACATTTAAATATCGCGGTCTCCAACAACGTGCCTCTACCTCGCTCAAGGCTAGCGAGCTGGTAGCTTTTAACAAACAAATACCGGAAAATATGATCATATTTAAAAAAAAATGATTTCTCGAAAAATATTTTCTAAAAATGTTATATTTTTTGTGAAACGAATGGAATTTAAGGGAGGAGAGAATCCTCCTTAAAAAAAATGTTTCGAGAAAGTTTCTGCCTTACCCTTTGAGTGGAGAACCTCGTCCTGTTTATACTCTTGTCGGGTGTCCTTTGAGACCAAAAGTGCCCTTGGTGGTTGAATCGAATTGGCCATTGCACACTAATCTTAGCCCTTCTTCTAAGGCCTTCTAGGCTGAGATCTACACATATCTATGCTCCACGGGCGGGTGTCGTCGAT
Source organism: Melaleuca alternifolia (assembly GCA_019926035.1). NCBI lineage: Eukaryota > Viridiplantae > Streptophyta > Magnoliopsida > Myrtales > Myrtaceae > Melaleuca > Melaleuca alternifolia. Next base: position 1,509,510 of record JAGKPW010002341.1, read on the forward strand.
CGAGTATAATCAGTCGAGTGTTCTGGGGGTTGCGATCTCTCTTGCGGTCGATAATCTTGTGCGTCAACCGCTACCAGGCAAGTCTAACAAGACATGACCCCGTGATTAGAAGTAATAAAAAAAATCTTGCTAGAACAGAGAACCTTCATTTTTCATAGTTAAGTCATAGTCAATATCTGATAAGTATTTGTCATTGTCACCTCGCTTATTTTATAAATGTGTGTCTAGATACTTTGACATCTTCCTTCCAAGAATAGGACAATGGTGGCATAACAAAGCAAGGTATACTGGTCATTTTATGACTTCCTCGACTTGAAGCACCGAGTCCCAATCCCATGCTTAAGAAAAGAGAGATCTCAAAGGCCTTAGAATGTCAATGTACTTACATCAATTCCTCGCTTTCAAAATTTTTGCTAGTTGATCTCATCATTGAGGAGTTCGATGTATACGACTACACTAGATGCACTATAGTTGTATCACTCTCTCTCTCTCTCTCCTTCTATTTTTATTTTTTACTATTTTATAGTAGCCAATTTTACTTACGTGACACCAAGTAGCCATCATATCAACACCAAGTTTTTGGGAAGTTTTACAACTTAATAGTTCTTTTATCGTGAATTTTGGACATCTCGAAAATTTCATTATCAAGAGAGAAAAAATTGTGCCAAACTCACCATAAAGACAATTATTCGATGGGTACAAAGAAAAGTCAATATTCTAGAGAGATAGCTGAAAAGTCAAAAGGAAGAAAATAATGAAAACTTGGCCACGTGTCGACTAATTAGTCAACATCGGCTGCTAATAAAGCTAAATTTAAAGCATCTAAACCTCGGGTTATCTCTTGATTTTCCCAAAGGCTTTTTGCCTTTCCGATCAAGGTTGGCTGATGACAATTCCAGGAAAGAACATACTTTAAGTGAAGAGAATAGTCAAAGCAAGTAAAAATCTTTGAAGCCGACTTTCATCACCGCATGGGCTGCGTTAAGCCCGCCATCGTTCATTGCATGCAGTTTGCATATCTGGACGGCGACGTGGGTGTCCCACCGGACAGACAATGACCCGGAGCTGATATTTCTGGAGCCGACTAGACCTTTGTGCCGACACCGATGCTTGAGATCAAGACGGTGCGGCAACCTAGGGTTCCTTTGGTTCGTTGGGTGATCTAAGCTAAGCTTTTTGCACAAAGATCAATCGCTCGCCTCGCCACTATCCTACTTGGGTCGTGGAGAGAGTGTTTGAAGAGAAAAGTTTTGGAAGAGAACTTGCTTTTAGGGGCGAGCATTATAAACCGTTCACCGGGAAACCGCTCGTAATCACTCGAACCGGTTAGTTTCAAGTGATTCTAAGCAACAATGGTCCGAATCCCGGTTCCATATAATGAAATTAGGAATTTTTGGTCTGGTTTCCGATTTCGAAGGTAGAACCACCCACCTGGACTGGACCGAAGCAACAAAATATAAAAAATTATATATCATATTTTATTTTTGGGTGGATCGTGCAATAAAGACATACATTCAGAATCATAAGGTCACATGTGCAGTTTCGCAGATATCTGTCTTGACATGAATTATGTTTATGCTGATCTACACAACCCATTCTTTTCCCTTGATTATGAACTCTGCATTTAAACATTGACGTGAAGACCAAGAAGTACAAACATCTCAGACTGGACTGCTTAAGCTGGTTTTCTGATTGAGATGGTTAACCCTTTAGCAAAGTCAATGGAACTATGTTTTTGTGCAAGAAGTTGAGGCTCATTTAGCAAGTGGAGATGCAGCGAAGAGCAACTGATCCAATTAGTCCGATCGACTCTCAAGCCTACACGACGCTTCACTGGTTATTAATAATTACCTACCCAAGAATTGGACCAGACTGGACCGGACCGCTCAGTCCAATTTGATTTTCAGTTCCAAATAACAGGGAACTGATTCCACCGGTCCGATTGTCGATTTCTAGGGGAATCAGAAACTGCCCAAGAACCGATTCCCCCTACTTGCTTTCATTGCTTAAATGTCGGATGATATAAATAAAGCGGAGAATATCACTATTTATACATGGGTCTTTCGATTTACTGCCGCCCCAGCTACCAATTATCCTATCACATACAATACTACCATTTATCCTATTAAATACAATTAAGTATCTAGAATATAAATATGCATTTCCCACATCATTTTTAAGATTATTTATGGAATTCTCGTGGAAACCCTAGAGCCCAAAACACTTCAAATCTTGCCATCCATCTCTGGAATGAGGCCCCCTAGGGTAGGGGTGAGCACCGGGTACCGCCCAACCCGGGAACCGCCCAGACCGGACCAGACCGGTCGGGTTGGTCCGGTTCTTCGAAGTTGTGGTCCTGTCCACGGTTCCAAAAAATAGAACCGGTTCCCGGTTCTGGGATGGTCGGGACCGGACCGGACCACTAAGACCGACCAAGCCAAAGCACTAGCAAAATAAAAGTGCACGTACCCTCTATTACTCAGATTCACATCATTCCTTGTTCCTCTACAAATTCCAAACACCAAGCATATAATTTGATGCAACGAGTACTGATAAAATCAAGTTGCATTTCTTTTAAGCCATATCATCAGACGACAGAAAACAAAAATTGTGGACAGAGAAGCCATATTGAAGAGTCAACTGTATTGAAGCAACATCCTTGAAAGGGGCTCGCACGCTACTCGAGAAAACAAGCATCAACGCTGTTGGACGGCACCGTGGTTTCCATTGTTAGTCTTGCACTGCCACATCGCCTTCTTGTGCCCTTCAAGCTTCAAACATCCCAGAGCTATAAATTCAAAAAACCCCAACCAAAAACAATTCTCTCTGCAAGCATGCATTTAAGCCCATCATTTTTTTATAGCCAAAAACAATTCTCTCTGCTCTGCGTCTTCTCCCTTCATGACATGGCCTACACGGAGGTAATGCAAAACGCCAGCGCTTGTCTAGTTTGCAATATATGTTTGATAATTTTTCTCATTTAATTTTTACCGGTCCCATTGGATCGCCCAGGTGGTCCGGTCCGGTCTGGTCCATGACTTTGGCGATTCGGTTTCATCAGTCCGGTTCCCGGTTCCGGGAGGGAACCGGACCGCCTTGGACCATGCACACCCCTACCCTAGGGTGCTTGGTCCCAAGTCACTTTTGCATGTATGACGCCTCTCTTGCTGCGTGTTCGCAAGGGTAAGGATCTATTGCATCCAAGTTAAGGGCTCCCGCTCAGTTAATTTCATTTGGAGTTTTAACACGGCATTTTATGGACACTTTGCAAAATTTGTAAGTGACATCTTAAGTTTAAAACACAGAATTTCTGCTATGAGCTTGAAGTCAATGTGCAATTGTCGGACGGACCGAGATTGGCCCTCGAGTGCAACGGCAAGTGTGACAGCGCGAGGGGGGTTGTCCATTGTCGCCGGCGGTGAAGTCTCGTGCCGCTTGGCCCGATCCTTCCCTGCCTCTCCCCTCTCTTTTTTTCTCTCTCTTCTTCAAGCCCGGCCCGACAGCCCGGCCCCGGCACATTTGGGCCCCCAAAACAATCGGCGCGGCCCGAGCTTTAGGGGTCTCGCACTTTTCCCTCCTTTCGCTCCTTTACCTTCCCTAAGATCACCCGGCTCGGAAGACACGTGGCGCCGGCTTTTCCGCCACGTGGCTCCTGGCAAGATCAGCATCCCCCGTCTTCTTCTTCGTTCCCGATCTGAAGTTCCCCCGAGAGGCGCCGAACGTGACGAAACCCCTAACCTGCGAATTGCCGTTCCCGGTTCACCTCGCTTTCCATGGGCGCGCCCAGTTCCAGCGACGAAGACGACGGCTCCGTCTTCCACGATGCTCGCGACGACTTCCCGTTCTACGATTGCCCGCCTCCCGACGACCCCGCCGTCTCCCTCGACGAGTCGGAACCGAAGCCCTCGCCGGACATTCCCTCGGGCCTCCGGCGCCGGCAGGTGGGTGGGGTCGCCGCCGGAGGGGAAGCCGAGGCGGAATCGGGCTTCGCCGCCCGTCTTAGGGAGAAGAGGCTCAGGCTTTACCGCGATTGGAAGGAAGGCGAAGGTCCTCTTGAACGAGCGCGCTCGGACATTGCCCGGCGTGACGAGAGCGAGGATTCCACCGTAACAACGTCGAACAATGCCCTAGTTGGCGACTCCTCGGTGGAGTCGATCGCGACTCCGCTCGAGGTCTGTAATGGCGTGGGCGAGCGGAAGGATGGCGTGTCTGCGGTGAGCACGGTGGATGACGAACGAATCGGCGACTCCGTTGACTCGGCGGTCGCACTTGGTGAAACCACGTCTTCTAGTTTGCTCATATCCATGGCGGGAATACTAATTAAGGCAATTGGGTTCCAAATTAACTTGTTAGTTAGCTTTTTTACCTTTCCATTTTGGTGTTTTCGTGCATTTTACTCGATCGTCTTCGACCCCTATGCGGCAATAAGGCGCGGCTTGGAGTGGATAACTGGAAAGTTATCGAGCGTATGGAATTTGGTGTGCAAAAATACGAGTCCTTTTGTATATGAATGGTTCGAGGACAATAAGTCATTATGGAAGCTTGTGCTGCGGTGCGGTTGGGGGCTCTTTTGGTCGATTTACGTTTGTTTCATCATGTTCGGTTTACTTGTGTCTGCTACTCTCATGAGTGGAATTGTAATGAGGTTTCTGGTGGAGGAGCCAATCGGGATAGAGGAGAAGTTGAACTTTGATTATACGAGACACAGCCCAGCGGCGTATGTACCGATAAGTTCTTGCGCTGGTGTGGATTGTGGTATCAAATGTAGAGGGATTGTTGATGTGGGGAAGAGTGGGAGATCGCGGGTTATTCCTGCTCATCACAAGCTGGAAGCAACTGTGTCTTTGACATTGCCAGAGTCTGAGTACAACAAATATTTAGGCGTCTTTCAGGTAATTTTTTTCTTGCCATTGATAATCCACAAATAGTGTGTATCAGTGTTCTGATCTTTAGATCTATTTATGAGTTGGGGCCCAGTTTGATTTGCGTGCTATATTGTATCGAGTTAGCATTATGTTTTATAAAAGCTCATGTTCTCAGGTGCCGAAATGTCGGTCTTGTTTAAGGTAGATGTGCCTCCTTCCAAGTGAGCTATGTACCTATTTGCCTTAGCCCTTTACTTCCTGTTTACCAACTGTAGAGAGCATTGTCTTCAAGAGCTCCTATTGCCTCTCAGTTAGCACTGAGACCTGCAACTCTAGATGTTTAAAGGATAACTTGAAGCTCTTCCAATTTTCAATTCACGCCCGGTATGCCTTTAGCCTGGGCTATCTGTTGCCTTGTCCTGTGAGAAGATTCACTCGTAGTAGTGATAAACTTGTTATTAGTTTCTGGTCTACCAGAAGAATACAAAATTTTTTAGTGCGTAGTTTTTTCCTCCAAAATAGTTTGAGTTACCCTGCATGTATCGGTATCCATCCCGCTTGAGCAGGTTTATACAACTAATGTTATCATTGCAATGGCTGTGGTATTTACTCTTATGTTGCATGTATGTATGTATGAACTTTTTCTTCTTTCTTGCTTTGCACAAATAGTATTGTTTTCCTGCTCATCTTTTCTCCTCTATTTTTGGTGTAACTTTGAAGGTTACAACCAAAGTAATTGAATGACCACTTATCTTGAAGATTGACTTTCAAATCCTTAATATTTGTTAGGTCAGGGTTGATTTGCTGTCTGCTGATGGTGAAGTACTTTCAAGTTTGAGCCGTCCGTGCATGCTGCTCTTCAAAAGCGAGCCTATCCGCCTTTTCCTCACTTTTCTTAAAGTAGTTCCGCTGATTGCTGGCTACGTATCAGAATCTGAAACCATTCATGTGAAGTATCAAGGTTTTATTGAAAGCGATGTACCCACTGCCTGTGTAAAGGTGGTCCTCGAACAACGGGCAGAATTCCGTCCTGGAGCTGGCATACCTGAAATATATGACGCATCACTGAACCTGCAGTCCGAGCTTCCTCTTTTAAGAAGGGTAATATGGTACTGGAAGAGGACCATATTCATATGGATTAGCATGGTGATATTTACTGTGGAGTTGCTATCTACTCTAATCTGCTGCAACCCCATCCTTATACCACGAACAAGGTGGAGCCTTGATTCTGCTATGAGTGATGCTCGAAATCCTCTCCCGTCACAATGATGGTTTGAAACTTTGGCCTGCAGATAGGTGATACAAAGGTAACATCTAATTTTTGGCATCCGCACTTGTTTCCTCTGTTTAAAGAAATGATTCATCCGCATTTTGAGTGCCTCCCTGCAAAGTGCGGGAGCAGCAACCTAGCCAGGCGAAGCACGTGGGTCTGGACAAAGTTGGAAGGCCATGTAAAGCATGTTTTTAAAGCTTTAGCCGAGACATTTGTGTTGTACTTTTGTTCATTCTTTGATTCTTTTTCTCCTCCAGTCAAATAGTAAATATAACGCTTGTTCTCTGAGTTATGCTGGCAAAAAGTATTCGGCTTGTTGGTTGTCGTCTATGTCACTTCTAGATGTCGGTACAATTTTTGAAACACATTGGCTCGATGCTATTTTTGAGGACTGAAGAGCATTGAGTTATCCTTCAAGCAATAGCAGTGGGTTTAGTTTTTGTGCTGGTGAGGAAGTACATGGAAAGTAAATCTGTGTAAGCACAGTGCAGAGTTTGAGAGGTGAGGATGAAGCAGTAATATTGCTACAGGTTCGTCCCTATTAATTTTGGCTCCACTGTAACCACTGATTATCATAGGTGGCCATCGGTTGCCACCATCGACAGTGCCGATGGCTTGTTCTATAACTAATTGGACAGCCTGTTTTTGGATCTCAATGATTATTGTCATTCATCTTCTGTCACTGAATGTGTATCAACTGTGGCTTTCTTATTCTCGCAAGAGAGGAAAAGAAATTACTGTTCATGCTCAAGCACCAACAAAAGAGATGTTTAAATTTTCTTTAGTATCTGTCTAAATTAGTTATTTCGATAAGCCTTATGTCCCATAAGAGTTAACTAACGAGATGTCGATTTCACTTGCGGTGTTCGTACAAATCGGATTTTGGAATAGTCAAGTCGCTTACGTATAGCGTATCTATTTTCTTTGGACCTCATCTTTAGGTATTTCCTTTCGTATTTGCTTTGGGTCTCCTGAATAAGTGTAAATCTATGTTATAATATATATATATATATATATATATATATATATATATATATACAAAGGGGGTAATTCGTGTATAATATATTCTGTTCCCCTTGCTTTACATTAAAGTTATTGAGGCAATTCGCATAATCTTGCCGTATAAATTTCAGGTATAATATGAACAAATGTGTTGGTTAATCATACACAATTTTGAAAGCTGTTTACAGAACACAACGCTTAAAGACTATAACCATGTGTAAAAAATATATGAAATATGTTCTTAGACAATGTATAAACGTGTCTAAAGGTCTTCAAAGATGTCTAGGTATATCTAAAAACGTGCCGTGTTTATACAAATAACAAGTTAACATTGACAACTATTCGTTTCTATACTTGAAAGGATTAGAGAGATCGGTCGGCGCGCGTGCATAGATGAGTTGACCCTTTTGTGAGTGAATTTGTTTAGACTTGATATCAACATGCTTAATTTTATGTAATCTGTAAGATGAGAGACTTTGCACAGCAAAGAGCTTTTATATCTCGAAGTACAATTCTCTCTGCACCTTTTAATATTAGCATTAGGCTGTGAGAAAAGTGATTCTTGACAATTCCACAAATCTCCCACTCCCGATAAGAGTGACAATATCGTAAACGCCTGAACCTTAGCTCGTTTTGCAATCAGAACTCAAAAGTGTATTTTTATTCTATCAAGTACCTTAACTTTTTGAATTGCGCTCAAAATGTGAGGCCTCCTTTTAAACCAAACTGCTGTGGCTCTCGTGGGGCTCCTGTACACGGCTAAACATATGTGCTGTTATGCCAACTTAACGTTAATATAAAAGCGAAACATCGTTTCCCCGTCCTTTTTACTTTATACTTCTTCTTGGACTTCCTTCTTCTCTGTCGCGGGCCACCCACGGGACGCCATTGCCACCGCGAGGTAAAGCTTGGGCTCGTCGTTGCAGCCCACAATGTTCGACCAGGGCCCGCCGCACCATCATTGCCGTCATGGGCAGCGGCTGGCGACTCTCTCTCCTCTCAAAACCTTCAACAGAGGCCTCGTGACCTGAACTTTGGGAGGCGCGTCCTACGATCTAATTGCGTGTAACCCCGTTTTCTTTGGTTGGTTGTTGGGTCATTTGTAGTGGTGAAGTCGGCCAGAGTTGGCGGTGGCGATCTGCAAAGGGCGGAGAGGAGATTTCTCGACAGAGGCTTGGCGTTGCGGGTGGAGAGGCCGATCTACGGAGGCCGAGCGGCGGGTCATGGTTGTGTTTGTCGGCTGCAGTGGTGGTCATGGACCATGGTAATCGTATAGAAGAATATACAAAATTTTGTAGGTGGTGTATCTTTCTTTCAAAATATATGCATCCCGCCTTCATCAGTATAAATTATATCCGATTTCTTAACTCAATCCTCCCAAAGTTAAAAACTATGCACTATTCAGAGTGTTATTGGGGAAAAGATCGTTCACAGCACCCCAGATTATACCACGGGTCATATTTAGCTTTATCTTCAATTAGAAGAAATTTCTTCTAATCATGTATTTGCTTGATGTGTTATAAGTTATGGACATCGCTTACACCAAACTTAACTAGATTAAATCATATTAAATTTTTATGATGTTCGAAAGTGCCAATCCACCAATTAGAGGTGAAGTTTGAGGAAGTTGTCCAATCGCTGAGATGGTTTGTCTTTAGCCCCCACTTATCCATTTCAATTGGAAGCCCTCCTCCATAACTTCTCTTCTTAAACCCTCTATTTTATTTCTTCCACGGCCTTGTATCTCTTTGCCCTGCTTATCTATTCACGGTGCATGCCGGTACATCATGCAGCCTTAGATCCTACCTTGGTTAACAATGATCCAACGTGCAATCATTGGACAATATATCAATATACATCTGCTACAGTGCCTCGCGGCTATGATTATGCTATGCATGCTTTCGATCCCCTCTTGAGTCAATCTTCTTCTCTCTCTCTCTCTTGTGAGGAAAGACACTTCGAAAGTATAGGGCTTGAAGATGCCATGAAAGGCGGCACCTTCTAAGCGCCAGATTCCGCAGTCACCACTTAAATTGTGTGTTAAGGAATCAAACAGGAAAGATTTTCGATTTTGGAAACATGGTGTGAAGCAGGTATATTGACTGTCGATCAATTCAAGCGGACAAGAGCCGTAAAAGGGTGACAGATTTGTGACGACGAATCGGTCTTCACAACTGCGATCAAGAGATGTAAGTGTACGACTCCGTACTCCTGCACCTCTCCTTATCGAATCGGCTGTTCACTTACCAAGCAAATCACGCAATGCCGAGAGAAGATCTATAGACCCTGGGGACCTCTATAGGAAGGAAATGGATTGCTCCTTTGGATTTAGGGGCCACTGCGCCACACTCTAAGGTGGGAGCCCCACGGGGAAATTAGCATGCATCCGTGGAGACAGTCGAGCTGATGACTTTGGATTGCTCGTCTTGTCAAAACAATTTAAGTTAAATAGATAAACGAACATGTTGGTCGCTAGTCATACAAGAAACCAAACATTTTTACGAAAATGACAACTTCATGCAACTGGAAAGCAGATCTAATTTGGCCCACGAGAGGGCATCATGCTAGTAAGCGTCCAAGATTTCAAAGGTTGGCCAAGATAGCCGGGGGAAGCTTTAAAACTGCAAGTCGCATCCCTCTTTCTTTTTCGTTCTTCATACAATCTAAGCATGCTTGATTTCATACGCGGAAAGTACAAGAATAGTATGACATTCACAAACTGTTTTATTTGTCTCCCTCCCCCTCTCTCTCCATCCTCTATCATCAGTTGGAGCCGCTTCTGCCGCTGTTTCTCAGGAACGAGCCGCTCCGCACGACCTCGCGCAAAGGCTTGTCGGTGAACCGGATGATGTTGTAGATGGCAGCGCCCGATATCGCGCCCATGGTCGGGGCGAGGAGGTATATCCATATCCCTTTGTAACGGTTAGACACGATCGCCGGCCCCAAGCTTCTCGCCGGGTTCATCGATGCTCCGGTAACCGGCCTAATTAATGGTAGAACACAAATCGATGGTCAGTGTTCTCAAATTTCTTCCGAGATTGCTTTCGTGCTCAAAGAAAGCTTGGAAAACAGAAACAAGACTGAAACGGAAATGCTTTAATTTGATCTCTTTGGTTCACCCTCTTGTGTAGACTAATGTGGACAGGAATAAGCATCATTAAGACCTTTTGGAATGAGTCAAAACTATAGCAAAGACAGTTTATATAAAACTATAGTGGAGACAAGTTAAATTTACCCAGTAAACATCACATTGAGCAATATAGTTGCACCCACGGCAAGACCAGCAAGCTCTCCAATCTGAACAAATCAAACACGAAATGATTAAAGAATGGCATAATTGATTGTTAATGCAACAGATAATTGTCACTATTGGACTAAACTACAGGATCAAGTCCATGTCATAAACAGTCCATCAAGATAAGGTTTCTTAAGATGAATATATTTCTGTCTGTTTATGATGATTAGTGTGATCACGCATGATGAACAGCAACCTTTTCTTTTCTTTTTTTCTCCCGACTTTTAATTCAGATGATAGAGCCAGTTCTTTATCAGAACTACTGATAAAACCACTTATTATGTGAAACTTAGCTTTAAAAAAAAAAAACAAAGAGGTAATCGACGCACGAAGTGAAACTCACAGCTCTATTATCAGTGGCAACACCACAGATGACGAACATGAGGTAGAACGTTATGATGAACTCGACCACAAAGGCTTGCGCGTTCGACCCGGTAGGTTGTGTCCCAGTGAATTGGTCGTGGCTCCCCATGAACAACAACCGGAGCGTGCCGGCCGCGAGGGTCGACCCGAGTAGTTGCACCAATACATAAGCTGGCACCTGAAAGGAGGATCCAAAGAACTTTAGATGAGGGCAAACTAGATAGGAGATTGATGGTAGATTATTCAATTGTTGCTCAGTTTTGGTAATCTGTGAGTGAAAATTTGCCAAAATTACCTGCTTCCATGGGAATCTCCCGGTGACGGCAAAAGCGATGGTGACGGCAGGATTGAAATGGGCACCGGAGATGTGGCCGACCGTATAAACCAGGACCATCACCGCGAGCCCCCACACAATCGCGATCCCCGGCAGCGTCACCACCTTCTCGTTCTTGTTCACCGCCACTGACCCACAACCAGCGAATATCAAGAAGTAGGTCCCGAAGCCCTCCGCTATCAGCTGCAATCAGCCCAAGATCACGTTAAAGTCAATCCCGCATCCCTCGTGCAGGTTCTATGGCGACTAACTTTGCCCCTAAGTCGCATCTGTTTTAACAGGAGACTAATAAAGTCTTCGGCTTTGCACATGGGCACGAAACTTCATGTTGATCCTTCGGAGTCAGTGTGGGACAGGAATGACTGCACGAGTTCGTACAGCCATATAAATTCTGAAAGATCCGGATGTTTCGAAATCCCAGAGTGCACGAGATTTTCTAACATGGGCAGCAGGATGCCAAGGAATTACAGATAAAATGGAGAAGCAAGGACATAAAATAAACTTAAAAAGAAAAGGGGAAAAGAGAGATTTCTTCATTCTTTCTCTCTCGTTGCAGCACGGGTGCGAAAAGGAAAGGAAGGAGACGACGGAGGAAGAGCCCTTGAGTCTAACCTTTTGGAAGAAAAGCAGAGACAAACAGCGGCCTGTCTCTTCTTTGATTTTGAGGGTTGAGTTCGTGTCTTTAATCTCCACCACGACTCCATGGTTTCCATTCTCAGCCATGATTGTCTCCCTCTCTTCAGAAGAAGAAGATGTATCACTCAGAGAGAGAGAGAGAGAGAGAGAGATTTCACTCAACTATGACGTTTATACGGAGGATGACGAAGAACCCATTTATAGGAGAACCCAAGAATCAGGAGCAGAGCTGGCGAGAGACAGAGAGAGCAAGAGAGATTGACTATGCTCTCTTCCATCATATTTTTTCTTTTTACCTTTCTTTCCTATAATTTTGTAGGCTTTCTATGTTTGATTTGATGTTGGGCATTCTTTTCTTTCTTTTCATTTATTATTTCTCTAGGTAGACTTTGAAGATATCGTTGAAAAAATGCGACATGTTTAACTGAGCAGCAGAGGAGGTCGAGAGCATTGAAGGCTGCGTCAACCACCCGCCGGAAATACAGAGACACCAAGAGCGACCATTCAGGCGGTCCCTTGCACTTTGCCCCTTCGTGCTGACCCCTTTCCCTCCTGATCTGTGCTCCTCCTCTCTTTCGCTTTTAGCTCACGTGAGCACTGAATTACTCCATCGACATGTCAGAAATTCCCAGTTCATGCCATCCAATTACTGCTTCACATGTTGCTAACTTTCATCGATGGCGAGGAGGCTAAAGCACTCTATGCAGTAACCTACCGACCATGCTATCTGCGTAACATGCACTTGGGTCGATTACGGGAGTTTTAGGCGGGTATCTCTCCGCAGTTTGGTTGCCACACAAAGAACCTTTTCTTTTTTTTTGGGAAACTCTGCTTAAACAGATGAATCTCAGATTCGCAAAAACGATCGCCTAATCAATTAATTAGATAGATAAAGCCGTGAGCTCATGAACTACTCGTGCTGCTCATTAGTCACATGCAATGTCTTACAAAATTTGGAAAGACGACCCAAATCGACAGGAAGTATGTACTTCATGAATTTCTTTTTAAATTAAGTGCATATATCTTTAATTTATCTAATCAAGTCCTTCTGTTTTCATAGATCTTCTAATCAAGTCTTCCCGACACTATATTTAGCCAAACTAGCCAAGAAGACCGTCCTACAATGTCTGGACATGACGTGGATGAAACTCGATCTCACGAAAATCGCTTCAACATGACATCGGAGCTAAATTCCATTCACTAATTCGTATTGTACTTGACAATCTATAGAAAATTGCCCTATTTGTCATCACAAACTACATATTTTGAAACCATGGCTCAGCTCCACCGAATGACAACTTCGATGAAAACACAGAGATTTCTAGCCTCCTTTTCTTCACTCTTTTTTATGGGTATTATATTGTCGATAATTCTGCAGGAATATTCCGAGGAGCATAACCATTGTTGTGTTGTACGAGATCGACATGTCCAAATACAAACATCGATGGGCACACGCATACTTATGTTTTGGGCGAAGAGATATTACTCGGCCAGGGATTAATCCAATGTGCAACAGGTATGGCGAGAATGTTCTGATCGCGACACACACGAAAAGGATGGCATGCATGGAGTAGTTCAAAAGCAACAAGAAACCCTAGGGAAGAAGAGAATCTTCAAAGCAATATCAGCATTACACAAGTCGAAACTGCATCCATCGATTCAAACGGTGTTTCAAACGTCAATGAATTCCTTTTTCTTGACTATTTTGATGGAGATGATTCCTTACGGAATCGGCTGCATCATTCGCCACCCTTGCTGAAAAGATTAACAGAACAATGCTGCTTCTTTGAGAGATAATCTGTTCGCCTTCTTAATCCATGTCATTAAGCTAATGACCAAAGCAATTACTGCATCGAGTCTGTAGTAATGATTCATACATGAATGGAAATTATCAACTGGGTTGTATTGCCTCAATGAAAATGTTAGCCGACTAATTTCGCAGACATTGTATTAAATGAACCTGAATTAGTGCTAAATGAGACCGAACCGTGATTCAGACAACCACGTACTCTATAATTATGGACAAAATCAACCAAACTTAATATCTACACGAATAGGCCTCTATTCTCGACGCAGCGTAAGAAAAAGATTCGCATAGGAATGCATTGCAAAATGATTAGCTTGTACAAAAGAAGGCATCTAATGCATTAGAATGGAACTGCAATGTCGTGCACAGCGTCAATGATGAGCTTCGGACGCAACTCGATTCGTTTTGCATGTTAAGGTATATATGCTTGCAACATGTTGTCGAACCCATAGATAGTATATGGTTAGATTGCAATTTGTACAAAAAAAAATGATTAAGTGACTGTTCTTAATCCTCACAAAAAAAATAGTTATAAATTATTGTTAAATCTTCTTCTTCACGAAATTTATGGTTCATAACATGTTGTTAGTCTCATAGTAGTTTAAACTGTTATGCTAGCATGACTCGTTTATATAGTAATAATACATAAGTTGACAAGATAAGAAAAGCATCAAATGTATTTTAGGAAAAATTTCAAATAAGAACCCGAAATGTCATCATTTTATCAAATAAGGACCCGAAGTGAATATTATTTCAAATAATGGCCTAAAGTGTCATTATTGTCTCAAATAAGGATCTAAAGTGTTTGTAACTGTTTTAAATAAGTATCTCACTTGGCCGATTCTCAACCCGAAGTGCCATCATTTCAAATCCTTATTTGAAATAATGAGGGTACTTCATACCCTTTTTTGAAACATTGTCTTTTTCAGGTTCTTATTTAAGAAAAAAATGGTACTTCGGGTTTTTATTTAGAACTTTCTCCATATTTTATGACGTAGCTTAAAATGGTAAGTAAATAGAGATGGTGTCTCTTTCCTTTAGTTTCAAGTTTCGTGTGGGCACCATTTAATGTTATTTTATATTTGATGGAAATACCTAGAGGCTGCAGCAAATGTCTTGCAATTCTATGCATCCAAAATGGAATTTATCTATAGGTTATCGATGATGAACTATCGCTGGAGACAACTCGTGCCTGACATGAGAAGATAAGATGACAAAGAATCGAGATAGACATTCTAAACATCATTGTCAAGCGATGTCTGATCTTTCAACACTTCTCTCTTACGTACAAGCCAAATTAAGTCTGTCGCATGAATTTTGATTAAACCAGTGAACATACTTGCGAAATGGGCATGTTAGAAAATTTAATAAAAAAGTTAAGGACAAGATGGAGAAACGCGATGTGCGTATAAAGAGCATATAAACTTTATCGTCAAGCAATGCGTGATATACCAACAATATATATTATATGGTCATAATTAATAAACTGGTATAAGCGGCCTGAAATCGTGCTCCAGTTTTACATATATTTCACACTCCATATTATACAAGATTAACTGTCATGCTTTGGCGTAGGTTTTACATTTCAAAATTTGTTGAAAATTTACACGTAATGAGAACCAGTTTGTACCATAGCAAATTCAATGTATAGGAAAGTATAATGCTTGCCAATATAGCTATCGTCACGATAACTATGAAACTTAATAAATGGAAAAAGGTAATTGTCAAAACCATACAAATCGTTACCATAGATGAATTGGACATCAAGGGTTTATTTTTCTACTACATAGGTTCCCTAGCTATATATTAGCCGAACATCGTATATATTGCGGTCCACAAAAATTTAATTCATCGTGGCCTTTTTTTCCTCTTTAAGTTGACCAAATTGATGTGTCAATTTATATGGAGCAATTGTTAAGTAGCCTTTACTCCCATCTTGAATTTTGCTACATTTATTGTTAGAGGGAATCAAAGCAGTCAGACTAGTTCATTTATATATATTTTCTCTATAGCATTATCAGTTTTATGATTATAGAGATTCTTTACTTTGATACGTTATATTGCAATGCGTCAATCTATTCAGTGAGCTGTTCTCTGAAGAATTATAATGAACAGATGTTTTTTTACGTGCATAACTTCTCTCAATTCTCATAGAGTTAGATTTTATTACATACAATTTCGTAATATAATTAGATGAATGCAGTATACATGAAACTGTAGCATACTAAATATCTGTCTTAAAGTTCTTGTGAAAAAAGAGAGCAAAGTCATCACCAATAATTGCCATCCACATATTACTGTATAATTAACTTGTTATCGAGAATCCAAACAACATCATAACTCAATTCCTTGAGACTCTCTCTCTCTCTCTCTCTCTCTCTCTCTCTACCCTCTCATCATTATCTCAATCCCTTCATTTTCTTCCTAATCACTCTATCCAAACCCTGTTTAAGTTAGAGTTGACTTTTCCTTTGGATGTACAGCCTCTCTCTCTCTCTCTCTCTCTCTCTCTCTCTGTGAGACTTCTGTTGTCTTTGTCCTCTAAACTTAGTACTTGAGAGTCGATTTATGGCAACATTTAGAAAAGGGTACGAGGAAAGATAGATGGAAATATAGATTCTGTACCATCCCAAAACCGCTCGAGTCAACAGCCGCATTACAAAACCCTTTGGACAAAACAAAGTAGCGAAGCAATCCGCGTCGCCCCACGATTTGGCCCGACATTTTAGTGCTTGCTACGTGTAATGTGTCCCTCTATCCAGAACAACTGCCTCAAGAAGGATGGAGACATCCTCTTCCCAAGGCATATTACCTGCCATTTCTAGATTTAGGCTTTTGTTTATTTTTCGAAAATATTTCTCATTAAGTCGTTATTTAAAAAAATGCTAATATGTATTCCGATGTTTATTTGAAATTTAAAAATGAACTCAGAAATATTTCCCGTCGTTCGGTATAAAAATTGATTTTCTCGAGAATATTATTAAAAAAATTGATTTTTAATTACTTTTTTATTCTTTTTCTTTTTATTTTCCATTCTTCCTCAGCCAATCGCCAATCACAACGATGATTGGCAATTGGCCACAAGCGAGGACAAGCCCACTAAATTCTAGCGAGGCTTAGATTCCAGCGAGCTCAAGCCTCGCTAGAGATCGGAGAGCTCGAGCCTTGCCAGTTCAATGAAACTCAAGCCTTGCTTCAGGCTAGCGACCTCGTCCTTCCCCTATGGCCAGTCATCGACTGTTGTTGTGGTAGGTGACTAGCAAAGTAAGAAGGAAAAAGAAAAAAAATGAAAAGAAATTGTAAAGCTAAGAAATTAGAATTTTGGATTCTTTTTTTAAAAAAACATATTTTTATAAGAACAAACATTTCAGTAACTAAGACTTGAGCTCGAGAATTGAGAACCTATGCACAACCTTTGTGAACCAAAACCTAACCATCGAAGACCAAAAATTGAGAGTCGGGGACTCGATCACTGCCTGTGTGGACTTGGGCTTGGGTGTTTGAGCATTGGGCATGGACGCTAAGGCTTTGGACTCGGCTTCGGTAGACCCGAGCTTGCGTGTTGGTGGCTTAAGCTTGGCCTCAATGGATCCGGGCCCGAGCGTTAGAGACCTTATTATGAACAGTGAGAACTCCTAAACTAATGTTGTGGTTCCCGTGTCCAAGGGTAAAATTTTGGGTCCAAACCCCAATACCTAATCACACTTAGAAAACGTTTATAATTTTTCAAAAAATGAAATCTCTTTCTCAAACTTAAGCTTTGAAACGAAAATGTTTTTCTAGGAAATGAATTTCCATCGACATGATAAAAATTTATTCATGGATTCATTTTTTTAAGTGAATCAAATGCCAAAAGATGAATGAAAAAAAAATGTAATCCGCAAACAAACGGAGAGCTTTATCATCATTCAGTCATACATCAACCGTCGAATCGGATTGTGCCCGCACATTCTCGTCCATATTATCTCAGACTCAATGACCAAAACGTGACTTAATCACGTCGTCAGTCGTATCGTAGAAAATTCTCAATGAAATGAACGGGAGTACAGGTTCAACTATCGAGATTAAGATGGCGGTCGTGCATGGCCATCACGATCTTTCTTTTACACGTGTAGTTGTTAAGTCATGTTTCTAAGATTCGGTTTACACTTAGAATTTCCATTCAGCACTGATGAGAGGGAGAGTGAGATCATGTATTGTCATGGATTACGTTGGGGCTCTTGACTTTGTCGCACCTCGAGAAAAGAGATGCTTCTTCACAGACCTTGAGCACATGCTTTCCAAGGAAAATTCTAGTTTGTCTTCCGTGAATGATGGTATATGTGAATTCTCCCCCTTCCCAATCGAGTTTTGCATCATTAAGAAAGATTATTTCCCACACCACCTTACAGTCAAATAGCGTCTCGGAAAAAGCTCATAAAAATAATAATTGATGGGTTCCAGGTTGACTCGAGAACAAAATTGAATTCCTCGGGTCAGTCCGGTCTTCGGTCCCAAGCTCAATAGGGTTGGTCCTTAGTCCTAAATTGAGGACCAACATTGTATAGATTGGTCATTGGATTGAATACTAAACCGGTCCAACTCGACCCATGCTTAACCCTACTAGCCAGGCCATCATCCAAAATTAGGTGGGCATTGATTACATTGATGGATCAAAAGTGGTCTAGTGGAAACAGGAAGGTTCTAAAGGGGGGAGAAGAAAAATCTTGTGAATCGGATGATAATGCATATCAACTTGCTTTCCCTGTTCTGCAATTATGAAAGTTCACACCAACCCACAAGCCCAAAACTTTCAATGCGCATGCATTGAACATGACACACCTCTCTCATGTACGCTCCCTCCACTTCAACGAGTCGTTGTTTAGACACTGTGGAGCTGCATTACCCCCAACATTGCACGCCCAGTGTTTGACGAAATGCGTAGCTTAGGAAACAGCAACAACTAATCGTGAATTGACTAGTTCAAAAGTCCCTGGGATATGATTTTTCTTCGCGATCTTGTCTGCATGGCCCACGAAATTTAAAGTCCTGCGAGAGTCTCACATGATTCAAGGAAGAAACTGCTGCAACCAGGCCCCTTTAATTCAGTGATGGACGAAGACCCACGCGTGACGACCGCCATGCTCTTTCACGGAAAAGTCGCATACCTTTGGAAAAAGTTCAAGTAACTTTATACTGTTGGTCGTACAGGATTTATCAAACTACAGAGACATCGATGCTAGCTTCTCATGGTTATATGATTGACGCAAGCATCCACCAAACAAGAATGTACGATAGTTACCGGCATCATAGTATCTATGACAAAGGAACCATCGAACCCCTGCCAATGTCGTTAATGTGAAATTCTGGGACAATTGAGATGATCATCGATTGCCAACGTTACTTTATAATAAATTAGTTATCATGATAAAAACGCTTACTTCTATTTACTTTGAGATAATTACGTTCAACATGCTTGGATAATTTGTTTGATTGCTACAGTACATATGAGTTAATGATTTAATAAAATCATAAATTTCAGCATGGGATAAGTGAAATGTCTTATGATGGATCATATCGAGTTTGGACAAAAGATATGAGAAGGTGGACGATCAACGTCAGTTGATAGCGGATGGTACAATTCCGAAATACGAACATGATCATGCTGGTCCATTAGAGAATATGATTATGAAGAAGTCATTTGAGTGCGAATTTTGATTTAAGTGAAATTGTTTGTTTCATACTTATTTAACATATGTATCGAATATATACTTTTTTAGCAAATTTACGGTACTTTTATTTCGCGAAAAATGAATAATGTAAAAATATATATTTTATAAGAATAATCACTTGTATCGCCTAAAAAATAAATGAAATATTTATTGTTGACTAATTATTGTGGATAATGAAATATTTCTCATTGACTAATTATTTCAAGAAAATCTAACATTTAATTCCATTGCCAAATGAAATAAAAAAGAAAACAACCAGCTAAGTTGGATTCGGGTCGGTCTTGCCTTTTTCCCCTAATTATGTGACCAATTAAGTTCATGTGTTCAACTAAGAAGTATCCACCACACAAAAGCTCTTTAGTGTGCATAAATAGCATTCGACTACATTAATGGCTTGTAGAATTTTATTCTGTGAGATTTTATAGGACCACTGTCAACTGTTCTAAAAATTTAAATTGTTAAATTATGGCATGGCTTAATAATTAATCATTGTAATACTCTCCTTCACATATAGTATAATCTTTTCATGCTTAATACTAATCATGGACTTATTTAATTGGAGAGACAAATGGGGTCTAGAAATATTTGAACTCATAAGCTGCAGCTCTGATATTATGTGAGATTTTGTAGAACCATTGCCGACTCTTCTAATACACTTTATATGTCCAAGTAATACTCCCCCTTATGGTTAGTCTAATTTTTTATGCCTAATACTAAGCATGGATTTATTTAATTGGGGAGATAAATGGAGTCTAGAAATATTTAAACTCATAACCTCCAGCTTTGATATCATATGAAATTTTGTGAAATTACTGTCAACTGTTCTAATACATTTCACATCTCCAAGTAAATACATATAATTGGAATTTGCATACCATGCCTCAAAACCTAAAGATAGAGAGGATCAAATGTGCAAATTGTCAGATCAACTTTTCCAAGAACAATGACGCATCATTTTTATATAATTTAGTCTTATGATTTTTTGAAGGTGACAAAATAATCAAGAATTTTAATGTGTGTCTTTGAGTGAAAGAACGAGCAACCTATATATACCTAGGCTATATGCAAATAATGTTAATAACAAGACGTTTAAAAGAATGGAAAGACTTTGGCTTTGCAAAAGGAGAACAAGCTATTGCATTGAAAATATGTCTTAGATTGGAAAGACCTTTTGTAGAATGAGAGACAAGACATAGAACAAGGTTTACTAAAGTTTGAATAAGTCTTGATTTGGCCAGAACACTTTTAGATTGGTCGTGAGAATTTCTAATGCCTCGGGACGATCGTTGCTATCAAACGCTTCAAACATCAGGTCCTCAAAATTAACTCCGGCCAAAATAAACTCTTGATTCATGCTCAAGTGGAATGCCCATCTTCATTATAGAAAAAAAAATCGTCGTCAGTTTCGCTAGTTATCTTAATAGGAGCACGAATATTTTGCAGTGATATAACTCCAAAGCCTGCATCATCTAAAACAAAATTACATTTCTTTAGCCCATAAGTTCTAATTCGAACCATACAAAATGGTTTTCATGCACAGTGAGCTTTCCAATTTATTCATTACTTGCACTTTCCCAGCAAAAAAAGTAGAATTTGAAAAGAAAAAACAGAAACCAGTATGTCGAAATACCTTAAGATTTGGTTTGCAATGTTCCAGAATCGGGGATGATGGCCAGCTGAAGCTAACGTTAGCAATACGCATGAAGGAGTTTCTGGCGTGTGAGGTGCATGGCTATGAGGGGCACTGGTGCGTGGCGGAACGCTAGGGCCCGTGAGTCAATGGATCACGCCGAAATTTAAGGATGTAGCTCGACTGACAAATTGCAACCACCACCGCTGTAAAAGACTTGATGGTTGTATCCTCGAACGACGACAGCTATGACACCAAGACACTCGTGCGAATCGCCAACTTTGCTTCGACCACCATCCACATAGTATTGCCCGACATTCCTGGAATGCTGCATCGCAGTACCTACCTGGCTTTAATTATCTTACAGCTTTTGAAAGAGGGTGGCCACGAAGAAAAAGAAACAGGCATCGAAGCGTGAATTGGGAGTTCATTTTGGCTGGAGTTATTTTGAGGAGCTGATGCTTGCTGGGAAGAAGAATGAAGCTGAGAAGTATATTTCCAGTTTCACAGAGCTCTACAACAATAGATTCACCACCCATATCTATTTTCGAACTGTGAAAACAAAACTATCTCGAAATTGCGGAACAACGACGATTGCCAAAAGGCATTAGAAAGTCTTGCAAACAATCTAAGAGTGTCTTGGCCAAACAAAGACTTATTTGAGAAAATGGCTCAACTTTGAACATTAGACAACATCAAAGAAACGGCATCTCTCCATGTGTAGAAATACATGTAATTTGAGAGGCGTGATGATCTGAGATACTTTAGCAAATTTGATGTTCGAGTCAGGAGCATTAAAGCGAAAGGATAATTGACAAAGAATCAAGTGCAGAAAACAAGTTTTGGATTTAATCCGCAAATCCAACTTGACCAAAACTCAATTTAGGACCTACATTGATCGTGGCTTTCAATTGATGTTGTGAGAAGGTTCAAGAACCTAATTGACTTTTCAATATCAACGCTATGACATTGGATCAAAAGTGAGAGTATAGTAGTGTCATCATTGTTTTTTGTTCTTTTTAAGTGCAGATTTTTCCCGTGTGATTAAATCTAAATAATATTCATTCAATAGTTACCCATGAGGTGTAAGCAGCAACTTTTTAAAATTGTCGTCACTTGAATTTGAAATAAGATTTACTATCCAAATCACAGAAGGACATCGCATATTAGCATGATCTGCCTATTCAGTAATTAGGGAAGTTCACACCAATCCACAAGCCCTACAATTTCAATGCGCACGAATTGAATTTCACGCATCTCATGCACACTCCCTCCACTTCGCTAAGTTGTTGTTAAAAGACCGTGGAACTTCAACACCCTCAAGATTGCACTTGTAGCGTTTGACGAAATGCCTAGCTTAGAAAGAAGCAACAGCTAATCGTGAATTGACTAGATCAATGGTCTCCGGGACATGATTTTTCACTTTCTTTTTTGTATGGCCCACGAAATTAAGTGAGTCCTCGGAAAATCTCCCATGAATCATGGGAAAAACTGCTGCAACTAACCCCTCCTCTCAATTCAGTGGTGGACGAAGACCCTCGTGCGACGACCCCTCATTTCGTTCATGGAAAAGTCGCCTATCTTCGAGGAAAAATTCTCGTCATGTTGACGACCAGAATTTATAAGGCTACAGAGAGACATTGATGCTAGCCACTCCCAGTTCGATGATCGACGCAAGTATCCACCAAATAAGAATGTACAATACTTACGGGCGTTGTGCCATCTATGATGAAGGCACCATTGAGCCACCGGCGAAGACGCCGGTACAAAATTCGGAGACAATCTACATGATAAAGTGACGTAGATGGTCCGTATCGACATCCAACATTGTATTAGTATAATCAACTTATCATGACCTTACGGTTTTCTTGCGTTTACTTTGAGACAATTGACCCGATTTGTTTGGTTAATTGGCCTGATTTATGGTGTAAATTGATTCAATAAAATCATAAGTTTAATCATTGCATTAGTGACAGGCGATACGGTATAGTATTTTGAGTTTGGACCAAAAATATTAGAAGGCAGAGGATCGAGGTCAGTCGATAGCAAATGGCGCAAATCTAACACATGAATATCGTCATGTGATTGTATTAGAGGATAAGATTATGAAGAAGTCATTTAAGCGCGAATTTGATTTATGAATATCATTCTCATTAGGTCAGATGGTTAAGCAAATCTAGGGTTTAATCCCTATGCTAAAAAAACGACCATCTCAAGTTAGATTCGGGTTTGGTCTTGCTCCGCCATTTTTCTAAAAACGTGGCCGATTAAAATCAACTAACAAGGATCCACAAGACAAAAGCTTTTCCGTGTGCATAGCTTGCGATGAGCTTCAACAATGGCTTGGTCATATTTTATTTTTAAACTATAAGGAATAACTACACTATACACCTCCAAGCAAATACATACCATTGGTCCTTCAAAACAATGCTTCAAAGCCTAAATATGGAGAGGATCAAATAGAAAATTTGTCCGAGTAACTTTTCCAAAAGTAATGACACATCATTTTCGGATAATTTAGAGCCATGCTCACGGTAAATCTGTTAAGATAGTCTCCTACGATATTTTAAAGGTGACAAAACAATCGAATGCTATTAGTATGTCTATTGGAGTGTGTCGAACGAACGACCCATATATACAGGGGCCATGTAGATAATGTCAACAAGAGGATGTTTAAGAGAATGGATATGCTTTGGCTCTGTGAGAAAGGAGTACAAACTATTCGACGAGAAATGTGACTAGAGTTGGAGAGACCTTTGTAGAAGGAGAACAAAATGTGGAAACAGGTTCATTGAAGTTTGGTGGAACCATTAGAAGGTGGACGATTTGTACAACATGATGACGTCAATTTCCTCGGAATTACCTATTTGTAGAAGATGAACATACCATGCCATGACAATTCGTGAAAAATCTGGAATCAACTTTTTTTGCGGATGCAGTACAACTGTACAAGATACAAAGAAAGTGAATTGTTCTATATAGGAGTCGCAATGATCAGAGTGGGAGGATTCTATTCTTTGTCAATTTGACTTGCACTCGAGCCGGTGTCCGACAGCTATCTTCAAATGTTTGAATCCTCTAAAAGCAGCCTGAAGTGCATCAGAGTTGTTTTGGCCTTCTTTTGTAAGCAAAAGAGATGTTTGCTAGACTGCATGAGTAAAGTGTCATACTTTGGAAAATAACCATTAATGCACCGCATAAGGACACTTATGCTGGTCAAGTACATCATAAAAGCAAATGCTTAACTAGATAAAGCTATCGACGGCTATTCTAAAGTTTGGAAACACTTGAAATAGAGCAAAGTGGTTCGTTTCAAGAAGCTCACAAACTGTTCTCTCTTTATGGCATTGCATTCTCTTGCTTTCCTTTGTGCAAACATGAGTTAACTCTGATTGTTAAATCTGTAGACGGTGTGACTCTTTGTAATCAGGAAAGAGGGTGATATAGTAGCGTATGAGATGCTCGAGCCGATAGAAACAACTCGAGCAAACTTCGAATAGAATCAGCATATTGCATGTGACTTATAAGATTTAGAACCAAAATTACAGTATGTAAAATTGTAATTTTTGCAAAAGTATATAACTGATATGAAGATCTTTGCACTTGAATGCTGACTATTGGACTTCACAGTTGCAGTTGAGTGAACTAAAACTCCATGTAGATAGGAATTGCTGATCAGTGTTACGTTGCCCATCGCACCCTTGGCTAGTAAAGAAGAGACCAGATCAAATTATATATTAAAAGGTATCAAATTCATCCAAAAAAAGATGACCTTTTATGATAAGATTGAGTTAAATGAACATGGATGATACTGTTAATTTGATAGCCATTTCTCTCATACATTCCCGAGGAAAATGGGATGTTTAAAAAGAACCATAAAGACCAGCCCATTTAGCAACTCGAGTCGACTTTGTTGAGATATTCCACACTGCTTAACCAAGGGATGAATTGATCACTTCTAGCATTCTCCGTATTAATACAAATGGCAAAAACTTTTGTTTCTCCTAATATTATCTAATGTTCAAGTCATTCCCTAAAACAAGTCTTCATTTGGCTGGAACGCTTCTAAATCGCTCGTGAGAAAAAATAAATAAAGCGTTTAGCAGATCATTATTGTCCAGCGCTTCAATATATCTTTGCTTTCTCAGCTAGAAATAGACCAAGGTGGCTCTGTGAAACCTGAAAGATGCTTTCTGGCCTTATTCCGCTGCCCCCATCAAGCACCAGCTCCTCAACTTTAACTCCAGCCAAAATAAACTTCCGATTTGCGCACAAGCAAGTGCGCAGCTTCTTTGAAGGATAAATGTATCCTCAGTTTCATCAGTAATCTTAGTCGGTGCATGAGTATTACCAATGATGTAACACCGCTGTCTGTATCTTGTAAGTAAAAGTGCATTTCTTTAGCCCACAATTTATTCATCGTATGCACTTTTACCAAAGAAAACAGTGGAATAAGTAAAGACAGATCAAGAAACCAGCACCTCGAAGAATAGACTCAGTACATCAAAATACCTTGAAAACCGGTCCAAAATGTTCCGAGACCCGTGGACGGCTTGCGGAAGCTGGCGTGTGGACGGCGTCAGCAATGCTCATGAAGGAATTTCTGGCGCGTGAGGTGCGTAGATTCGTGAGGGCAGCGGCGCGTGAACGGATTGCAGCGAAATTTCAGATCTGGCTCATCTAACGGCGATGAATCTGACGGAAGTATTTGTGTTCTTCCCAAGGAAAGGTGTCGACGGTGCTACAATGACCATCGGAAAAGGCCGGACGGGAGCATTCTCGCCGACCCCCACCAGCCATCCTCCATCCTCGCCGACTCTTTCCGGCGATGATGGGGCGGCGGCAGCAAAGGCTTGCAATCCTCCCGCTTTTTGTCCTCCACTTGTTTTTTTTTTCTCTTTTTGCAATTAGCTTATTTTTTAAGTTAAGTTAAGGATGAGGGCCAATAAGCTCTGGCCAAGGAAAATGGATTGTCTGATGTTGTCGGGTCCTAGCGGTCCAATCTAAATTGAATGGCTAGGAAAAAAAAAATTTTCTTAAAAAAAATTGCCCAATTTTTTTGTTGTTGTTTTATATGAGGACCGTCCGATGTTAATCGGACAACCCCTATGTCAGAGGCGAATCCTCTGCCCCAAATTCCTAGCCAAGAGCTGCAAAGGCCTCGCTTGGCACCAAAAAGGGTTGTTGGCCCTTCCTAGTGGCTCTGGTAGTGGCAACGGCCACTGGTGAGGGTTTAGCCACCACTAATTTTTTTAATAACTTTTTTTTTAATATAATTAATTTTTCATTTTTTATTTTTTAATATACCGATTAGTCCAAGTTCGCCCTAACTAGTTGGGATACGCATGAGTGGGTAAATATTCCAACATTCTTTGCCAGCAAGATTGCATGCCTAGTGTTTGACGAAATGGCTAGCCTAGAAAACAGAAACAACTAATTGTGAATTGACTAAATCAAAAGTCTCTGTGATATGATTTTTTTCTCACATTCTTGTTTCTATGGCCCACGAGATTTAAAGACTCCTGCTAGAATCTCCCATAATTCGTGGAAGAAACTGCTGCAAACAGGCCCCTTTGTCTTGGTGGTAGACGAAGACCGCCACGTTCTTTCATGGAAAAGTTGCCTATCCTTTGAAAATACTCATGTCACGTTGCAGGTTTGGTCATACAGTGTATATGAAAGTACAGAGAAATTGTCGCTAGCCCCTCACGGTTCCATGATTAACGCACCCACCAAACAAGATTATACTGCATCAAGGTAATCACGACGAAGGAACCATTCACTCCCTGACAACGTCGTAGGTACGACATGCTGTGACAATTTAGATGACGAAGGGCCGTAGACAGTCCGGGTCGATTGCTGGCGCTGCATTAGAAATAATTAGTTACCATGATGTGAATGCTTACTTTTGTTTATCTAGAGCTAATCACGCGCGACATGCTTGGATAATTTGTCTGATTGATACAGTACAAATCATTTATTAATCTGGTAGGATGGTAATATTTCATCAGTAGATTAGTGAAATCCAGTCCATTATATTATTTTGAATTTGGAAAAAAAAATAGAAGGTTGATAGCAAACCGCGTGATACCGAAATATGAATATCGTCGTGTTGTTACATTAGAAAATATGATTATGAATAAGTTATTTAAGTGTGAATTTGGATTTAAGAGAAACTTTTTTTATTTATATACTTGTTCGACCTGTGCACCAAAGATGAATTTTTTAACCAAATCTAGAGTTGAATTCCCTTGCCAAAAGAATTAAAAAGAAAAACAACCAACAAAGTTGGATTTCGGGTTGGTCTTGCTGGGCCTTCTTTCCTAATGACTTGGCCAATTAAACTCAACTAACAAGGATCCACCGCACATTAGCCCTTCTGGGTTCATGACTGGCAATGGTCTGCATCAATATATATGGCTTAGTATAAGGAGTAACATACATTCAATTGGACTTTACATACCATCCGTCAAAACCTAAAGATAGAGAGGATCAAATGGGGAAAAAAAAAGCTATGATTCTTTTCCAAGAGCAAAGACAGAGTCAATTTTCGGATGATTTAGAACCGTGCTTGGGTTACATATGTTGAGATAATTCCATTTTTTTTATGACCAAGGAGTCCATCACGAGCCCTCCGTGCCCGGATGGCACTCAAGGGCCGGGCCCCTATACCTCAAGGGAGACTAGCACAAGACCCCAACACCACAGCCCCCCACTTAAGACGCTAGCAATCGAGAGTTTTGAATCATCAACTTCGGCGATGAGGAAAAAGTTCTCAACCAACACAGTTATCCACCGTTTGATATTCTGTTTATATTTTGAAGATACAAAATAATCAAAAGCTCTTATTATATGTAGTCGAGTGTACGGAATGAACAAGCTATAAATACATAGGCCATATGCAAATAGTGTCGATAGCAGGACGTCTAAAAGCATGGAATGGCTTTGGCTCCGTAAAAGGAGAAGAAGCCATTGGACGGAAAATATGTCTATGTCTAAATCTGGAAAGACCTTTGTTGAAGGAGAAGAAGATGTAGAACGAGGTTCATCGAAGTTTGCAGAGACCTACAGAAGGTGAATAACCTATAGAACTTGATGACTCCATTTCGCTTGAAATTACCCGTTTGTAGAAGGTGAATACACCACAAAACGAAAATGTGTGAAAAGTCTAGAATGGTCGACGTCTTGCGCAAAAGCAATACACGATACAGACAAAATGAATGGGTTCTATATACGAGTCTTTAGTTCCTGGTGGGAAGTTCCTACTCTATATTAAGTTATAATTGGACTTTAGTTAGTTTATTGAAGTTATTTATAAATGTTGGAATCCACTAAAAGCAGCCTGGAGTAAATTATACCTGCTGCACTCTTTTTGGATAAACCAAAGGGATGTCAGACAGATTGCACAAGCAAAGTGTTCTACTTGGGAAAATAGCCTTACTATTCCACAAAAGGACGTTCTGTTGCTCAAACAATGGCAGGAAAAGAAAATGGTTGACTGGATAAACTTTTCAATGGCTATTTTGAAGCTTGGAAGTATATGAAACAGATAAATGTGGTTCATTTCACGAAGCTCACAGACAAAGTATTTGAAACAATTACGCCCGACATGTTTGGATTTGCCTAATTGGTAAAGAGCAAATGATTTGATATAGTAAGATCATAAATTTCATCACTGGATTAATGAAATGCGATACGGCATATTATTTTGAGTTTAGACCAGAAATATTAGGAAGAGAAAGAACGTCACTGGTGGCAAAAGGCGCAATTTTAAAATATGAATGGCGAGATTTAAGTGAGATTATTTGTTTAATCCTTATTTAAAAAATGTGACAGATATGATTCTTTCTTCATGCAAATCCAAAGTTTAATTCACGTATAACAAATATGATTCTGGCTTTATGCAAATCTAAAGTTTAACAAGTGTAACAAATATCATTCTTGCGGTTTAGGGGATGCTAGAGCTGAGAGAATGGAGTAGACCAAATGAAAAGGTCGAACCATTATAAGTCTAATTCACGTTTATTCTATCCCCTTTAACTCTTTTAATTTCTACTTCGTAGAAGATTGTGGTTTTGCGAGGGTGTACATGCTTGTACAGCACCGGTGCACCTTTTAGGTAATGTCCAGCACTTGAGAAAAAGCATTCAAGTTTGCTAGAGCAGCTAATCCTCCCCCTCTGATTGTTCGTGCCTAATTCATTTCAATATCGAATGCAACTTTTAGTACACAAATCGTGGAATGTAAAACTATAGTTCTTGCACAAGTACAAAAGCGATATAAAGAAGGTTGGAATTAGTGTGGAGGTGTTATGTATGACTCTTGTGTTCACACTGGAAAGATCTGGTATGCCTGCTCATAAGTACATGTTTTACTTAGAATGATGACAAACCATGTAGAGAACACTCGGGTAAGTAAATGTTTGTGGAAACATTGAATGAATCGTGAGCCACATTTACCTCATAAGAAGTTTCACCAGAAGCAGAGCTCCAGAATTTTCGTCTTGTTTCTTGTGTTTGCAGACGCTTCAGGAAGAAGGCGACTGACATTTTGCAAGAGCTTTAATAGTGAATGCAACGAAGAGCGAGAAAAAGGAAGCTTCCTCACGGGCCTCTCGTGTTTTTTCCTCTAAAAGCCCGATTTTCACTAACCAGATAAGGCTTCAGAGGAGGATACTCATCAGGAAGTCTTCAATCTGAAACATTTAGATGGATGCAGATGACAAAACCAAAACTAAGTCCGGTTGACAATCCAGCAATCAGTCTTGCATCAGAATAAAGGATATTGGTAGAACAACTAAACCCGCAAATCTCATGGTTTTCTGGCCCGCCAGAAGATCACCTAGAAACTGACTTGAAAATCTTCACCTAATAAGATCTACATAAAAGAAAAACAGTTCAATATCTCTAACCAGCAAAATCGGGGTCAGGATCTGCATTTTCTGCTGATGATGCAGCAGAGGGAACCCTTTGGGAATGGAGACACTCGGTTAACTTTAGAAAGTTCCCGTCGGACAACCTTTGCAAACTCGCCGATGTGATATTTCTTGAGAGAACACCACCTTCAACAACAAACGAAGACTGTCAGAGAGTGTATGCAGTTTAGCAGCAGCCAACCTCAAAACAGAAATGAAGAATTATACCATGACTAGCAAAACTCTTGCAAAACCAGGCGAGCCTCGAGCTTTCCAAGGAAGGCACCGATGGGATTGCTCTCAGAAGGACGAAGACACAAAAGAAAAAAGGAAGGGAAGGGAAGAGGAGGAGAGAGAGCGTGGGCCAGCAAGGAGAGAACTTTGAGATCTCTTACAAGTGTGACCTTCTGAACACGTGGCAAGTTCTGAGTGGGGTAGCCTTAGGCCTACGTGGCGACCCAGTTCCACCCCATATTAGAAAGTCCAGCCTCCTATCCGAACCTGATTCTTCCGACCGTTGCGCCGAAGCACCATTTTGAAATGAAATCAAAATCCCCCAAAAAATCAGAGATCAGCGCCTCTCATTTCCCCCACTGTCTCTTCCTTCTCTCTCTCTCTTTCTCTCTCTCTCTCACACACATCAAGAACCGGAGATGGTGTCAAGAATCATCAGAAGAACACCGACCAAGTCCATCAAGGACTGTCGCAGCCGCCGCGGCCACGGCCGCCGCCACCGGAAGAAGTCCCCTGTCGGGAACGCAGCCGCTGCCGGCTCCTTCATTGCGACGATCAACAAGTCCTTCCACTCGTGCCAGCGCCGCCTCATCAAGATTTTCTCCAAGTTGGCCCACATCGGAACTCCGAGCCGCCGCAAGGGCTTCAAGGTCCTCAAAAAGGTCGCCGACGAGCCGCCTTCCCTTGCCATGGCCAGCTTATGCAGATCCTTCTCCTTCGATGCCGAGAATTACAGACTCCCACCGCTGGTATCACCCACCAAGAAGACCGTTTTTCTCGACCTCGACGAGACACTGGTCCACTCGCAAACTGACCCACCTCCAGAGAAGTTTGATTTCGTTGTCCAGCCGACGATACACGGTGAAAGGTTGAATTTTTACGTGCTTAAGCGCCCTGGGGTGGATGATTTTCTGCGCGTGATGAGCGCGAAGTTCGAACTGGTGATCTTCACAGCCGGCCTGAAAGAGTACGCCTCGCTGGTGCTTGACCGGCTCGACCACAAAAGGTCGCTGATATCGCACCAGCTGTACCGGGATTCGTGCGAGGAAGTGGATGGGAAGTTCGTGAAGGACTTGTCCAAGATGGGCAGGGACTTAAAGAGGGTTGTGATCATCGACGATAACCCGAACGCTTACATGCTTCAGCCGGAGAACGCGATCCCTGTGACCCCATTTGTCAATGATCTCTGCGATGTCGAGCTCGGGAAGTTGGTTAAGTTCTTTGAAGGGACTGATGGCTTTGATGATATGAGGGAAGCTGTGAAGCAGCACTGGCCTAAAGAAGATGGGAAGTTGGGAGTGTGATTCGTTGTGGCTACTTGTCTTTTGTTTGTTTAGCTGCTGGTAAACTGAACAAACAGAGGATTGTTCAATTCCAATTAGATTCAGAAACAGAGCTTGCAAAAATTACTTCAATGATATTCATTAATTCACTCGTGCTGTAGCGGTTTCTCCACTCTTCTGTTTTCTGTAAATTAATTATCCACTAGGTAACACATATTGTGGAAGCATCAATTCTTTACTGAGCAATCCTTTTCCTGTACAGGATAATGAATAGCTCATTGAACGGATTTTACGTCACTCTTTTCTGCCAATCTACAACCACACGGTATGCGTCAACCAAAAATAGCTGCACCGGAGAAAACTAGACTGTGTACAGTAAGCGAATATTAGAAGATTGAAAAAAAAAAAACTGTTCTGTACTACCGAATTTCACACTAAGGACGACATTTACATTGTCTCTACAGATCAAACTGGTGCAAGTTTCTTTTCTCAATCAAGTACGCAAACATAAATGGTAATGCAAGGTACTAGAGTATGTCCAGGGACTAAATAAATGGGTCAAACCCTTCACTTCCTTTAATGGATATACAAATTAGAGGACAGCTAAGCAGAGGATGGAGGACTGGCTGTTAGAAGAGTTATCGTGCTTGTTTACTCATAGCAAGAAATAGAAGCTCGGTTATGGGAGGTGATGCGAGCTTGATGGAACATGTGCAAATCAAACCCTTCACTTCCTTTAATGGATATACAAATTAGAGGACAGCTAAGCAGAGGATGGAGGACTGGCTGTTAGAAGAGTTATCGTGCTTGTTTACTCATAGCAAGAAATAGAAGCTCGGTTATGGGAGGTGATGCGAGCTTGATGGAACATGTGCAAATCCAAGATGAAACATTTCCAGCTTTAGAAGAGTTATCGTGCTTGTTTACTCATATCAAGAAATAGAAGCTCGGTTATGGGAGGTGATGCGAGCTTTATGGAACGTGTGCAAATCCAAGATGAAACATTTCCGGCTTTGGTGATTTGGTTGATCTGAGCAGCTCGAAATGTCATATCAGAACATTATCAAGAAAGCATTAAGACAAGATGATAACATCGGCAAATGCCATTGCGTGCAAGAACTTTTTTAGGAGGTTAAAATACACACAAAGCCCTCTGTCAGCAGATAAAAGTGAAGATACTTGTAGACAATGTTTTGTTTTGCTGCATCTCGGACACATTAATAAAGCAATTTCATGTACACAACGCAACAGCTAATTTTTCTGACTACCCTCCCTCTCTCTGGTTAGGGAGTGGATAACCACAAGACTCCATGAAAAGCAGTCAACTTTAACAAAAGCATTAAAACATCTACCTCGTCACTCCACTGAGACATACAATGGAGCCAATTTTCATGTCTCGATCCTAAGCACACAAATTCCATGTATCATTTCCAGTTCATCTAATTCATATCTCTCTGAGGTTTCACACAACCTGTATAAATTTGGTCCCCTCATAGCACCTATTGTCATTAATAAGTGTAACTTACTTGTCTTCATGATGAAAGGAACTCAGAAACAATCTAATGGGAACAAAATGGAGAAACCAGAGACAAAAGTGAACTCCAAGAGGAGGCTCAAAAGAACTAACTCTAGTTGGTTCCAATATCAGGGTGCTATGCTTTACCATCGACACCATTAAACCTAATTAGTATGCTAATGCTTTGAAGGCGACAAATCCACACTTTTAAGAGAAAGTTCAATCACAAACGATGAAACATCGTGGCGAAACAACAAACTCTGCCAAAAGATAAGTACTCCATTCAGAATTTTGTGACAATAACACATCTTGCTACAGCCATAGGAATTTGGACAATCATGACAGAGTTCAAAATCCAGCTTGGGGCTAGCTGGGCCTGATAGATGTATGACTCTGGTGCAAAATACAGATACAATTACAAACCATAAATCTTACAATCTTGCACAAACTTATGAATGATTGAAAGGTCAACCTTGCACTTCCTCCCTTCCCCTTCCCCTTCCCCGTCCCCACCCCCACCAAACCCAGCAATAATTAGGACCCACAGATATGAGCAAGAGCCACTCATATATGTACAAGACAGCATAATAGTAACTGCACGGGATAACCAAAATAAATCAACAACAAATGATGAAAGAAATAATAAAGTTATATCCAATGCAGCTCACATGTTTTTTTTTTTCCTCTGCATCTGAAACTTACTCACTTCAGAAACCTAAATGATTGAAAGAAGAATTTCGCGGACTGTATTTGCATGGCAGTGCAACATGCTTATCCTCTACCTCGCTCCCATTATCTCAAAAACAAGCACAATATGACAAACATATCAGGCACCTAGAACTGCTACCAACAGCTTACAAAGAAACACTTGGTAGATCTCGTCAATCCATCTCCATCAGCTTATGAAGGAAATAAGGAAAAGGAAAGTTAGACTACAAGCAGGACAAGACAAAAGAGAACAATAATAAAATCCTAATGTCACCTCAATCGCATTTGAGCACTTAGTATGCATTTCCATGTGAAGATCTAACCAGAGAGACCAAGAAGAAGCTTGCAGATGTGTCAGAATTCTAAGGTTTCTCATAATCGAATTTCGCAGTTTAGTTTGACGCGCTCATTATAGCCATCCCTAAAACATAGAATGATAACCAACAAATCATCAGCCCGCATAGTGGATACATCTCCAATTCACACCACATAGTTTTTATTTTTCCACAGACCTCAAACTGTTTTGGACTTACCAATAATTACGATTTGACGTCATACAATTCCACAGCATTGCTTTGGACTTGCAATTCCACGAATGATGCGATAAACTCAATAAAATCTACTCCCTGGCAGTGATGGTTTGGATACAGGCAGTGAAAAGTTTTGATTTCACAAGCAAATGTTGCGCCACAACAGCTCAAGCTGGTAAGAGCTAACCTTCTACATCCTCCACCAGATCACGTACAATACTTCATTAGGAGAAACAAGAACGAAAGAAAATCGCAAGCAAAGAAGAGATGCATCCAATTCATCAGCTCATGAACTGAGAGCACAGTACATCCTGACATTCATTCGAATCTCTCAAAGCTCTTATAAAAAATAGAGATAAACAAACAAATGGAACCTCTTTACCAAACAGAGAACAAACAAATGGAACGAAAAAAAAAAAATTGGGCATGGCACAAAACCAACAAAAACAAGAAACCAACTCCCTAATTTTCACTCCAGCTCATCCAACCAGACAAATTTACTGATCTTCCTCGGCAATCTTTCTCGACCCAGAAGACAAAACATGTAGAGACGACGGACCAAGAATCACATCAATCACAAAGAAAGACCTGAGAAGGCAAGCGCCAAGCCTCGGCCTTGCTGAAGCACATGTCGTCGAGGGCTTCGCTGCGGCACCACCGGCACCGCGAGTTCTGGACGCAATCGGGTCTCGACCCGAGATTGGTGCACTCGGGCACTTGGCTGTTCTTCCGCCGGACCGACAAAAGATCGCGGCTTGATGAAATCTTGCTGGGGATTGAAGGACCGACGACGTGGGAAGACGAGAACTGACAGAGGCTGACGAGGGTCAAGAAGAGGATGATCAGGAATGGGACCTTGCTGGAGGTTGTCCTGGCCCCTCCTGCCATTGATGGATCGGTATCGCAGAAAACTGGAGCTGATCTTTGCCTTTTTCCAACTCTGCTGTGCTCCCGACGAGAAGTAGAATCTTGGTTTTTGGGCCAAAGGAAAGAAAGCAGAGTATTGTTGGTTAAAAATTCAATCTTTGCTTGCGGCTGCATGTCACTCTTCATTTATTTTGAGTTGCTTTATTATTCTAATAATAGACATTTCGATACTATTAAAGCATGGACCCAACTATCCCTATTTAGTATCAATTTCGTCAATTATTTGTGAACGATAAAACTTTTTACACTTAAATTATATACCTAAGTGAAATTTTACACATTATAGAATTAATTTGAACTTAAAATCCTCAATTTTTTTTCCTTTTGATTTGAAATGTAAAAGACCAATTTCTGCAGTGTGCTTTTCGGATAATCTTAGCAATTTGAGGTCCGCGAGTTGCGACAAATTCCCTATAATCATTGTAAATGATAGACCTATTGTAGCACCACTATTAATGCCATGTCAACTCATTGTGCCTAATGCTCAACCTTAGACATCTCTCTCTCTCTCTCTCCCCTAATAGGAAGATCATGACGTCAACCGAGGTGGCGTGACCTCAAATTGAGGATTTCGCATTGCATATTGACTTTTGTTGCTCAAGTATGAGAGGCCAACCATGCACTCGAGCCTATTTGTCTCACAATACGTTAGATCAGCTTAGAAACAGACAAGTATAGTGGATGTGTGCTGTTAGGTCCGATGGTGCTAGTAGTGATGATGGACAAGTTTGGTGACGGTAGTGATAAGTACAATAGTGCCAATGGCGGAGGGTGCTGAGTTTTGTGGTATTCATTGAGTTTGATCTTGGCGATGGAGGTCTAGTTTGGTGTTGGTGACTCATATATTCTAGTTTAGTGACAAATGTTCAAAGACAACGGATGATCGAACAATGGTCGAGAACTGATGTCCAGCGAAAGAGAGAGATATAACGTGGATATATCACAATGTCCACGTCGATTAATTAAGTTGATTTATCCAAAAGAAATAATTATATCTGAAGTGTCTCTGCACGTTCGATAACTAAGCTGAGAAACAGGAAATAAAGAATCGCATCCTATTATTGGAGGTTATGAAGTACTACATCACTAAACTATTAGAAAGAGAGGGAAAAATCTGACAATACCCAAAACTTTCGGGGAGGAATCCATAATTTCGTCAAAATTGGGGGGCCTCACCCCTCCTGCTGATCGAAATTCATGAACTCCACGCAAAGAAAACGTAATGACTCCACGACATCTCTCTCTCCCTCTCTCTCTCTCTCTCTCCGCTATTCAAACGAATACGGAATTCCCCGAAAAAGTCATCGTCTTTGTCGCTGGATCGTCGATCAAGCAGTTGCTTTCGACGAACCCATGATTTCACCATCTTCGTTCGATTGAATTGCTGAAGAAAAAAGGGGGTGGGGTTCTTTTTCATCTGTTTGAATTGATCTGTCCATTCGCCAATTTTGGCAGTACCCATTGAATCGCAGTCGGCGTGTACGCCGACTCTGTCGGTGTTCGTCGGAGGAAGCTCTTGATTCGCGCGTTCATGGATGGAATCAGCTCGAGTCCCGGCAATCAAGCTCCAAAGGTCGACACTTTGGGCTCCGGGGTTTTCAGCTCTGTCATCCCCAATACGGATTACCAGGTTTCGGATAATTTGCCTGTAAGTCGCGTCTTTCTTTTTTTCTCGAGCTCTTATATTCGCTTTTGTGTGGTGAATTCGTAATCATTGGGGTGTCTGGTGGCTATGCAATGAGTTTAGCCATTTCATTGTGTATTGGGAACATCTGTATTTGGAATTCCGTCCTATGGACAGAGAGAATCTGTTCGTGTTTCTTTCTGGATTCTGATTATTAGGCTTTGCTGGTAGAACGACAAGTTGCTGCGTGACACTCATAGCAACACCTCTATAACTAATGATTTTCGTGTGGGCAAGACCTTATCTAATACGTTTTAGGCGTGAGTAAACGAGGAGGCAAGCAGTAAAGATTGCGTGATCTGGTATTTAATGCTGGAGCTAGCTATGTGATTGTGAATGATGGTTTGCTTGACCAAGTGGAAAAGGTTCGGCACTGATTTGTTTAGTACAGAATCGAATTTTCTCGTACCATGAGGATCAGGGAAGGACGATTCTAGGTTCAAGTCTAAGAATTGTTCATAAACTCAGGGTCGCATTAAATGTTTGATGCTTCCCCTTTGTCTCAAAAAATTTCTGGATTTGGTTATCTCTGTACTTCATTTTATAGCATTGACAATAATGGATGAGATACAGAGTAGAACACAGATAGTGATTGGCATTGCATCACTGTCCTTTCATGTAGTCCTTTTAGTTGCTGGGAGAGAAAGCAGCCCTGTCAGGGTGTGGTGGTTGTTGGATTTTTCGATGCTGACTGAAATTGTACCAGTTTTGTTTGTCATGCACTCACAAAACACAGATGCTGAGCCTAAGAGGCTAATTGAATTCGTTTGACATTTTGTAGTCCACTATCTTGAGCGGCCAAACTTCTGGAATACTATACTTTTTCATGTGAAAAGAGTTGGCTTTTAGTTCTTGATGTAAATTGTGTATGTTTTATGCAAGCTTTCTACTGTAGATTATAACTTGTATAAACTGACATAAATAAGTTGAGACTAGGAGAACTTACTGTTTGTTTTCCCCCCTAATGCTGATGACAGGATGGAGGTGCCGTTGGCAATCTATGGGTTCATGATGCTCCAATAGCCAGTGTTGATTGTACGTTTGACAGGACTTCAGCTGCAAAATGTGAGGCTGAACCATGCCAGAGCAGTGACAAGGAGAGCAGTGAGAAAGGAGGATCAAAGAGCATTGCTCAGAAGCCTGGAAAGTACTTCTGTTATGATACGCCATTTCAGGAAGATACAGGCATGTGGATACCTGTTTCCTGTCCACCTATGTTGGAAAATCATCGTGAAGATTGGACTAGAAGTTTTTACGCAAATGGGGGTTATTTTCCGGAAGGGGACTTGGGGTGGAACCAATACATCATGGAAGAAAAGGAGCTTACAATGTGGGATGTACTAGTTGAAATGTTACTCACAGCCCGAGGCAAAGTAAGTGCTCTTACTTCTGGTGATATTAGTAGTAAGTTTTCATGGATGTCTACTCATCTGCTTGAGCAAGCTTGGCAAGAAATGGCTCAAACTCTCACTGAGGCCAGTTTTGGAAATGTGAGGGAAATTCTTGAGGCAGAGCCACCAACATGGATGGCAGACAGCAGTGCTTCAGCATGTATGCTGTGTAGTGTGCGCTTTCATCCAATCATGCGTTCTAGGCATCATTGCCGATTCTGTGGAGGAATTTTCTGTGGCGAGTGCTCCAGAGGAAGGAGCTTGTTGCCTGTAAAGTTCAGGATTAGTGATCCCCAGAGAGTGTGTGATGTCTGCTGCGTGCGGCTTGAGTCTGTCCAGCCTTACCTGATGGATCAAGTAAGCCACGCTTCTCAGTTTCCGACCCAAGATCTGACAGACCTTAGTACATTGAGATCCTGGATCAATTTTCCATGGGGACAATCAATGGAACATGAGATTTACAAGGCAACAAACGCAATCCGAGGTTATAGTAAGGTAGGGGCAAAGCTCAGATAATATTGTCTACCTTTTGATCACATCTGTGTACCTTAGAACAGTTGGCTAGTATTGCTGTTGTTAGTTGAAAAATAAATGCTCTCTCTAGTGGACTTAACCTTTGACAAGGGAAGCCATTTTCTCATTTTTCATTAGTAATGTGGTGATTTTATTTGAGAGATTTTTAAGATCTTATCAAAATTATTACCTTGAGAGTAGTTGAGAGTTCTCTTCCCTTTTTTCTCCCTTTATTCTACTTTGGCATCAAAATTAGGTTCTCTTGCACTTCTCATGTGGTTATTGAGCTTATTACATGATTTATTCTGAATGCTCAGGTGGGTTCACTAAAACCTGAGAAGGCAATCCCCGATGCCATTTTAGGACAAGCAAAAGGCCTTGCAATAATTACTGTTGCCAAAGTTGGTATGATGGTAACTTATAATATTGGAACTGGCCTTGTGGTTGCTCGTAGGGAAGATGGCTCATGGTCTCCACCATCTGCAATTTCTTCATTTGGAATAGGGTGGGGAGCACAGGTAGGCTTTTTTTTGGTATGCTGAATTTCGATTTCATCAATCTTAAGGGCCAAGCATCAAAATCGAGAATATTTTTTTCTGTCATAGGGTCTGCAGATTAACCATGTGAATCAACATGCTCAAATTGATTGTTTTAGCCAACAACCGCTAGTTTAATTTTCGACTCCGTCTGGAATGCTTTAATTATTGTCTGCTTCATTTCCATTGTCTTTGTGAGGATTTTCCTTAATAAATGTCTGGTCTGTCATTCTTCTATTTAGTAGAATGTCCCATTTGTTTCTCCCTTTCTGAAACTCTATCTAAGAACAGTATTTCTCAGGATAAAGATTTGAACTTTTTGTTTGATTGCCATGTCTTCATTCAATTTTCAAGTTCTTTTCTACATCTCCATTCCCTTTTTTGTGAATTTGGCTTTTGCTTTTTCGTGGAAGTGGGAGAAGTCCCTGAACCAGAGATTGCCCTTGTCTTCCTGAAAATCACTATCTCTCTGTTAGCATCTATATGGCATTAACAGCTTCTGCTGGTGTCGCTTAAGGTCAAGCAAAGAAGTCTTGGATAAAACGTAAACATCAACTAAAGAATTCTTTAGTCAATTGCCCTTACCTCCCGAAGACATAACAAAATGAAAAGATTATCCCTGCAAGAAATGTTTGATCTTGTGTTATATTTTTATATTGAGATATCCTTATTCCAGTCAATAGTAACCAGTCAAGGGTGATTGCAGGCTGGAGGAGAATTGACAGACTTCATAATAGTATTGAGAACAACTGAGGCTGTGAAGACATTTAGTGGTGCTGCTCATTTTTCAGTTGGTGCTGGTTTGAGTGCAGCGGTCGGTACCATTGGAAGGGCTGCTGAAGCTGATGTACGAGCAGGGGATGGTGGCTATGCTGCTTGTTATACATACAGCTGCAGTAAAGGTACTCACCTATTTAGCTCTTTTTCATTTAAACTGTGAAGTTGTCCTTTGAACTGATTTTGGGGTACTTATACCAATAAGCAAAAAACCATGGATTATATCCTATGATATTAACGTTTTAATATGATGGTAATTTCTCTATTTTTATCGAGTAGCTTTCTAAGTGGATACAATAACGGTCATGGGACATAGAAAAACTACTCATTTTGCAAAGTATCTTGTTCTGTTACTTTCTTTCTTCCATGAATGTCTCTGTTGCTGAGGTGAGGTGTGTAGTCTTAGCTTGTATGGCATGGGTAGCTGTCCATAGCCATTCATGTACAAAAACATTCTCAATTGCTTAAAATGCCTTTGCGCAAACGCTATTTATATATTCGATAAAATGATGATACTCCTACCTTTTCATGCCATGTGAAGCTGTTTTGATTAGATCAAAGGGCATTTTGTGAGAAGCTCACTTCTTGCCCATCTCTTAGTGCCAAATAAAGGGGTAAAGAGAAAGCATTGGTTGACAAAGCTTCTGCAGAGATATTTTTTTATGAGCAATCATTTGAGAAAACAACTGAGTTTTGATTTTTCGTTGATCTTACTTCCATTAAGACAATCATAGTGCAAAATTGGAGAGGTCTAATTTGTATTTTCTCATTTTCCTTTCATTTCATTGCCAGCGGTCTGTGGGGACTAATTCCACTTTCTGAAGTTCCTTAATTGTTATTGGCTTTTGCATGAAATGATTTGCAGGTGCTTTTGTTGGATGTTCCCTTCAAAGCAGTGTTGTGATGACGCGGACAACAGAAAATTGCCGATTTTATGGCAGCCAGTCTATAAATGCATTGGACATACTACTTGGTTCGTTGCCGAGGCCTCCAGCTGCTGCCATTCTTTATAATGCACTTGAAGACATGTATCAGAAGCTGGAGTGGTAATTTACCGAATTAGTGCCGTGCAACTTGGCCATACTGCCTATGGGAGTTCTTTGCTGCAATTCTTGCCACTGTAAAGTTGTCTATACTTATCAAGTGTACAGCATGTTCAAAATCATAGCTTCCCTCTCTTCCCCTAGGGGTTAAAGGAGGAATATGTTAATAATTATAGTTGCTAGGTCAATCTCTCGGATGTACATAAAGCTATCCATTTCATATTTGTTGGTTTTTTCTCCAGGCATCGGGGAAGACGAAAAGCAATGTAAGCAAACAACGCCCTTTTTTTTCAAATTGCTTGAAGATTGGTTGGGCATGTCCTAAATGATGGAGAAAATTTGTGTGATTGGTCATGATGAACCTAGATAAACGGGTTGTGTTGCCCTGACCTGACTTACCGCAGTTCTTTAGATCTTGTTCATTACTACTCTGTGCATTAGACTCGAGCAGATGCAGTGTAGCCAAAATCATCCGCTCTTCCTGTTTAGAAGTAGCGCATACAGATCACTGCAATTTCATGTTAATTATCTCTTTGTACTAGATCTGTGCTCCCATTTAGTTTCTCTTTCTCTTGATAGTCGAATGGTGGGAAATTGAGTATGTGTGATGAGGAAAGTGGTATCTTGAAGAAGGAAAATATGAAGTGGCTTAATAAACAGACTGAGACCTGACGTCGACCTTCCATCCCAAGACACCGAAGGGGGGAATGGAGGTATGAGCTGTTGTCGATAAAGAAAAAGATCGCAGAGAATTACTAGCCAATATGGACTGCAGGACCTAGGCCGTGGTTTGTTGCTCGTTAAATTCATTGCCGACAATGGCGATGCAGGAGGGGACACGGTTCGCCATTGCAATTCCTCACCATCTGGAAATGAGACCCCAATTTTTGGATGCCTAGTGACTGATAGCCTCATTCATCCACCTGTCTGCCCAACTACTGAATAGAAAGGAATGCATGAGATTGGTAGGAGATGCGATTTGACCAGTACCTCGCGCAGAACTTGCACTTTTGCTAGCTCAAGAATTATTTACCA
The DNA here is from genome assembly GCA_019926035.1 of Melaleuca alternifolia. Lineage (NCBI taxonomy): Eukaryota > Viridiplantae > Streptophyta > Magnoliopsida > Myrtales > Myrtaceae > Melaleuca > Melaleuca alternifolia. Next base: position 1,551,517 of record JAGKPW010002341.1, read on the forward strand.
TAACAGCAACAGAGCTGTGATAAACAACCTAGCGAAACAAATCAGGAAGAGTCGTTGGTTTGAAGCTCTCGCAACTCGCGAGTCACAGCTCAAAACTAGAAGCATGTATTCTAGAGATCATTGAATGAGAAGATTTCAGCTGACCAACCAAGAAGCCTGCAAACATTGAGACCTCAACAGCAATGGCCCAATAACCAGCCATGCGCAAAGCAAAAGCAAGAGAAGATAAAAGATTCTAAGCTTCTCTGCTTGCACGAATTTTAAAGAATACGTGAACCAAATGAACTTAACTCGAGAGCGAAGTGACCCAAATATTTATAACTTAATTTTCAGTTATCCTTCAGCAAGGAAAATAAAAGGAGAAAAGAAGAAAAACAGCTGCTCCTAAACACTGCATTTCCAGCCCGCATGACTACTGCAACACGATGATTTGAACCATGTGAAAAAGTAGAAATTTGCACTAAATAAGTTGCCAATCCATCCAAAGAGAAATTGCCTTTTATCTGCATTGACCATGTCATTCCATCAGGCCAAGAGGGACTTCAAGCCTCAGCAACATGATGTTACCCCACCAACCAGTTCACTCATGATTCTACCTGGTTCTGGAGGTCCCAAGGGTGAGTTCAAGATCATCAGAAGCATCCTCGTGAATCCTCTCGCCCTCCCAGGGCTTCACCAAGCCTGTCGCGTTACTCCCAAATGCAAACTCCGTTGCCATACAGTCCGACATGGGAATATCTGATGTGAGGTCAGCACCAGCAGCTATTGCTGGAGAACAAGTCCCACTCTGCCCGGGAGTCCACATCCGGGACCCTCCACCAGACAAAGCTTCCTCCTTAAACCCAAAAGGATTTCGGGCAACGAGACTGAATGTGGGAGAAGATGGCCCACTTTGAGGAATTTGGATGCCAGCAAGCCATCCTGAATCAGGTAAGACCTGACGGCCAGGGCTCGGCGGAGTGGATGAGGGGAAAACAGAGTTATGCTGTCCAGTCCAGGCCATGGAAGCAGTTGCGTGATCCCAGTGGTTTTTGGCTCGGGGGGTTCGGGAAGTTGGAGAACTCAATGGAGGAGTAACTGGAGCACTTATTGAACCCCCAGGAATGAAGAGATGATGGGGTAGCTTGGATGAGGCTGAGGATGAGCCTGATGAAAGATTCTTCAGCCACGGAATGAGAGAATCCGCATCAGGATTACCATGGGGATTGCCAGGGTATGGTGATCTGGCAGGGCTTGGGAAGGAAGATGAAGCAGGACTAGGATTGTAGGATGCACAGGGACTTGGGTGGTACGAGGAGCATGGGCTCGCTGATGTTGATCCTCCCATGATGTCCATGCGTTCCACAGGTTTGCATCCCTGAGCACAGCATTTAAATTGGACACATCAAACAATCATCTAAAGTAGTACTGCCAGAATATATGCATGCCAAGGTTTGGGGATGACAAATTAGAATTCTGAACTCGCTATGTAACTCATTTCAGAAATGCCATAACATGATCACTTCATTTAATCAAATTTTGTGATTTTCTGATTCATGCTTGCTGGGAGACATTCCCTTCTTTCACAGAGATCCTTTGAAAACCACGCAACAAGCATGTCATACGGAAGTATGGCATAGAGACAACCCCTTCTGTCCTAGGTAACATTTGGAAACTATATGATAAATCACGTCACAGAGAAATCTAGCATAGTTTCTAACCCATAACAGAGATCCTAATCCCTATCAGCCTCAAAAGCAGATGTTTCTTATGGCAGCTAATCTACCATTTTCTGATTTGTAATTATGACTTGTAAGTATGACTCGTAAATTCTAAACATAGTTTTATGCTTCAACGTAAACTCGGTATCATGTTCCTGGAGTTCCTTCACAGAAATCTCTCAACATATGGAAAAGCAAGCAGGGATAGGAGAGGGGAATAATCTCAATGCTCAAGGGGGGGTTACAGAAACTGAAAGCAGATATGTGCACTTTTACGTAGAGAGAAAATTTAGCCAAATGACAAGGGCAACACTGTAATTGACTGGCAGACCAACACCCAAAACTTTTGTAAAGCAAGACAAGCAGCGTCAAACAGCCGATCTTTAACGGTTGACAAATGGTGCCATTAAAGTAAATCCCTAAAATAAAAACCATCATTTTCCATAATCTAAAAAGGACTTCCTATCGCACATTTCATAAGCTTTTCTCTGCCTTGCAAATTCACGCAAAGAAAGAGGAATCCAAGGTGCCCCAATCCTCCTTCGAAATTCAACCATCGACACCCAAAGCAGCTTTTTCTACCATCTCTCTCTCTCTCTCTCTCTCTCTCTCTCTCTTACATATCCTGATAAACCCGGGAATCTCGGATAATCATTGATGAAAAAGAAAAAGAAAATAGACGTTACTCTCGCTCATTGGTTAGTTCAATCCCAATGACCAAAACACCCTCTTGATTTACATGGGATGTCTGTGGGCGTCAGGTCCTACACGACTGCTCTTGCAGGGGGTGGTGTCTGGCAGGTAACGGCGAATGGCAAGCGGAAAAAGAAGAGAGAGAGAGAGAGAGAGTAACCAACAAACTCTGAAAATGAAGTCCTTTCGCCCAAGAAAATCCACCAGGAAAAGAGGGAAAAGTTCTTCGGCGTCATTAAAGACAACACAGCCAAAGACAAGGAAAATTTATAAAAAAAATGTTAAAGGAGCTTCATTTCGCGTCGAAGAAAGAGAAAGCTCTTAAATACAGGACCGATTGACGAATATGCCCATCAAGGCACTTCAAATTTTCAGCCTACGCAAAGGAGAAATTGGGGTTGGGGGTGGAGGAAATCAAGGCAACGAGCAGGGACATCGTCGTCATGTGAACAACTTCGCTGCGCCTGCTTCTGCAGAAGGGTGTTCTCTCAGATTCAGAAATTTTCAGCAGTTGTGTGGGAATCTTTAATAAAGAGGAATCATCGTGTTTCGTGTACCTCCATCTGAACTGAACAAATTAATCCCCATTCCTGGCAATACTTGGCTTTCTTTCGAGGAAACCCATGTTAAACCTCTTACTAATCCTCGACAAACTCGTCAGTAAATCACACGTTTATCAACTAAGCCGAAGCAAAATCGAGGTCTGACTCAAGTTCGAGCGCATGCATTAACGTACGCCGGGCACCCACCCCGTCGCACGTTGGGTCACGGCGAGCCTCGATCCGCAGATCGATCGCAGCTGCATTCATCATCAGAATCATCAAAAGGACAAAAGAAAAGCCCGTACAAATAGAATTACTCTCATTTCCAGCTTAACTCTCAGAAACGTGCATCGAGGCGTTCTAAAAGTTCTAAAAGAAGAAGCAAGTTGCAGTCGCAGGTGACATCAACAGTCGGCGATTGCGGTTGATTTTCGCGGGTTTTCATCTTCATGCGACCTGTTCTCTCAGCCCTCGTTTCAAAGCTTTCCAAACTACTCGCAGCAACGCATCGAAACGATCTAAGAGAAGAATAACTTCCACAGAGAGGGGGAAAGGAAAAGAAAGAAAGAAAGCGGTAGCAGTCACCAATCGGCGATACCGCAGAAGCCGTCTCGCTTACCTTCCTGTAGGTGGTGCCATCTTCCTCGACGGTCCAGCCGGCCTCCTGGCAGAGAGCCTTGAGGACCTCGTTGTTGTCGCAGTGCTTGGGGAGCTTGTAGTTGCCGTACATCCGGAGGCCGGAGAAGATCTTCGCCGCAATCGCCCGCCTCCGCCGCTCCCTCCGCTTGTTGTTCTCCCTCTCCTTCCACGTCGGCGTCCTCGTCCCCGACGTCATCTCTCTCACTCTCCCCTGCCCCCGCTCTATCTCTCTGTCTCTCTCTCTCCCCGCCTCTCCCTCTCGGCTCTTGACGGTCCGGCCCCGGAACCGCAGAGGGGAGAAGGGCGGATTTTCTCGGGAAAGTTGCGGGATTTTCCCGAGAAAAGGGGGAGGAACTTCCTGAGGTGTTTTCTACGGGGCGGTTTCTGTTATGGAGAGTGGCTCTGTGCATGAGGCCCCCGACTGGACTGAGATTGGCTCGGGGGGAGAAGAAAGGTGGACTAAAAACGATAGCGCCGAGCGTAATTGCCCACAGGATTCTGAGAAAATTACGAGAGTGCCACTGGAGCCGGGTCGGTTCACCGAGCGAGTGACGACGCGCGGTCTTTCCCCTCGTTCCGGGATCACGGGGGCGGCACGTGCTTCGTTCCGACTTTTCGGAGGATAAAAAGTGAAGAAAGAGAGAGAGAGAGAGAGGGGTGGGAGGTTCGTGGGTTCGCTCGCTGCTTTGGTGCTCACGTGGAAAGACAACCATGTTGTTGGATTAAACGTGAAGCTTAAAGAGGCGCCCAAAAAAAAAAGTTGTAATGTGATTTCTAACTTTATTCAACACTACTACTTCAATTAAAAAAAAATAGAAGCAACGTTTGCGCTACATGTCATGTGACGCATCGATGTGGCTGAGGAGGTTTATAAGGTCCGGCACGCCGAGCTTGATGACGCGGCGACCATCTCGTGAAGTAAAAAATTGCACTGAAGATGATGTACATGGACGGGCGATCCGGGATGGAGTGGCATAGAATTCCCATTCTCTCTGTGGGCAGAATAATACGAAGTAAGCCGATCGCAATAAAAAATACTTTATGATTTAATGGCAACATCATAATTTCACGGTGGGGCAATTCAATTTGAAAACTCAACCACATAATAAAACATCTCCAAAAACAATCACATTAAGCCATCGTCTTTCAGTGGTTACACTAGATCAAGGCAATCATTCGTGTCGCCCCGAGTGTAGTATTGGCAAATAGAATATCGACCAAAATACTATTAGGATCTGTATTTGATCCGGGCAAAAAGCGATTGCCTTAGTCATAATCAAACGTCAAATCAACGGTCGACATTGTCATTATCTTCTTAGAGGTTTCTAAGGTTAATTTTAATTTTTCCCAAGAAGGGTAGGGAGGGGAATTCGCAGGGGGATGGCCGGGCCAATGATTGAAGAATGAGATGCGGTCGGGTCGGGTCGGGTTGGTCCGGGCCGGGCCGGGCCGGGGATCAAATGATGACAAAGGAGGAAGGGGGGTGGTGGTGGGTGGTGGGATTGCGAAAGGGAAAGTGCTCCTAACTCTGGTCAATTGGGGAGCAAAGAAGGAAGAGGACAACCCCGGTCTCCCCCTTTGACCACAAAGTCCCGTTCAAAAGCCACGCCCAAATCTCTTCCGCGACCTGCTCCTTTCGTGCCGGCTCCCCTTTGGCCTTTTCTCCTCCATTATCCAACCACTGTTGACGTTTTCCATATTAAATCGTATATCACTAGAGAATCTTGTCCGAACCCAAACCTTCCTCCTTGTTCTCTTCCTCCTCCTCCCTTCTCCTTTTCTCTCTCGCGGCAATGATTTGGCCGCCGTACCCATGTGAAGAAAAAGGAGAAAGGAAGAGGTGGAGGAGGAGGAGGACATCTCCTTCCGCCTCGCGTCTCTTTTTCGTACCACCAGTCGTTCTTAGAATGTCGATAATCTTTCGTGCTAAGATTGAGAATGTCGACAAGTTTGTACGGGACGTGATTGTTTGTTAGCCTCCCGTTATCGGACTTCTTAATTGGAGGGATGGCAGGAATAGTTCCTGAACTTTGGTTTCGTCCAATATCACATCTTAACTTTCAGTCTATTGTATATGTTCCCCGAGCCATTGATAAATGTTCGATGCGGTCTTCGCATTAGCTAAAACGACAAGTCGAATTGGATTTTCTCCAATTGTTCAAACATAACGAATTGAAAGCTACATGGTATATTATAAGGGCGACATTGAATATTTTACATATAATCCAGTGACCAAATCGATCATTTACTAATATTTTTGGAACCACATTGAGCAAATCGAATCTTCAAGGACGTCATTGCATAACGGATCAAAATTAAACAAAAATAATTTATATCATTTCTCATTTTTAATTCAACAGAACCTAATTCCGTGAGTTCTAAAATACATTTTAACTGCCTTATCTTTTGTTTCTTCTCCCTGACATGACGTCATGATAAGGACAAGTGTGCCCTAACCATCACCTTCAACCATAACCCTTGACTTTACTCACAAAGATCCTTAGACTAACGACAATGTAGCGTCCACAAGCACGAAACCTTAATGAACTTCGCCATGACTATAGTTTTACTTCATGAATGCGTTGACCTCGAAAGCATAATCTTTTCTTTCATTAGCGATTAATCTCTCTACCTTTTCCCCATAATTTCTTTGCTAATCCGATTCAGTCTTAAATGACCCATCATGTTTCTTGTTGATTAGAGAGTATGCACTTTCTATTTCGTAGGTCGAAAGGGTAACATAAATACGATCCTTCACGTCATTAAATGAAAAATGTCCCTTGTTTGCCCTATTCAGTCAAGAGTTAGCACACTTCCTAACTAGTCCACGAAATTAAAAGGGATCTCTATTTTGACGTCACTTTTTAAACTTAAATAGAGTTTTTTTTTATGAGCAAAGATCCCCACTTTCCGTCAGTCCTACAGACCTACATATTCACGGGTCAATACCCTAATCTATCGCCACGATCCCTTACTTAAATCATAGAATCATACCTTGGAGTCGAACCCTAAACCCACGTCTCTAGAATAGGTAAAATAGAGTTCCTCCTCATTAGATCGCTTTCTATTTTTCCCTATAAAAAAAATTGATTCGGTAACAATTTCTTTATTTCTTTCTAGAAAATAAAATAAGTGGAAAAAAAACACAAACCCTCCCCCAGAAAAAAAAATCACGCTCAATTTCTTTATTTTCTCATATTGAGCGTGGAAATCCCAGTGCGCGATAATTGTCTTTCATTTAATAAAGAAGTGCGAAATAGCACGAGAAAATAAATATCGAAAATTTCAAATCCTAATTTGAAAAAAATAATTCTCTGCCGTTATTTACTTTTTTTTGTTTTGTAATGACATTTCTTAATCAGCGGCTAGACTTAGGGGCACTCGGGGATAAGATGAAGGGGGCCCCCTTTTCGTGTAGTCTTTTTGACACTTTGTCCCCAAAACCGGCGACGGCCCACGCACGTGCCCCACGTGCACTGGCCAACTGTGTGGATCAGTCAAGCGAGAGATAGCGTGATAATTCAAAACCCCTAGGGTTTCCCCATCTTTTCATGAGAATATTTTGCTAGAAATAGGAAAAATGTAATCAAGGCATTTGATGTACGACCGACGTGATATGATCGACCAATCATATTATTCATCCGACGCCCATCCTCAGAAATTCTTGCTTTTGAAACTTGAAATTCTCGTTCCGCTCTATTTTGTGTTCTTCAGTTATGCCATGCGTTGAATGCCACACGATGCGATCCGTTCAATTAAATTCATTTTCTAGTAATAGATGTTTTGGATATTGTTTCGAAATTGCTTGTAACGAATGGTTCCGCGTCTTCACTAAGAGCAACAAAGTGCTTGTCTGCATAACCTAATTTGATAATGTCCATGTCCGTTACAACTTGCAATTCTCGATGAAGGGGACTCCGGTGCGAGTAGTGCGTGAAACCCTGGACTCAACAAGTGTATTTGTCGATACTCCGACCTCTCGCAAGTTCGAAACCGTCCAGGAGGGTTTCCTAGTCCCGAACCAAAGCACCCTGATCACGTTCCTCCGGCCCCCTCAAGGTCCGCACCTTGATTTCAAGTGATCGTGACCACATATCGTTCGATTCGTACTGAGTGCATGCGCATTCCGTGCACGTCGACCTTGTACATCATGTGGGGTTCACGTGGGATTTACTCGATGGGTAGAGCTCCGGCAGGGCTGATGTGCATGTGTCGGGTGGCGCGGCGGCGTCGTGTGCGGTGGGGACCGCCATGTTCGGCCGATCTGGCGAAATGATTATCCGTTTTGAGGGTGGAGGGGGTGGTGGGTGGTGGGGTCGCGTCACGCACGATATGCCTGCCACCCACGAGGCATTGCCTTTTGCTCCTTTTTTGACGAGAGTTTTTGTGTGTTTGATTTCCTTCTCCTTTCTTCCTTTTTTTTCCTTTTTCGTTTACTTTTTGTCTTTGTTCCTTTTTCTTTTTCTGCAGTTGGAGGGTCTTCTTTTTGTGGGTGACGTTGCAGCATCAGGTGTTGGTTTCGCCTTTTGTAGGGAGAGAGAGACTGCGATTTTGCTGGGTCAGGACTGTGGATCGGGCCGGCCCAATTGGCCAATTTTGTCCAAGTGATCATCGTTTCTCTTGGGGGGTTAGCTAAGAATGTCCTCCACACGGGGCCGACGGTGAGCGTTGCCGGACCTTCGTCGGGCCGCTCAGGCAATGGAGGATAGACATGAATGTCCTCCACACCCAGCCAACAATGGGCGTTGCCGGACCTTCGTCGGGCCGCTCAGGCAATGGAGGATAGACATGAATGTCCTCCAAACCCAGCCAACAATGGGCATTGCCGGACCTTCGTCGGGCCGCTCAGGCAATGGCACTATTGCCTCGCGCATGTAACACACATTGCATACGCACAGTGTCAGAGAGAAGCGAGATTGTTACCATGTAAAACGATTGACAAAAGTTGGAAGGACCTGCGTAGTTATAATCTCTTTGTTTTGCGTTCACCTGGTTACGCGTAATATCATCTTTTGCAAGCGTGGTTTGCAAAGAGGCTGAAGCTAGCAATGATCTAACCCGTAATATCATCTGCTTAAAACTAATGGATTGAAACAAACAAGATCAGATGAAGACGACATTCGATTTGGAAGTCAACTATTCATATGGATGGATTAGGCAATCTCGAGAAGGTAAAACGAGGGTTAAGCAATATGCTGGAGATCTGTGATACAATGTTGAGTGCTGAATATCAAATTGATATCGTAGCATGAAGTTTCGACTTCAATTTCAAGTTTCCTTTTGTTATGTTTGATGGGCTTCGACAATACTTCGCGCCACGTGCATGGGGTTCGCAAGCTTAATGTCTTCCTCATCAAACAGAGCTTTACGTGAGGAGAAGTGTTAAGATATGAAATATGTTTGGCGATTTGAGGGGGAAGCGTTTCAAGGGAATGACTTTTGTTCATGGTTTAGAATCGTCAGTAATGTGAGTCAGAGGATATGTGATTTAAGAGAGAGTTTGAGCAATGTTGATAGATATTATTTAAGCTTAGTACATCATAATGATATTAGACCTGCAAAGATTGATAATGATTAGAAAAAAAAAACCCATCATATGTTCCATATTAACCTAAGATTAAGGAAAATAAAAAGTACGATCGAATGTGGGATCTGCTTGTTTTGCGGGAAATGTGGCGTTTGTTGCAAAATGGTTTTAGAAAATGTTTTTCAAAAAGCCATTTTCTAGGAAAATGATACTATTTTCCGATATTTGATTGAAATCCAATAACGAATCAGAAAATATTTTTCACCATATAATATGGAAAATCCGATTTGATTTTTTTATGGAAAAATTACCAAAATGTTTGAATTTTATCTTTTTCATTCTACCTTGACCGGTTGCTAGTTGCGGCAACGGCTAGCGATCGGGTATAGATGAGAGACGAGCTCACCCAAGGCCAGCGAGGCTTGAACTCTCCAAATTCCTACAAGCCTAGCCAAGTCAGACTCGAATAAGGCCAACGAGCTCAATCGTTGACCCATCGGCGAGCTTCAAGCTCTCCCGTTTTTGATGAGGCTCGAGCCTCATCAGATTGACAAGATTTAAGCTCGTCATATTTCGACGAGTCGAGTTAAGTCAGCCTCAAGTAAGGCTCCACCTTACCCGATTGGAGAGCTTGAGCCTTGCCATAGGCCGCGAAGCTCAAACCAAATTCCAAAGAGATCAAGCCTTGCCGGCATTAAGCACTTATGGCTAGCCGAAGAAAAAAAAAAGAAACAAAATCAAAAGAATGAGTTGTTTTTTTGTCGAAAAAAAGATTTCATTCATTTATCAGCATAATACATAAGAGGTACACATAAATCTTTTTCGAGCACTGAGCACCCGTGCAGGGCATTTTGGTCTCTATACGCATGGCCTTGGGCATTAGAGGCCTGGGCAACAAAGAATTGATCTTGAAAATCATGGACTCGAGGATCAACTAGGATGTTGGGTTTTTGATATCCCCAAGTGTATAACTTCAAGCTCAAGTAGCAATACCTAATAATATATTTGGAATATACTTCTCAAATTTTTTAAGAAGGGAATTATTTTCTAGAATTATTTAAATATAGGCTTTTTATTGACAAATTAAATATTTTCTATCAACTCATTATTATATGCGAACCAGGCACCGAAAGATGAGGAAAATATTTTTCCCAAAATTATTTTCCCCGAAAATACTTTCTGTATAAACAAATTCTTTTTTAACTCCACCGCCCCATAACTATGCTCGAACATGGTGCAAATTATTTTCTTTATTTCATATGAATAAAGACAATAGTAGGCTAGGAATACAAGTATGACTAAAGGTACACTTATGAATATGCTGCATTTACCAATACAGATGCAATAGTATTCTCAATTTCCGCGCCGATAAATTTAGATATAAGGTATTCATTAAATTTAAGGTCAACATACATCCTAGCCAAATAGACCCAATACCTAGTTACAATTATTCACCAATAATCGAAATAAATGCATAACCCCTAATTGAAAATTTTGTATGGACAAATTAATGAAATAGCCAAGAATCATGACATTTTGGGGACCATATGGGGAAGACTTTTTGTTAGCTTAGGCTTTAATGGGTCTTATCAATTGTATCCTCTTTGGTCGGGGAAGAAGAGCACATCTTTTTCTTGGCTTTAATTGTTAATTTATATAGGTTATTTTATTTTATTCCATTTCCATGTAGATAATTATTCAATTTTCGATTTTCAGACTTACCAAACCACATGCTGCAAGATCCGAGAACCGCCATGAACTGAGCAAATTGAATCGAATCTTCTGCTTTCCGATCCATATATTCCTAAAGGAGTTAAAGGACTACAGCATCTACCGTCGCCTAATAAGAATGTTTTTGTAAAGCGTTCTTTCTTCAAGCTTTTAACGAGTCTTCTTACTCCCACCTAGAGCTGAAAATGTTGAAATTCAAGCAAAATAGTTTGGCGGCCCAACAAAGCTGTGAATAGATTTGAAATCCCTGATAGATTATAGTGATACTTACAAAATGATAGATCGCGGCATGTTAAGCAAAACCATGAACCAAATCAAGCGAACGTAACCAGTGAAAGTTCGATCCAATGAGACGCAGCATCATTTCACAAGTTCTTCAGACTGTTATAGCTTTCCATTTGCGATATGTAAAATGGGTAAAAAGTGTGTATCCTCTTCTCTACAGTTTTCTGGATAGAGAGTTCGAATGACTCACCTTTCCTGTTTCTGATGCTTGGGGATGAAAGCTCACTGATGAAGCTCAATTGAATGATGCAAAACATAAGACTACACTTGATAACATTCTCTGTGCAAGTTGTCTATCGAAGACAGATTGAGCAGATAGCATGTACAACGGTTGAGCTGTGAATGACCAAGGAAGCTGATGAAAGTAGGAACGATTTTACCGACATAAACCTTGCCAACTGCACTCCAATTACACTGTAGAAACAAGCCTCCTTTGAACTGGCTAGATGAGACTCTAGTCCATTGATATGGTGCTTTTGGTGAGGAAGTTTTGGTATCGGTGTTGATTGGAAAAAGCCAATTGTTTGCAGGATCTTCAGCGGTAACTGAAGCTGAAGCCATCAAAAGACAGCAGCTTACAAAAGATGAAGGACGGACCTGACCCAATACAGTTGTTGGCACTTATTTTAGAGATTGTTGGAAAGAGCAAGCTTTGTAGCTGGCAAAATGATGTTACAATCGAAGACATTAAAGATTCAGTTTCCTGATTTTGATTCTGTAGATGTTCATATAGTTAGAAGGCAAGCAAATGAAAGTGGGAACCGGTCAGCAACAGATAATTACATTTGATCTAGACCCCCATAAAAACTCTAGTGAAGTGAGACAGATGCTAATGATGGATCAAAAGATATATTGGCAATTGTATAACATGAATTGGTTGGTTATCAGAATCAGTGAACGGGCAGACACTGCTTGTCTTCATGGGGCAATGAGAGCCATCTCTTTTTTTCCCCTCACAGATGCATACCCACTTCTGTCCGAATCCTCAAATTCATCGTATGCAACTACACTCTTAATTTCCACTTTGTTCTCGGGAAATGTGATGGGTAAAAGAAACAGGCATACTCAACATAACATAGAGGCCACTCAAGAAAGGCCCCGAACCTTCTGCGAAGTATATATCCATGTGCTACATAGACTTGGTAAGAACTTGCAAGTACACACCTGATTTCATTGATGAACTCAAGAAATGCAGTGAGCCCACAAAACCAACATACAAATCAATATAACACGGGGAACTATACCACAATGCATTCTTTCCATTTAGAAGATCTAGCAGATAGAAATGCCAAACAGGCACCATGTATTAACCTAATGAGTCCCCACAGCAAAGCTCAGAGTTCAGTCATCAGTATGAAACAGTTTGTCACTATATATATATACACACAGAGTAATCATTAGCTGCAGCTCTTATTTAGACAAACCAAAGTACGAATTTCTTGATTCGAAAGAACAGTATGGCTCAATCCATGTGTAGATTATATAGATGACGAAAGGGAATCTCCATTTAAGCAAGCTCAACTTATCAATGCCAAGAAAAAGATCTATGCAGGGATGAAGAACAAAGTCAACGACAATAAAAATTCCAAAAAAATGTTTGAGCTACTCTGTATCTTTTTTCCGTTTACTACTCTCCAGTTCATTTCATCCTAGATTTCCATCCCCTTCATCGATGAGCCTTCGCATTTCCAACCAATTTGAATGTAAGCCACGATTCAAGATCAAGTCTTACCGGAGCCGGACGACACCCAGTTAGACTCTACTTCTTGCCTCCCTTTTTGCCCGACGCGGTATTCGTCCTGTGAATCTTCCGCTTCCGCGTGAGAGCGAACTCGCCGAACTTGTGACCGACCTTATCTTCGGTGATCTTCGATCGGACGAAATTCTTGCCGTTGTAAATGCGCACGGTGGTGTTGACGAACTCGGGCAGGATGGAAGATCTGCGCGACCATATCTTCTTGTTCGATAGAAGGTCTCTCCTGTCCTTGATCTTCGACAGGAACGCGTCAACGAAGATGCCCTTCCATAAAGATCGCCCCATGGGTTCGGAGTTCCTTCGCTTTCGATTCCGCCCTGATGGGAATTCGCGTTTCCGTGATTTCTAGTGATCAGAACCCGCACGTGAACGAAAGAAGAAGAAAAAGGAACAGAAACAGAGCCGCTACTGACCGGCGGGAAGAAGATTGAGAGAGAAAGGGCAACGGACCTCAATGCCGACGGCGACGGCGACGGCGAGCCTTCAACGGGGAGGAGCCGGAGCTGCACAAACTAGGCAGCCGAGCTGGTGACCACAGAGAGAGAGAGAGAGAGAGAGAGAGAGAACAAGAAAATTCCTAGGGTTTTGCTTGCTTCGCCCGCAGCTTTAGAGAGAGTGTGATTGATTTAAAAATGTTTTTCTAAAAATATAATATCAATCATAAAAATGATATTAATTATATAAAAATATGTTAAAACTTTTAAATTGTTTTTAGGATTTTGCTTGCTTTTCTCTTATATTTCACAAAATATTTTAAAAAATTATCATTTATATTTCCTACAAAAATGAATAAATAAATAAATTATCCCCCATGAAAATGTTTACACATAAATTGTAATCTTACGTTTTATCTTTATCACTTTTTTAAATAAAAATTTCTTTAGCCTTTTCTACATTCTATCTTTTTATATGGAAATTTATAAAATTCTTTCAATTACTTTGTCATAATGATGACTAGGCAGAAATATTTGTTTCTTAACACGATCATTCATACTTTACATAAATAAAATCATGAGCAATAAGATATCCATTTTAAATAAAATGTCGGAATCACAGTCGACTTCTAGTGTTTTTCAAAGATAAAACTTCATAAGAAATTTGCGTGTAAAAAAAACATAAATCAATCTTTTTTAGTCCATCAAAAATAATTTAACTCTAAGTTCCAAAATCTTCTAGTGACATATGACATAATTTATGTGAATATATAAAGTGATAAATGATATATTGACATTGACTTATACTATTCAACAATAGGTACACCCAACAAGTTAGTGGAGGACTCTAGTATTATGTTATGATTTTTGCACAATAACCTTAAAATCACAAAATAATCACATTCTTAGTTTTTCACCGCCGCTCCCCATTCCCAGTTGGCAACATTGGATTCCAATGTTCCAAGCTAGAGTCCAACTTGCCCCAAAGATAGAGATGGAGGGGGGACGGATGAACAAGCTTCATCAATAATGGGTTGGTCGGGGTACAGGAGCTAGCAACCGAATCGATTTTAATCACCGATTCCAGGTCGATTCATGCAAGGATCGTTTTGACGTTTGAATGAAAAATTTGAGAACCGACCTCGATCGGTTCCGGTCATGATTCTATGCGCCGAACCCAATTGGTTCCGCCTCTAAATTGGCCTTGCAAGGTCAAGCATTGATCAGTGTGCCTCTCCTAATTGTACTTTCCAAAACCGAAACATCACTCGGTCAGATCCGACCTTCCAAAAGCAAAGAGGGGCATGAGCTGCTTGACCGGTCATTCACCATAAACTCTTCCCCACAACCTAAGCCAACTAGCCCGACGCCTAGTCACGAAGATCCGGCAGTCGAAACAAGAAAGAAGCCACAGTAAATGCCCGAGCCAACCCTAATCGAAAATGATGTGCAGATAGAGTGGGCAAGCACCCATCAAAACTCTCTTTGCTCTGCCCATCGAGCCGGAGCCAATCCTCTTTTGGAGGGCTACTAAGGGAGGAGCTGCCCAAAGCGGGGAGGCAGCAAGGAAAGCAGATCAAATGATTGAGAAATTTGAGGGGATGCTCTGCTCATCTTAGGTTTGTAGCTTAGGTTATAAAACAAAGGTTGGTGTTTTCACTGGGTAGGTCTCATTTATTGCATCCTCGCTTTCTCTTTCTCTTTCTCTCTCATATTTTTTTTTTAAATGTAATTCAATTATTTATGAATGATTTTGTACATATCTCTCGAGTCGATTTTATCTTTTAAAAAAGGCCAAAATATCTTTTAAGTACTAGAAAAAAATGAATGATATTGTGCTCTTCATATTTGGAGTCTATGAATATGGTAATGGATCCTCTCGTGTTGTGTGTAGCCACAATCGACTTTAATTTCATTATGTGTATGTCAATTATGATATAGATAGACGTTCTAAAATGTTTCTCTACTTTAATTATTGTATGTTAAAATTATTCTTTTGTGTATTGAGATTTCGAAAGATTTTCCTCTTTCCTTTTCACTTTCTTTGGAGAATTCATTAAATTTTCTATCTAAAATAGAAAAGACTCCTTCCATTTAATTTAGTGCATCTAATGCCCAAAAATGTATCTAATTATAAAACTCTAGATAAGTGAGTCTAATAACGATCAAGGACCAATTGATATGGTTTGTACTGTCATATATCGAATCCAAGCACTCTTTCTTCTTCATCCAAATTGGGGCAATGAAGTGAGGTTAAAGATGGGCAACATCATTAATCTGAATACATATGAATAGAACTTGTAAGAGGGTCTCGAAGAACTCTCAGACCCTTGAATCCGGAGCAGTCTCGGAGGAGTTGGGCCAGCTTTAAACCCATGCGCCTATGACTTTGTTGTTCTTACGAACTAATTACTCCATGAGATGCTTAAGTACATGAGATGTCTTCCTGTTCACTGCTATTTGAGCATTTTAACTTCCTCTTCAAGATCTCAAATTGAGGAGTTTGAAGAAAAGGAGGAAACAAAAGAAGTAAAGAGGAAAGCCCAAAAGTCAAGAGGGCAATGCTTTTTTTTTTTTTTTTTTGTGGGCACACTTGTTCTTCAAATTGTTCTCTCCTTTTTGCCACGACCCGTTTGAATTCTCTCCCCTTTCATGCTCTCAAGAGAATGCGATGAGTACCTCGTACATTCTTATTAACCTAACGTGACATCGCGGGTTCGTATAAAATAGTGAGTACCCTTCGTTGTGGTTCATCAATCAAGAAAAACTCTACGATCGAACTAGCGAATTTCTATTGAGAATATTGTCGATCGAACTATCTTTTGTTCTAATTTAGAAAGAAGAGAACACCCGAGTCTTTTTCGTGACAATTTGATTGAGTATATGTACATAGTATCGGCCAATTGTATGTCGCCGTATAGTTAAACCTAACTGATCCTGTTGAAGCAAAATAAAGTAAGTAGACCAACGTCTGTGCCCTCTCTGCGATTATTCACCAGTCAAGACAAGCCCGGTTCAGCTCAAACCAGACCTGCCTGAACACCTTGATGATGAGTTCGTGATACTCGTCCGAGTTCAGCGTCAGGTAACAAGCCAAGAGCTCCTCCATGTCCTCCGACCGATGGATCCGCCTCTCGACGATCATCTCCATCATCGACTCCCGGAAGTCTCGCTGCGGGTCGTACGAGCACTTCACCACCGCGAACCTCTCCAATCTGTTGGCGTTGGTACCGGCCGCACCGTCCTTCGTCGTCTTTGTCCTTGCCGTCATGGACCTCGAAATCGCCTTCTTCATGTCCTCGACCGGCGATCGTGGCCTGCGCACCTCGATTCTGGCGGTTCTCGGGGAATGAACTCGGACTCGGCTGCTCTGCTTCGGTCTCCGCCGTGGTGGCTCCCTTCTGCTGATGTAGAGGGATTTCCTCTGTTTCTCTCTGCTCGTGTCGTCAGGGTCGCTTGTTTCCTCTCGTTTCTGCATCTCCGGAATCGATTTCAGAGGAAATTCACCATCTTCAACCGATTTTCTCGCGGAGATCGAATAATTGGACGGAACATGGCCCGGATTCTTCTCTTCCAAAATCTTTTCATCGCTCCTAGTTCTGAATTTGCGCTCCGCTTTGACCTTCCTCCTCCTCGGGGTCTTCAGCTCTGCTTCTCTTTCTGCGCTCTCTACTTTCATCTCTGGCAAGCTCTTCGATCTTCCCCGACTCTCTCTCCTTCTCCTGATACCCGTCACCATATCTTCGAAATTGTTGGTCTCCTTGTCCCCGTCCGATCTGCACCAAATCGGTCCGAGCAAATCTCCGCTGAAGTCGCCTCCCGCTTCGAACGTCCTCCCTCCTCTGAAGGAAAGTCTCCAGAAACCACCACCGCCTTCCAAGAACCGACCCTCTTCTTCCCCTCCCACGCCGACGCCTTTCGGAGGAGAAAACACCTCGGACGGAGAATTGTAATGCCTCGTCGCCGCGGGGCTCGAACTCCCCAGCCTCAGATGACCATCGCGGCGGCCACGGAGGTCGGAGCGATCGACGCCGATTTTCCTGAGCTTCAAGAGCCAGGACGAGAGTAAAGAACGGCGGGGCGAGGACGGAGCGGCTCCCGAGAAGGGCTTGATTCTCGTCCTGGTCCTCGATCTGCCCAGCTTCATGATTCGGGCGAAAAAAGCTCTGTCCTTGAGGGCGACAAGGATGCAGGGGATGTTTCAGGATAGGAGCAAGAAGAAACAGCGGAGGTCGAGGATGATGATGGGGGTAGAGAATGGAGGTGATATGTGGGAGTGATGGAGAAAGGAGGAGGAGAAGCTAGGGGGACGGTTAAGGGAGGTGAGTATGGGGTGGGGAAGGTGGGATCAAGGGGTTGGGTTTTCAGTGATGAGGGAGACTTCTTCCTCTTCCTTTTTCAAAAGAAAGGCCCGCCATGTATCCTGTGACCCCTTTGTTTTTCTCTCTCTCGCTTTATGTACCAGGCAAAAGATGGTCCTCTCTCTCTCTCTCTCTCTCTCTCTCTCTCTGTATATGCCCTCATGCCTAGCCATATGAGAAATGAATGGAATAGACAAGCGATCTGCATAACCTAAACCATGCTATTGAAGAGCAAAGCGACAGATGTCCCCGTCTCCATATCCTTGAGATCACTCTTATGTTTTACACCCATGACCACCCATTGTCATGAGCAATCATCTTATCACATCGAACGTAATGTCCTTGACCCGGTATTGAAATTACCAAGCTAATCCATTCCTTAGCAAGCTACTATGATGACATTAAGGATACCAAGCTACTATTCGGTCTTGATTACCAAGCCAATCCATTCCTTAACAAGCTACTATGATGACATTAAGGATACCAAGCTACTATATAGCCAATCTCTTATTTGATGATCATTCAAGTGAGTTTCGAATACCAAGCTATTATGGTAACATTTTCTTAGCAATTGATCTAAAAGGGAAAATAGATTGTATATAAACCTTAGTAGATTATTTTGAGAATAATCAAAGATTTGCGAGATCAAGAATAGGCTGGAGGATAGAAGATGTGATTTTACAATTCAAATCAAGTTTCAAACTGTTGGAAGCACACCGTAGAAGTATGATACTTTCATCCAAGGAGATAGACAAGAGAGAACCCAAGTTCAAGTACATCAACATATCTAGTTGTACTCACTTTCACTCAAAAGCTCGACTCACATCAATTCTCAAATGTGAGACTTTTCTAATATAACTTACACGTGCATCTTAATAATCTCTCCTTCATGTGTAAGCTAGTGTCAGGTCTACTCCCCCTTAAGTAAGGTATTCTTCTGTGTCAATTGTATCAACTTATATCTCCAACACCCAACTCCATCCCTCGTATCTCTTTTTCCACGCTAAACCATGCAATCTGACATCAAGCTCGTCTTGCTACACCATAATGCCCATTGCCCTAACGCTATGGTAGTCACTAAATTTATTCCTTGATATATTCACCTAATACCAAAATAGACCGGGGATTCACCAATGGACCGTCACTGCAAATTCAATACCTTCATCGAAGGATAATGCCAAGAGAGAGTCTAAATCTGACCATATCAACGTATTTAATTAATTAAACTTACATTTACTCAAAAATTTAAATCAATAAGTTGTCATCTAGAATGTATTAACATCTCCACGCCACATCGATTTTATGATGCAAAACTTTTCTAACACAACTCACATGTGCATCTTGATACAAATCACTAACTATCGACTCAACTGACCACCACCGTGACAATGAATATGCAATCACCTTCATTACAACGATCGCATTGTTGATGGTCGGAGAAGATAGACACCGCATTTCTTCCGACTTAATAAGCAAAAAAGTTTGCTCCACTATTGGTATTTCGAATGACGCAATTTTTGATAGTAGCGTATCAGTCTATGGCCATCGCGATTGACATTTCATCTCACATGGGACCTGAAGGTCGGTGAGGGCGATCCTTTGTGGTCCACCACGGGTCAATTTCTCAGCCTCGATCTGCTCCTGTGGTTGTTCTCTAGGCTTGATGTGTCCCATGTCGTGCCATTGTTTTGCGCATAATGGAACAAGTAGGTGCACCGAGCCACCCTTGTCGTGAGGGTCCTAGAACACACAAGTGTTAGCGCAACAATAATGTGATGCGATGTGAATAATGTGGCGTCGTAATTGCGTGCAGTTGAACATAGTCTCTGTACAAAGTGTCTCGTACCCATTGAAATCTTAGAATAACTTAGAATTAAGAGGGTGAAATTTGTTTTTGTTTGATCCGATGGCTTCCAGGGATGTAGAAACCCCCATCTTTTGCATTCTTGTTTCTCTTCCTTTTTATTTTCACTTTTTTTATATTATTCGATGACTTGTTTCTACAACTTTTCTTTATAAATCAAAACAATCCGATCATCGAGAATGGGAGAAAATTTGGAAAACAAATAGGTTCCGATTATTTCCAACACAAGTAAAATCTTCACGATATATAGTTGATATCTATCGTTCGATCCAATGGCTATCGATGTGCCGAAGAAAAAAATGATTTCATAACAATTGTATAGTTATTGGTCAAATAAGGATTTCAAGAATTTATGCATTGTATGTGTAAAATTATGAACAACAGTAGCTATGTGGGATCCCATCTTTAGCTTTCGAGGAAAATGTTGATGTGACACTTTTGTAGATGTGACAATCATCTTGTACTTTGGGATGACTGACTCTGCACATGGTTCCATCTCCATCATACATAGTTTTCGATTCCATCTCCAACAGAATCGATCGGCACAAAAGAAACACCCTCTACAGCTATATGCTCACCGGATAGCTCCGTTCGAAAGGTGATCGTCGTCGAACGGGTTCGGTTCGAATCAAATCGGATCTAAAGGGCGGGTTCGTGAATCTTTTTAAAAGATTAGGTCCGAACCTGGGCAAAAGACGAGCACGCAAAGCGTTCTAGTGTAAGAGCATTGCTTAAATCCGAGGGTTCGGGGCGGACCGCCTGTCTGTTCATCTTTCTCTAAGTGTAGGCTTTTCGTGCGCCTAATTTGCATGCTAATGACATCTATTATTTGCTGGAAGAAAGGGGGAAACATCTGTTTTCAGTCGTTTTCTAGAGTCATGCTTGATCCCACCCATATTTACGAGTCGGCCAAGTTTAGCCAGACAGCAGCCGTAGGCTGCCACCCACCTCCTGATCGATCCATTTTTTCGCTACATGCTCTGAATGGTACATGCAATTTTAACTAGAAAGAGAAGAACATCACGTTACAAAGTGGAGACAGAGATCTGTATTTGGACAAGCAAGCAGCCACCATCGCCGCCATGATGAGCCCTGCCGGCCGCCATTATCGGCCTCTCTCTCCTCCAAGTTACACACTCACTGCTTCACCCGGTGGCGCGACGCATTGCCGAGCACCATGCCGCTGATGGACACTTGAATAGACTTGATAAAGAAAGATAACATCCGCAAATAATATCAACGGTAACTTGTGAATAAGACGTGAGGAACCCGTAATGATTTTTGTGTTGGAAAAAAATATAGCAGGAAAACTTTAATCTAATAAATGATACACACAAATGGATTAGAAAGAAGATAATCAAATGGATATTTGTGTTTTTATGATAAAAAGATAGCTCCAAAAAATAAATAAAATGACAATACAAACTAAAAAGTTAGATGAATGTTTACCACACTAATCTTAATTATGACAGTGTCATTAGCGTTAATACACCACTTGGTGGTGCTAGAAATTTGATCGGGGGAGGAAAGGAGGGGAGAAATTTTGATTAAAAGTAATTTATTTTGCTTAGTTAATCTTTTTTTATTTAAAGGGATGAACCAAATGACAATAAAAAAATAAAGAAAAATAGAAAACTAGAGATAGATTTCTTAATCAAAATGATTAAAAAGACCTATGTTTAAATTTTTGATCTCAAGATGATTCAATTTTTCCTCTCAGATGGCTAATTTATAGAATTGATACAAATCAAGTATATCGTCTCCAATAAATAGTGAGATTTCGTGATCAGGGTCCGGAAAAAGCTCATTGATTTTCACTAAATTCACTACAACTGTAATTAAAATGTAATTAAAATGTTCACCGTTAGATTGTTGACATTTATAAGCTATGCATGCAAATTGGAACGAAAAGTACAAATAAATTCTATGTGTAGAATGTGCTAAGTCAGTCACTTGAATAACTTTAGGCATAAATCCCTTCTACAAATTACACTATCTTTTGCTCTGAATAATCTCGTTGCTAAAGGGCCATTACCTATCAAAATTAAATAAATACAATCGAGTTAAAATAAATTATTATTATTATTGTCGTTGCCGCCTCCGTTGCCACCGTATTATTGCTATTATTGTCATTCTTTTGCCAAATAGCTACAATCAATTGGGTGTATAATGCGTGCACAATAAATGAGTGATTATCTGTCTAGTGGACCACAAATGTTGAGCGACAATCACTTACTAACTAATGAATCCAAAAGGCTACATTTTTTTCACTTTCATTATTCACTTTTCGCCTTGAAATCCGTGCAATATGTTTTTAATAGGGGGGAAATAAAGAAAAAGATAAAGTAGACTTTCATTTGTTTTTGCGCAGGGAATGCCTTACAAGATCTGTCGTCGGTTAAGGTAATGTCTGACAATATGCATAATGCGTATATGTGTTCCATTTTCTCCGATTTAGGTTAAGTAAATAAAATTCCCATTGGTAGAGAATTAATAATTTTTTAATTTTTTTTTAAAATACAAATCTCAATTTGAAGTTATGCAAATTTTTTCTTGAACTTCTTTGTATGAACCTAAACAAGTATTTGGAAAGAAATTTTTTTCTCTTGATGACTATAGATTTTTATGTAATCTTATAATCATGTCTACCAAATTTTTTTTTTCCATTAGCATATTCAATTATTGATCACTTCATCCATATAAAATAGCACCTTTTAAGAATATAAAATTTTGGCTGAACAAGATAGATTGCCATGCATACTACCTTCCTATATCTTAGGAAGATTGCCCTGATACTTCGAAATGGGTCAACGACTTCACTCCGGTCACTAGCCCTACCTTCGGCATTCCCCCTTGCATATATCAATAAAAAAATGGTTTCTTCCAAGAAAACTACTAAGAAAAAAAAAGGAAATGGCAGTGTTATTTACACTATTATTTTGGCTAAAAGACACTCCTTTTTTGGTTAACTTATCAAAAAATATATATCTTAAATTATCGTTTCTTTCTTACTAGGTTGGCCAGGAAAACTAACCTTATTTCTACGGTTTCCCTCATCAGTATATATATCTTCATCATGGTCATGTCGGTCATTCACGTCTATTTGTTATAATTTCGAAAATGCTTTAGCGTGATTACAAACCTCTCTTAATGAAAAATAAATAAATAAATGGATTCATATCAATCCGTATCAATTTCAAATTAAATTGTCTTGGACCAGACAGATATTTCTTGTCGTGAGTGTTTTTTACTTTTCCTATTCATGTAAGAAATTGCTGGTTCTAATGTGCATAGATACGTACTGTGTCTACGCTTTCTCTTGGTATGCAATAATGCATATCAGAATCAGCAAAAGAAAACAGTCTACTGTTATTGATTGGACTTTTGAGCCAAGTGCTTAATTCTCCTCCCCCACCCCACTAGTTTCTTATTGACTTTTTCAATTATGCAAGAGAACATTTGCTTCTTGGATGCTCCCCAATCAGAAGGTATGCCCAGGTATTTGCCCATTTTTTGTACTTCAGCAACTCTCATCTCATAAGTCATATTGCGCTTGAACCCCCCTCCCTTTTTAGCAAATCAATATATTCTGAAGTTCTTCAAATCCAATCTAACTCCCGCACCAAGACATTTTCTCATCCAGCTCATTTTCATACTCAAGACATTTTCCCTCTATTCCTGATATTATAAGATCACATTATGTCTCGAATAGAGCAGCTGTGGCTATGAACTTATAATTAGTGGCGTGTTGTACTTGAGACTTGTCGCCATGAAGCTGTAGCTAGTAACGGGCTGCATTTGAGACTTGCTGGTAATGAACTCATGTCGTTAAGAGAAAAAAAAAATTCCACGATTCGAAGAATGATCCCCCAATGTTAAACTCGATTCGACCCAAATATGACTCTACCCATTAAGTAAACTTATGAATTTTCCCCGAGTTAGGTGACAAATTGACTTAATTTCGACTATATATATATATATATATATATATATATATATATGAAGCAAACCTAACAAGAATCTCAACATCAAAGTCCTTGGTTTTCTAATTTTTCTAATCAAGCGTTCGAACTTGCGTTTTTGTAACTTCTCTAATGAAGTTTTTGTGGCTCCAAATCCGGCCCCTTGTGATCGATGCATCCGTCCAAACCGGCAAAGGTCTGATGAAAAGTTACGATTTTTTGCGGCCGCGAAGTGCTTGATGCATTGGACTTAATCTAGAGATCGACTCTTAAGTAATGTGATTTCCTGGCAAGATTGTTGCACTTGATTTTTCCGCATTCTTGATGGTTCCCGCAAGCACGTTAGCTCACTTAACCGGATGTGGAGCCGGATGGATTTGATTAGAAATTTTTTGCAAGTTCAATGACTTAGTTAGAGAAATTACAAATTTTGAGGGCTTTCATTAGGACAAAGTGCCCAGGTTCAGAGGTCAAAATTCATTTTCATCAGTTTCGATTGGTTCATGATTTAATAGGAAACCTAGCTATTAGCTAAATAGATTAAAGTATAACTATCTCTAAATTAAATCCAAAGCATTTTTTGACCTTAAAAATCTTTACCTATGCCTCAATATTCAGTTTTCCTACTACGGACGAATGACGATAGTGTCTAGCACTAAACTTTTCAACTTTGCTAGTTCAATATAAAACTTTGTGCGAAATTTTCAATGGGCAGCAGTCATCCAACTGGGCATACCATCACCCAGTGAGAATTGACCGAAATGATAACATTGGAGTTTTATGCACATATTTAGGACTAAAGTAATAAAATTGAAAAACTTATGACTGAGCTAATATTCGCACAATAGGCTTAGGATTAATTGGACAATTTCCCTTCTGTATTATAAACAAACAATTAAAATAAAAATCCCTCCTACAAGTTAAAAATTAATGGAAAATATAATTTTTTTTGGGTGAAACTTATGAGTATGGATTTGGAATATGGAGAGGTCAATCGTCCGCAACACTCTATGATCTACTAACATGGCCCAACTTCAGGGCAACCAACGGTGACATGGAAATGAAGAATGATTGCAGTCCAACTGGAGCAAAACATCACGAAGGCATCACTTTGACTTAAAGAAACCTCAGAGAATTGGAATACTTAATTTACCCATTTAGTCTTGGGCTTATAATTTCTTCAGTAATTAGCTTGATTTAATAAATCAGCAGTACAATTTATGTGTGTTCATTGTTTTCCATAGAATCTCGCCTTCAAAAACTTGTCTCGAAATAGTATTTTCAAGCGTGCATGCATAGTTCGTGTCTTTAAAGTCACAAGCGCTGTGATTTCAACGGATTAACATGTTTTGGACAGCCTAGGAATTTCGAATGTACGAATGTAGAAAGTAAGATGAAAGAGATGTCCCCCACTAGTGGGAAGGAAAGTCATATGCTTTGCCCTTTTCCTCCCTCACAAGAAAGTTTGGTTGATTGAAAAAGAGCTAAAGATATCAATTTGCCACCCAAGTGCACCAAACCACAATAATCAAACTAAAAAGAAGAAAGAAGAAGAAAAAGCAATAGTATAAAATATGCATGTCCATAGCTACTTCAGATCTTCTACCTAATGGGGAACTGAAAAGGCAATGCTTTTGAGAAGTAAAAGATAATTCTCCATGCATACACAAAGTTGCATTCCCAAGAGAAGGACTTGCCCTTTTGTCGAAGTTCCCGGCTAGGCTTCAATTCCATTTGCAAAAGAGCCTCTCCATGCTTATAAAGAAGATCAGACACTTACATATAGGAGCTCATCTTCTCGGGCTGGTGTGTTTGTTTGTGCCCTGTTAAATGGCTGAGCAGGAGAGCCTAAGTTGCTTTCTCATTCTGATTGTTCTGGTCTCCCTTTCCTCCACGGGTGCTGATAAGACGGAGTACGTGTCGGCGGTTGGCGACCCGGGAATGAGGCGAGATGCGCTGAGGCTGGGAATAGAGTCATGGAACCAATGCAATGAGGTTGGTGAGGAAGCTCCTCAAATGGGAAGCCCAAGAGCTGCTGATTGCTTTGACATTTACCGAGCCATGCCTGAGAGAAATGGTCGGTGTCTCGTTTTCTGTTTCAGTTTTATTTTCATCTCCTTCTCATCGATAGAATCCTGTATTGCGTGCCTCTGGTGATCTTCTGGATTCGTCCTTTATTCACTTTGGTCAAGATATCCTGGAACAAGCAGCTTAAGTTATATGAACTGTTCATCTGTCGATTTTTGAGGTTATTAAAACATGCGTTGCATTTTTTCTTTAACGTGACTCTCTGATATACGGAGGAAAATGACTCCTATGTTCTGTCTGTAACTCCACTTGTGCTCAAATGCAGAGGGTAGGAAAATGTGCTCTAAGTAATCTGTTAGGGAAGCAGTCATGTAAGAACTTGCCCAATGACTAACAAGATTCTGGATTTGTATTAATCTTCCTGATCTCTGCCTAAAGAAAATCACTCACAGATTTAATAGTGCGTCATCCAAACGCAGCGCTATCTATTCTTTTCTTAGATTTTAGAACAATCTACAGAGTCCGTGAAATTGATGAATATTACTAGCCTCTATTTCTTCATCCATGACGAATTTCTTGTAAAGCTTTCGTTTTGATTTTTCTCTCTTTGATTTGAGCGACCGTATATTAGTTGAATTCTGGTGACAGCATTTTCCAATTGCACCTCATTTTTTATGCAGAAAAGAATTGCTCCTTGTGCAAATTGCTTCCCTTCGTACTGGTCCACAGGGTCACGGAGGAGGACAACAGGCTCGGAGTTGGATTTCCTTTCCCCGGACTCCGCCCCGAAGCCATGATAAATGCAGACCTCTACGCCGCGCTCAAGGAGCTCTACTTGGGCGCGAAATGCCAAGTCGAGGACAACCCCAACCCGTGGCATTTCTGGATGATCATGCTCAAGAATGGCAACATGGACACATTTGCCTCTAGGTGCCCGAAAAATGGCCACAGGATCGGACCCTTTGGCCCCGACCCCACCTTCCCTTGCTTTGGCATGGGATGCATGAACCAGCCGCTGATGTACCATGACTACACAACTTTGCAAGGCCCTAATTTGACTACTCTTAAGGGAAGGTTTCATGGATCATGGGACTTGGATGGTGTTTTCAGTGGCGATGGTTACAATAATTCATATTATTCTGTGACTTGGGAGAAGGAAATTGGGAAGGGCAAGAGTTGGGTATTTCATCATGTCTTGAGGACTTCAAACAAGTATCCATGGTTGATGCTTTACCTTAGATCAGACGCCACCAGCGGGCTTTCTGGTGGGTATCACTACCCTACCAGAGGAATGTCCAAAATTGTGAGCACATCCTTTCTCCTTCCATTTGAAGTCATCATAAGGAAATCAATGAGAATATATTTGGTGCTGCTCATACTGTTCTTCCGATTTTACTGAAAATAACTTATTTTCCGTACGAGAAACAGATTTGAGCATAGTCCATTTGATGAGCCATCACAATCACGTCTGGTGCAACTTTTCTTGGAAGCAAAAAGATTCTTATTTGACCAACTTTAGCTTGTACTCAAATCAATTTCGTCATTATGTTTTCATTACGCTACACAGATTCCAGAATCACCAAACTTCAAAGTGAGGTTCACTCTGAACGTGCTCCAAGGTGGGGGTCCAAACAGCCAATTCTACCTAATTGACATCGGAAGCTGTTGGAAGAACAATGGCCAGCCTTGCGATGGGGACGTGACCTCGGATGTCACCAGGTACAGTGAGATGATCCTGAACCCCGAAACCGGCGCCTGGTGCCACCCGGGCAACCTCAAAGTGTGCCCCCCTTACCACACCTTCCGGAACGGAACCCGGGTCCACCGCAACGACACTGCCCAGTTCCCCTACGGAGCGTACCACCTGCACTGCTCGCCAGGGAATGCCGCCCATCTTGAGGAGCCCTACGGCTTGTGCGACCCTTACAGTAACCCCCAGGCCCAGGAGATCCTCCAGATTCTGCCGCACCCCGTGTGGGGCGAGTATGGGTACCCAACGAGGCAAGGAGAGGGTTGGATTGGAGACCCTAGGACATGGGAATTGGATGTTGGGAGGTTGTCTCAATCACTTTACTTTTACCAGGTTGGAACTCTTTTCTCCGGATTCACGTTTCTCCTATTATGAAGAAATAGACATGATTATGAGCTTCACAACCTGCTGGGCCTGCCCAGACTTGCCACCGCCAACAAGGCCTTAACACAACGAAACATGCATTCTTGACCGTCTTTTTCTGTTCCTAGCTTCGTTGTCTGACATGAGCGAATGATTATTGCAGGATCCAGGGACACCAAGGGCTAGGAGGCAATGGACGTCTGTAGATTTGGGGACTGAAATATTCAAAGATCCCGACCAGGTTGCCGAATGGACCATTAGTGATTTTGATATTGTTGTGGCCAAGAGGAAGGTCAGAACATAGTCTGCATTTTCTGTCTTTTCTTTTTCCTTTTTTTTTTGGAGTGAGAAAAAAATGGAGGGAACAGAGAAAGAGTTTCAACCCAAAGGGGTTGTGTTACATTGAATAAAATTAGACTAACCAAGGAACTTGCCAGTGAGTTTTATTTTGTCTCCTCTTGACTGAAGCAACGGCAAATGTATGCATCCAACTTGGTTTCGGCAAGATGAATCTGATAGCTTCTTGGTGGAGTTTGAGATAAGAGGCTAGGAATCTTTAGTCACTAAAGAATCCGTGGCTAGTGCGAGAAAGTTCATGCTTACAAATCTTGTCTTAACTTGCCTTGTCAGTTTTTCAATGACATTAGCTTGCTCCCTCTGGTTGAAGATCCTTCTAGTTCGCCCTCTTTGCTGAATTCAATCGAAGAGTGGATGACGATCGACTCTTCTACTCATGCCGGAGGGCTAACTTGCCTAAGCAGAGCACCTAATCTGGATCATAGCCGACTCAACTTACTTGGTGAGACCACGATTTGCCAGAAAATGCTGATAGGACGAGATGTGAGCGAATTTCTGTTCGATTCGGACATGAAAAAGCCAGGGATTTTGGGGGCGGACCAGGGCGGATTCGCCTAGTAAGCAAACTGAAACAAATAAACATGGAAGAGACGCAAAAGTGTCTGCCCTAAGAGGAACCATAATCCTAGTTCCAATCTGCTCAAACCTTGCCCAAGTCTTTCCAGTTCTTGACTATTAAACTTCACCCTCACCGGGTCAATTCATTAATTCCCGTCATTTATGATGTTGGACTTACCCAAAAGCCATTTCCAAGCCCACAATACACCACTTTGTCTATTATCATATTGAATCTGCTAAGAATTAATGCTAATTAGGCCCAAATAGTGTGTTTTGTTTTTTCAAACCTTTTATAGAATAGGAACTTTCAGAGCCCTTAACAGTTATTTATATACTTAATTGAAAATAAAAACATAGTCGAAAAGTACATTGATAAATAGGTTCTAAGAAGAAGGAGGAGGAGGACCCCACAATCATGACACCGTGGATTTTTTGACCGAAACACTCTCCGATGTGTTCCAAGTTTGGACTTGGTATAACCATCTAATCGAGCTTTTCCGGACTAGTGATCTCTGATCTGGGCTCGTTTCTCCTCCTGGATCAAAAGTTCAGGCATGTTTACTAAGTAGCACGATTTGAGCTTGACCTCTTGGGATTTTTGTTTACTCAAATCTTATATTGGAAAGGTTGGCCGAATCAGAACCAGTGGTATCTAATTCCTCTGCAATTTTTCTTGTTTCATTAAGCAAAGTTAAAATGCAAACTATATTATTCAGGAAAGAAAGAAAAGGGGGTCTGCCCTCTATGTTCAAGAAAGTCCACATGAAATAGAGGCGGTCGACCCCTTCAAGATTTCTACCCCAAAAAATAAAAAAGGACCCCTTAAAGATGATGGGTCAAAATTCACATTAACTGTAATTTGGGGGAGAGGCCCAGTCCAGAAATCTAGGGGATTTAGCCCAAAAAGAAGAAGATGAGTTTCTTATTAGAATTTTAGGGGCTTGATTGACCAAAATGGTAGCTGAGGTATTACATAGACTAAGAATTGGCAAAAATAGGGGCTAACATGATAAACTTTCCTAATGAAAATGGTTCGTCAATTGCGACAAAAATATTATTTAAGAATAAGTGCACTAGAGATCTCAAAACTTGTCATTACAATGCAATTGAGTTTTGAATTTTCAAAAAGTACAATCGAGTACTAAAATTAGTTAAATCGGGGCAATTAAGTCTCCCAATGAGTTCATCAAGTTTGATTGACAGAAAATTCAGACTTTACATTTTTTAAGTTTAGTTTGTGTGGCATTGATGTGGTGCTAAGTAGAAGTGATAAAAGGAAAGTGGACAAATATGAAAAGATAAAAATAAAATATTACAAGAAAAAAGTAAAAAGAATCAAAAATGAAAACAAGCCAAAGATCATTTTTTTACAGGTGTGTGCGATGCCCACTACGATCGAATCGTGGAATTGGTACTCTGCAACCCCACTCTTCAACCCCTTTAGTAGAGCCGCATGTGTTGGCCAAAAAATAAAATTAGAATAAGTGTACTGGAAATCTTAAAAAATTATCACGAAATTATAATCGAATCTTAAAACTTTCAAAAAGTGTAATCAAGTCATAAAACTTGTCAAGTGAGGCAATCAAGTTCTTCCATTAATTCCATCAAACTTGATAAACTAGAAAATTGTAGTAAGTTTTATGACTTGATTGTATCAACTCGATAAATTTTAGAACCCGATTGCAATTTTTAAAAATTTTATGACTCGGATACATTTTTGTGATAAACTTTAGAATTCAATTGTCTTTTCGTGATAAGTTTTAAGACTTCTAGTGTAATTATCCAACAAGAAAAAAAAAGCCAAACATTAAAAAAGACAATCTTCATTAAAATAATGACCGTGTAAGAAGGAAAAAATTATAACATAAATCATATTAACATATCCCTTAGACAAATTAGATGCAACTAAGAAAAGGACTTAATTGTACTAATTTGACAAGGTAAGAATTTGATTACATTTGTTTAAAGTTTTACGATCTACACTTCTTCAATAGACTTAAGGATATCTGATGTACTTATTTTTACAATCTAATATGATTTAGCAATCTTTGTTGAAGGGCTAAATGCGATGCTATATTTTGAATTGATTTTACAAGGCCATAAGTTCGACATCTATGGTATGGTTATTAATGCAAAATTATAGGCCAAGTGTTAAATCTTGTATGCAAAATGTCGACCTTTTCAACCCTTCTCATAATACAATACAGGTGTTAACTTTCTTCTTCTTCCTTTTTTGTCGTTTGATATTTAAGTGCTGTCCAGATAAATTTTCGTGCGTTTCAAATCCTAGGTAAGTCCTCAACTCTAGGAATCTTGAGGAGCACATTCCGACACATCGCGATATTAAGGGTTACCCTTTTGGAGTGCTTCCAATGAGATTTGAACCTAAGACCACAAGAGAAAGAGCAAACTCCCTTGCCTTTGAGTTAAACATTTTCCCTTCAAATTAATTTCAAAAAGTTATTTTAGGAGGCCTCCCTTCTTTATTATTATTATTATTGTCATTGTTGTTTCAGTTGTTTCGATGCCACTATGTGCTTTCAACAAAACTTAGCTCATTGAGAGAGAGAGAGAGAGAGAGAGAGAGAGGTTGAAGGAGTATTCAAATATACGAAACATGACTTCCCATTATTTTTCATTTACACGGAAAATGATTTTGTAGTCACACATAAGTAAACACAAACTTCCACTTCATCTACGATAGCCACTTGGCATCATTGATCACGAAACTTCCTTGCTCTTTCCCTCCTCACGAAAACAAAATTATCGTTAACTGAATTTTTTTATCGTCATCTATCATCTCATCATATTGAAATTATCAACCATCTTTCATGTCTCTGTCGAGTTATCTAATCGGGATGCCCCCCGATCCGATCCGATAAGCGGATGCTCATCAATTCAACTTTGTAGGGCACAAACTTAAAGAAAGTTAACCTGCATCCACCTTACTCAATATTATTTTCACGGAAAGCTATTTTTGATGGCATGTAAATTTCCATGGAAATGAATGTCCAATGCCTGCACCGCCCTGCCTAGGACGCAAGGAACTACCAATCTTCCCACCTAATTCTGAGGTGTCAACAGCAATTTGGGACCCCATCACCATCAAGTTGGGCAGTCTTGATTATTTCCAGAGTCGTTTCTTGGTGCTCGGTCTCTCCTACCCCCAACCCATTTTCCTCAATATAAAAACTGCAAACCCTAGAGTGCAATCATAGCGCATGGAATCTTAGATCCAAACACCAGTGATCAAACACGAATCATGCGTTCTCTGTCCCATTCATAATCATGTCCAGCCATCATGACTTCCAACTAGTTAAGCTCCCACTTGGAATGAGCTCTCAATTTGCCAAGATGTCCATCCATGTATCATCACAAGATTTGTCAATTTATGACATTATCCAGTGATGTGTTTGGTGGGTGGATCAATAGCGATTCCACTCCTGTTTTCTCTCTCTCTTCTCCCCTCCACCTTCTACCCAATTTGATCCATCGAAGCACCATGGCTCAATCATGGAGACTTGGCCCGCCCACCTCACTCCAACTTGGTTCCAAATTCCAAGACTGCCAACCCTTGGAGGAACATTCCAACAAGAAACAATGACAGAGCTAGCAATGAAATATCTATGATATCCATGCAGTTTTATATGTTGAGACAATGTCACTAATTTAACTGTAAATTTGTCCAATAAATATATGTTCTTTGCAAATTCATGTCAAAGCAACATGAATACATGATTGATCGAGGGTAAAAGTACGTCCGGATTCGCCCAATGTAGTCCCCCGAAGTCGTTACGTACTCCAGGAATAACAAAGAAAGTAAGAAGGAAGAAAGCTGAAGTCCAAAGAACTTGCTAGTGCAGCACCACCCCCACAAGAAAACAACATGAAGGGAGTGAAAAGAAGTGTTATAGCTAGCAATGGCCAAAGCACGGTACCACGGAATTCCCGTGCCGTTCTTGGCCCAGCACATTAATTTGCCCTGCCTTCATGGGCCATATCGGGACATGCCATTGCTAATTAAGGCAGTACGAAATTAAGCATATAATCATTCGAGAAACATAAAAAAGAAATATCCAAAGAAAATACTCCATTATAGACCTTTTACGACGAGAAAGCCCATCTTAAGCATATTGGGTCGATAGATTGAGTTAGGAAGTATCCACTAATTAGGTAAAACACGAGCTAAAATCAGGGCAGATCCGACCAGATATGGAATTCTTGCTATTCTATGAAATGGGCAGTCGAAAATGTACGAAGCTCGTACATTGAAGATGGAGAGCCACACATGTTGCGCCTCTTTGGCGGGCAAAACATGGTGGCAAGCAAAGTGCCAAACGCACAATCACTTAAGGATCCAAACGAAGCAACGCTTCGTCGGATTCAACTCATCATCAGAACTTTGAAATTCGAATGCCATCAATGGAGAATCTTGTTGCCTTTTGCCCCGAATTTTCCCTAAGGTGGTGAGCAAATTCGAGATGCTTGGTTGGTCCTGGCGAATGAAAGAAGCAGAGACCCATCAAAAGATGTCGAACCTCCTTTTTCACCGGACCTAAAATCCAAAAAGGAAAAAAAAATTCCTTCCGGAAGTAAAAAGGGCATTTTCATGTATATTATTCATACTTCGAATTTTGACTCGACATGTAATTATTATAGTCATTGAATTTCAAATTTGTTCATTACGATTTTTGAACGCTAACTTGACGTGCAATGTATTTCCTAAATATTTAATATATTCAATGTGGTCCATAAACTTTCGATACACATTCAGTTTAGTTCTATAATTGAACTAAACTAAATAATTTAAGGGTAAAGACAACATTGAACATCTTCATATAATTGGTGGACTAAACTAAACATATATAAAAAAATTATGAATTATATTGAACAAATTCAAAATTTAGGAATTATATTATACATCAAGTTAAAGTTGAATTGAGAGCTCGCATTACACGTTATGTCAAAAGCTTAGGAATCACTTAAAATTACAAAAAAAGCTCGTGAATGTGCCGCTTATTGGAGGACTGTTCAGAACTAGATGCTAAAGTAGAAGCTTCTTTACGAATGAACAGGGCAGTTTTGTTTTTGACCATTGGACAACGTGCGACTGACGTTGTTCTCCTTCTTTGCTCCCATTTGATTAGATCAGGTTGTTGGGTCAGCCAAAATTTTCAGCGCTTGGTAATGTAGATAGATTAAAGGAAGTGCCCATCAGGGGAAATTTCCCAGAAAGCTGCGCTAGCAATGAGAATATTCCTATCAGAAGCGTTCTACTTTCCTGGAAAATCAGAAGATACGTCGAAGCAGTCCATGACATGCAAGACCTTTTCCCCTTGCATGTTATTTGAATCAGTTCCTCCCCGTCCTAAACCAAACCCCCTTTCACTAGTCTTTGCCTCGATGAACATTGCTGACGATGTAATTTCCTAAATCAGCTTTCAAGCAGTACCTTCTCAGTTCTATTCATCTTGGTTATGGATGCAGAAAACTAAATCGCACCAGGTGTCTGACCTTGAACTTTGGATTAACAGTTCTTCCGAAGCCAAAAGTTCAAGAAGTAGGGCACCGAGTGAGCGCAGATTCCTTCCGTTTCATGATGAAGTCTATCGACGAGACGACGATGATTTCGACAGGGATTTTGCCTCGTACGCCCAACAGAAGATGGATCTCGATGATGTAATTAAACAGTACGCAAAACCCCACGGGTGCAGAGATGTGTGACTTGAGAATGGAAATTGTAGACTAATGATCCAACATATATCAAAAGAGCAAAATGTTTCTGCCAAATTGACATAGCAATGATTCTTCTCATGAGCTTTATATTTCAATAAAAGAATTTCGTATATATGAACAAGAATTAGAA
This sequence comes from Melaleuca alternifolia, assembly GCA_019926035.1. Lineage (NCBI taxonomy): Eukaryota > Viridiplantae > Streptophyta > Magnoliopsida > Myrtales > Myrtaceae > Melaleuca > Melaleuca alternifolia. Next base: position 1,585,933 of record JAGKPW010002341.1, read on the forward strand.
AACTTGAAGATAGAAAGAGCTATGTTATTATCCCCTACAAAACGGACACGGGGATCGACATCGGTACCGAGACGTCGCTGCCGAAACCGGAGTCCCTATTCGCAGCAGAGTTTCCTGCGAATGCGTATCCCACCCCCAAGCCTCCAAAGTGTAATGACGCGTTCTCGCACCTCTGAAATACTCTCGCCAGTGATGCCGCCTTCCTCCTCGCCCTTTTCGTTCCTGTGAAGAGCAAAGACTGCAGCAGCCCGGCCAAAGCTGGCGCCCTCACCACTCTCTCTGTGGCAGCTGAGCCGCCGCTCCGGCAGAGCTCGAGCAATGCTGCAACTGCATTTTCTTTGCCCCGTGGGGTCCCGCACCGCATCATCCCAATCAAACCCGAGACAGCTGATTCCTCCTTTCCGACCGCTTCCGCCCCAGTCGGCTGCCTGACAATCAAGGCCAATGCGCCTGCCGCTTCCTCTGCGACCACCTCATTCCCCAAGGCACCCACCAGTGCATTCACAGCGCCCGCCTCAATCATCTTAAGGCAATTTTCCGTGTGCGTGGAGAGGTTGAACAGAGCGGTAACGGCATCCTTCTTTCCTCTGGGTGTCCCCTCTCTCAAGAGTCCTGCTAGGGCCTCCACTGCGCCGCCCTCATCTGCTATTCTCTTCTTATAGTCATGAACGGCTGAGAGGCTGAACAACGTCGCTGCAGCATTTTCCCTTGCTTCTGTGGTTTGGCCAATCCTTAAGACTTCCACAATCGACCGCAAACATCCTTTCTCATCCATGATCCTGCTTTTGTTCTTGTCGTAGATCGACAAGTTAAGCATTGCCGTGACGGAAATCTCCTGGGCAATGGGACTTGGAGATGAGAGCAATTCCCGCAAATGGGGAATCGCTCCAGCTTCGGCAATGAAAGCTCGGTTCTCCTTCCCTGTCTTAGCTAACAACCGGATCTCTTTGGCAGCGATTGTCCTCGCACCCTGAGGCCCACTTGCCAGCTGTTGAACGAGGAGTTTCGCCGTGGCTTTATTAGCTTCAACGGCAGCTTTGGAGGGCGAAGCTGCCGGAAAAGCTTCTGCTGATGTGTCTATCATCTCTGGGGGGTCATAGGGGACTCCATGAGCTGTGCACCACTGCATAATCAAGTTCCTCAAAGCCCGGTTCGGGACAAGGCGGTTGTGAGCAAACATTTGCCCTGTCTTGGGACAGTTACAGTGCCCTTCTTCCATCCACCTGGATATCGATCTCCGGTCGTATGTCTGGCCCGTTGAGACGATAACCGGGTCCTGCATCAAATCCAATGATATTGGACAAGAAAAGTCCTTTGGAAACGTAATGAAGGTATCGGCAATTTCCCGCGTGATCAAGCCTCTTCTCTGCCTCCTCGTATTTCCGCATCTCATTCCGACATCGTCCTCTGCGAATCCACACAAAAGAAACCTGCAAAAGCGGGTGATTGCAACGAAACCTTGAAGGATCGAAGCCGGAGGCTCGATTTCACCTTCATGATTCAGAATCTGTTCCTCCAAGAAATCGATCTCAGCCCTGAAACTTTTTGCTTTGCTAATGCCCAAATTATCCACGAAGAAGACCCGCAACTCAACCTGATCAGGAATCTTCCCGTTCTCAAACTCATTCAGAATCGCGAAAAGCCGGACTCTCAGCTCCTCATCATGCTTATCCATGTAAAACCGGGCCCTTCTCGATTGCTCTTGCATCAACTCAAGTTGCTCCCTAACATCCTCGCTCAATTCGAGGTCCTTTAACGGGAAAACATCCAAGAGCGTGCATATCTCTTGATTCAGATCGTGGAAATGGCCCGAAATCGAATGGTTCTGGAGCAAGAGCCACAACTTACTCGATTCCGCGCAGTAATCGAGCAATATCTTCGACCGGTACAGCAACAGATACAGCTCCTTCAAGCAGAGGACCGCGGTCGAAGGCAAATGCGACCGCCCATCCCTCAGGGACTCCAGAAGCACGACGAAGACCTCGATCTTGCGGACCAACGACCGAGAGTTCTTACGCTGGAAGAAGAGCGATTTGGTCGTGTAGCACCAGACCAGCTCGCTGGAGATCGAAGCCAGGGTTTGCACGAGGGCCACGTCGCTGAGGTTCACCGGCGCCAAGAAAGCCTCCAAGCACGGAGACCGCCGCCGCCTGAGCGACGAGAAAATCGCCGCCGTCGCCATTCCTCGATACCCAAGACTCAAAATCTAACAAAATAACACAACAATTTCCACCTCCCACGAGATGGGCACGGAGGGTTTTCGCTCCCTCACTCGCCTAGGACACAGATCTTGAAAAAAAAGATGAAGAATTCAACCAACCAAGAATCAAGAACGACTCTTATGCTGCAGCTATCGACCCAAAATCAAGAACCCCAATTCCTGGGCACCCGGCCAGGGGAATCCGCGATTCACGGCGAAAGAATGAATCCAACAATGGCAAGAACCAGGAGAGAGAGAGATGAGAGATGAGAGCCAAGAACCGGAAACGCTTACTCCTTATGGTATCGTCGCCGTTTGTCGTTGATGAGGTTTGGTGGACTGGGTGAGAAAGGGGAGAAGATAAAGAGCGAGTTGAATTGAATCTTTCATGGGAGTGAAAGGGGGCCTCGGATTTATCAAGTCAAGGCCAAGAAAAAGTAAGCCCCAAAAATCATTTCTTTATTTCAAGAAAAGAGGAAAGAGAAGTTGGCAGAAGAGGAGGACGATTTCTGTGGTAGCAGGGATGAGATTGCGCGTTCGGGAAGGAGAGAGAGAGAGAGAGAGACGGAGAGAGAGAGGAAGGAAGGCGGAGGCTGACTTTCCAATGCCAGCAGCCTCCTTTGGTTTGGTGACGGCTTCACGAACCATCCGCCTCAGTACAGATGAACTATTATAAGTTGTTGATGGGGGCTTTTTCTTCTTCTTCTTCTTTTTCTTTTACCTCCGGAGGGTAGGTAAGTGATGTGCGATGTTGTGATTTCATAACCAATTTCTCTTTCTTATCGGGCATCTCGATTGTTTTTATGAAAAACGAAACAAAAAGATGAAATGCGTAAGTTTTATAAATACTGTGATTCGTATCACGCATCACGATCAAAGAGCGAGACAGTTATCAAGCATCCGCACACGTGTTTACCCTACTGTGAATGCCAAGATCTAATTTTTCAAATAACGTCGTGTAATACCCCGTTTTGTCTACTATCTAAGGTTTGGAATGGCGTAATTATAGGAAAGAATCTTCGATATACGTATTACATGAGTTGAGTGAGAACTCGACCAAATGTCACTCTTAAGTAGTTGTTGAAAAGCAATAATTAACTTAGATAGTCAAAAGTCAATTATGCAAGCCCATGATTTGGGAATTACTTTTAATTGCCGCAAGCAGACAATTTTTTTCCTCTCATTTTTACTTTAATTTTGTGGAAGGTTTGGTGCTTCTTTCAAACTTGAGTGGAGTTATAATTAGCTTTCTACCTATTTTACCTTCCAAGAAAAAAGAAAAGCGGCATTGGCTTTTGCTTGAAGCGTTGACGAAACAAAAGGGTCGTGGGGACCCCACGCACTGTTTAGGCGCGTGGGACAGCTAGAGGTCGTCCAGTTGGCATGCTAACCTCGGTCAAGGGGTTTTTCCTTCTTCTTTTTTCTTTTTCTTCTTTATTATGGGGGGAGCCGGCAATTTGTGCAGCTTTGCTTTGACTTGTAAAATCCCAAAAACAAGTGGACGAAAAGAAAATTCCAAAAATTTGAAAAAAAAATTATTCACTTTTTCTCTAGTAAATATGGATTTTTCATAGACGGGCCAAAAACGAAAGAATTTAAGTATGATGTGCAATACTCGGTATTTAACGAGTTCGTTCCGCTATTATCAGATTATTATATATGATTGATATTATTAAAAAATACGATAATTGATGATTTTTTTTTTGAATTTATCGATATCCAATTTAAGAATCGGCGAATGATAAAATGACCTTATGATGATTTTCTTTAGTCCTAAACACTTGAAAAAAGATTTCACAAATACAAACTTCGACATGTTAGATTCACATTGCCAATTTTTCTTCTTTTTTAATTTCGATGATTTCAAAATACTTTGTGCTCTAATTCAATTCTTTAAAGGGGAAAAAAACAGAAGAAGAGAGAGAGAGTCATGTGGACACGGAGGGAAAAAAACAAGAAAATCCAGTTTGAAACGGAGGTTTCCACATCGCACCGCTCGGTGCCACGTGTCGGTGGAGTCGACGCGTGGCGAAGCGGCCCACGGAAACTTCCATGCTCACGCGTCCCGGAGACCTCTGCGACGACACGAGAGGCCCACGTGGCTTTTGTCTTTCGGGTGGCCGACGTTATTGCCCCGCCCGGGGCGGCAACGCTGGCCCACTGACATCGCGCCACGTGGCCCGGGTCAATGGGAAAAAGTCAAAGCGAGGGACGGTCCCCCCAGCCCAAAGCGGTTGCCCGCCATTGGCCAATCCAGTTCCCCTCGATCCTTCCGTTTCACATTTCTACACCAGAATTGAAAAGACGCCACCGGTGAGTATCACGGGAAGATCTTGAATTGGTATAATGTTATTAAATCGTGACTCTGTTCGTTTCACGAAAAATAATTTTTAAATTTTCAGTGGTCGTTTCACAAAAAATAAAATTGTCAAGAGAAATATTTTCAAAAGTGAGAAAAATATTTTTTACTTTTTCTAAAGTGGAAAATATTTTATATCGCGACCTATAGTCGAGCCTCTAGAGGCGAGCTCGAGCTTGTCTTAGATTGTCAAGTTCATGACATTTGGTTGCAAGCTGAGAGGTCATGGAAGTCTGACAAGACTTGTGGTTGACGATATTTCAATATACAACAAAAAAAGGAAAAAAGTTAAAAATTTATTATTTATAATTTCCTTAAATTTCAAATGAACACTTGATTTTTTTTTAGAAAATAATTTCTTAGAAAATATTTTTTTAGAAATGCTATATTTTCCGTAAAATAAATGAAGCCTTACTTCAAATTAATATTCATATCGCAAAAAAAAACTAATTGGTACACTTATGTGGTCATTTATCTGAAATTAATATTCCATGTCCTAAAAAAATTCATAAATTCTAGAACCCATTTATTGAAAAATTCGAAATCAACCAATCTCGCACTAAGAGCCCTCTCAACTTTCGAAATCGGCTAAAATTCCAAACTTTATGCGGCACTAATATTAGTTTGGGGGCGCAAATATGGTATTCGGTACATCAATTTGATTTTTTGCAAGTTAAGATAGACGGGTTATAGATATATTGATTTGAATTCTTTTCATGATATAAATCTCAAAAAGGAAAATTTTCAACTATGTAGCGCAATATCTCTAAAGAGGTCATTTTCAGAATGGGAAAATTAGAATGGTGGCACGAGATCAACGTGGAATTTTCTTCTTCTTCTTTTTTGGTGGGGGTGACGTGGAGGAATTGGGTGCGTCGGATTGTGGAGGTGTGTGGATAGCAACGCCACGTGGCTAAGATTGTGGTTCGGCGGCCGGCTTCCAACTGTATTCAGGCGGGGGACCGGGTCAGCCGTGATTGTGGAGCACGCGGAACATGTTAATCGACACTTTTTTTTCTAATTCCAAACACATCATGTCAAGTTTCCTGCCACCACTTTGAAGATATTCAAATACGTTCTCTTCTTTTCTTCTTCTGCTTATTCTTCTTGAATCTATGTGCTTACTGAAAACGAATGTCGATCCTCAACCTTACTCGACACATGATTCCAGTGGCGCCAATTGCCGAGCCGTCGATCGCCTGTACCGATACTATTTAAGGAGAATCTATCCGCCACGATGATGGAGGATCGGCAATAGGAACTAACTCTCTCGCGTGCTCTCTCTCTTTGTGGTATGTACATGCTTTGGATGGCCTCGTCAGGAACGAGCACGATGATGTTCTTGGAATTTCAATCTCTAATACGCGTCACATGATGCAAAATTCAATTAAGTCTAGATAAAGTTTCTCTACAATTTGGGTTAAAATATATACAGGCGTTGAAATATAGTAGAGATCCAATACTAGGTTATCGTAAAAAAGGAGTGATATAACCAGAAATTCCAAACTGAGGCCCACGGCATGTTGACTCCAGCTTAATTTTCGTCAAAAAAAAAAAAGAATCTCATCGAGTAGGTGTAACACATTTCATTCAAATAACGTCTCACCAAAAATCTCAATTCTATTAAATTGCATAGGTATCAATATAGATGCACATAACTACAAGACGCATTTGATGTGGAGAATGATAGATTGGGCGTGAAAAATGCATGTGCTTTGACACGTTGGCGTTTTAACATGATAAACCAAGAATAGATTTTTTTTTCTAGGATTACCAATTTACGATTTTTCATTGATTAAAACCAATTTAAGGCAAATGTGCCATAGAAGTACCGATTTGGGATTATATAAATCAAAACAAAACCCCTAAAAAAAGCACATTTTATCTTATAAATTAAAAATAAGATTTTTTATTCCAGAAAAAAGTACAAAAAATTCATAAAATTATTACAGTGATACCAGTTATATTTAATCATTTCAACTGGACCAATTTGGTCATAATCCTTTTTATATTGATATCAATTAAGTCCATCCAACTAAGTTAGACTTGAAATTATTAACATTGACATCGCCCGTCTTATGTGGCATGCCTAGCGATAATATTCAGCAATGAGGGTCAACCCCTTGCCAGATCCAATGAGGGTCGCGAGGGTTGAAGCCTGACCGGTTCGAGTGAGGGCTGCGACACCCTCACTTTTCTTCGATTGTGGGCCATGGTCTCGGCCACGTGCCAAAGGAAAAAAAGGGAAAAGTTTTTATAAACACTTTTAACAATGTTTTAAAATTATATAAAAAAAAATGTTCACATTAGCATCGACCATCCTTTTGTATCGATCATGCCGCATAGAACACCGTAGGACGATCAGCGCCACGTCACTAATTTCCGGCTCCGAATGGAACTTAATCAGTTACGACGCGATTTGTGATTAAATTAGTGTAATTTAATAATTTAGGATCAAATTGATATTAATGTAATGAATTTATGGCTTCCCACAAAAGCGTGCTCCTCCTCCTTCCTACTTTGCCCCCTTTGCGCAGCAAAGCATCTTTCGATTCACCCACACACGCACGCGCGCGCGCCCACACGAAGGAAAAAGGAAAACCGACCACGGGAGTTCCCAAAGCGTGACTTAACAGAGAGCTTCCACCAAAAGTCAAGATGGCTTAAGCTGTTTTCGTTTCATACGGCGGCACCGTTGACAAACCCTGTCCTGTCCTCCCCCCTCACCTTCTCCCTTCCCACCTTTGGAAAAAAAAATCAGTAGCCCCGCGGCAGAAGGCAAAGTCCCATCCCACTATTCAATTCACCTCCTCCCCCTCCTTCTCTCTCTCTCTCTCTCCACGTACGTAAAGGACGCGCACCTTCTTTGATCTTCTCGCACGTCCGTCCGTGGCGACGTGGGCGGTCCGATTGGTGTTGGCATTGACTGGCCTCGGGATTCCATGGTCTTTAAGCCTTTTTGCATGAATGGACGAGCTGACTTCTTGGGAGAGTCCCTTTGGGAAGACGTTGCTGTCGGGTTAGCTGCATGTTGTTTGTTGTGTGTGAAGCAAAAGGGGTATTGATTTGCTGACTTTTAGGGTGCTGTATCTGCATAGTTTCTTTGCTTTTTTGGGTAGTTTTTATCGGATGAGTTCACTTGGTATTCATCTTAACATGCCGTGAGTAGACTTGTACGCTTCGATTGTCGATTCCGATACTGAGAGGTGCCATTCTAGAGCTCGAAGCCCGTCTGCCGGTGGCCTTGAAAGACTTCCGCTCCTCTTAGTCCGAGAAAACCACGTGGTTTGCAAAACGGGACTGGAATTTTCTTGTGTACTTTTCTTATTGTCCTAGGATGGAATTTTCTCATTGATGTTCGGATCTAACGAGTTCAACATATGGCTTCTATAGACTATCGAGTCTCCGTCCATAGCTATGAACCGTGGCCAAAGTACGATGATCGAACCTCTCTATTGCCATAAGTTTTAAGGAACCACTCGTGACAGGCAAGTTGGCAGGGACCAAGTGATCCGCATAGTACATATTGATCTCACCAGGTCCAACTTCCGCCAATGGAACCCAATCCTACACTGTTTTAGGTGATCAATTCAATTGGAAAGCTTAAATGGACATTGAGGGACGGAGACAGCAGTCGCGGCAGAGGAGGATGGAAATTGTCTCACGAGTGGACAGAGAACTCCAGTTGTGTGATGTTAATGAAAGGCCATTCGGACAAAGCAAGGCAAGAGGGTGACGAAAACACATGCAGGTCATTCAGACAATAGGGGTCCAAGAGATAAGGCTGAGGATGGATGACCATGCTGTGTACAGTTTCTTTTTGTTCCTGTGGCTGCTGTTGGTCATATGAGCATACACGGTTGTTGGTTTTGGCTCTCTTTGTAACCCCGTGATGACCTTCATACGTTCGTCTTGTTTCGAGAGGCCTATCATGGCTCTAGTTATGTGAGCACATCATTATCCCGTTTCATAATCATGGAGAATCGACATCAAAAGCCCCTGGTGAAAGGACATGAACCATACGGGGTTCGTGCACTCTGTTACAGTAGATCCCACCACATGAAGTTCCTTTAAGACCTTTTGGTGCAACGAGGACAAAAAGGATTTGATAAAAGAGAGGACATGAAGCAATCTTTTATTTGTTGCAAAGTTAGGCCCGGTCGTTACTGATAGCAAGCTTACCAAGAGCAAGATCTAAAAAGAAATGACAAAAAAAAGAAAAAACCCTGAAAGAAAATACATGCTTTTGTATTGAACAAAGCTTAGCCAGCAATTAGGTGAGTGGGAGGACCTTGAATTATACAAAGAATAGTTCGGTACTCCCGGGCCTGAACCAGTCTTCACTAACTTGGTGAGAGTCGAATATTCGTGCGTGTTACTTTTAGAAGCAGATTGTTATCTCACAGATGCACAGAATAACTTCATATGAAAATGAGGTGACAACAAGGGGCAGCTAACTTCATCTAAAAGACTACTGCCTTGCTAGTCTTCAAAGCCACTCCAACCTTCATTAGAATGCACAACCTATGAACAGGAGATAACAGCAGCAACGCTGTGGGACTGAAACATGGACTCTAGATGCATCGCAAAAGCTCGGAGGACAATAATGAAGCAGGGAAAATGCTTTCTTGATGAAAAGGATACTAAAGGACATTTGACTGAATATATTCCACGTGTGATCATCTAAGAACTTTTACATAGATATAGCAAATAGAATCATAGCTATTGCCCCCCTTTGCTGCTGTTTTCAGATGCATACTCAATAAGCCTCAGGGCTTGATTAAATTCGGTGTTACGAAACCAATGACAAGGGACCAAAAACTGATTCTTGTCTCAGATGTCTCTAACAGTTATATGGTGCTTAACTAATGGAATGAGCAGTTGCAGCCTCTACTTCTAAATGTCAGCACTCAAAACAGTGATAACAAAATTCAAGGGAAAGCCAGAAGGTGACCCAGTGAAGACAATTTGTGCCCACTAGAAGGGAAACCAATGTTAAGGACATCGAAACCATGGTAAATGTGATATTTTCCTCAGAATAAATCATAATTGAAGAAGTTCTGTCTTCCAAACATCAATTGACTAATAAATAACAGCAGTGGGCTTTAGTCTACAATTACTGTTCACATGTACCAAGATCACATAAGACTGGATAAATTATAGGAAGGCCCTATTAAGCACCGCATAGCACCATATGACTGCAAACTCAGACAAAACATGCACGAAAGACAGCCACGGATCTGACTAGCAGTAAACTTGGAGAAAACCAAAATAATGGGCTAGTGCAGTTTTCTGTACCCAAAATCAACGACTAACTTCCACTATACAGCCGAGCCGTCTCGACTCATCCTTTGAACAATCAACCATCCCCGCTTCCAAAACACCGAGTGCACAACTGTGCAGGAATGACTGAACATGTGCACATTGGTGTATGTCTTAAATGCAATTTTGATCATCATAAAAGGCTTATATGGAGAAGGAAAAACTTGCATATTGAGAACCCTATCCCAAGAATAAGAAGACGTTTCAAGTGGCATCAAAGTTGCTCTCACCTTGATTCTTAGGTTTGTTGTATCATCGCCACCTCCTACTTTACTATATCTGTGTCGTCACCATCAGACGCTAAGAAGTAAATGGTACCAACCATCATAGTGCTCATTTTAAATAGTCCTCATTTGGTTTCTTCTAAGAAAGTCCCTATCCGCCACAGAATTGAGCAGCGAATTCCGGAAAGAGAGTTTCCCAGAATTTTCTGGTGAGCCTCTGTAAGCATTTCACAACATGCTATCTGGGAGAAACTCTAAATTTTTAAGGGTTGGAGTAGTGGCTTACACTCTCGACATAATTATGTTTTCTGCTGATTAGTTTCTCTTTCTCCACTCTGGCAGAGACCAGGACAGACACAGAAGAAAACTTTTGCAACTTGATAAAATGTACAGGTACCCAATTGTCTATGCAAATTTCAGGTGCCATCACCAGAGTGCATCTTTGCTCTAACTTCAATGACTTCAATGCTATACATTCAACATAATAAACTGCTTATCTGGAGATGAAGCTCATACTAGTATAGCTGCGCTCTTTAAGGACAACCATATAAATTAGTCACAAGTTGATCTCTGTATGACCTTAACTAGAAGCATCTTTAAATGTCTCTTTCATATCCAATCATGTAAGAATGGTACAAAAGGAAAGAATGAATTGAAAGTAGAAAAGAACTTGCAAGGAAAAGATGAAACTAACGAAATTCATTAAAAATAAACTGAGCTAATAATTTCTGTCCCTACAGCTTCCAGTCAATATACCTCACCTTGTTATTTAATCTAAAAAGGCGAGACTAATAAACTGACCTTCAAACTAGCAGAAATTTTTTAAAGATTCTACTAAGTTGAAGGCAGCAACCATTTTACATCCCAAGCATATTCCCAATGAATTATCTTGAAGACTTACCTGATAGACACCTCCCACAGGTAACAAGCTTCAACAGTGCGTGTGGCCTCCTTGTTCTAATTTTCAAGCGAGAAAGCTGCAAATGCGACAGATGAGTAACTCAATAAGCTAATGTACCTTCAGTTAAAACTAAAGCACCAGCAGCGTGTTCCACCCATGAGCAAGACTAGTAACTCTAGTAACTTGATCACCTTGATTATATATCTTGTTTGAACCAGGAGCAAAAAGATGGAAATCTTAAATAAAGAAGATACTACTCATAGACAGATAGACGGTTCACAATACTATGAGAAAGTAATCATATGAGTGTGGAAACATTACATCATAAAATTTGCCGACTACAGAGACTCATATCACAGAGATCGGTTGCTCCATTTAATGATCACACTCCATACTGCAGGTTTGCCTCAGAGGATTCGCTGGTAGTAATGATCACATTATTATATTAGAGCTTTTTTTTATTTGATAAGGTAGTTATTTATTTGCTCATGAGCTAAAAAAAAAGTGGAGAACTGGTCCCCAGTCCCACTACAAGTTCCAGTTTTCTTCGATACAGAATTACGTCTCCACTCCAACAGCCAAACTCATCATGGCAAATCCAACAATCCTACTCGCGATTACAAACAGCAAATTGCAACAATCCATAACCCAATAAGTATATGCTCAAAAACTATATTTCAGCCAGAACATAATCTCGATAAAGGTCATTAATATTCCTGCTTTTTATGCCATTTCACCGCTCAAATCTACGATTGGCAGTAATTCTCACTATTTTGAGTATGCTAAAAACAGAAGCTTAAATGATGCGTATTGGTCAAAGATAAACAGCCACCGCATGTGGAACAAATTGATGACCTTCTGAAGCTCCAGAACTACAAGTTGAAACTCTAAATATGTGCAAAGACCATGGTTGTCCAGAGAAATTCACTAATTGAGTTGGGATACCAAATTTGTAACCAATACCTGACCTAAAAAAAAAAAGGTGCTGATATTGTTTTCATGAAGGGTGGAGGAGACTATCCAAGAAATGTGAAATGCAGTGAAGAATTTGGCTTTACAATTATTGAAGCTTGCATTTATCTGGGAAACTTGATCAAACAAAGGGTTCAAGCTTGCACTAAGATTTCCAAAGAGAATTAAATAAAACAAAAAGATAAAGTTTACAAGAGTAGGTATGAATATTAAGGAATCCTAGCTGAACAGCCTGGAATCTGATCAATTGACTAGCCTATTTTCAGTCCGGGCTTTTGGATTTGCTTTTAAACCGCGTCTTTACCTTCTATTAATATTTGCAGTAAGTGTTAAAAATACAAGGTACTTAATGACAATTAAGTTAGGATAGTTTCCATTTATCTACTACCCAGTGGCATCTCAGTCATACTCTCTTGAAGATATAAATAAAATGAACAATATATGAGAATCCCAAATACTGAAGAGATCTGATGTTTAATAACCCCACCATCAAAGGAAATACAAACAGTCAAGTCTATCAATCATTACCTTTTTACGAGTTGCTTTAGATGTCCTCCAGCAAAGCAAATTTCTTGACCTAGGTTCAAGTCTCCTGCAATGTCAAGAAATCATGTTATCCCATTAATCAACAATATAGCAACAATAATATATTAGTTGCAGCCGTTATACTCCCAACTATACATTTTATCAAACAGATCCATATGCAACTTCAATCAGAACATTGCCATTTGAAACTGCATTTTCCTTGAAAGGCATATGAAATGAACCACTCATTTAAGTTTCTACTTTTAAATAGTTTTGGCAAAAGGCTTCAAATCTAACGTACATTCTATTCCGGCAACTGGGACATAGAAGTACATCCTTCTTGGCAATTTCATGTTTTTTTGTTTTTCAAATACATAATCCAAACGTACATCCTATTCTGGCAACTGTGAATCCAGCAACAGAAACGGATAAATTTGAAAACAGACTTAAATCAGGGAAAAAGATAAAAATACATTTTCTCTGAACATAAAAGAAGGACAACACTCACAGATTCTCTTGTTCAAGCTTTTCGGCGATAGAAACTGCTTTCCGTCTCGACCAGCTACTATGCTGTGAGCATCCTTCAGCTTGCTGTATTACATGTGCAAGGGACACCTTGCTTCTCACAATGCTCCTGCTTGGGTTCCTTTCACTAGATTTTACTCTTTCGTGGAAGGAAGGTGCCGAATTCATGTGGGAAGCTACTTCTGAGCCTCTTTGATCAAACTTGGCATTGTTATTGACGTGCTCATTTTGCTTAAGCTCCATAGAGGAAGCTTCTAGTTCAACTATTTCACTTTTACCCATTTCAAGATGGGGCTGTCCTCTGATGCCAGTGGAGTCTCTGATCTGAGCTGAACCGTTTGTGGGTGCAGGTAAGCTTAGGGGGGCATTAACTCCAGCTGCTCTATCTTTATTTGGCTCACATCTAATTTCGATTGTCACTGGTGATGCAAGCGCAGACTCAAATGCTTGCAAGATGTGGCGCCCAAATTTTTCTGCCGTATTTTTTGTCAGATGTGAACTGAACATCAACTGCACGGTTGGAGCTGCAAAATTGCCATGAAAAGGCAATATAATTAACTTAGCAGTACAGCTAGAAAACGTAGAATTTTTTTTTTTTTTGGTGCTAATGACTATATCCTGCTTATGAATGTCTTTATTTCATGGGAGGAAATTTGCGCATCTTAAGGAATCCACCTAGTATTTGAAAGTGCACCAAAACAAATAAAGTATCTAGCATTTATGACAAATTTTGAACCAAAACACTACACCTTATGTCGAAAGGTAACAATCAGTTGAGTAAAATCTGCTGAACTATTTTGAAAAGTGTAGCAACCTTTCCATGTGGCATAAAGAAAAGCAGGATTTGAACTTTGATAGGATAACATATCTTAATATTCATAAAAGAGATTTATGTCAATGTGGATAACATTTATTCAACTTGACTAATCCTACATTGGGTAACTGTATCATGAAATGATCATCTATGCCATTTGTACATTCTCAATATCAACCATATCCACATTTACCACCTAGCTTATTCCATAGATAGGGGTAAGGACTATACTAAATCTTGCATCATTGAATTTTCCTTCAAAGGAACAATATAAGGTCACCTGATTTCTTTTGTTTCCATCTTGATCAGTTCTACTGTAAATTTCTCCTTCAAGCCCAGGATTTGTTTCAAATTTCTATCCCCTGACAAAAGACTATAATCACTTCAACTGTCCTTTTCCAATATACTGATCTTAATTATCCAAGACCATGCCCATATTATTCCCTTCTCACCATTAAACATCCCTTTCTCTTTGTAGAACATTTACTCAAAAACCTCATTCTTCATGAAAATTAGCCTATTGCAGTGAAACTTGATCATTATCTTATTTTGCAATAAAGCCTCCGTTCCTTCAGGTAAATATCAGACCATATGGCATATGACTTCTTGATCACTCTATATCTGTCAATATCCCCCCCCCCCCCCACCACATTTGCATAGTTGCTTCATCTATTCAAATAATTTAAGCTTACGCTGAGTTATTATGGCACTTCTCCTAGCATGTAATAAGAGTCCCTCCATGTTTTAGACAACAAGTTGATGAACTCATGCTGTTGCGCAGCCCAGAAAAAAAAAAAAAAACCTCACTCGTTCTTCTTATGGTCCAGAAAAGTAGCATGCTGCACCGTAGCATAAATCTTTGACAAGTGATCAATCAGTAAATCGTGTTTCCTTCAGGTATGTATCTACCTCCTTTCTTGTTATTTTCTTGTGAGTATTTATTACTCATGTCTATTAATTTTCCTGAAGTCTATCTCGCACAAGCAATATCCTCCCCTTTCCAGCCTAGGCTAATTTGCACTCTTGCTTCATCCGTGGCAATAGGCCAGTGAAATAAGAAACTCACTCATTCTTCTTGTGGTCTGGAAGAGTAACAAATTGCACCATGGCATACATCTTTGACAGCTGATCAATTAGTAAATCGTGTTTTCTTCAGGTGTATCTCTACATCATCATCTCGTCACTTTCTTGTGAGTACTTATTACTCATCAACATCAATTTTCTTCATAGTTATTTATGATATTTTCATACAAGACAGTTTATTTCTATATCACTATTCACGTAGGTCCTCTCAACTCTTCTATCAAAACCTTGACAGCAGATGGACATCAAATACAAAAAAAAAAAAAAACCCTAAACCTCTTCTTGTAAAATACCTACAAGAACTCCTTGGTGTTTTTTATTCTAAATCTCACTCCAGCTGTTTCATTAACCAAGTCAAAACAGGATAAATTTTCTCTAGCTGCTTAGCAAGGCAATACTTTGATGATTCATTATGCTCGCCACTATTTGCAAAGTTCTACTCAAATACTACTTTTACTATCCCAGATGTAAGATCTCCACTTGCTGAAAAGAAAGTACATCAACTATAAACTTACTTAAAGCTTGAAGAAATAGCTCGTCAGGGTCCTTATTCTATTCATCACCACCTCATCACCCATATATCCTCATCTATGATTATGTTTTGAGCCTATGCTTGCAATACAACGTCTGGGTTTACAGCATTAATAAAGGTCTAGCCAGATTCCTGAGTGATAGCTCTATTAGAAGATAGTGGGACCTATGACATTTGAACCTCAATCCTTTGCTCTAGAGACTGAGAAATAATCTATATATTGCATGGGAACATCATTTGTTGGGAAATTTATTGTAACTTGATAAAATCAAACTCAACGATTCCTCCATTTATAACAACTGGGTACTTTAAACTAAAGATGCTAAAAACTATGCTTTTCAATTTGAGTATTTCCTGCTCTATCTTTGATTGTCAATTGAGGTGAGACAATTCCTCTCTTTGCATACGTGTTAATAACATATTCTGCTCGTCAACAAATCAATATTGAATAAGCGTACCATTCAAATTACAAATGCAAGTTAAAGGTTGTTAAGATCATTACACCTTTGCAATTTACAGCTGAAAAGCAAAATGGTGTAACTACAGACTCATACCCACAAAATGATCTCCCAATTAATTATGATATACTCAATGGGTGTCCAACTGTAATTTCAACATCCAAAAACAGACATGCACTTAAAAGCAGCTGTTGACCCTATCCAATTGGCTGCCCAATTACAACTCACATTTCACCTTATAGAGTCTAGAATATATTCTAAACTATTAAACATGCTCCAATCCAAACAAAATTTATGTAGGTGAATCTCTGCAATCAATTAATTATCTGAAGTAAATTACACCAATACTCATTTAACTTTGGGGTGACTTACTCTCAAACCGCTGACTTTAATATATTTCAAATGGGTCACTCTACATAGAACTCAAAGTCTTTTAATAAAGTTCTTCTACCTCTCAAAAAGAAAGATTGAATTAAAAAAAAAATTATAGTAGTATAGTGAGCCAACTAGAGTAACCTAATGGTTCATAACAATTCTAGAGTTCATCTTAGAATATGTTTTTAATTGCAATTAGCAAAAGACTGTACCTGCCCCAAGACTGACTGAAGCTAACTTCCCTTCATGTTTTAGGAACTCCTTTATGCTAGCACTTTGGATTCTCGCAAGTACTTCCAACCATATGTCTTGGACACTCTTATATGTTTTGCCAATAACAGGCCTGCCACTTGTACTTACACCATCGGCATGTGAAGATGCGTGCTGAGGAGCCAGGCCAAACCTACTTTGCCCAGCCATGTCTACTTTAAAACCCTTGCTTCCATTGCTGTCATGAATTTTAAAGGAACTATTAATATTGGCCTTTTGCATTCTATCATTTGCTGAAAAGCCTCTCTTGTTAGTATGCATGACGGCATGTTCACCAGCTTGCCCAACTGTCTCTCTAAAGCCTATACCATTTGCAGGCAAAGGACTGTGATTAAAGCTTGTCTCTGCTGAAGAATTAGGCAACAGGTACTGTTGATCAGGAGCCAGCTGCAATAATGCGGCAGTCAGCCACGTCAATTTATCATTGGACATCCTCAACTGTTTTTCAGCTTCAGACAAGGTTTTTAAAGCTTGGCGTAGTTTTTCCATGTCTTCTTTGGTTACTGCAATCGATCAGTTTTGTTGTCAGGAACCAAAAAGGGACAAAGACAACTACTTATGAAGCATGTATAAGCATAGGGTACGCAAATTGATGTTAAACATCCTCAATGAAAGATACACCATTGTCCTTCCTGTATACTCCAAGTAAGAGCTTTCAGGTATAAGAAAGTATGGAAAAAGTCGCATTTTATAAGGGAAGCTTCATAGTGGACCAAATACAGTGGGAAGTAAAAAAAAAAAGGAGGTTCATGGATAAGCAATATCTTTCAGAACCTCAATATTGATTACCAGAACAACAAATGAAATTGAAAGGTGGAACAACAAAATGGAAGTTAAAAGCTCTTTTAACTTGGATTAACATAACTTGGATTAACGTCTTAATCTTGTGGTATAAAATCAAATGGATATATTAGTTAAAAAGCAGAAAGGCAACACGGCATGTGAAAAGTTGATCGAATATGTACGACAGTAATGATACATTCTAACTCACACGGCTGTCGTTGAAAAAACTTCCTTCTATGCCTTTCTTTTGTCCAATCATAGCTCCCTGCCAGAATATCTGTGATCACTGTAGCTAGCTGTGACATCAAGGCTAAGGGTTCTACACCAGTTTCCATTATCACCCTCAAATTCTTGACAGTGTTAACTGTGTCCGCTGATAATGCCAAATCAAGAAGATCAACCAATTTCTCATCACAGATGAGTCCAACCTGAGAAATTTTAGATAAAATGAATAAGAAAGCAGCCTACCACAGCTACTTTACAAGAAAAGTAATTGAGGGCTTATTAAGACTCACAATTCTTGTGAATGCACCGTAAACTGTTCGAATCATAGTTATTATATATCTTGTAGAAGTTTACTCATGTCATATCTTAGGGGGAAGGGAGATGGAAATCCTTCTAGTCGAATTTCTTCTTTTTTTTCTTCAAAATGGCCTCTTCGGAGGAACCAAACCAGCAGTCTTCCCTTGAGACAACAGACAGAAGTTTGTTGGCCTGATACAATTTGAATTTGTCTACACAGTGCAAAAGTGCATATTCTTTCATTTTTTTCCACCTTATAATGCGTTCTATAATAACTTTTATTGCAGAGTTTAACAAAATTACTGATCATTTTAAATTACTCAATTCTTCTCAACATTTTCAATAAACTGGATAGTGTTCAAGAACAATCCATAGACAGGTTTGTGAAAATATTCAAGGTTTCTTTGGGAAAATCAATTCCACCATAAAGACAGCCATAAACTGCTTTTCTAAAAATTTAGAATGTGGATGTAATCAGATCAAACATACCAGAAGTACCACTAACCCCTACCAAAATTTTCAAAGATATACTGCAGTTTTACCCAATTGAACAGTCCCTTCTAAACCTTAAAAATGCCATTAGAAATAGTAGGATTAATTATTCCATGCCGAACACCTCAACCTTTCAAAATGTACAGTTATTGATTTACTTACAATTTTCTTTGCATGTTCTTCTTTTTAAATAATGTCTTCTGGAGGGAAAGCAAAAGGTATTTCTTTTAAGCAAAAACAATACCACTACAATCGCAACTCCGTAATCGATGCTTCGCATTAATCAAGCAAGAACATCAAGCATATACAAACAGCCTTTTTATGAATCTTTTGCATTTAAATCAGAATTCAGATGAGCACTACAAGGATAATTGATGCCTTGATTTATCCGATAATACACATAAATTTTCCCCATATTCTACAAACATTTGATTGTGGATGTTGTACTGAGAACGTCTCTTAACTCTAAAAAATTACAGAGTAAATCACGAAAAGGGCATTGGACTATCTTTGGAATGTTTCCACCAGAAAACAAATCTCCACTTCTATGAAGTTTTGCTCCATAACAACCAGTCAATTGACATAGAATGTTGACCAAATCCTCAAAACAAATTTTAGGGCATGATCCAGTTCTTTGAACAGCATATCATATACAAGAAAGAGGCACGAAAACTGGGAAAATTTTGAGACAACAGCAACTTATTTGAAGGTTCAAACTATTAGATAAAGGCAAGGTTTAACAGTCCCTCTCACATAAGCTTTGGCCAAAAATCAAGTGTTGAAATTGATCTAAAACAGGGGTCAAAGGAGGGGGGGGGCTAATATTAAAACACAATCTAGGACCTTTAGCACTTATATTAGGTCGAAGTTGCAGGGATATTGCCCATTATTTAAATGAACAAATAAAAGCAGCATTTGCTATTTAAACCCCAACAAAATGGAGGCCACACCATCAAAACCTCTAGAAACGTTAATGAATTATAATGCTCACATTGATCACTAATTAAGGCATCATGTAGAGGCAGAAAGAATTTTCATACAGAGAGCTACAGAGTTAATTTATGCTAAGCAGTGAATGGTATGAAATTTCTAACAATATCATTTATCAGTTGCATAAAAAAGGTAGCTCACCAGTTCCTGGACAAGCATGACAGAGATCCGCTGCCCAAGCAAACTTAATTGCTCTAGAGTCATCAGTGCATCCCTTAGTGAACCGTCTGATCGTGATGCAATGAGCTTCAGAGCATCAGCATCAATTTCTAAATCCTCTTTCGATGAGATCCATTGCAGAGTATATATGATATCAGCATCTTTAATCTTCGGAAAGAAGAACTTCTGGCACCTAGATATTATCACATGAGGCAAAACATCAAGACTTGAAGAGACAAGAATGAGCACCAGCCGCCTGGGTGCCCGATCAATGACCTTTGATATAGCACTCCAGCAATCAGAAGACAGAGTATCACAGTCGTCAAAAATGAACACTCTGTATGCTGAAGGCAGCTTTGACGCAATCATGCTGTCCAGGAGGTCCATAATGCTCTCAAAATCAAGATTACTAACAGGACCAACTTCCCTTATATTTCGACTTTTTCCAATATCATGAGCAATACAGGAACTGCAATACCCACAAGGTTTTTGATGCTCTGAGGATTGGCAATTCAAAGCTCTAGCAAATATACGAGCACAGGAGGTTTTTCCAGTGCCATGAGGTCCATAAAACACATACAGTAAGCCAATCTTTCGTCTATTAACAGCATTAGAGAGAGCTTGCACCACCAGATTCTGTCCAACAAGATCTCGGAAAGCTTGAGGCTTGTACTTTTGGGTCAGATTTTGGTGCCGACGCTGCTGTTGTCTCGGCCTGCTTCGGTTGCCTGATCTAGCTTCCGAAGCAAGGTCAGAATCCACATCATGCTTCAGCAGATGATCAGCAAAAATGCCTAACTCTCCGGAATAATCATGTCCCCTATCAACATTTTCAGTGCTGTCCTGTGACCCAATGAGTAGAGGCAATGCTTCTGCGTTGGATTTCATGGATGAGCTTGCACTGTCCAAATCCACTGGAATGTTAGCAAGACCTCTCCTCCGAGAAGCCGGACTCCCTTTCTTATCTGACAAGCCACAAGACAAGCTCCTTCCTGCCATGTCAAGAAATGTTCTGCCTCTGTCATGTATTCTTGACCAGTTCCATGGGATCCCACACCCATTCCTTGGAGCTCTAGTGACATTTGGCCCCCCATAATCTTCTTCTTCCTCCTCCAAGTAGTGCGTTGGGCGCACAGAATCGTGAGCTAGAGAATTTGAAGCCACAGACATTTCATTATGAACTACAGTATCTCTGGAAGCTACCGCAGCACGACTTCTTTTAGCCCCACGGAACTTGCGCCTTTTTACCCTATTAGAAGTGCTACTGTATTTGCGAGCACCATTTTCAGGTTCCCTGCTAAATTTCTCCATTCTCGAACTTCTCCCTTGAGGATGAATGTTAGAAGATGCCAAATCATCACTATCTATCCTAACATCTTTCAACTGCTCAGATAGGGTCTTGACTTGAGAATCTTGAACACGTTTTCCCTTTTCCCTGTACTTCCTTTCTCTAGAGTCAGATTTCCCGGAGAAAAAGTCACGGATAGATTCATTTCCATCCATACCTAGTATAGTATCCTCATTCTTACCGCCAAAATCTTCTCTACTGCTTTTCCGAACATTTTCTCTCCTAATTCTTCTAGAATCACGCAATTCACTCTTGCTACTCTGCTCACTAACTACCGGCGCCACACTGTGAGGTTCAATATCCTCTCCAAAATCAACGTTTGATGACGTTAAACCAGCAAACTGCGGCGAGCTCCCTGATAACCTCCTTCCTTGCCTCGGCCGCTCAATGCCAACTGACCTTCTTCCTTCCTGAATTGTATCCGTTCCACCATGCCTGGTGTGAAGGTCGGCCACAGAAGGAGAATGCCATGAGGGAGGACTAGCAGATGGGTCCCTGAGAGATCGCGACCTCTGAAGGACAATGAGATCTCTCATCAAAGACCTGTCGGCCAACATGGGGCTGTGCTTGTGCATATGGTTCTTCAGATGAATGCAGTTCGTCAAATGGATGTGGTTCCGTAGATGGTCGCTTATATCACCATTCACATCCTTAAGGATCCTATTTCGGACGGCCCTGGTCATCGTAAGAACATTAATGCCCCCAAGGCAGAGTATCTCGGTTAATAAGGAAACAAATCGCAGGATATCGCATTCTATGAAGTTCAAAATTTGTGGCAGATCCTGCAGAACATCGAAAGTTTGTTCAAACCATCACGAAAACCCCGCCAAACAAAGCCGGAGTTCGTCAACTTACCATCTCCCCGTCATAAACGGGACTCTCATTTCCACAACGTCTCTCTTTTTCCTAGTCAGAGCCCCCAACTCCTTCCGGATTCCGCTAAAGTTCGCCAAGTACTTTTCGCATGGATAACCGGTCCCTTCTCGAAGTCACGGACTCGGACGAAACACATAAATGAGATGCACCGTCTCTTGATTTTTCAATTCAATCCCAAAAAAGACAGGAGCTTTAATGCTTCTCAGACCACTTGGCTTTCAGGGTGCACAAGCTCAACACACACTCGAAAGCCTGAGCTTCTTTCTTACCCCACACGAAAAACGGCGGACACCCCCGAACTCCTTCCACCTTCCGCAACCGGTAATCTATCTCCAATCCCCCGCTTCCAGAACCCTAAAAGAGATCCAACTACATCCACGCCGCAAGAAAAGGAAACAAGACGGCAGAAGAAAGGAGGAGAATCAAAGGGCTCGAGATGCGAAAGAAACAATGCAGCGACCACTGACAGCGCAAAAGGGTATTGGCGGAAAAGGACGGGGGAAAAGAGACCGAAGACGCTCCAATCACCTGAACTGAATCACGAAAAGGCGAAACCAAACCAACCCGGATCGCGAACTTTACATTAGCTTCACGAGGCTTCGTCGTCGTCGTCAACCCCCGAAACAACTTGATGAAGCTCAGACCCAACAACGAATGATTGCCCGAGAGTTATTAAGAGAGAGAGAGAGCGACAACCTCTGTTCTACAGAAGAGAGAGAGAGAGAGGGAGAGAGAGATGAGCCAGAGCCCAGAGGTGGACTGGAGTGGAGTGAGATCCGTTGCAACTCTATCGGACAAGAAGACGACTGTGCGAATTGCAATTTTAGGCGGTGCTGTCCGTTTGTTTCGATTTTGCAGAGTATTCCTTCTTCTTTTTTCCTAACTTCTCTTTATTTATCTCGAAAAATAAATATCATAAAAAAATATTCATAAACTACGTTCATTACGACAAAAATACTAAAAACTCAATACCCGAAACTTTTTTATTATACCGTGAATCGAACTAAAATACAATTGTACATGCAATATATGTATAAAAATTGGGTAATTTTTAATTAACTTAAAATGCTAATAATTATAGTTTCGAACTATTAACAATCAGATAAGAAAAAGACTATTAACCAATACAGTTATTTATGATTGGATATACAAATTGGGGCATTAGTATTTTTTGTAATGTATAAAAAAATTGGGTATTTAATATTATAATATGTATAATTCAAAAAAAATTTGTCGTGTTTGATCATGAATAAATTCGACCCGCTACTTACATTTATCCAAAAAAAAAATTCGACCCGAGTTAATATCTTGCATTTTGGATTTTTCTTCCTCTCGAGAAAAATTTGAAGAAAGGAAAAAAGCAAAAAAAAAGTTTGACTGCTCATTCGTCCCGAGCGTTCAAAAAATACACAGCAATGATTCGGAAGTCGACGATGATGTCAGAACGGGGGAGGGGACCGAAAAGTCCTGCTCTTTTTTACTAGTTTTTGCAAGGGAAATAAAAAGTTGCCGTTGCTCTATGGGGCCGGTTTTGATTGGGTGCGTGCCGGTCCACGTTTGGAAATCCTGGGCTGACGTTTTTGCTTCCGGGTGATGTTGTGTACGTTACCTCAAGACCCAACCAAAACCGTTCATTTTTTTTTCAAAAAAAATTTAGGATTATGAAAAATTGGTTCTTATGACAGTTATTTGCCAAGAAAAGAGATAAAAGAAAAAACCAATTCCATTGAAGATCAATTGGTGGTGTCACCTATTGCTCAAAACATCGCATTGTTCTCAATGCTCGAAGAAGATTATTGTTCCTTAAGAATGACTAATCTCACAACATGTGATTTCATCGATCATGCTTAATGAGACTACATAACGATCATCTTATGGTGGACAAATCTATTTACACGAGTATGCTGGAGAAGAAAATGCACTGCAATCCACGTGAGTCTCTTCTACAGAGAAAGTAAAATAAAATAAAATAAAACTTTGGATAAAATTATACTTCAACCTTGAACTTGCATGTCATTTGCTAACAGGTATCGCGAGTTTGAATGACACGGTATAATGAGATGGATAAAATAGCTTCTTAGAAATTGAATTCAAATCGCAATTCCTTAGCACTTCCCAAACTTATCTTTGCTTCTTCTTTTCAGTGTGTCAAATCTTCGTCTTCCCTAAGTAAACCAATTCTCTACTCTTTCTTAAAAAGTTAACGATGTGCGTGTTTGATAGGAAATTCAAAATATTGAAGATATATTTTCGAATAATAATTGCTTATATCCCTTATAAAGAGGAATAAAAAATATTTGTACCACCTATAAAAATAGTTAGGCATAAATTATTATCGACCATAAAAGTATTTTTTTTATTGTCGAATCTTTCTATACGATCAATCATTTTTTTAAAAGAATAATTCGAATTTCGAATTTTCAGTTAAACTCGCGATTCTTCTTATTGCATTGCTTTGATTGAAAAAATCACAAAGATCAAGATAAATCCAGAGTTTTCTTTTTATTGGGGGAAAAATCGTGGCTTTGAATAGAATTAATTTTGGCAAATTCGTGGAATTTTTCGTTCTTTTAACGGGTCTTTAGAAAGGGAAAGGACTACTCAGTCACACGTCAGCATGGCCTCCGGACCCGACCATCGATGCCGAGTCACGTGCGCGCCTCCCCCCTTCAGGCAGTGCGAATCATTTGTTTGACGTCGAAAGATGCTCCCCTATTGCTTGTCTTCATGACCGAAGGCGCCGTTCCCCTGCTCCTCGGACCACCGCAAGAGTCTTACACTTCTCTGTTTTTTTCAATAATTTCGTTGACTATCCAACGAGAGTTTTCGGAGACGGTTTGTCAACTGTATTTGATTTTAGAATGGCATTGATCTGGCGTGCATTGAGGACCAATAGAGAGAGAGAGTCGATGTACCGAAACTTATAGGGCTTTCTCTCGATTTGTATGTTCGATAACTGCTCCCGTAGCAATCTTTAACAAAATAATAATCTAAATAAATCAATATGCGAACAAATCGATTTGTGCGTACATGAATACGGGCGAATTGAAAGCTGTAATATCTCACATTATCTCGAAAAACTGCTAAGTATACTGTGTATTTTTTGCAAACTCTTGAGTGGGGGTAAGCAACTTAGACCGCTAGAATCAGGAACTGGATTGATCGCTATAATTGGGAACCAGACCAGATTAGAAGTGTCAATCAAATTCCCGGTTCTCCAAAGTGGAATCAGTGTCCTAGCGGTTCGGTTTCACTGGTTCCTAGAAAGGACAGACCGGATTAGTTAAATTTTTTTACATTTTATTAAAGATAAAGATATAAAAAAGTAAAAAAAAAACTCAATTTAAATTTTTAAAGTTTTAATCTTTAGCCAACTTTACCATTTTTTTCTTAAAAATAAGTAAAGAAATTCATTTTTTTTAGAACTTTTCCTGTTTCCAACCGGTCCATTAGATTTTCTAGGAACCAGACCGATCCAATTAAGTCAGGTTCAGGACTTAGGGAGTCTGGTCCATGGTTCTAGAGATCCGGGATTGGTCCTATCAGTCAGATTTCCGGTTCCGGGGAGAGAATTGGATCACCCTAGACCATACACACCCCTACTCTCGAGATTGATTAATGCTCGGCAAATAAAACAACATAGGTGGGAAACTATGTGTAAGCTGCATGTTGACGAATTTCATGTCAACGACGATCCTTTATTTAATTTCGCTCCTTATAAAAATCACTATCGCAATTGTTTTTTTATCACATAATTTATTAATAAATATTGTCGCGATATGTTTGATTTTTTATGGTATACATTTTCTTTCTACACTTACTTACATTCGAAGGTTGACTAAAAAGCATCACTACTTTTATCTCTTTCTATCTAAATGTAGGAACTTTATTAAAATAAATTGGGCCGCTTTTGATTTTATGTTTTCTATCCTTTGTTTTTTTGTTCACTAAACGTCGCCACTTAATTGGATAATCCTGTTGGTAAAACAATGTTGATAATATAAGATGGTCCCCAAAACGCCCTTCATCGAATCTCAGTGGACCCTTCTCAAATCTGGTCAAGACCAAAGTTGTGTTAATCATAATACTTTAATCTACTATCAAGTCAAACCGAATATTCATTGATGTGACTTAGAGCATAGTTTTCTTTAAAAAAAAAAAACCTACTAATCGGTGATGAAGGAGAACATGGCCCTTCTGGGAAGCCTGATTTGCGCCGTGCCGAAAGGAAATCCCTTGAATTGGGTAAAGGAGACGTGAGGACTTAAACTCGATACTACTTGTTATGATATCAATTAAAATGGTGGTTTGTATTTAATTTCTTCTAAAGCTTGAAATATTGAACACAACTTTTAATATATCGTATATTTTGACACTCGTATAAAATATTGTTACATTGAGGTGCGCTGCCACGAATGAACCCGGGAAAATCAGGAATGTGGACCCACATCAAGAACTTCACATGTGTACCAGAACAACGAGAACTGAAGATTTATACGCTAGGACGAGATTACGAGCCCTAGTGTCTTAATTAGATTAATATGTTCCCCCAAGATTTTGATACATATGAATCTGCTTCACGGTGAAGGAACAGGAGACTGCTGCTAAGTTGGTCAATTCGACTTGAGAAAGAAATTACCAATCCTGTGAATTGGAGAATAATATCTTTTCTCCTCTTTGCTGGGAGGTCGGCCTCAGAACAAAGTCGATACGAAAGAGCCAACCATGAAAAACACACGAAATATTCTGTTTGGCGGATTTGGCAGGTGATGGACTGGCCTTTCATGGAAATCCTCTGCCAGTCTGAATTATCAATTGTTTCTTTCCCCAGTGGCTCGAGGAGTCAAGACATTGACAGGAACTGTGTCCAAATGGAATCTGTGACCAAGTATCCAATGTTGGGTCCATTTTGAGCCAATCTTTTTATCCATTAATAACGGTGACAAGTTGCAAAGTAAAAATATGAATAATTCCATTTATTTGAGAAAAATAATTTAGTTCACAACCCTCGAAACCTCGCTAGATCGAGCAATGGCTTCAATTCTGTATGGTTTAATTATAACTAAATTATATCGATACTACGAAGTATAGTGATTTTTGTGTTTGGCTACAATTATTTCAAAACTATGGCATCTCTAAATTGGGCAAAAGAGTATTTCAAAAAGTACTATAAGCTTCATCTTTTTTGGGGTCGAAAAACAGATTTATTATAATGAGAGTTGCTGTAACTTTGAAAAATTGTTCCCTAAACACTTTATAAAAGCCGTAGTAGCCATTTTCACAAATTAAAGTTGTCGAGAGGAGGTTATACCAAATGACTTCTTGTTCTAGTCAATTTGACAAATAATAAATAATGCAAGGAAGGTCGCGCGCCCCAAGGAAGGTGAAAAAAAAAAACATTTCTCATTAACCATCGTATATTCGTTACAATTGGCCATGTGTTTATATCGTTGGAATGCCTAAGATTTACTTTGTCACATGATAATTGCTATATATCAAGCATCGGGCACATCTACTTCCATCAGCTTTGGCTGTTCTTGCCCTTAAGACGCACTCTCAGTGCTTGAACTGTAGACTCAAAACCGATCCGGATCACAAGTACCACATTTTGCTACGATCGAACAAACCCTAATAACAACACAACGCCTGATGAAGGTGAAGAATCGGTGGCAAAGATGGAGAATGGCTTGAGCTAAGCCAGGCTCATGAACGGGGAGCAGCAACTACACTTCCCCCTGGTGGTTGAGAAACAAAAGCAACACCGTGAGATGATTAATGAAAAATATAAGAGACAAAGGAGGCGGTGCGACCTGTGAAGGGGGGCTTTTGAGTTGTCAAATGCTCGCTTATTAAAAGCTTCTGAATGAAAGAGTAGATGGGTCTTGCTGAGACACGGCGTAGGGTTGAATTGCTCTCTTTCTCTCTCGGAGCTAAAAACAAATGTGTTTTTGCATAAACTTTTTAATATGCAATCTTTTTGAAGCAAGAAGTAAGATAGGGTCAATTACAAGGTTGGCAATTAGACTTAATCAACCCCGCGAGATACTTTTAATGCTTCTTATTCTATTAGTATTAAGATCTTACAATGTGTATGTGTTGTTGAAACTTATCGATCGACTGTATTTATGTGAAGAGTACTATTTTATATGTTATGAACCATTCAAATTACTCCTAAGAGTTAACCTCGGAATGGAGCTAATTCCCACTCGATCTACATATACATGGCTATTAACCTGCGTCATTTTTCCCTCAATCTTTATCTCAATTTAATCATTTTCATTTCCTTCTTTTTTCACTTTTTCTCGGGGGATAATAACATATATGGTCCCACAGGTTTTGGCACAACGTGCACTGTGGTTAAGGAATTTTCAATTTTTTCAATGTGATTCATAAACTTTCAATTTATTCAACGTGGTTCTTAAACTTTCGATATATATTCAAATTAGTTGCTCAATCATATGAAAATACTCAACGTAATCCTTAAACATAAATTAATGAAAGGATTGAACATTTTAATATAATTAAGAGCCTAGTTTGAATATGTACAGAAAGTTTATGGACTATATTCAAAAAACTTAAAGCTTAAGGATAACATAAAATAAATGAAAAGTTGATGGACCAAATTATACATCGATTCTAAAGTTCAAAAACCATTTGTCTCATTTTCTTCTTCTTCTTTTCTTTTTTTAGTTGTTGCTTATGCTCATGTTGATTAGCATGATAAGCATGGATCCATCAAAAGGTGCACAAAATCATTGAATAGTCCCCTATAATAATTGTTCGCATTCCAATCAGAACTAATGATTTAGCCCATTGATCGAATTCTTTATTGAAATTAGAGGGTGGAGGGTATGATTTCGATTCATGAAAGCACACCTCGGTGTCTAGTTCCAAAGGGACAACAGTCTTGATATGCGCATCGATCTCTAGTTTTATCATCATCATCATTAGCTCTTAAGCATGTGGGGTAGTGCAAATCTCTGGTCTTGAGAAAGAGCGGTTAAACGGAATTGTTGTCTTCTAGTGATTATAATTGCACTTGCTTTAATTAATAAAATAGAAGGGCAAATAAATAAATAAAGATTATATGTTGATAACTTAGCTCTTGCAATTGCACCCCAATGCTCCGAAAATCCACGGTTGGCTATAGTGAATAATTAGCAAGTTCGAGTGATGTTCTTATGCTAATTCACTATTAGATGGGTGGCATGTATATTTCGAGTTATTATGCGAGCCGAGCTCGTTCACGTGTCAAAAGTATAAATTATTTTTTTAACTGTTAGTAGACCCTAATAAAATCGGCCTAAGCTCGGTCACGGTCATTTTTTTTTGTTATAGTTAATGCTCTGTTTGTTTTGCGAAAAAATTAAGGATTTGGAAATTTTTTTTCCGAAAAGTGATTGCTTGCATCACTTAGAAAATATAATGCATGAAAAATGTTTTCATTATTCATGAAAATAATTATACATAAATTTTTGTTGGCAATAAAAAATTTTTTGTTTGACTAATTAATTTAAGTGATACGTCTATCATTTTAAGAAAGTATTTTTAAAATCACTTATTTTTACTAGATATATGGAGGCTAAATATTGAAAATGGTGTACCATTAATAAACCACTACAAAAGTCAAACAATAAAAAAAGTGTTTTTGTTTTTGGTTAGTGTACTAGCTAGATAATCTCACTCAAAATAAAAATTTTTTATGGGCCACTAACGAGCCCAAATTAAAAAAGAGACTAACATGGAAATGGGCCAATAATGGACTAACAATCTAAGTAGTCGAACCATTTTTCTGGTCGTTGTTCCACAAAGAGAGTAGATACAGCAATCGCGACTAGCAAAAGATGATCGATGTAGGAGATGACAATTAGCACATATGATCGACATCTTCAAACTTGGACCCATTGAATTAGGTTGTGGCCAAAATTTGTATTTGCTTGCGTGAATACTGATTGAGCGGGATGAACTGATGAGTTCGGAATTGGGCTTGAGAACTGTTCCCTCCAATTCGATGCTCCCCCAGCAGTTGGGTGGTCTTTGAAATGTCTTCACAGCTCAAGACGGGAATTCCTGTATCTCCTCATGGCAATGGAACTCCACAGCTCAAAGAAGATGATTTTCAAGCCCGCAGAGCAAATGGCATTCCTTTTGTTTTCCGTTGTCTTGTCTCAGACCAATTCTCTCCCTGCTTCATCATCTTCTAAAGGAATCTTGCTCGTGGAAGTTCGCCAAAAGAGTTCAGCCCCGAGAATGTAAATTACCAGCTTGTGTTATAACTAGTCGTAAAAATGATTTCTTTATATGGTTATGCTTTAGAACTGTAGAACACAGTACAAAAATAAAATAGTTGTTCAGCTCTTAATGAATGACAGGGAGAACTACTAAAAAAGTCCTAGCCTATTGCAATTGTGTCAATTTAGTCATAAATCCTACTTTTGTTGGCTTATTGAGTTCGAAACTTTTTGCACTCGATTGTGGCCTGAAATTGCTAGCATTGATGCTAAACATCCTATGTGGAGCTTCACAAATGAATTAATGTGCTTGTCTGTCTTTTGGCAATTTGTCTGTCTGAATATCTAGGCGAAGCTAGTGTGGGTCATGATCCTCCCTGGTGGCTAGCAAGGGCCATGAAGCCCCCCGCCTAGTGATTGGCGAGCTCCATTGACTTTCATCTGCCACAACTTGCCGGCCATAGTGAGAAACGAAAGAAGGAAGGAAAAGAATAAAAGAAATATAAAAAGGAAATTTTAAAAAATGGTAAAATACTAAAAATATGTTAACATCAGTGTCGATAACGTCATGTAGGACGACTGATAATCATGTTAATGATTTTCGGCTAAAATTGGTCGAATGAATTGAATTGACACGAATGTAAAAAATTTAAGATTCAATTGACAAAAAAAGGATTAAAACTAAATTGACACAATTGTAATAAGTGTAAAAGTTTTTTTTTTGGGTAATTTTCCATGAGGAAACAAAACCAATTATATGTCAAAGCAATATGGTAGAATGATCCGTTGGTATTCAATTCTATCAATTTATTTCCCAATAATAATAATCTTGCAAGTCCCTCCATATTGATGTCTACACGCCCGATTGTAGGCTTAGCTCGAGATAAACATAGGTTAAAAGTTGAGGTCACGTCAATGAAAAATATATTTGACGTGAAACATGGGCCATGTTTTAGCCTCTTGCAATGGCAGTTAGTTTTTGACCGAACCACAAAAGCCTCAAATTGAAGTCTCTGTTGTTTTTCTTTGCATCATACTATATTACTGTAACAAGCAATTATGGATCCGACATTCCGAAGTTCGCAATCATCGTTCCCCACATGACATAATCAATGACCCGGTATTATATTAGAGTGCTAGAGAAAATAGAGGCTGGACTATGCAAGCAAGTTTAGAAGGTTAAAGCTAAAAAAGAATGTGTTACATACTTCGACCTCAAAAGAAATTACAAGCAGGAGTCATTGCATGTTTGTATGACAAGTCTAGCTTGCGATGTTTGCTTAAATGTGCGATGGTTGTTATGATCTCGAGTCTTTTCTTAGACGATAGGACAGGGATTGCAGCGGAAAATTCGTCCCGTTTGAGTTTGCCACATTTGAACTAGTGCAATAGGCCGAAGAGAACCTCAAGTGGTGGGCTTAACTTTGGAACAACCGGACTGATATCTTGTGATCGAGAGATGTAGAGAGGCAGAGAGAACAAAAATGGCGGAAGCCGTCGTCGTCAGTATTGCTGGGGAGATTAATTGATAATCAATTTATTATGAAGTGACCCCTCGACTTCTCTTATCGTCAATCCCGAGCTCTGCAGCAACCAAAAGTCACTGGAACAATGTCAAAGCACCAGCAAACTGTGCCATGTTGCCTGATTTCAAAAGCAATCTAGAAAGCTCAACCAAGATGGTTCTTCACGGCTCGGGCATCGTAAGTTTTTAGTCCAGATGGCTTCAATCCCTCTTAGTCTTGGTTCTCGCTTTAGCCAATGCCTTCACGGCTTTGGCATTGTCTCAGGGCATCGATTTCAGTATCCAGAATTTCGATGATAGCAGCATTCAATTCCAAGGCGATGCCTCAGTTTCAAACGACTACATCCAACTTACCAAGGCAGACATTGACCAGTTTCGAACGACTACATCCGACTCATAAATTCCTCTGCTGTCTATGATACAGTTGACATGAGTAGGTATTTGCCGGAGTGGGTGACTTTGGGTTTCTCGGCTGCTACAGGTGTGTCATCCGAGTTGCATACTCTTAAATCATGGGAACTCAGCTCTAATGTGCAAGTGAAAGAACAAGTTGAGGCTCGAAAGAAGAGCAAGTTGTGGCTATGGGTTATCTTAGGTTCAGGTTCTTTAATTTTGCTCATTCTTTTACCAGCCTATATTTGGTTTCATCACCGTTCCAAGTGAAAGAGAACTCACACGAGTGGAGAAGAACACGATCCAGCGATTGGAAAAGAACTGGAGCAAGTGTCGCGGCCCAAGAAATTTTCCTTTATTGTTGGCTCGAACCAGGAGTTATTTGGCTCCTGAATGCTTTCATAATGGCAAGGCAAGGAAGGAACCGGATGTCTATAACATTAAAGTCATACTATTAGAAATAGCTTGTGGGAGAAAAGTCCATGAGCCAGGGTCCGAAGAAGGCCAAGTTCAACTGGTGGACTGCGTTTGGGAGCTGCATGGAACCGGGAGGCTACTTGGTGCAGCAGACTCGAAACCTTCCTAGCGAATTCAATGAAGAGCAACTGGAGTGCTTGATGGTTGTAGGACTATGGTGCTCTCATCCGGACCACACTGCCTATACTTTCGTGAGAGAAGCGTTTAACGTTGTTGACTTTAACCTTCAGCCACCTCTTCTCCCATCGAAATTGCCAGTCCCTCCATGTCCGGTGCCCCATTCGCTGCATCATCGTTTGTTTCGTCCCATGCCACCTCGATTGGCGGCAACGAAATCTCCAACTAGGTAAAGAAATACATCTCAAATAGGTAAGTCTCAAGCAGTGAAAAGAAATCATTGTCGCAGCGTGTTCTTTTTTATAACTTAACCTATTGATACATCTCATTGCAATATGCTTTGAGTGTCAAGTTCATAATAATTTTGATGAGATGATAATAAGGTGTGCCTTTTCTTTTTCACTCCGATTCGAAAAATTGACTTGCGACCTTTATCCCAAGGGTCACTTTGTATAGGGGCTTGAAGTTCATTTTGACAAGAGGCCAAATCGAGATATCAAAAGACGGATTGAATATATCATCTAATGGTAATCTGAATCAATCCATCATTTATAAACTGCACTGGAGTATGGTGCTCGAGCCATCTTTTCCTTATCTTGTGGAGTTTTAAGACACATCTCAAGATACAATGGTACATCTATTGTAACAGGAGAGTACATGGGTTTGCAATTTTGCATCTAGAAACATTTAAGCCCTTTCTTAATGTAACTCTCTTGAGAAAACCCAAGAAGCCTCCTTGAATAGTCTCTTAACTCCAAGCACATAATTTGCTTCATCCATATAATTCATTTCGAAATCAGAGTATAGCCACTCTTTAATGGCGACAATCATCTCCTTCTCATTTCCAACTAACAAAATGTTATCAACATACAAATAAAGGATAATGAAAACTTTCTTTTGACCATTTAATATACACACATGATCTTCATTAGTCATCATAAATCCATTATTGCTGATGGCTTGATAAAACCTCAAATACCGTCGTCGGGATGATTACTTTATGCCATAAATAGATCTTTAAAGCTTGCAAACTTTGTGCTCTTGACCTTTTGCCCCAAAGCCAACTGGTAGATCCACATAGATCTCTTCATCCAATTTCCATTGAAAAATGCAATTTTTATGTCTATTTGTATAGTTCCGAATCTAAAGGTACGACACCAGCTAGAATTAAGTGAATTGAAGCAAACCTCACTATCAATAAGAAGCTTTTTCATAGTCAAAATCCTCTTGTTGGGTATGGCCTTTTAAAGTTAGGCAGGCCTTATAACTCTCAATTGAACCATTTGCTTTACGCTAAACTTTTAGAACCCATTTGTTCAAAATAGTCTTGCGTCTTGGTAGAAGTCTAACCAAATCGGCAAATCCCAAACATTATTTGTTCTGATTGATTCCATTCATCATCTACGGCACTAATCCACTCATTACAAGCATGGGATATAATAGCTTCCTAAACCGTCTGAGGCCCAACATCATGCGATGATTGCGATGTTACCATGAATGCTTCCTCTTTAATCTCCAAATGACGATGATAAATATTTCGACATTGACTTCATTGCAAGTGAGGCTCTTGAGAACCATTGCCCAATGGAACTGATCCACTAATTATTAAGTCAATCCCAACACTGCCCTAGGAGGCGGAGAATTTCTTCCTCTATTAGGCTGTCGAGTGGCCTTTATCTTGTTCTTCTAATTCATAGACCCCAAATTCCCTATTTTCTTCATTTATTCTTGGAAAATCATTGTCTAAGAAATCTACATCTCTTGACTCAATTTTTGGTATACTTTCGTCATGTTTTCAGCTATAAACTTTATATCCTTTTGAATGTTCAGAATATCTTATAACGACATAATTTTTTTTTCTCTAGGGCCCAATTTCACATATTTATGAGAAATATTATGAACAAAAGCTATTTGATCCCCAAGGCCGTAAATTGCCTATGTTAGGTTTTTTCCTGCCCTATAATTCATATTGGGTGGAAGGAATTGATTTACAAGTCAATCGGTTAAGAATGTAGCTAGGTAGTAGGTGGAAGTGCGTCACCCCAATAAGATATAGGAAAGTTTGCTTGTGTCAACATTCATTTAATCATGTCTAATAAGGAATGATTTTCAAAATTATTTTGTTGTGGAGTACCACGATTTGTCAATCCTTAAGGATTCCTTTTTCTTCACATAGTACTTCAAATTGGTCAACTAGATACTTGCATCGACAGTATGTTCTTAAAGCTGCATGCCATGGAATAGAACTAATAGAAACATCATCACTAAAAGTCAATAATGAAAAGGCATAATTATTATACCTAAATAATCCACATTTTAAATCATAAAACCATTCAAGATAAAACCACGTCCATGAAAAAAGTAGTACCTAAATAAAGTTGAACGCTTTTAGATTCAAACACAAACTTAAACCCTAAACTAAGCATGATTGCAACTGAAAAGAGATTTCACTAAACTTCAGGAGCAAACAAAACATCACAAAGAAATAGAGTGTGTCCTCCTCGCAGTTCCAAATTGTAATATTCAATTCCTAGCACTTCACCGCTGGTTCCATTTCCCATGAGAAATATTTTGCATCTAGATTGAATTCGACGGTAATTCCCAAACCTAACTTGGTCTCTCGCTACATGGTTCATTGCTCCTAATTCTACAGTCCATAAAGGAATAGAGCGAGCAACTAAAATTTGACTGCAAACTAAGTAATATATGCAAAAAATAGACTCAAGGAGTACCTTTTTAGACTCGGGGATTTCCTTCTTTGGCTCATTACACTCACAATAAAAGTGTCTTTTTTTTTTTTCTAAAGTTATAACAACTCATCATAATTATGTCCTTTTGCCACCATGCTTGCTCTTTTGTGCTTGGTGAATTTAGCCTTCTTAGGCGCAAGACCCGCCTGGTTAATCCACTCCTTGGGTACTTACGTTTTGGCTTAAATGCTTGACATGAGCTTGACTCCACCGCACAAGTAGAAGCCTTTGGTTTAGCTACCCTTCAGCGCTCAGCCTCAAGTTCAAGATGATGCGAGAGACCAAGAAACGTTTTAATGTTACTGATCCGTCATTTTCATGAACATGTCATCCCAGGTTGCTAGTAGGGATTGGAGCACTGCCAGAATATATTGTTCATCAGTCAGGTTTTGTCCACCAGCCTTAAGTTCACGAATAGGGCTAAGCATAATAGACCGCCTAATTCGGGAACCGCTTGGACCGGACCGGGTTGGCCGGGTTAGTCCGGTCTGGTTCTTCGGGGTCTCGGTCCGGTCCACAGTTCCTAAAAATGGAATCGGTTCCCGGGCGGTTCGGTTACCGGTTCTTGGTAGGACGGGATCAGACCGGACCACCCGGACCGACCACTTGTGTAACAACCCATTTTCTCTCTCCTCCTCTCTCTTTTCTACCAACATACTCCTCTTTCTCCCGTTTCCTTTTCTTCTTTTTCTTTCTTTTCTCTCCCCCTTTCTCTCTTTTCTCCACATTTTTCGCCCAACCCATCTTGTTGGCTTTTCTCCTTTTCTCCCTCTCTTCTTATCTCTTCTATTTACCTACTTCTCTCTCTCCCTTCTTTGTTTGCACGTGAAGGGGGCCCACAACATAGTTCCCTCGCGTTTAATCACTTCTCTCTCTGGCCTGAAGGCGTCCCTTCCTCCTACGTTTTTCTCCTTCTCTGTGTGTGTGTGGCCCGAAGGTGTCCCTTCCTCCTCCGTTTTTCTTCGTCTTCTTTGTTCCGTCGCCTCCATGGTCATTGCTTGAGGGTTCCTGCTCATGGTTTTGCTCTATTTTTATTTTTTTTCCGACCCTATTGGACCGCCCAGGAATCGGAACGGACTAGTCGAACCGATCGTAAGATTAGTCGGTCCAGTCCATGGTCCTAAAAATTGGGAATTGGTTCCATCCGACCGGTTTTCGATTCTGGGGCGGAACCGGATCGTTCTGGACTATGCACAGCCCTACTCACAAATCAAAAAGATATCACCATTAGGTGTTGTCCCTCTTCATTGTGTGGCTGTCAAAACTCATGGTTAACTCATGAGGCTTAGTTGCAGAGATACCACTATATTTTCATTTGTAAGAGCCTCCCACATGCCTTTACCGGTTTGATGCTCCTCAAATTCACCAATCAGGTCATTGCTCATAGTGTTTAATGTGGTGAAGCGTGCACAATATATCTCTAGCGCCAATTTTGGTAGGCTTCATGATCACATCGATGTTGAAGCCTAAATGTAAAAAAAAAAAATTGGTAAATTGTTTATCTTGGCAGAATAACGAGGCTAAGTGTCAACGTAACCTTTTGTAATGTTGATGTAGCACGATAAAATCATCCTTTTCTTTACATTCATATCCTATCACCTTAACAAGCAATTATTCATCAACTCTCTAAAGTTCACAATCATCTTAAGTGTAAGATAAAGAATTGCCCGGCTTTTATGGACCCGGGCCCAGGCACAGAGGACAGCCCACATGTGCCGGGGTCCCCAGATGGATGGACCCGGTCCCCACCTCGATGATTAGATATACGTACTAGAAATATGGGGAAAAACTAGTATATTCAAGGGAAAGTATAGTATAATGATCTAATGGTATTCAATTCGCTCAATCTAGTCCCAACAATAATCTTACAAGTCCCTTCATACGTTAGTGTTGAGAAAATAAAAAAGTATCATTTATATGTAACTAAAGACTAATCCTCTAGAGCACTTATATACTGACCAACAAAGGAAGTCGACAATTTTCAATGGGATTAAATTTTCCAGTGTTTTGCAGCCCAATTCTCTATATTAATTAAATGTGAAGTGTCCCTTAGAGGTTGGTAAACACAGCCCCTTCAGAGATCGTAGTAATACTTGCTATAATTCTCTCTCTTTTAACAAGCTTTGCTATTTTTAATTTCGTCTTTTGGGGTGTAGAGACCGGTCGTCCAGGAAGGCCGCATCGATTTTTATCATTTTCGTTTTTCATTGAACCGTTCCAAGATCGATCGCAAGTCGTTCAAGAACCAGAAGACTTGAGTCATTGTGGGACCACGCCGCGTAAGTATAATATGTGGACGTAACAATGTGAAAGCACCAAAGAACTGTGCTAATTTCGTCTTTTGGGGTCTAGGGACTGGTCGTCCAGGAAGCCCATGAGGATTTTTATCATTTTCGTTTTCGTTGAACATTTTCAAGATCGATGGCAAGTAGGTTGGAAGACTTGAGTGATTGTGGGACCACGCTGCGGACGTATAATATGTGGACATAACAACGTCAGTGCACCAAAGAGCTGTGCTAAGTTCCTCTTCTCCAGAGCTATCATGAAACCTCAACGATGATGGAACTTCACAGCTCAGATATCAGAAGTTTCAAGGTCAGAGAGCTTCGATCACTCTTAGTCTTGGTTCTCTCTCTAGCCATTGCCTTCACTGCTTCGGCATCGTCACAGGGCCTCGATTTCAGCATCCAGACCTTCAACGAAACCGTCATTAAATTCGAAGGGGATGCGAGGCCTGGTTCAAACGGCTGCATCAACCTTACGAAGGCCGGTTACGACCCGATCTCCAATAACAGCGAGGGGTGGGCCACGTACCGCCAGCCGATGCGTCTTTGGGATAAGGCGACCGGGAAATTGGCGGATTTCACCACTCGATTCACCTTCGTCATCAATTCGCTGCAATCACCGTCTTTCGCCGATGGAATGACCTTCTTTCTTGTCCCCAATGGGTCTCAAATCTCAGACGACTCTGTCGGAGGCGGCCGGCTGGCTATTATGAATTCAGACCGCGACCCTTTAAACTCTTCCAAC
Organism: Melaleuca alternifolia; assembly: GCA_019926035.1. NCBI lineage: Eukaryota > Viridiplantae > Streptophyta > Magnoliopsida > Myrtales > Myrtaceae > Melaleuca > Melaleuca alternifolia. Next base: position 1,624,186 of record JAGKPW010002341.1, read on the forward strand.
AGGTTCGTGGCGGTTGAGTTCGACACCTATAGAAATACTGAATTTAGCTTTGACGACCCTGATTGTTCACAAGGTGAACTTGCTGCGCCACATGTTGGTATAGACTTGAATAGGGTCAAATCCTCGGTCTGTAAATGTGTTGATTGGTTCAAAGATAAAATCATGAGCGGCGGGCAGATCAACGTTACGATCACTTACAATTCTAGTACTCAAAATTTGAGCGTTGTCATGGTAGACGCCAATGCCATGGGTACCGGCATAAATTCCTCCGCTATCTCTGATATAGTCAACTTGACAAAGTATTTACCAGAGTGGGTGACTTTGGGTTTCTCTGCTGCCACGGCAATATCCGAGTTGCACACTATTGAGGCATGGGAATTCAGCTCTAATGTGCAAGTAGCTGGAAAAAAGAGCAAGTTATGGCTGTGGTCTATCTTAGGGTCAAGTTCTTTCATATTGCTGCTTGTCCTTCCGGTCTTTATTTGGTTTCGTTACCGTTCGGAGAGAAAGAGAACTAACATGAGTGGAGAAGAAGATGATACAGCGATCGAAGACGAACTTGAGCAAGTGTTGGTGCCCAAAAAATTCTCCTACAGGGACTTGGTCATGGCGACCGATAATTTCGCAATCGGACGGTTGCTTGGGGAAGGGGGCTTTGGAAGAGTGTATGAAGGTTACTTGACGAGCGTGAATGCCCATGCTGCAATCAAGAAGATCAGCCCAGGGTCAAGACAAGGGATAAAGGAGTACGCCACTGAAGTGAAGACCATAAGCCGGCTCCGGCACAAAAATTTAGTCCAACTTATTGGATGGTGTCATGAGAAAAAGGAACTCCTCCTTATCTATGAGTTCATGTCTAATGGTAGTCTTGATTCTCATTTATTTGAAAAACGAACCTTCTTGCCATGGACGAAGCGGTACAAAATTGTGCAAGGCATAGCCTCAGCATTGCTCTACCTCCATGAAGAATGGGAACAATGTGTCTTGCACCGGGATATAAAGTCTAGCAATATCATGCTCGATTCTGATTTCAATGCTAAATTAGGGGACTTTGGTTTGGCTAGGCTAGTTGACCATGCCAAAGGGTTACGAACAACAGCGTTGGCCGGAACCATAGGCTACATGGCTCCTGAATACATTTACACGGGCAAGGCAAGTAGGGAATCAGATGTTTATAGCTTTGGAATCGTCTTATTAGAAATAGCTTGCGGAAGAAAAGTCATCGAATCAGGGGCAGAGGAAAGCCAAGTTCAGCTGGTGGACTGGGTTTGGGAGCTGTATGGGGCCGAGAGGATATTTGATGCGGCGGAGTCGAAGCTCGGTACCGATTTTGACGAAAAGCAATTGGAATGCTTGATGGTTGTAGGGCTGTGGTGCGCTCATCCAGACCACACTGCACGTCCTTCCATAAGAGAGGCGTTTAGCGTTCTCAACTTTAATTCGCCCCTGCCCACTCTCCCATCGAAATTGCCAGTCTTGTTCTCTCAAGCATCAATTATTTCGTCCCATGCCACCTCCACCAGCGGCACCGAAGTCTCCACGTTTACTACCGCTTTTGTGCAATTTTCTCATCCCCCTTCCTCTGCATTGCTCTAAAATGCAATATGAATTCCTACTGTCTGCATATGCTTTGATAATTAGTTTGATTTTAATATTTTCGACAATCTGTCTGTCTTGTTGGATGAAAGCAAGAATGCAATCGCACATTCTCTCAATCGATGGTGGGGCGAACTTATTAAAAGGTAGAGATACCTCAAGTTTATATCATACATGTCTGACGTAAACTAATCTTAATATAAGGAAGGTTTTTAGTGGAAAAATTTATCATATGTTGTACAATCATTATAATGAAATTGAAACTCTTTCTTTATTAGATATGACTAATAAGTGTCCTTAAAGCACATTTGAATGAGATAGCTCTCAAAAACATGAAAGGAGGGAGGCTCCCTTGCTCCCTTCCACTACTTCCATTCAGGATTACCATAAGATTAGGGTGTGACCTCTCATATCTCATCTGCCAGATTCGATAATTAGCACCGAAAGAGACAGAGAAAAAGTTTAGTAGATAGATGACTAATTCTACAGGAAACACTTTCGCCCAGGCAAGTGTAAGAAAAGAAAATGTAAAGAAAGACCAATGCACAAGAGAGGGTAGTCAACAGACAGAAATTGTCAAAAAAGAAAAAAAGAAAACAATGAGAGAGGGAGCTGAAATTTTACTACACAAATACTATAAAAAAATGGCGAAAACGAGGGAGGTTGCTCCTAGTTTCATGCCTTTCGACCCCCAATACTTTGTCTCTTTTCTTATTGTCTCGGGTCCCTATGATGGACAACTGCACGTAAATTTGTAAAGATAGACCTATGCACCGGAGCCGAAGAAATCATGAGAAGAAGCCTGAGGAGGTGCCTCACTGTTTCAACCATGTTGCTTTGTCGTATTTTTCATGTTACTCGTCCCTTTAATTAATGTGTATTGAAAAAGCCAATCGACTTTATATGTTACGTCTTCTTGTTCGTGTAAATGCAAGAATTGAATCACACAGACCGAATGCAGCATATCGCTTCTAATTCATGTGCTTGAACACTGTTTCAACTCGCATGGCTATTTTTGTCGGACACCTGGCCAGCATTTGAAAAATGCTCGGATCTTTCCCCACTCTTTGGTTCAGCATTAACTTTGACGATTGGCATCTGCAATAATTCTACATCTTCATCTTCATGGCGATCAGTCTTCACGGCTAAATACATCTTGGCAATGGCATAATGGTAATGGCACATGGGATAGTGGCAATAATTCAGCATCATATTTTTGCTTTATGCCCCGTCAAAAGAATAGATTGACGCGGAATAAGAAACGATTCAGCATTACATTTTTTGCTTTATTGCCCCGTCCCCGTCAAAAAGTAGAGTGGTTCCACTGGGCTAGTGGCAATAATGCAACATCAATCTGTCATGTTTTTGCTTTATGTGGCGTCAAAAGAGGGGATTCTAATGGGCTACCAGCTTCTTTTGTCGTCAAAAGATTGGTTTCCCGGGGATCAATTTATGTGGCGTTCAAAAGGGAATGTAGTATGTACCTTCAAGATTCATTATGATTCTCTAAGACTTAATACATTGGAATATGCTTGTCCATGACGAAACAAAAACTGCTAAGTTGGTAATGCGACTTCAGAAAAGAATATTACTAGTTGCATGAATGAGAGAATTATGTTCTTCTCCTCGAGGTCAGACACTGAACAAGTCAATACGAAACAGCCAAACATAATTACACACGAAATATTTTGTCCGGAGAATTTGGCAGGTGATGGATTGACCTTTTATGTACTCTGCCAATCGGACTGAATTTTTTTTCTTTCTTTCCTGGCTCGACGAGTCAAAACATGGACAGGAACTGTGTACAAACACAACCTGGGCCGAGGACCCAATTTAGGTCCAATGAAGACCAATCCTTTATCCAATAATAATTGAAACTAGGAGCAACACACAATGTGCTTTAATCCATTATTTGGATCGTCCAGGTCACCTAAAAAAATAGTTAAAAAGAGTTTGGAACACTTGAAACTTCATTAGAACCAACGATGACTTAAAGCCCGGTTGATATAATTGTAGCTAAACTGTAATTGTGTTGTGAAGCTTTGTAATTTTTTTTTGTTTGGTTGTGCATGTTATGAAGTCATAGCATTTCTAACTGGGTGAGGTAGTTCTCAAAAGTTTGATGTAAGCTGCTGGGACTTTATAATGCTGCAGTTGTGAAGGGTACGACAAGCACCTCATAGAAACTATAAAGCCCATTTTCACAGTTAGAGTTGTTACGCAGATATCATATGAAACATTTGGTTATAATGTAAACATTTACTCAGTCTCACGATGATGTTGTACATCGAGCATTGGCTGTATCGACTTCCACAGGATTTCACTCGTACGCACTTTCAATGCTCGACCTTGATACTCAAAGTGGATCTAGATCACGAATCCCATATGGCTGTGATTGAACGATCCTAAGTCGATGCTTGATGAACATGATTAGTTGGTGGCAATATCAAGAATGCCTTGGGCTAGCTAGGCTCATGAACGCGAGCAGTATACTTGACAAGAGAGGATGGAAATAATTGACACTGAGATAATTTTTGAAAATTTGGGAGACAAAAGAGGCGGTGTGAGTCAATATAATCTCTTACCATTACAAAACAAAAAAGACGGTGTGAGGTGAATTTGATGAAGACCATCAAATTGGTAGTGACTTTAAGTTGTCAAATGTTCGCCTATTATAAGTGTTTAGGTGAAAATGGAGAAAAGTCTAAGGAGTTATGGTTTAGGGTTGAATTGCTCTCTCTCTCTCTCTCAACCATAATTTTTCATATATATATATATATTTATTCGCAATTCCCAAACAAAAATTTACGTTTAATTACAAGATTGCATTCAGACTCAATAAATTCGGAAGAGATATTTAAACATTTTCCATTCTGTCATTAATTGTTCAAATCATGCTAATATTACTAAAAATCCCAAATTGATATCTCCAAGGTACATTTTTTTTCCAAACTAATATTTTACTTACAAGAAACCTCAAACTGGTAGTTTATACTCAGTTAATCTTATGTCAACTATCTCATTGAAATGTAGGAGTGATGGGAGATTGCAAGACAGGGCTAACATAAAAAATGACACAGTTTCAACGCGGAAGATTCATGTGCATTGGCAAGTATATATTTTGACTGAGGGGAAAATTTGGGTTAGGGGTACTGACTTGGAATGTTTTTGTAGAAAAAAATAATTTAAGATAAATGTGTCGTGTACTAATTTAATTTTGTTACGAGCTGAAATTAGTTTGAGGCAAATGTGCTCTGAAGAACCAGTTTGAGAATTTTATTAGTGTGAACGCTATTAAGATCTTGTTATACGTATGTGTAACTGAAATTTATTGGTTTTCTGTATCCGTGTAAACATTTTAACATTACTATTACACCGAAGAAGTAACCCCGGAGAAATAGCTAGTTTCCACTCGATCGATAAATATAAAGCTATTAACTTTCCGTTATTCTTAATCTTTACCTGAGTTTGCTTATTTACGTCTTGCTTGTCGCTACCTCTGTATATAGTTCCAAAGGAACTACTGTCTTGATACGCGCATTGATCTTCAGTAACTATCATCATCATCATCATTCTCATCATCATGATTGTTAGTGCAAATCTCTAATCCGTACGTTTGGAATTAATCATGCAATCGATTTTATCTCCATGCGGAAAGTGGACTAATTCAACGTACTTGACTTTAAATAGAGACAAAAAAGGTACTTGACTTAGGGGTGAACTTATATTTATTATTTAACACTATTGAATGTAGGAAATGATTCGACATAATCAACCACTATAAAAGTGAAATAATAAAACAAAATTTTCGTTTTCTTTTTTGTGATAAGCGGAGAATAGATACGTCTATCTCATGGGATCTCATCTTTTCTGAAGATACCAAAAGTTAACAATAATATAAGTGCTTCACCGAAAATGGGGAAAAAAAAAACTAATGAGACCAAGTTGAATAAAAAACAGGACAGTGTGTTCCCTTTCTCATTCGGATTCTATATCGAGCCAAGGGTCCTAGCTAGCACATTTGTCTGCAACCTTTCGGCATGGTGGACTAGCCTTGCCATGTCAAAATCCTCCAATTTCTCATCGAAATCGGATTGAGCATTATGCTGATAGGCCTTGTGTCCCTATGAACAACGCAGCGTTCATATTCTTCGTGGATGCATAGCTGCGATCAACGTATTTCGCTGATGGAATGACCTTTCTCGTCCCCAGGGGGTCTCAAATGCCAGTCGGCTCTTACAGACGCGGTGCAGGTGGCTTCCTGGCCATTATAAATCCATACGGCGACCCTTCAAACACTTCCAATTCGTTCGTGGCGGTTGAGTTCGACACCTATACAAATTTTTATAAAGTTGCGGACCCTGATTGTTCACATGTTGGTATAAACTTGAATAATCTCAATTCCTCGGTCTATGAATGTGTCGATTGGTTCAAGGATAAAATCATGAGCGGCGGGCAGATCAACGTTACGATCACTTACAATTCTAGTACTCAAAATTTGAGCGTTGTCATGGTAGACGCCAACGCCATGGGCACCAGCATAAATTCCTCCGCTATCTCTTATGTAGTCAACCTGACAAAGTATTTGCCAGAGTGGGCGACTGTTGGTTTCTCTGCTGTCACGGGTGACGTATTCGAGTTGCACACTATTGAGGCATGGGAATTCAGCTCTAATGTGCAAGTAGCTGGAAAAAAGAGCAAGTTATGGCTATGGTCTATCATAGGGTCAGGTTCTTTCCTATTGCTGCTTGTCGTTCCAGTCTTTATTTGGTTTCATCACCGTTCGGAGAGAAAGAGAACTAACGGGAGTGGAGAAGAAGATGATACAACGATCGAAGATGAACTCGAGCAAGTTTTGGGGCCCAAGAAGTTCTCCTACAAGGACCTGGTCATGGCGACCGATAATTTCGCAATCGGACGGTTGCTTGGGGAAGGGGGCTTTGGAAGAGTGTATGAAGGTTACTTGACGAGCGTGAATGCCCATGTTGCAATCAAGAAGATCAGCCCAGAGTCAAGACAAGGGATAAAAGAGTACGCCACTGAAGTGAAGACCATAAGCTGGCTTCGGCAGAGAAACTTAGTCCAACTTATCGGATGGTGTCATGAGAAAAAGGAACTCCTCCTTATTTATGAGTTCATGTCTAATGGTAGTCTTGATTGTCATTTGTTCAAAAAACAAACCTTCTTGTCATGGGAGAAGCGGTACAAAATAGCGCAAGGCATAGCCTCGGCATTGCTCTACCTTCACGAAGAATGGGAACAATGTGTCTTGCACCGGGATATGCTCGATTCTGATTTCAATGCTAAGTTAGGGGACTTTGACTTGGCTAGGCTAGTTGACCATGCCAAAGAGTTACGAACAACAGTTGGCCGGATGAAAGCAGGAAGTCTCCATGCCACTTCCACCAGCATCAATTATTTCGTCCCATGCCACCTCCACCAGCGGCACTGAAGTCTCCACGTTTACTACCTCTTTTGTGCAATCCTCTCATTCCCCTTCCTCTGCAGTGCTCCAAAATACAATATGAATTCCTACTGTCTGCATATGCTTTGATAATTAGTTTGATTTTTATAGTTTCGACAATCTATCTCACTCTCATTGGATGAAGGCAAGAATGCAATCACACATTCTCTCAATCGATGGTGGGCAAACTTATTTAAAAGGTAGAGATACCTCAAGTTTATATTATACGTGTCTGATGTAAACTAATCTTAATATGGGGAAGTTTTTAGTGGAAAAATTTATCATATGTTGTACAATCATTATAATGAAATTGAAACTCTTTCTTTATTAGATATGACTAATAAGTGTCCTTAAAGCACATTTTAATGAGATAGCTGTCAAAAGTAGGAAAGGGAGGGAGGCTCCCTCGCTCCCTTCCACTACTTCCATTCAGGATTACCATAAGACTATGACGTGACTTCTCACATCTCATCCGCCAGATTCGATAATTAGCACCGAAAGAGACAGAGAAAAAGTTTGGTAGATAGATGACTAATTCTACAGGAAACACTTTCGCCCAGGCAACTGTGAGAAAAGAAAATGTAAATAAAGACCAATGCACAAGAGAGGGTAGTCAACAGACAGAAATTGTCAAAAAAAAAAAAAAGCAATGAGAGAGGAAGCTGAAATTTTACTAAAGAAATACTATAAAAATGGCGAAAAGGAGGGAGGTAGCTCCTAGTTTCATGCTTCACGTTTCGACCCCCAATGCTTTGTCTCTTTTCTTATTGTCTTTCGAGTCCCTATGATAGACAACTGCATGTAAATTTGTAAAGAAAGACCTATGCACCGGAGCTGAAGAAATTATGAGAAGAAGCCTGAGGAGGTACCTCACTGTTTCAACCACGTTGCTTTGTCGTATTTTTCATGTTACTCGTCCCTTTAATTAATGTGTATTGAAAAAGCCAATCGAGTTTATATGTTACGTCTTATTGTTGGTCTAAATGCAAGAATTGAATCACAGAAACCGAATGCAGCATATCGCTTCTAATTCGTGTGCTCAAACACTGTTTCAACTCGCATGGCTATTTTTGTCAAGACACCTGGCCAGCATTTGAAAAATGCTCGGATCTTTCCCCACTCTTTGGTTCAGCATTAATTTGGCGATGGCATCTGCAATAATTCTACATCTTCATCTCATGGCGATCAGTCTTCACGGCTAAATACATCTTGGCAATGGCATGATAGTAATGGCACATGGGATAGTGGCAATAATTCAGCATCATATTTTTGCTTTATGGCCCGTCAAAAGAATAGATTGACGCGGACTAAGAAACGATTCAGCATTAGATTTTTTGCTTTATATGCCCCGTCCCCGTCAAAAAGTAGAGTGGTTCCCCTGGGCTAGTGGCAATAATGCAACATCAATCGTCATGTTTTTGCTTTATGTGGCGTCAAAAGAGGGGATTCTAATGGGCTACCAGCTTCTTTTGTCGTCAAAAGATTGGTTTCCGGGGAATCAATTTATGTGGCGTTCAAAAGGGAACGTACCTTCAAGATTCATTATAATTCTCTAAGACTTAATACATTGGAATATGCTTGTCCACGATGAAAACAAAAACTGCTAAGTTGGTTAATTTGATTTCAGAAAAAAATATTACTAGTTGTATGAACGAGAGAATTATGTTCTTCTCCTCGAGGTCAGACTCAGAACAAGTCTATACGAAACAGCCAAACATAACACACGAAATATTCTGTCCGGAAAATTTGTCTTTATTATTAATTGTTTTATTCCCCCGGGTCGAGGAGTCAAGACATTGACAGTAACTGTGTTCAAATGGAATCTGTGACCGAGGATCCAATGTTGGGTCCAATTTGAGCCAATCTTTTTATCCATTAATAATTGTGACTAGTTGCAACGGACAAATATGACTTATCACATTTATTTGAGTCAATAATTTAGTTCGGAACCTCGCTAATCGAGCAATGTCGCAACTCTGTATAGTTTAACTATAACTAAAATATATCAGTGCCATAAAGTATCGTAATTTTTGTGTTTGGCGATACTTATTTTGAACTTACATCATCTCTAAATTGGGCGAAAGAGTTTTTAAATAACTACCATAAGCTTTTTTTTAGGGGGTCAAAAACAGATTTTTTTAAATTAAAGTCGCTGTAACTTTGAAAAGACTGTTCCCTAAACACTTAATAACCCATTTTCACGAATTAAAGTTGTCGAAAGTAAGTTATACCAAACGACTTCTTGTTCTAGCCAATTTGGCAAATAATAAATGACTCGAGGAAAGGTCACACGCCCCTTTGAAGGTGGAAAAAAATTGTCAATAATCATCATATCTTTGTTACAATCGGCCATGTGTTTATATTGGCACACATAAGATTTATTTGGTCGCATGATTATTGCTATACATCAAGCATCAGCCACATCTACTTCCATCAGTTTTGGCCGTTTTCGCCCTTAAGATGAGGCACTCTCAGTGCTTGAACTCTAGACTCGAAATCGATGCGGATCACAAGTGCCACATTGGCTACGATCGAGCAACCCTAAAAACAACACAACGCCTGATGAAGGTGAGGAATTGGTGGCAAATATGGAGAATGGCTTGAGCTAAGCCAGGCTCATGAATGGGGAGCAATGAACACTTCCCGCTGGTGGTTGAGAAAAAAAAACCAACACCGTGAGATGATTAATGAAAAATATAAGAGACCAAAGAGGCGGTGCGACCTGTGAAGGGGGGCTTTTGAGTTGTCAAATGCTCGCTTATTAAAAGCTTTTAAAAGAAAGCGAAGATGGTTCTTGACGAGACATGGTATGGTTGAATTGCTCTCTCTCTCTCTCTGAGCTTAAAACAAACGAGTTTTTGCATGAACTTTTTTATATGCAAATTTTTTGAAGCAAAAATTAAGGTGGGGTCAACTACGAGGTTGGCATTTAGATTCAATCAATTCCGTGACATACTTTTAACGCTTCTTATTCTATTAGCGTTAAGATCTCACAATGTGTACGTGCAGTTAGAAACCTATCGATCAACTGTATTTATGTGCAGAATATTATTTTGTGTTGTAACCATTCAAATTACTCCCAAGAGTTAACCTCGGAATATAGCTAATTCCTGCTCAATCTACATATACATGGCAAGTAACCTGCTTCTTTTTTCCCTCGATCTTTATCTCAATATAATCATCTCCTTTTTTTTCACTTTTTCTCGAGGGATAATAACATAGATGGTCTCATGGGTTTTGGCATGGCGTGCAATGTGGTACGTAAAATTTCAATTTATTCAATATGATTCATGAATTTTTAATTTATTCAACATGGTCCATAAACTTTTGGTATATATTGAGAGCGTAATTTGAACATGTACCAAACGATTAGGAACTACATTCAACAAATTTTAAGTTTAGGGATAACATAAAATAAATTAAAAGTTGAGGGACCAAATTATACATTAGGTCAAAATTCAAGAATCATTTGTCTAATTTTCTTCTTCTTCTTTTCCCCCCTGTATTTGGTTGTTGCTTATGCTCATGTTGATTAGCATGATAAGCATGGATCCAAGAAAAGGTGCACAATATCAGTGAATAGTCGCCCATACTAATTGTTCGCATTCCAATTAGAACTAATGATTTAGCCCATCGATCGTAATTACTTTATTGAAATCAGAGGGTGGAGGGTATGATTTCGATTCATGAAAGCACACCTCGGTGTCTAGTTCCAAAGGGACAACAGTCTTGATATGGGCATCGATCTCTAGTTTTATCATCATCATCATCATTTTTAAAGCATGTGGGGTAGTGCAAATCTCTGGTCTTGAGAAAGAGCGGTTAAACGGATTTTTTTTTGTCTTCTAGTGATTATTATTCACTTGCTTTAATTAATAAAACAGAAGGGAAAAATAAATAAACATGAAGATTATATGTTGATAACTTAGCTCTTGCAATTGCACCTTATGCGGCGATATTGCTGTGCTATAATGAATGATTATTAATTTCGAGGGATGTTCTTATGCTAATTCACTATTAGATGGGTGGCATGTATATATTTAGAGTTATTATACAAGCCGAGCTCGTCCATGCGTGAAAAGTATAAATGAATTTTTATATTGTTAGTAGAGCCTAATAAAATCGGCCTATAAATATCTACTAAGCTCGGTTACGGTCAATTTTTTTGTTACAATTAATGCTCCGTTTGTTTTGTGAATAACATTTTCCTAAAAGTGATTGCTCACATCAATTACAAAATATATTGCATGACAAATGTTTTCATTGTTCACGAAAATAATTATACATAAATTTTTGTTGGCAATATAAATATTTTTGCTTGACTAATTAATTTAAGCGATATGAATAATCAATTTTAAAAAAGAGTATTTTTAAAATCATTTAATTTTCATGAAATAAATGGAGGCTAAATATCGAAAATGGTGTACCTTAATAAACCACTACAAAAGTCAAACAATAAAAAGAAAGTGTTTTTTTTTGGTTAGTGTGGTAGCTACATAATCTCACTCAAAATAAAAATTTAATGAGCCACTAATGAGCCCAAATTAAAAAAGAGACTAACATGAAAATGGGCCAGTAATGGACTAACGATCTACGACCCAAAAAAAAATAAAAATAGACTAACGATCTAAGTAGTCGAACCATTTTTCTGGTTGCTATTCCACAAAGAGAGTAGAGACAGCAATCGCGGCTAGCAATGAAGATGATCGGTGTAGGAGATGATCATGATATATAACGTCTAAGAGATAACTAGCACGTATGATCGACATCTTCAAACTTGGACCCGTTGAAATCCTGTATCTCCTTATGGCAATGGAACTTCGCAGCTCAAAGAATATGATTTTCAAGCTCGCAGAGCTTACATCATTCCTTTTGTTTTCCGTTGTCTTGTCTTAGACCAATTCTCTCAGGTGGTGCCATGAGAAAAAGAGGAACTCGTCCTTCTCTCTTAGCCGGCTCCACCGTAGAAACTTAGTTCAACACATCAGGTGGTGCCATGAGAAAAAAAGGAAGTTGTCCTTGTCTATGAGTTCATGTCTAATGGTAGCATCAATTTTCATCCTTTCAAATAAAGTTGCTTCTTGCAATGGTAGAAGCAGTATAGAATCGCACAAGACGTAGCCTCAACATTGCTTTACCTCCATGAAGAATGTGAACAATGCGTCGTGCGCTACCATATAAAGTCTAGCAATATCATGCTTGAATCCTATTTCAATGCTAAATTAGTGGACTTTGGTCTGGCTAGGCTAGTTGACCATGTCTAAGAGTTACAAACAATGTTGTTGACCGGAACCAAGGATTATTTGGCTCCTGAATGCTTTTCAAATGGCAAGGCAAGGAAGGAACCGGATGTCTATAACTTTGGAGTCGTCCTATTAGAAATAGGTTGTGGGAGAAAAGTCCTTGAGCCAGGGGCCGAAGAAGGACAAGTTCAACAAGTGGATTGCGTTTGGGAGCTGCATGGAACCGAGAGGCTACTTGGTGCAGCAGACTTGAAACTTCCTAGCGAAGTCAATGAAGAGCAACTGGAGTGCTTGATGGTTGCAGGACTATTGTGCTCTCATCGAGACGACACTGCCTGTACTTTCATGAGAGAAGCATTTAACGTTGTTAACTTTAACTCTCAGCCACTTAGGGTCTGTTTGTTTGTGTTTATAAACTGGAGTGTTTCTGTTTTTTTGTTTTCTAAAACAAAAGAAGAACAAAAACATGTTTGTTTACACTTTTATTCCTGAGAACAAAAAATGTGTTTTTTTGTTCCTGAGAACACATTTGGACCAAAAATAAGAAACAAGAAAAACTTGTTTCTTGTTTTTGAACAGTTTGAAAAGAACGCCATTTTTTTTCTCTCTCTTGCCCTTCAACCTTTAGTCGGTTGCCACCTCCACTGCCGCCACCGGTCGCGGCCGCTGGCCGCCATGCCGGTTACCGGCCACCACCGCCAGTCGCCACCTCCACCGTCGCCGCCGGACACCATGAAAAAGAAGAAAAAATCGATAAAAAAATAAATCATCGTTCAATTTTACCAAACGCATTTCTATCCTTTTTCTATTTCAAGAACACTTTTACCAAACGCTCAATTTTACTCAAAAATTGTTCCATGGAGTAGAAACACAAAAATGTGTTTTTGTTCAAAAATAATTCCCTGGAACAGAAACGTTACCATGGGCGCCCTTATTCTCCCATCAAAATTGCTAGTCCCTCCATCATAAAGAAATAGAGTGCGTCCTCCTCGCAGTTCTAACTTGCAAATCCCAATTCCTAGCACTTCCCACTGATTCCATTTCCCATGAGAATGTTTTGTTCTAGACGGAATTAGACTATACTTCCCAAACCTAATTTGGTCTCTCGCTACATAGTTCATTGCACCTCAGTCAGTGGTCCATAAAGGAATAGAGCGAGCAACTAAAACTTGACTGCAAGCTAAGTAATCAATGCAAAAAATAGACTCAAGGAATACCTTTTAAGACTCAGGAATTTCCTTCTTTGGCTCAGTACACTCACAGTAAAAGTGTCCCTTTTTTTCTAAAGTTGTAACAATTCATCATAGTTATATATGTCCTTTTTGCCACCATGCTTGCCTCTTTTGTGCTTGGTGAATTTAGCCTTCTTAGGCGCAAGACCGACCTGGTTAAAACCACTCCCTAGGTACTTAAATTTTGACGTAAATGCTTGACATGAGCTTGACTCTGCCACACAAGTAGATAGCCACCCTCAAACGCTCAGCCTCAAGTTCAAGATGATGGGAGAGATAACAAAAATTTTAATGTTACTGTTATCTGTCATTTTCATGAACATGCCATCCCAGGTTGCTAGAAAGGATTGGAGCACTGCTTGAAGCTATTGTTCATAGTCATTGCTCTTAATGTTGATATAGCATGATAAAATTGTCGTTTTCTTTGCATTCATATCCTATTACCTTAACAAGCAATCATCCACCTACTCTTTAAAGTTCACAATCATCTTAAGTGTAAGGTAAAGAATTGTCCGGCTTCTATGGACCCGGCCCAAGCACAGAGGACAGCCCACAGGTGCTGGGGTCCCAAGATGGATGGACCTGTGCCAGCCTTGATGATTAGATATACAGACTAGATACATGGGGAAAAGCTAGTATTATTCAAGGGAAGAAGTATAGTAGTATGATCAAATGGTATTTAATTCGTTCAATCTACTCCCAACAATAATCTTACAAGTCCCTTCATATGCTAGTGTTCATGTCTATATACCCAATTACATGGCGTAGCTCAAGATGAATGTCATTTAATTGCCGATTTCGGCAATAAAAATCTATTGAATGTCAAACTTAGGTCAATTCTAGATGGTCAAATGTGTAGCTTAGTCGCTGATGGTCAATTAATGTTTTTGACCGAACGAAAGCTTAACATGGACAAAGTCTCCTAGACTCTTCAGACCCAAAAAAGGGGGAAAAAAAGTGGATCAGGTAAACCTTATCTTTGGTCAATGTTGTTCTAGTACATGACACAAGGCATAATCAATGACTGTGTTCGACAACAGAGAAGGGCTCAACCCTGGTTTTGCAAAATACGGTTTATTAGAATGTCACACTACAAATGTTTTTAGTTGTTTGTTTTTTTGTTTTTACGTAAACAAGTAATATTCAAGGATAGCTCGACATATCGTTCTTGTAAACCAATTTTACAAACCAAAGTTAAATAAGTCCAACATTTCCGAGAAAATAAAAAAAGAGTAACATTTATATGTAACTGAAGCGTAATCCTCTAGAGAGCACTTATACAATGACCAACAAAGGAAGTCGACAATTTTCAAAGGGATTAATTTTTCCCGTGTTTCAAAGCCCAATTTGCTCTATTAATTAATTGAGAAGTCTCCCTTAGATGTTGGTTAACACAGCCCCTTTAGAGATCGTAGTAATCCATGCTATGATTCGTTCTTTCTGAACAAGCCCCGTTCTATTTCAGATTTGTCTTCTGGAGTCTAGAGACTGGTCCCGCGTGGATTTTTCTCATTCTTTTCCGTCGAACCGTTTCAGAATTGATCGCAAGTTGTTCAAGAACCAAAAGACTAAGTCATCAGGGGGCCAGGCTGCGTCCATATAAAATGCGCACGTAACAACGTCAAAGCACCAAAAGTCTGTGCTCAATCCCTGATTTCCAGAGCAGTCTCGAAAACTCAGACGAGAATGGAACTTCACAGCTCAGATATCAGAAGTTTCAAGGCCAGAGAGCTTCGATCACCCTTAGTCTTGGCTCTCTCTCTAGCCATTGCCTTCACTGCTTTGGCCTCGTCGCAGAGCCTCAATTTCAGCATGCAGGCCTTCAACGAAAGCGTCATTAAGTTCGAAGCGGATGCGAGGACTGGAAAGAACGACGTCATCCAACTTACGGAGGCCGAGAAAGGTCAGATGTCCAATAAGAGCGTGGGGTGGGCCACGTACCACAAGCCGATGCGTCTTTGGGATAAGGCGACCGGGAAGGTGGCGGATTTCACCACTCGATTCACCTTCGTCATCAATTCGGATGGATCAGAGAATTTCGCCGATGCAATGACCTTCTTTCTCGTCCCCAGTGGGTCTCAACTCCCAGTCAAATCTTACCGAGGCGGCCTGGCTATTATAAATCCACTCCGAGACCCTTCAAACTCTTCCGCTCGGTTTGTGGCCGTCGAGTTCGACACCTTTTACAACGATGTGCACAACTCTGTGGTTGTGGACCCGAAGTGTTCACAACACGTGCATGTTGGTATAGATTTGAATAGTCTCAATTCCTCGGTCTATGAATGTGTCGATTGGTTCAAGGATCAAATCATGAAGGGCGGGCGGATTAACGTGACCATCACGTACAATTCTAGCACACAGAATTTGAGCGTTGTCATGGTAGACGCGAACGCCATGGGTACCGGGATAAATTCCTCCGCTATCTCTGATATAGTCAACCTGACAAAGTATTTGCCAGAGTGGGTGACTGTGGGTTTCTCTGCTGCCACGGGTGACAAATTCGAGTTGCACACTATTGAGGCATGTGAATTCAGCTCTAATGTGCAAGTAGCTGGAAAAAAGAGCAAGTTATGGCTATGGTCTATCTTAGGCTCAGGTTCTTTCGTATTGCTGCTTGGCGTTCCAGTCTTTATTTGGTTTCGTCACCGTTCGGAGAGAAAGAGAACTAACATGAGTGGAGAAGAAGATGATACAGCGATCAGACGAACTCGGGCAAGTGTTGGGGCCCAAGAAGTTCTCCTACAAGGACTTGGTCATGGCGACCAATAATTTTGCAATCGGATGGTTGCTTGGGGAAGGGGGCTTTGGAAGAGTGTATGAAGGTTACTTGACGAGCGTGAATGCTCATGTCACGATCAAGAAGATTAGACCAGAGTCAAGACAAGGGATAAAGGAGTACGCCACTGAAGTGAAGACCATAAGCCAGCTCCGGCATAGAAATTTAGTCCAACTTATTGGATGTTGTCATGAGAAAAAGGAGCTCCTCCTTATTTATGAGTGCATGTCTAATGGTAGTCTCAATTGTCATCTATTCAAAGAACGAACCTTCTTGCCATGGGAGAAGCGGTACAAAATCGTGCAAGGCATAGCCTCGGCATTGCTCTACCTCCATGAAGAATGGGAACAATGTGTAATGCACCGGGATATAAAGTCTAGCAATATCATGCTCGACTCTGATTTCAATGCTAAATTAGGAGACTTCGGTTTGGCTAGGCTAGTCGACCATGCCAAAGGGTTACAAACAACAACTTTGGCCAGAACCATGGGCTACATGGCTCCTGAATGCATTTACACGGGCTAGGCAAGTAGGGAATCAGACATGTATAGCTTTCGAATTGTCCTATTAGGAATAGCTTGCGGAAGAAAAGTCATCGAACCAGGGGCCGAGGAAGGTCGAGTTCGGCTGGTGGACTGGGTTTGGGAGCTGTACGGGACCGGGAGGATACTTGATGCGGCAGAGTCGAAACTTGGTACCGATTTCGATGAAAAGCAACTGGAGTGCTTGATGGTTGCAGGGCTTTGGTGCGCTCATCCGGACCACACTGCCCGTCCTTCCATAAGAGAAGCGTTTAGTGTTCTCAACTTTAATGCTCCCCTGCCCATTCTCCCATCGAAATTGCCTGTCCCGTTCTCTCAAGTATCAATTATTTCATTCCATGCCACCACGACCAGCGGCACCGAAGTCTCCACGTTTACTACCTCTTCTGTGCAATCCTCTCATTCCGCTTCCTCCGCATTGCTACAAAATATAATATGATTTCCTACTTTCTGCATATGTTTTGATAATTAGTTTGAATTGTAAATTGTATTTTGACATTTGATTTCATATACCATGTGCATAATATAAATTTCTTCAATCTCTTCATGTTTAAACTACCATATGATCTCTAGGATTAAGTAAGGTAGTATGTATCTTCTTTGATGGTTTATTATCTGTTATCATTTGCAAGTCACGGTTTCCTAAATAAAACTGGTGTAATCAGCTCCCCAGACCTAAAATCTATCGTTTGTGGTGGTAAGGCGGTGGCTCCTAACCAGTCTAGAATAACATAGCGGCGACTCTGGTATAATTCAACTACTTGTAAATGACAACCAAGTTATGGTTGGTAGGATATGGAAGCGCTAGTGCCAAGGATAAGCGCCACATTGCAAAAGGGTTACACAAACCCACCTAGCAATCCGTTAAACGCCCTTAAGCTTGTGGTCATCCCTTTTCTGAATCATCAGCTCTGAGTACTCTTCTTGGCTCTGCAACACTTGCCATTGTTCCCGATTGGCAAAGTGTATGAACTTTAAGATCGATGGTTGCAAAATTCGGGGTTATTTCGCTTTGCTCCATAATGTCGAACCATCTTCTAGTCTCTTCAAGTTAGAAAGAGTAACATAGAACTTCAATGCCTTCACTAATCATTAGTTGCACCAGCATGCACAGCTTCGGCCCCTTCGCCACAATCGTACACCACATAAAACAACGAAGCCTAAGTAATTGCACCAGGCTGAATCCCTTTGGTCAACGACAAATCCAAAACTTACCCGTTGGAGACTCTCGCATGATCAATGAATCCACGAGCTATAAGTGCATAGATGGTATTGGATGGCTTTGTGTTCCACTTTTTTTAGCAGCGTATCGCTCGAGCTAATTCGCTCTGTCTAAGACAGGCATTCACTCCGAAGATGTAATAGGAATAGAGTCTATTCATGCTAAGCAAGACAGGAAAAGGGTATGTCAAATTCATTATTGATATGGTTTAACGGTGGATTTATGCAATGCGATTTGCCCGATGATGACACAGGAGCAGGATCAGCTGATTTTGGGTGATAATGGAAATAAGTTTCTGAAACAATGGCTGTTGGAATTTAAGGAACGGGTTTAAGGCTCGCATGAAGAAGTTACCACCAAGGGTGGAGAGAGCTCTTCCGAGTTTTAGTTCGCATATAACTATACGAAGATAACCCCATGCCATATTGAACATGTGCACAATGCTTTATAATACGAATAGGAATAAAGAGCATTTCATAGGGTAAACGGAAAATTTTGTCACCTAAACTTTGTCCTATTTAATTCTAATATTAGATTCCTAAAATTTACCTTGCTTTATTTTAGTCCCTAAAATATTGAGAGAGAGAGAGAGAGAGAGAGAGAGAGAGAGAGAGACTACTTGTCGAATTGTGGGAGGAGAAAATATTCGTCCAATCAATAACGAAGGTGAATATAATACTTGTTGAAGTCCATTTGCGTGTAATGAAGGGGAAACCTCTAAAATGAGTACATGAGATGGTAGAAATCAAACTTGATGCCTCTATCTCAATATCATATTAA
The DNA here is from genome assembly GCA_019926035.1 of Melaleuca alternifolia. Taxonomy (NCBI): domain Eukaryota; kingdom Viridiplantae; phylum Streptophyta; class Magnoliopsida; order Myrtales; family Myrtaceae; genus Melaleuca; species Melaleuca alternifolia. The sequence goes on from JAGKPW010002341.1 coordinate 1,643,041, forward strand.
AATATGTTCTCCATTTATTTTCTCCTAAAGTTGGATTATGAGTATGATTGTTAGTATATTTCATACGTTAATACTTGTATTAGACACAGCCGAGACGGTTATGTGGTTTGTTAAGGTGAATTCCCATGAACTGACACGGAAAAGTCCATATATAAATCTAATCAAGAACTATATCTGAGTACAGAATGAATATAGATTGAAGTTTTATACACTAAGATGAGATTTTATAAGTGTTGATATCTTCACGAGATCATCGATTCATTATGATTCTCTAAGACTTTATACATTGGAGTATGTCTGTCCATGATGAAACAAAAGACTGCTAAGTTGGTTAATTCGACTTTAGAAAAGAATATTACTAGTTGTATGAATGAGAGAGTAATGTTCTTCTCCTCGAGGTCAGACACAAAACAAGTCGATACGAAACAGCCAAACATAAATACACACGAGATATTCTGTCCGGAGGATTTGGCAGGTGATGGATTGACCTTTTATGTATCTACTCTGCCGATCAGACTATGACTTTTTTTGTTTTCCTTTCTTTCACGGCTCGAGGAGTCAAAATGTGGACAAGAATTGTGTACAAACACAACCTGGGCCGTGGATCCAATTTGGGTCCAACGAAGGCCAATCCTTTATCCAATAATAATTGAAACTAGGAGCAACCCAAAATATGTTTTAGTCCAATTTTTTGGATCGTCCAGGTGACCAAAAAATTAAATAAAAAGAGTTAGGAGCACTCGATACTTCATTAGAACCAACGATGACTTAAAGCCCGTTTGGTATAATTGTAGCTAGACTGTATTTGTGTTGTGAAGTGTTGTAATATATATAAATTTTTCTTTGGTTGTGCGTGTTATAAAGTTATAGCATTTCTAATTGGGTGAGGCAGTTCTAAAAATTTTGATGTAAGCTGCTGTGACTTTAAAATGCTGCAGTTGTGAAGAGTACATCAAGCACGTCATAAAAACAATAGAACCCATTTTCACAGTTGGAGTTGTTACACAAATATCATACGAAACATTTGGTTCTCATAAACATTTGCACAGTCTCATGATGATGATGTACATCAAGCATCGGCTGTATCTACTTCCCCAGGATTTCACTCTTAACTCGTGCACTTTCAATGCTCGACCTTGATACTCAAAATCAATCCGGATCACAAATCTCACATGGCTATGATTGACAATCCTAATAACTACTCGATGCTTGATGAACGTGAATAGTTGGTGGCAATGTCAAGAATGCCGTGGGCTAGCTCCAGCTCATGAATGCGAGCAATATACTTGACAAGGGAGGACGGAAATAATTGACACTGAAATAATTTTTGAAAGTTTGGGAGACGAAGGAGGTGGTGTGAGCGGTGAATTTTATGAAGATCGTGAAACTGATAGTGACCTGTCTAATGTTCGCTTATTATAAGCTTTTAGGTGAAATTGGTAAAAAGTCTAAGGAGTTATGGTTTAGGGTTGAATTGCTCTCTCTCAGAGCTGAAACTAACCACAATTTTTCTTATATCTTCACATGCAATTTCCAAACAAAAAATTAAGGGTTAGTTACAGGATTGCTATCAAATTCAATCAATTTGACAGAGATACTGTTAGAGGAAGCTCTATTGTTGATTTTGAAGATGACAAAACTCAATGAAAAGATGATAAAACTCAATGACAAGACTTGAAGTCAACTACAAAAGTCATGGCCAGACATTGTATTATCTTGAAAATGTCAGATCCCGTATCATTTGGAAGTTGCCAGATCTTATATCGTTTGGAAAGGCAATACAGAGTAACATCTGCCAGATAGAGTAATATCTAGAGATGTCAAACAGAGTATCGTCTAGAGGTAGCAACACTGTAAAGTCTGGGAAGATAGATTTGGTAAAATCTGGAAAGTCAGATTATGATAACTAGTTGAGTAAGATAATATTCTTACGACTCTGATACTTGTGGATTACAAACAGCTTGTTTGAGGATTAACAAGATTGATTATTTCTAAGTTTATGAAGATTATTATTGACATATTGAATTCTCTGATCGGGTAAATGTGGCAAGTATTCACTTACGGAAATCAAGATCCTAATTGTATGGGCGACTAAGATTGACGGGCTCTTAACAGGATTTGAAGATTGCTTGAGATCTCCCTGATTGATTCAGTCCAACAGGTTGATTGAAATAATTCATTCAGAAAGTGCCAACGGCCGTATTGGCATGAAGTAGTATATAAGGGGGATGTTTCAAGTATTTCAAGAAAATTGACATAAGAATATAATTCCAAAGTTCAGAGCTGGTCATTTACTGTGCACTTACATTGTAAATAAAAGAGTGTATTACATACTTTCTTTGAGAAAGTAGAAGACTCTGTGAAGTCTTGGACGTAAACTGTAACTCTTTTTATTCATAGTGGAATCTAGTCGATAGGCTGTCAGTCCAAGAGAGTGGACGAACCACTATAATTATTGTGCCTTGATCCCTACTCTCTTATGTACTCGTAGCTCTTTATATTTCACTCATATATCACGCTTCACACGTTGTGTATTTCATACTTCCATAAAAGTTTTTAAAATCACATATTCACCCCTTCTAGGTGATCGCACTAGATCCTTCAGATACTTTAACATATGTTATTTTGTCATTGTTAAAATCATGCTAATATCACTAAAAATCCCAAATTGATATCTCCAAGGTACATTTTTTCCCAAACTAATATTTTCCTTACAAGAAAACCCAAACTGGTAGTTTATTCTCAGTTAATCTTATGTCAACTATCTCAATAAAATGCATGAGTGATGGGAGATTGCAAGACATGTCTAACATGAAAAATGACATAGTTTCGACGTGGAAAATTCGTGTGTATTGGCAAGTATATATTTTGACAGTGGGAAAATTTGGGTTAGGGGGTACTAACTTGGAATTTTTTGTAGAAAAACAATTAAATTTAGATATATATTTGGTGTAATACTAATTCAATTTTTTTACGAGATTGAATTAATTTGAGGCAAATGTGTTCCGAAGAACCAATTTGAGAATTTTAATAGTATGAACGATATTAAGATCTTATCATGCGTATGTGTAATTGAAATTCATTGGTCGACTGTATCCATGTAAACATGTTAACATTCCTTATGGAAACTATTCTTTTATCTGCTGTGGAATATTAAAATTACACTGAAGAAGTAACCCCGGAGAAATAGCTAGTTTCCACTTGATCGATAAATATAAACCTATTAACTTTCCGTTATTCTTCATCTTTACCTGAATTTGCTTATCGCATTTTTTTTTAACTGGAGCTTAATCACAAGCAAAAGGAGGTTTTCTCACTTGCCTGCTGCTTATGTTCGTGTTAATTAAGCATGATTACAAAAGTACCACGGTGTCTAGTTCTAGTGGAACAACTGTCTGGATAGGCGCATCAATCTCTAGTTATTATTATTAGTATAGTTATCATTAGTGCAAATCTCTAATCTGTACATTTGGAATTGATCATGCAATCGATTTTATCTACATGCTGAAAGTAGGCTAGTTGAACGTACTTGACTTAAAAAAAAAAGAGGGGAAAAAAACGTACTTGACTTAGCGGTTGAATTAATATTTAATACTATCAAATATAGGATATAGTACGACCTAACAAACCACTATAAAAGTGAAATAATGATAATTATTTATTTGATTCGTGGAGAGTAGATACATTTATCTCATGGGGTCGCATCTTTTCTGAAGATACCGAAAGTTAACAATGACATAGTGCTTCACCGAAAAAAGAAATAGAAACTAATGAGACCAAGTTGATGAGAAACAGGACAGTGTGGTCGCTTTGTCATTCGGATTCCGTATCGAGCCAAGGAATCCAGCTAGCACATTTGTCTGTGACCTTTTGGCATGGTGGATCACCCTAGCCAAACCAAAGTCCACCAATTTCGCATCGAAACCGGATGGAGCGTTATGTTGATAGGCTTTGTGTCCCTATGAACAACGCAGCATTCATGTTCTTCGTGGATGCATAGCAATGCCGAGGCTATCTTTCGTGCGATTCGGTGCCTCTTTCCCAATCTCAAAGAACTTAATCCCTCCTTGAACAGCTGAGAGTCTGAGCTACTGGACACGAACTCTTAGATAAGGGAGGAGTTCCTTTGTTTTTTTTTCTTCCAGACGCGAGAATAAGAACGAGAACGAGATCCAGCAAGCTTTCAACTTCATCGATTCCTTTTCTTCTAAGTGTCAGCAAAAGATTCTGAGCAAGCTGTATGCGTCTCTGCATATGCATGTTTGCCAGAGTTTCGCTGTAAGCCGCCTCCTTTCAAAAGATAGAGAGAGGCGTCACATGACCTGGTTGAGATTTTTCAGCCATGGTGTGCTGTCTTTCGACGTGGACTTTCGGTTAATAAACTCGGTTGAGGATCGACAGCACTTGTCCAAGTTCAATGTCATTTAAGGCACCTGGAAGGCAGTGGAGATTTTCTATTTCGTCTATATACTTGAATTTACTTGATGGGAACATGTGAATTACTAGCTAGTGCATTAGCCAATCGTAGAAATTAAAAGTTAAAATGGTTGTGCTTTAGACCAGTATAACGCAATAGAAGAGTAAAAGATACTTGTTCAGCTCTTGATGAACTGCATGAATCAAAGAAATGGGGAAAAAACCAGTATCGGTAGTTAATTCGTTCAATCTATTTATCGGGGGTGCGCAATATGAACTGGTATTGGGGGGTGCCAATGGTTTGATTTCTATGATACCCGAATTGACCCAAACATGTTTGCCACATGTGTATTCGTGACCTGAATCGTATAGCACCTGCCATATAATACCCAAACCTAAAACATGATTCGATTCAATTCAAGATGCACTATGATGAAACTATAACTTGACCGGAAAAATTCAATTCAATTCGGTCTGGATATTTTTTGACACCCCCTATCCGGTTTCTTCAGCCGAGAATATCACCAAGAGATTCTAAAACATCAACATATCTAGTTGAATCTACCTTGAGACAAAATACTTAAGTCAATGAGGTATGAATCGACTAAGATAACATGCGCCGCACCAATCATCAGGCATGAAATTTTTTTAACATAATTCCCATCAATAATATAATATAATGATACGGCAATATGTGTGGCTCCATCGCTGATGGTCAAGCGTTCTTTGTTGACCGAATAATATTGACAGAGGCTGCTAAACCGAATATTCCGTCACGTTGATCTAGAACGACGAGCTCATCTTTTTCCTTGCATTCATATAATATTGCAGCAATTATTGATCCAATTTGCTAAAGCTTGACATTATCTTAATACCGGGTATAATCAATGACTCCATCTAATATTCGTGCAGTGCCGTACCTTTCTAAAACTGGCTTACAAAATCGATTTATAAGAGACCTTTCGAAAAATGGACGATCCTTTACGTAAACGAGTTTTATTCAAGAATCAATAATGGCTTGACGTATCAATCTTGTAAATTAAACTCATAAATCTATCATTTCAGAGCAAAAAGAAAAGTCTAGCGTTTCCATGTAATTAAAGACTATGCTGCGCCTGTTCAGTGACCAAAAAAGGCGGTCGACAATTTTCAATGGAATCAATATTTCTTTTGGGTTAAGTCAGTAACTAAAGTCTTGGCAGCAGAAGTTTCCTAATTAATTAATTATGAAGTGTCTTAATATTCATCAGGCAGTCTTCGTGTGGAAGTTTCTCATTTTTGTTTGCATCGAACCGTTCCAAGTGCGTGAAATGAAGAACATGAAGAAGGAGAAGAAGATGAAGCCGAGAGCAACCAGGAAGAAAGATGAAGGTCACTCTGTTCTCATCGAAACTTTCTGTTTCATATTTCTCAGCTTACTCTTGTTTACATTGCACATCTCTATTTATAGTTCATTCAACAATAGAGTACAGCTGTTCAATCAGTTATAAGAGATAAAACTGAATAACAATTCTTTAGCTGAATATCTGATCTTTGCTTCAACGACTTCAAGTTGACTTGCCCTTTTGATTGACTCTGATTATCTTGAGTAATAGCTGTAGTTAACCTGTTTGCTGAATTGCATGAGTCACGTTTATACTCTTCAGTGTTCTCTGTCGTGGTATTGATAGAGTAAACTTGATGGTCTTTAACTTGATGATCTGCAAGCTTCTCTTCAAGCTTCTGCTTCTGCTTAATACCAAGATCGATGGCAAGTTGTTTAAGAACCACTAGGCCAAGCTTCTGCTTCTGCTTAATAAAAATTTTTTTGTTTGACTAATTAATTTAAGTGATACGTCTATCATTTTAAGAAAGTATTTTTAAAATCACTTATTTTTACTAGATATATGGAGGCTAAATATTGAAAATGGTGTACCATTAATAAACCACTACAAAAGTCAAACAATAAAAAAAGTGTTTTTGTTTTTGGTTAGTGTACTAGCTAGATAATCTCACTCAAAATAAAAATTTTTATGGGCCACTAACGAGCCCAAATTAAAAAAGAGACTAACATGGAAATGGGCCAATAATGGACTAACAATCTAAGTAGTCGAACCATTTTTCTGGTCGTTGTTCCACAAAGAGAGTAGATACAGCAATCGCGACTAGCAAAAGATGATCGATGTAGGAGATGACAATTAGCACATATGATCGACATCTTCAAACTTGGACCCATTGAATTAGGTTGTGGCCAAAATTTGTATTTGCTTGCGTGAATACTGATTGAGCGGGATGAACTGATGAGTTCGGAATTGGGCTTGAGAACTGTTCCCTCCAATTCGATGCTCCCCCAGCAGTTGGGTGGTCTTTGAAATGTCTTCACAGCTCAAGACGGGAATTCCTGTATCTCCTCATGGCAATGGAACTCCACAGCTCAAAGAAGATGATTTTCAAGCCCGCAGAGCAAATGGCATTCCTTTTGTTTTCCGTTGTCTTGTCTCAGACCAATTCTCTCCCTGCTTCATCATCTTCTGAAGGAATCTCGCTCGTGGAGGTTCACCAAAAGAGTCCAGCCCCGAGAATGTAAATTACCAGCTTGTGTTATAACTAGTCGTAAAAATGATTTCTTTATATGGTTATGCTTTAGAACTGTAGAACACAGTACAAAAATAAAATAGTTGTTCAGCTCTTAATGAATGGCATGAACAAAAAAAGGGAGAACAACTAAAAAAGTCCTAAGCTTATTGCAATTGTGTCAATTTAGTCATAAATCCTATTTTCTTGGCTTATTGAGTTCGAAACTTTTTGCACTCAATTGTGGCTTGAAATTGCTAGCATTGATGCTTAACATCCTATGTGGAGCTTCACAAATGAATTAATGTGCTTGTCTGTCTATTGGCAATTTGTCTATGTCTGAATATCTAGGCGAAGCTAAGTGTGGGTCATGATCCTCCCTGGTGGCTAGCAAGGGCCATTAAGCCCCCCTGACCTTCATTGGCCACAACTTGCCGGCCATAGTGGGAAACGAAAAGAAGGAAGGAAAAGAATAAAAGAAATATAAAAAAGGAAAATTTTAAAAAAATATTAGAATACTAAAAATATGTTAACATCAGTGTCGCTAACGTAATGTAGGACGACTGATATCCATGTCAATGATTTTCGGCTAAAATTGGTCGAATGAATTGAATTGACACGAACGTAAAAGATTTAAGATTCAATTGACAAAAAAAAAAGGATTAAAACTAAATTGACACAATTGTAATAAGTGTAAATTTTTTTTTTTGGTAATTTTCCATGAGGAAACAAAACCATTTTATATGTCAAAAGCAATATGGTAGAATGATCCGTTGGTATTCAATTCTATCAATTTATTCCCCAATAATAATAATCTTGCAAGTCCCTCCATATTGATGTCTACACGCCCGATTGTAGGCTTAGCTCGAGATAAACATATGTTAAAAGTTGAGGTCACGTCAATGAAAAATATGTTTAACGTGAAACATGGGTCATGTTTTAGCCTCTTGCAATGGCAGTTAGTTTTTGACCGAACCACAAAAGCCTCAAATTGAAGTCTCTGTTGTTTTTCTTTGCATCATACTATATTACTGTAACAAAGTAATTATGGATCCGACAGTCCGAAGTTCGCTATCATCGTTCCGCACACGGCATAATCAATGACCCGGTATTATATTAGAGTGCTAGAGAAAATAGAGGTTGGACTATGAAAGCGAGTTTCGAAGGTTAAAGCTAAAAAATTGCGTTACATACTTCGACCTCAAGAGAAACTACAAGCAGGAGTCACTGCATGTTTGAATGACAAGTCTAGCTTGCGATATTTGCTTAAATTTGCGATGGTGGTTATGATTTCGAGTCTTCTATTTAGAAGATAGGACAGGGATCGCGGCAGGGAATTCGTCCCGTTTGGGTTTGCCACATTTGAACTAGTGCAATAGGCCGAAGAGAACCTCAATTGGCGGGCTTAACTTTGGAATGACCGGACTAATATCTTGTGATCGAGACATGGAGAAAGAGAGGCAGAGAGGACAAAAATGGCGGAAGCCGTCGCTGTCAGCATCACTGGGGAGATTAATTGATAATCTATCAATTATGAAGTGACCCCTCGACTTCTTTTTCGGTCAGCCAGTCGCGAGCTCTGCAGCAACCAAAAGTCACTGGAACAATGTCAAAAGCACCAGCAAGCTGTGCCATATTGCCCTGATTTCAAAAGCCATCCAGAAAGCTCGACCAGGATGGTTCTTAACAGCTCGGGCATCGTAAGTTTTAAGTCCAGATGGCTTCAATCCCACTTAGTCTTGGTTCTCGCTTTAGCCAATGCCTTCACGGCTTTGGCATTGTCTCAGGGCATCGATTTCAGAATCCAGAATTTCAACGATCGCAGCATTCAATTCCAAGGCGATGCCTCAGTTTCGAACGACTACATCCAGCTTACCAAGGCAGACCTTGACCAAAACCTCACTGGGAGCACGGGGTGGGCCACGTACCGCGAGCCGATGCGCCTTTGGGATAAGGCGACCGGGAACGTGGCGGATTTCACCACCCATTTCACCTTCGTCATCAACTCACTAGGAAAGTCGGACTTTGCCGACGGACTGACCTTCTTTCTTGTTCCCGAAGGGTCTCAACTCCCAGCCAACTCGTCCGGAGGCTACCTCGCTCTTGAAAATCCGAACCGCAGCCCTTCCGACTCTTCTACTTCCTTTGTAGCCGTCGAGTTCGACCTTCATCCTAACATAGATGAAGGTGTTGCGGATCCGAATTGTTCACATGTTGGTATAGATCTGAATAATCTTACATCTTCGCGCTCTAGCTGTGTTGATTGGTTCAAGGATAAAATCATGAGCGGTGGGCGGATCAACGCTACGATAGCGTACAATTCTAGCACACAGTACTTGAATGTTCTCATGATAGATGGCGATGCTATGGGTACCGATATAAATTCCACTGCTATCTATGATACGGTAGACATGACTAAGTATTTGCCGGAGTGGGTGACTTTGGGTTTCTCGGCTGCCACAGGTGCGTTTTCCGAGTTGCATACTCTTAAATCATGGGAACTCAGCTCTAATGTGCAAGTGAAGGAGGAAGCTGTGGCTGGAAAGAAGAGCAAGTTGTGGCCATGGTTTATCTTAGGTTTCATTTTGCTCGTTCTTGTATCAGCCTTTATTTGGTTTTGTTACCGTTCCAAGAGAAAGAGAACTTGTCACCGTTCCAAGAGAAAGATAACTCACAGGAGTGGAGAAGAACATGATCCAACGATTGGAAAAGAACTGGAGCAAGTGTCGCGGCCCAAGAGATTCTTCTTCAAGGTTTTGGTTGCAGCGACTGATAACTTCGCTACCAATCGGTTGCTTGGGGAAGGGGGCTCTGGCCGGGTGTATGAAGGTAACTTGAACAGTGCGAATGCTAAGGTTGCGATAAAAAGGATTAACCCAAGGTCAAATCAAGGGATAAATGAGTTTGTTACTGAAGTGAAGATCATCAGTCGGCTCCGGCACAACAATTTGGTCGAACTAATCGGGTGGTGTTATGAGAAAAAGGAGCTCCTCATTGTCTATGAATTCATGTCTAATGGTAGTCTCGATTCTCATCTATTCAAAGAACAGTCCTTCTTGACATGGGAGATACGGTACAAAATTGCGCAAGGCTTAGCCTCAGCATTGCTTTACCTTCATGAAGAAGGGAAACAATGCGTTGTGCACCGGGATATAAAGTCTAGCAATATCATGCTCGATTCCAATTTCAATGCTAAATTAGGGGACTTTGGTCTGGCCAGGTTAGTTGACCACACCAAAGAGTTACGAACGACAGTGTTGGCCGGAACCATGGGCTATTTGGCTCCTGAATTTGTTTGCAATGGCAAAGCGAGCAAGAAATCAGATGTTTACAGCTTCGGGGTAGTCCTATTAGAAATAGCTTGTGGAAGAAGCGTTCTCGAGCCAAGGGCCCAGGAAGGCCAAGTCCGACTGGTGAATTGGGTTTGGGAACTGTACGGGACTGGGAGGCTACTCGATGCGGCGGACTCGAAACTTGGTACCTATTTCAATGAAGAGCAACTGGTGTGCTTGATGGTCGTGGGGCTGTGGTGCGCTAATCCGGACCACACTGCCCGTCCTTCCATAAGAGAAGCGTCCAACGTTCTCAACTTCAATGCACCGCCACCAAAGCCCCCGTCAGAATTGCCACTCCCTGCACACGTGGTGCCGCCACCCGCACTCGCCGCAGCATTGATTGTTTCGTCCCATGCCACCTCCTCCAGCGGCACCTCCCCATTTACAAACTGTTCTGGACGCTGCTCTCATTCAGCTTCCTCTGCATTGCTCCCTAACGCAGGATGAGTTCCCACTTTCGGTATTCTCTTTTCGATAATCAGTTCGGCTTGTAAATTGCACTTCGAAATATGATTTGGGATAAGTATCTGTTTCATATACTTGATGTTTTAAACATCCACTTGCTTTGATGGTTTATTAGCTGTAATGAATTGCTCCTTGGAAGTTTCCCTGCATAATCGACCATTGCTTTTATTTTCCTTTCATGCTCCCTCAAAGTTAAACCTCAATACAATTCATAGGTGAAGACTCCGAACGAATTCAGTTTTGAAAACATAGTGTGCCCGCCCGCTCATTGCCTGAACTCATGGGTCTTGATTGAACTTCAATAAAATTATGGTTCTCTCGTCGCAAAACGGAAGACTTACTTTGCCCCCACAGCATTCGTTAGGCAAGTTTTAAGATTTCCGATGACCTCATGCCATTGAGGCGCAGGAAGCAAAGAGAAATACTCGTCTGTGGTCGAACAGTCCCTAAAACTAGCAAGATTCCTTCCGAAGATGCTGAAGCCGCGAGGAATGCTCTGAGACAAGACCAAGGAGAATAATAGATGTTGGTGATAACTAGGATGTTTTTGTCATTTAATCCATGTTCTCGTCTAATACGTGGGCGGATTTTCTCGCCCTTGCAATCTAAGACCCAATCCAAAACAAAAATTATAACTCAACTCTCATTTCTCCTCCTCCTCCTTTCTTCTGCTGCCACCGGCCATTTTGTCCCTCGATTGCCGCCAGAGTTGCACTCCGCCGCCACTTTCCGCCGATGGAGCTTTCCCTTTCATTTGCATTACTTTCGTCTTGCTTTCCTTCGCCGTCTGGGAGCAGCTGCGAAATTTACCCAATAAGGCAGTACATCAGAAGCTGATCGAAGAAAATTTAGAGGTGAAAATGAAAACTTGCACAAATTATTTTCGCCCGAAAACGCAGAAGGCATGAATGTCTTGAAGTTGGTTATTATGGTGATGCTTGGGGTTTGCAATTTAAAAATAAAGGTTTTCTGGAATTGGTAAATGATAAATTTCCTTACAATAATCCTACGAAATTCTACTGATTCGTACTAAGACTACGAATTCTTTTTCCGTTCTTGTAAGTTACAATAACTGTCAATAAGTATCGCAAAAATATAATAAGAGATGATGGATGGCTTTTTTTCACATGAAACTTATGATAAACATGCTGGCATTTTTCTCAAATTTTAACTCCGTTTTTATGAGTTTGCAAAAAAAGAACAATAAAAAGGGCTGAATATATTGTATTGATATTAATTCAATCATAAAATTTTAATTGGACTAATTTACTTCTAAACATTTTTGCATTGGTAACAATTCAGTCAATCCAGTCAATTTTAATAAGAAATCATTAACATAGATGCCAACTATATTACATCTCAGGTCGATACTGATATGAATAATTTTTAAAATAATTTATATATTTTTTAATTTTGTTCTATTTTCTTTCTTTCTTTCTTTCTTTTTTTCTTTCTTTTTCCATGGCTAGCGAGGGTCAACCCTCACTGCGAGGCCACCCTGGCCTAGGCAAGGTGGCCTTATCGGTGCTCACCCCTTGTAGGCAAGGCTAACCGTCGCTTGTGGCGACAAGGGCAATCCTTGTGTGTGGTGAGGCTAGCCCTTGTCGAAATTTATGGTAATTTTTCCTATGTTTGAGGCATCTAGTTTTGCTTAAATTCGCTATGATTGTTATGATTTCGAGCTTGTTTGATAGTTGAAGTCTTCTCTTAGAAGATAAGGCAGTGAGCGCACAAAAAATTCATTCGAATTAAGTTTGCCACATCCGAACAATTGCAAAAATATGAAGAAAAACTTCAATTGATCCTCAATTTTTTTTTTGGGTCAAAGATATTGATATAAAACACATATTTTGGAAACGTGATGATGATCTAGACTTAATCTTGTCTTAGGATTCATCCAGCCTTGGAACAGACGGACATAAGAGAGGTAGAGAGAACAAAAATGGCGGAAGCTGTGATCGTCAGCATTGCTGGGAAGATTAATTATTAATTAATTTATTATGAAGTTTATACCACGTGAATTCTTGTAATTTTCGTTTACATGAAACCGTTCCAAGGTTGATCACAAATTCTTCGGCAAACGAAAGTAAATTGTAACGATGTCGAAACACCCACAAGTTGGGCTAATTTCCTGATTACAGAAGAAATCTAGAAAGCTCAATTGGAAGGGAACTTCACAGCTTGGACATCGGGAGTTTCAAGATCCAAAGGCTTCAATACCTCTTAGTCTTGGTTCTCTCTCTAGCAAATGCCTTGATGGCTTCATCGTCGTCTCAGGGCATCGATTTTAGCTTTCGGACTTGCACGGCAATAACATTCGATTCCAAGGTGATGCGTCAGTTTCCGGCGACTCGTCCAACTTACCGAGGTCAATCAAGGCCGGAACCTTTATGTGAGCACAAGGTGGACCGTATACCGCGAAGCGATGCTCCTTTGGGCTAAGGCCACTGGAAACGTAGCGGATTTCATCACTCAATTCACCTTCCTCCTCAATTCTCTAGGAAAGTCGAACTTTGCTAAGGTATTAACCTTTTGCCTTGTTCCTGAAGGATCTCAACTGCCCGGTTTGCTCGTTACGAGGCAGCCTGGCTCTTAAAGATCCAGACCGCGACCCTTCAACTCTTCCACATGGTTTATAGCCATTCAGTTCGACACTTTCTACAACAATAGCTATGTTTTCGTGGACTTGAATTGTTCATATGAGTTGCAAATGTCTGTATAGACTTGAATAATCTCAATTACACGACATATAGTTGCATCAATTGGTTCAAGGATAAAATCATGAGCGATGGGTGAATCAATACTACGCTAACATACAATTCTAGGCACACACGACTTAGTGTGTTCTCATGATAGATGCTGATGCCAAGGATACCGGCATAAATTCTTCCGTCATCTATGAAATAGTCGACATGACAAAGTATTTGCCGGAGTGGGTGACTTTGGGTTTCTTGGCTGCCATAGGTGGTTATTTCGAGTTGCACACTCTTAAGGCACGGGAACTCAGCTCTAATGTGCAAGTGATGGCTGGAAAAAAGAACAAGTTGTGGCTATGTTTTATCTTTCGTTGCTTTCATTGTGCTCATCCTTGTTCTAGCCTTAATTTGCTTTCGTCACCGTTCCAAGAGAAAGAGAACTTACATGAGTGGAGAAGATGATGATCCAGCGATTGGGGAAGAATGAGAGCAAGCGCCGGGGCCCAAGAAATTCTCTTACATGGATTTGCTCGCGGTGACTAGTAACTTCGCAATCAGACGGTTTCTAGGGGAAGGGGACTTTGGGAGAGCATATGAAGGTTTCTTGACCAGTATGAATGCTAATGTCACAATCAAGAATATTAATTCGGGCTCAAGACAAGGGATAAAGGAGTTTGCCATGAGATAAAGACCATTAGCTGGCTCTGTCATAGAAACTTAGTTCAACTCATTAGGTGGTGCCATGAGAACAAGGAACTCCTCCTTATCTATGAGTTCATTTTAATGGTAACCTCGATTCTCATCTATCCAAAGAAAGTAACTTCCTTCAATGGTAAAAGCGGTATAGAAATGCGCAAGACATAGCCTTGGCATTGCTTTACCTCCATGAAGAATGAGAACAATACATCATGCACTAGGATATAAAGTCTAGCAATATCATGCTCGATTTTAATTTCAATGCTAAATTAGGGGACTTTGGTCTGATTAGACTAGTTGACCATGCCAACAAGTTACAAAAGACGTTGTTGGCGGGAACTAAGGGTTATTTGGCTCCCCAATGCTTTTACAATGGCAACGCAAGTAAGGAATCAGATGTCTATAACTCTCTGAGACTTCCTACTAGAAATAGCTTGTGGGAGAAAAGTCCTTGAGGCAGGGGCCAAAGAAGGCCAACTTCAACTGGTGGATTGCGTTTTGTGGGTGCATGGAACCGGGAGACTCCTTAATGCGGCAGACTTGAAACTTGCTACCAAATTCAATGAAGAGCAACTGGAGTTCTTGATGGTTGTAGGGCTATGGTGCTATCATCTAGACCACACTGCCTGTACTTTCATGAGAGAAACGTTTAACGTTGTTAACTTTAACCGTCAGCCACTTATTCTCCCATTGAAATTGCCAGTCCCTCCACATATGGTGATGCATTCGCTGCATCATTGTTTGTTTCGTCCCATGCCACCTCAATTGGCAGCACCGGAATCTCCAACTAGATAAAGAAATATATCTCAAATAGGAAAGTCTCAAGCAGTGAAAAGAAATCACTATCGCAGTGTGTTTTTTTTATAACTTAACCTATTGATACACCTCATTGCAATACATGTTAAGTGTCAAGTTCATGATAGTTTTGATGAGATGATCATAAGGTGTACCTTTTCTTTTTCGCTCACTTCAATTCGAAAAATTGACTTGTGACCTTTACCCAAGGGTCACTTTGTATAGAGGCTTAGAGTTAATTGTTTACAAGAGAGCCGAATCGAGATATCAAAAGACGGTTTGAATATATCATCTAATGGTAATCTGAATTAGTCCATCAATTATAAACTACATTGGACTGTGGTGCTCAAGTCATCTTTCCTTATCTTTTGGAGTCTTAAGCATCTCAAGATTCAATGTTACATCTATTCTGATAGGAGAGTCCATGGGTTTGCAATTTTGCATCTAGAAACGTTTAAGAACTTTCTTAATGTAACTCTCTTGAGAAAAACCAAGAAGCCTCCTTGAACAGTCCCTAAAAATATTAATTCCAAGCACATAATTTGCTCCATCCATATCATTCATTTCAAAATTAGAGGATAGCCACTCTTTAATGGCAACATTCATCTCCTTCTCATTTCCAACTAACAAAATGTTATCAACATACAAATAAAGGATGATGAAAACTTTCTTTGGACCATTTAATATACACACATGGTCTTCATTAGTGATCATATATCCATTATTGCTGATGGCTTGATAAAACCTCAAATGCCATTGTCTGAATGATTGCTTTATGCCATAAATAGATCTTTGAATCTTGCAAACTTTGCGCTGATCCACATACATCTCTCCGTCCAATTCTCCATTGAAAAATATGTCTATTTGTACAGTTCCAAATTTAAATGTATGATGGTACCTAGAATTAAGTGAATTGAAGCAAACCTCACTATCAATAAGAAGCTTCTTCATAGTCAATATCCTCTTGTTGGGTATAGCCTCTTATAATTAGGCAGGCCTTATAACTCCTAATTGAATCATCTGCTTTATGCTAAACTTTTAGAACTCATTTGTTCCAAATAGTCCTGCGTATTGGTAGAAGTTTAACCAAATCCCAGACATTATTTGTTCTGATTGACTCCATTTCATCATCCACGACACTAATCCACTCATTACAAGCATGGGATGTAAGAACTTTATGAACCTTCTTAGCATCATGGGATGCTACCATGAATGCTTTTTCTTTAATCTCCAAATGACGATGATGAATATTTCGTCATTGACTTTTTTGCAAGTGAGGCTCTTCAGAACCATTGTCCAATGGAGCTGATCCACTAATTATTCAGTCAATCCCACCATCCCTAGGCGGTGGAGAATTTCTTGCTCTATTAGGCTATCGAGTGGCCTTTATCTTGTTCTTCTAATTCACAGAGCTTAAATTCTCATTGGCTTCATTTATTCTTAGAAAATCATTGTCTAAGAAATCAACATCTCTTGACTCAATTTTGGTAAACTTCGGGCATGGTTTCACCTATAAATACATATCCTTTTAAATGTTTATAATATCTTATAATTATACACTTTTTTCCTCTAGGGCCCAATGTTGAATACTTATGAGAAATATTATGAACAAAAGCTGTTTGATCCCCAAGGCTGCAAATTGCCTAAGTTAGGTTTTTTCTTGCCCCATATTTTATATTGGGTGGAAGGAATTGATTGACAAGTCACTCGGTTGAGAATGCAGGTAGTAGTTGGAAGTGATCACCCCAATAAGCTATATGAAAGTTTGCTTGTGTCATCATTGACTTAATCATGTCTAATAAGGCATGTTTTGCAAAACTATTTTATTGTGGAGTACCATGATTTGTAAATTGCTTAAGGATTCCTTTTTTTTTTTTCACATAGCCCTTTAAATTGGTTAATTAGATACTAGCGCCGACGGTATGTTCTTAAAGCCGTAATCTTTTTATCTAGTTGATTCTCAACCGTTTTTATATATAGCACGTATAATCATCTATGAATGTGATAAAATAAGAAGCCCTGTGCCTTGTCTTCACTTCATTGTACCATAGATATCAGAGTGAATTAGTTGTAAAGGAATAGATGCTGTTTTAGCTTTTCCAAATAGTTTTCTAGTTGATTTTCCTATTAGACAATATTCACAATAGGGCAGGATGACCTTAGCCAGTAGACTAATAAGCCTTCTCTAGCTAACCTTGTCATTTTTTTGGATTCCTTGTATGGCCTAATCTAGCATGTCATTGAATAGAACTAATAGAAACATCATAACTTGAAGTCAATAATGAAAAAAGCATAAGTATTATAACTAAATAATCCACATCTCAGATCATAAAACCATCCGAAATAAAACCACGTCCATAAAAAATGGTACCTAAATAAAGTTTAACGTTTTTAGATTCAAACACAAATTTAAACCCTAAACTAAGCATGATTGTAACTGAAAAGAGATTTTGCCAAACTGTAAGAGCAAACGAAACATCACAAAGAAATAGAGTGCGTCCTCGTAGTTCCAACTTGTAAATCCCAATTCCTAGCACTTTACCACTGGTTCCATTTTCCATAAGAAATATTTTGCTTCTAGATGGAATTTGACGGTACTTCCTAAACCTAACTTGGTATCTCGCTACATGGTTCATTGCTCCTAAGTCTACGGTCCATAATGGAATAGAGCGAGCAACTAAAACTTGACTGCAAACTAAGTAATCAATGCAAAAAATAGACTCAAGGGATACCTTTTTAGACTCAGGTATTTCCTCCTTTGGCTCAGCACACTCACAATAAAAGTGTCCCTTTTTTCTAAAGTTATAACAACTCATCATAATTATGTAGTTATGTTCTTTTGCCACCATGCTTGCCTCTTTTGTGCTTGGTGAATTTAGCCTTCTTAGGCGCAAGACCAGCCTGGTTAAAACCACTCCCTGGTTACTTACGTTTTGGCCTAAATGCCTGACATGAGCTTGACTCCGGCACACAAGTAGAAGCTTTGGTTTAGCTACTTCAACGCTCAGCCTCAAGTTCAAGATGATGCGAGAGATCAACAAACGTTTTAATGTTACTGTTATCCGTCATTTTCATGAACATGTCATCCCAGGTAGCTAGAAAGGATTGGAGCACTACTTGAATCTATTGTTCATCAGTCAGGTTTTGTCCATCAGCCTTAAGCTCACGAATCATAGAAGACATTACCCTTAGGTGTTGTTTCATGATGTGACCCTCTTCATTGTGTAGCTGTTAAAACTCTTGGTCAACTCATGAGGCTTAGCGGCAGAGATACCACTTTATTTTCATTTGTGAGCCTCCCACATGCCTTTGCCGGTCTGATGCTCCTCAAATTCGCCAATCATCATGACCACATCGATGTTGCTGGCTAAATGTAAAAAGAATATCGTCAATTGTTAATCTTGACAGAATAAAAAGGCTAAGTGTCAAACTAACCTTTTGTACTGTCAATGTAGAACGATAAAATTGTCATTTTCTTCGTATTGATATCCTATAACCTTAACAAGCAATCACTCATCAACTCTCTAAAGTTCACAATCATCTTAAGTGTAAGATAAAGAATTGCCCGGCTTCTACGGACCCAGGCCCTGGCACAGAGGACAGCCCACATGTGCCGGGGCTTCAAGATGGATGAACTCAGTCCACGCCTCGATGATTAGATATACATACTAGAAATATGGGGAAAAACTAGTATTATTCAAGGGAAAGTATGGTATAATGATCAATGGTATTCAATTCGCTCAATCTATTCCCAACAATAATCTTACAAGTCCCTTCATACGTTACTGTTGATGTCTATAAATTCCATGGTGTAGCTCGAGATAAATGTCATCTAAATTGTGATTTCGGCAATAAAAATCTATTGAATGTCAAATTTAGGTATAGTCTAGATGGTCAAATGTATAGCTTAGTCACTGATGGTCAATTATCGTTTTCGATAGAACCAAACCTTAATATGGACAAAGTGTCATGGACTCTTAGGACCCAAGTGTCGCGACCTACCCGAACCTCCCCGGTGAGGGGGAACGTACTAAGTAGGTTTAGAGATATTACTCGTGAAGAGGTCCGAATCGACATCCCTAAAAGACGGCTTAAAAGCAACGTCTAATCGTAATCCGATTCGGTTCAATCTTTACGAGTGCGGACTCTCCCAAGTCCATACCTCGCGTGACATTAAGACGTTTTGATTTTTTTTAAGGTTATTTAACAACTTAAAATATTTCTAGGAGTCGCCACTAGCCTATTGGGGTTGGCTAGAAACCGAGTGAAAGCATCGGGAGGAATGCTTCACGTTCTACGTAACCAGAGATTCCTAAAGTACGGGGACTTAATTACGTTGACTATTTAGTTAACGCCCTTTCAGTACCTAAAATTGATTGATTGATTGGTTAACCTAAATGTTTGCATGCAAGCTTACATCATCTAAAAGGGTAGTCCACTAATATTTTGATGTCAAAGCTCTAAGAGTTTATTCAAAAGGATTCATTTTAGAAATTTTCTATTTTTATTATTTATTTTCTATTTTTTATTTTTTATTGACCATTTTTTATACTTTTCAATGACTTTCTAATAATTTTTTTAATTTAATTTTTTTTATTGATTTTCTAATTTTCTATGATTTTTCTAAAGATTTTCTGATTTTCTATTATTTTTTTAATGATTTCCTAATTTTCTAATATTTTTTAATGATTTTCTATGATTTTTTTGTTTTTTAATGATTTTTTTATTTTCTAATATTTTTAATGATTTTCTCATATTTTATTATTTTCTGAATTTTTAAATGATTTTCTAATTTTCTATTATTTTCTGAATTTTCTAATATCTATTTCATATTTTCCGATATTTTTATTATTCATCTTCTATTTTCTAGTTTTCTATTATTTACTAAGTTTTATTATTCATCTTTTTATTTTCTAATTTGTTATTATTTTCTTTCTATTTTTTTGATGATTATTTTCTAATTTTCTATTATTTATTTATTTCTTTCTAAGATTTTTCTATTTTTTAGTTTTCTATATCTTTTCTAAATTTTGTTATTCATTTTTCTATTTTCTAATTTCCTATTATCTATTATCTATTTTATTATCTTTTCGATTTTTATAATTTTTTATTTTTCTTTGTTTATTTATTATTATGTATTTATTATTTATTATATTATAAAAAGGGTTTCGGACCGGGTTATAATAACCCGGCCCGAAACGACTCACTACAAGAATGGGCTGGGCGTAAGGCCCAGCCCATTCTGTTTTATTTTTTTTTTAAACGATTTTCTTAAATAAAAAAGCCGGCCCAAGCCCTCTCCTCTTTCTTTTCATTTCGGCCCATATTATTTATTTCGAATTTGGCCCAGTTATTCTAAATTTCTATTTAATCTCTTCATTTAAGCCCAAACCAATATTTAGCCCACTTTACCTTTAATTTCGTAGCTCATTTTATCCTTTAATGTCGCCGGCCCATTTTTTTAAATTCCTTTTTTCAACCTCCCTTTTCTTTTATTTGGCCCATTCTTATCATTTTTAATCCAACCTCTTTTCTTCCTAAGCCCATTAGACCAACAAATTACCAGGTCTCTCTGCAACTCATCTTCTTCATTCACTCACGCTCACCTTCAACATCAACCGAAAACTATTACTGACGATTCTATAATTTTTATGTATCACGACGTAACTAAAGAGTTATGAAATCAATTAAAACTATGCAACTAACCTAAGAATCAAAGAAAAAAAAAGAACCGAATAAGCTCAACAAGTCAAGTTAACCTATGTTCAACGTTAAACTAACGAAATCATAGTCAACATAAACTAAATCCAAGTTTAACATCACATTGGAAGCATGATAAAAAAATGCAGCGAACATCTGAAATGAAGATGATCGAGAATGCTTACCTGTGGAGGTGAAATCGCGGGCGGAGCTGGAAAAAGCGCGAGCTTGGAGAAGAGGGGGAAGCGTGTGAGCTGCTGGGGACGAGCTGAAGGCCGTCCGTCCGCGAGCTGAAGGAGACCCGCGGAGCTGAGGGAGTCGCGGACGGCGAGCTGAAGGGCGGCGGAGCTGGGAGAGAGGCAGCGGGCGACGGCGAACTCGGAGGAGGCGACGGCGAGGGAGAGAGAGATGAGACCCAGAAGGAACCAGCCGAGAAAGCTCAAGGAGAGAGCGTGCAGAAGGGGGAGGAGACGACGGGCAGAGAGAGAGAGAGAGAGAGAGAGCTCCGAGACCCTAGAGCCCCCAAGACCACTTTTCTCCTTTTTTTTTTTCACTTTTTTCGTTGACTTTTTTTATCTTCCTCTGCTCTTTGACCTCTTTTGCGTGTGCAGGTTACCCTGCTTCTTGCTGTCTTCTCTCCTTTGCGTGTGCGTATGATCTCCCCCCTTTTTCCTCTCTTCTCCATCCTTTTTGTTTGACTTTTCTTCCCCTTTTTCCCTTTGTTTTTTTTTTCAAGATTTTCTCTCACTTTTGGCAGACTGCCCCCCCTGCCCTACGTCTCCTCCTCCCTTCTCATGTCTAGTCAAAGTCATATCTCCTCCTCTTCTTCTTCTTTTCATTTTTCTCATTTTAACTTTAGTTTTAATTTAATTAATAATTCTTTTGATTTTTTATTTATAAAAATAAAATTAATTCCGAATTAACTAAAGTTGACTTGTCGGACCGGTAAAATTTAGGTGTCAACACCAAAAAAAAGAAAAAAAAAGAAAAAGATAAAGAGAAAGTGGGTCTGGTAAACCTTATTTATGGTCAATGTTGTTTTAGAACTTGACACAAGGCATAATCAATGTCATGCCCCGCATCCGAGCACGCGACAATCCCCAAAGATGGTCCTCGGAGGTTGAAGAATTTGTGACAACCACAGGAGTTATCGCCGACCAAATAAAATTAATTAAATAAATAAATAACTAAACACGGCAGAAGCAATAATACAATTCCTGACAAAAACTTGGGGTATCTCAAAATTCCTTAATTCAAATAAATCGATTCAATGTTTACAAATGACCCATGATGAAGTCAAACCTATAAATTTATTCAATCAAAATTATGAATCATAATACTCTCATGTCTTTAAAGAAAATGCCCCTAATCCGATACGACAATATCAACCACAATCCGACATCAGTGAGGGCCTCTAGCCTCACTTGGCTCTCGAGGACGGACTTCATGATCAGGACCTGCAAAAAATAGTTTAAACAACGAATGAGATAACCAAGTAAGTCTATGCCCTAATTTCCAATTAGGAGAGCATTTACCCTAGGGTCCCTATCCACCTAACTAATCTAGTTCTTGCATCTTACAAGCTTCCAGGCCCGTTTATCTCGTTAACCCACTAATTCTCACTCCACACTAACCCCCACTCAATCGATCAGTCACAATCAATCCAATCACATGGTAATTACAACCCAATCAATCATCAATCATGATTCAGTCATAATCAACATAATCCAATCATAATGATAGCTCGATCATTTATCGACTAGAATTAAATCACAGTTTATAAACAATCACAATCAATTGTGCAAACAAGGATAATAAACAATCACTTAAAATGGGGCACAATCAATTTCTAGAACAAATCTCAATATTCTTATAAGTCAACTGTTCGGGCCCACCAATTACAGATTCACTCGGGTTCCTATTTCGAATACAGAGTCTCTCATTTGATAAACTATGAGCACCATTACCTTAATTGGCAGTTATTTGGCCAACCACACAATTTTTACATAAATAATCTAAAATATCTAAAATTAATAATTCTGTTATAAATACATTGTGTGGATGTATCACATTTACCATTCAATGAATAGTTCTGTACATGCCCTCTTGCAATGAACATGATTATCATCTTCATTAATGGTATACATGAACATAGTATATACATTCCCTCTCACAATGTATATGATCGTCTTCTTCATTAATAGTACACATGAATGTATGCATTCATGTATGATGTATCCATATTATTTATGTACCCTCTAACTTTTAAGTAGGAGTTTTGTTGAAGATGAATAAGAAGAAGAGTTAACATTTTGCTCTCTACTTATCTTGTGTGTGTGTGTGTGTGTGTGTGTGTGTCTCTCTCTCTCTCTCTCTCTCTCTCTCTCTCTCTCTCTATATATATATATATATATATATATATATATATATTTCTAAGTTGATTCCAAAGATCGCCGTCACCGCTTACTTTTACAACAAATTCACCATAATTAAGCAAAAACTGAGTTAATTATTCCTAATTGATCCATTTACCAATCCGTTCTCACTCAGGTAATTATCAAATTTGATTGTAGCCAACAACTTTCAATTTTTACCCCTTAGTTTCCAAATCTACAATTTTGCCCCCAAAAACCCTAATTGGGAAAAAGTAATAAATCACTCACAATCTTTCCAAATATCCAATCTTGCTCTTACTAGCTAGTTTAATAATTATCAGAGCTACTTAAATTCGTGGGCGAAACGGCGAGAAGACCCTCGAGGAAGACGATGAATAGTGCCGCGTCTCTAAGGGTCCTCGGGCGCGCGCGCGAGAGAGAAGACCTAATTGGATTGGGCTGCTCGGTGGGGCCCCCTCCGTGTGTGGCACGCCAATCAGAAGATAAAGGAAAAGGCGAAGGAGGAGAGAGGGACAGGATGCGGCCAAAACAAAAGGAGCGAGAATCTCAGGTCAAAAAGTAAAAAGGGGAAGAGAGAAAGAAGAGAGGGGTTGACGTGTGAGAGGGAGCAGAGGAGAGAAAGGGGAAAGAGTGTTCGGTGGGGAAAACAAAAAGGAAAGTGGGGTCAAAGTAAAAAAGTGGTAAATAAGTCTGACATGTCTGAGAAAATATGAAAAAAACTATCATTTTATATGCAACTAAAGACTATTCCTGTGGAGCAATTATATAGTGACCAACAAAGAAAGTCGACAATTTTTAATGGATTAAATTTTCCAGTGTTTTGCAACCCAATTCTCTATATTAATTATTTGCGAAGTGTCCCTTAGATGTTGGTTACCACAGCCCCTTCACAGGTTGTAGTAATCCTTGCTAATTTTTGATTTCGTCTTTTGGGGTCTAGAGACCGGTCGTCCATGAAGGCCACATCGATTTTTTTTTTTTTTATCATTTTCGTTTTTTAGTGAACCGTTCTAAGATCGATCGCAAATCATTCAAGAACCAGAAGACTTGAGTTATTGTGAGACCACACCGCCTACATATAATATGTGGACGTAACAATGTGAAAGCACTAAAGAACTGTGCTTATTTCGTCTATTGGAGTCTAGAGACAGGTCGTTGAGGAAGCCCGTGTGGATTTTTATCATTTTCGTTTTCATTGAACTGTTCCAAGATTGATGGCAAGTCAGTCAAAAACTAAAAGACTTTTGAGTCACTGTGGACCACGCTGCGGGCGTATAATATGTGGACGTAACAACGTCAGAGCACCAAAGAGCTGTGCTAAGTTCCTCTTCTCCAGAGCTATCTTGAAACCTCAACGAGGATGGCACTTCACAGCTCAGATATCAGAAGTTTCAAGGTCAGAGAGCTTCGATCACTCTCGGTCTTGGTTCTCTCTCTAGCCATTGCCTTCACTGCTTCGGCCTCATCACAGGGCCTCAATTTCAGCATCCAGGCCTTCAATGGAAGCGTCATCAATTTCTTAGGGGATGCGGGGCCTGGTTCCGACGGCTCCATCAACCTTACGAAGGCCGGTATTGACCCGATCTCCAATAACAGCGTGGGGTGGGCCACGTACCCCCAGCCGATGCGTCTTTGGGATAAGGCGACCGGGAAATTGGCGGATTTCACCACTCGATTCACCTTCGTCATCAATTCGCTGCAATCACCGGATTTCGCCGATGGAATGACCTTCTTTCTTGTCCCCAATGGGTCTCAAATCTCAGACGACTCTATCGGAGGCGGCCAGCTGGCTATTATGAATTCAAACCGCGACCCTTTAAACTCTTCCAATAGGTTCGTGGCGGTTGAGTTCGACACCTATAGAAATACTGAATTTAGCTTTGAGGACCCTGATTGTTCACAAGGTGAAGTTGCTGCGCCACATGTTGGTATAGACTTGAATAGGGTCAAATCCTCGGTCTGTAAATGTGTTGATTGGTTCAAAGATAAGATCATGAGCGGCGGGCAGATCAACGTGACGATCACTTACAATTCTAGTACTCAAAATTTGACCGTTGTCATGGTAGACGCCAATGCCATGGGTACCGGCATAAATTCCTCCGCTATCTCTGATATAGTCAACTTGACAAAGTATTTACCAGAGTGGGTGACTTTGGGTTTCTCTGCTGCCACGGCAAGATCCGAGCTGCACAGTATTGAGGCATGGGAATTCAGCTCTAATGTGCAAGTAGCTGGAAAAAAGAGCAAGTTATGGCTATGGTCTATCTTAGGGTCAGGTTCTTTCCTGCTGCTGCTTGTCGTTCCAGTCTTTATTTGGTTTCGTCACCATTCGGAGAGAAAGAGAACTAACATGAGTGGAGAAGAAGATGATACCGCGATCGAAGACGAACTCGGGCAAGTGGTGGGGCCCAAGAAGTTCTCCTACAAGGACTTGATCACGGCGACTGATAATTTCGCAATCGGACGGTTGCTTGGGGAAGGGGGCTTTGGAAGAGTGTATGAAGGTTACTTGACGAGTGTGAATGCCCATGTTGCAATCAAGAAGATCAGCCCAGGGTCAAGACAGGGGATAAAGGAGTACGCCACTGAAGTGAAGACCATAAGCCGGCTCCGGCACAGAAATTTAGTCCAACTTATCGGATGGTGTCATGAGAAAAAGGAACTCCTCCTTATCTATGAGTTCATGTCTAATGGTAGTCTTGATTCTCATTTATTTGAAAAGCAAAGCTTCTTGCCATGGACGCAACGGTACAAAATTGCGCAAGGCATAGCCTCAGCATTGCTCTACCTCCACGAAGAATGGGAACAATGTGTCTTGCACCGGGATATAAAGTCCAGCAATATCATGCTCGATTCTGATTTTAATGCTAAATTAGGGGACTTTGGTTTGGCTAGGCTAGTTGACCATGCCAAAGGGTTACAAACAACAGCGTTGGCTGGAACCATAGGCTACATGGCTCCTGAATACATTTACACGAGCAAGGCAAGTAGGGAATCAGATGTTTACAGCTTTGGAATCGTCCTATTAGAAATAGCTTGCGGAAGAAAAGTCATCGAATCAAGGGCTGAGGAAAGCCAAGTTCAGCTGGTGGACTGGGTTTGGGAGCTGTATGGGGCCGAGAGGATACTTGATGCGGCGGAGTTGAAGCTTGGTACCAATTTCAACGAAAAGCAACTGGAATGCTTGATGGTTGTAGGGCTGTGGTGCGCTCATCTAGATCACACTGCCCGTCCTTCCATAAGAGAGGCGTTTAGCGTTCTCAACTTTAATTCTCCCTTGCCCACTCTCCCATCGAAATTGCCAGTCTTATTCTCTCAAGCATCAATTATTTCGTCCCATGCCACCTCGACCAACGGCACTGAAGTCTCCACATTTACTACCTCTTTTGGGCAATCCTCTCATCCCCCTTCCTCTGCATTGCTCCAAAATACAATATGAATTCCTACTGTCTGTATATGCTTTGATAATTAGTTTGATTTTCATAGTTTCGACAATTTGTCTCACTATCGTTGGATGAAAGCAAGAATGCAATCGCACATTCTGTCAATCAATGGTGGGGCGAACTTATGTAAAAGGTAGAGATACCTAAAAGTTTATATCATACATGTCTAATGTAAACTAATCTTAATATGGGGAAGTTTTTAGTGGAAAATTTTATCATATGTTGCACAATCATTATAATGAAATTGAAACTCTTTCTTTATTAGCTATGACTAATAATTGTCCTTAAAGCACATTTTAATGAGATAGCTCTCAAAAGTAGGAAAGGAAGGGAGGCTCCCTCGCTCCCTTCCACTACTTCCATTCAGGATTACCATAAGATTATGATGCGACTTCTCATACCCATCCGCCAGATTCGATAATTAGCACCGAAAGAGACAGAGAAAGAGTTTGGTAGATAGACGACTAATTCTACAGGAAACACTTTCGCCCAGGCAACTGTAAGAAAAGAAAATGTAAAGAAAGACCAATGCACAAGAGAGGGTAGTCAACAGACAGCAATTGTCACACAAAAAAAAAAAAAGCAATGAGGGAGGGAGCTGCAATTTTACCACAGAAATACTATAAAAATGGCGAAAAGGAGGGAGGGTGCTCCTAGTTTCATGCTTCACGTTTCGACCCCCAATGCTTTGTCTCTTTTCTTTTTGTCTTCCGGGTCCCTATGATGGACAACTGCACGTAAATTTGTAAAGAAAGACCTATGCACCGGAGCTGAAGAAATTATGAGAAGAAGCCTGAGGAGGTACCTCACTGTTTCAACCAGGTTGCTTTGTCGTATTTTTCATGTTACTCGTCCCTTTAATTAATGTGTATTGAAAAAGCCAATCGAGTTTATATGTTACGTCTTATTGTTCGTCTAAATGCAAGAATTGAATCACAGAAACCGAAAGCAGCATGTCGCTTCTAATTCATGTGCACGAACACTGTTTCAACTCCGTATGGCTATTTTTGTCAGACACCTAGCCAGCATTTGAATAATGCTTGGATCTTTCCCCACTCTTTGGTTCAGCATTAATTTGGCGATGGCATCTGCAATAATTCTACATTTTCATCGTCATGGCGATCAGTCTTCACGGCTAAATACATCTTGGCAATGGCATGATGGTAATGGCACATGGGATGGTGGCAATAATTCAGCATCATATTTTTGCTTTATGCCCCGTCAAAAGAATAGATTGACGCGGACTAAGAAACGATTCAGCATTACATTTTTTGCTTTATATGCCCCGTCCCCGTAAAAAAGTAGAGTGGTTCCCCTGGGCTAGTGGCAATAATGCAACATCAATCGTCATGTTTTTGCTTTATGTGGCGTCAAAGAGGGGATTCTAATGGGCTACCAGCTTCTTTTGTCGTCGAAAGATTGGTTTACCGGGAATCAATTTATGTGGCGTTCAAAAGGGAACGTACCTTCAAGATTCATTATAATTCTCTAAGACTTAAGACATTGAAATATGCTTGTCCACAATGAAACAAAAACTGCTAAGTTGGTTAATTCGACTTCAGAATGAATTATGTTCTTCTCCTCAAGGTCAGACACATAACAAGTCGATACGAAACAGCCAAACATTACACACAAAATATTCTGTCTGGAGAATTTGGCAGGTGATGAATTGACCTTTTATGTATGTACTCTGTCAATCGGACTCGCTATTTTTTTTTCCTTTCTTTCGTGGCTCGAGGAGTCAAAACGTGGACAGGAACTGTGTAGATACGCAACCTGGGCCGAGGAGCCAATTTGGGTCCAACGAAGACCAATCCTTTATCCAATAATAATTGAAACTAGGAGCAACCCAAAATGTGCTTTAATCCAATTTTTTGGATTGTCCAGGTCACCACAAAAAAATAAATACAAAGAGTTAGGAGCACTTGATACTTCATTAGAACCAACGATGACTTAAAGCCCGTTTGGTGTAATTTTAGCTAGACTGTAGACATATTGTTTTTGTGCTTACATGAGAACTGTCGAATTGAAGTGCTTATATCTCACATTATTCCGAAAAATTGCTAAGTATATTGTCTATTTTTGGCAGACCCTTGAGACCGATTTAGTGCTTGGCCAAAAAAAAAAAAACAACACAGGTGGGGAACTATGTGTAAGCTACATGTTTCGAACTTCATCAAGTTGTGATGAATTTCATATCTGTGGTGACCCTATAATTCAAATGCTCCTTATAAAAATCACTATTGCAATTATTTTTTATCACATAATTTATCAATGAATATTGTCACGATATGTTTGATTTTTTATGGTACACATTTTCCTCTTCACTTAGTTACATTCGAAGGTTGACTCAAAAGAATCACTACTTTTATCTCTTTCTATGTAAATGCAGGAGCTCCATTAAAATAAAATGGGACCCTTTTGATTTTATGTTTTCTATCCTCTTTTTTTTTTTCACTAAACGTCGCCATTTAATTGGATAATGCTGTTGGTAAAATAATGTGATAAATAGATGGTCCCCAAAACACCCTTGATCGAATCTCAGTGGATCCTTCCCAAATCTGGTCAAGACCAAAGTTGTGTTAATCAGAATATTTTAATCTACTATGAAGTCAAACCGAATATTCGTTGATGTGACTTAGAGCATAGTGTTTTTTATATATTAAAAAACCTACTAATCGGTGATTAAGGAGAACATGGCCCTTGTGGAATTCCGATTTGCGCCATGCGGAAAGGAAAACCCCTGAAATGGGCGAAGGAGACGCGAGGGATTGAACTCGACGCCCCTTATTTTGATATCAATTAAAATGGTGGTTTGTATTTAATTATTCTCCTAAAATTTGAAATATTGAGTACGACTCTTAATACATCGTATATTGTGACACTCATGTTAAACATCATCCAGATGGTATGCACATTAAGGTATGCCACCACGGACAGATCCAGTGAAAATCGGGAATAGGGACCTACGTCAAGAACTTCACATGTATACCAGATCGACGATAATTGAAGATTTGTGCACTAGAATGAGATTACGAGCCCTAGTGTCTTAATTAGATTAATATGATTACTTGATACATCGGAATCTGCTTAACTGTGAAGAAACAAAAGACTGCTGCTTAGTTGGTCAATTCGACTTGAGAAAGAAATTACCATTTCTCTTAATTGGAGAATAATATTTTGTTTCTCCTCTTTGCTGGGAGGTCGGCCTCAGAACAAAGTCAATACGAAAGAGCCAACCGTGAAAAACACACGAAATATTCTGTCTGGCGGATTTGGCATGTGATGGACTGGCCTGGCCTTTCATGGAAATCCTCTACCAGTCTGAATTATTAATTGTTTTATTTCCCCGGCTCGAGGAGTCAAGACATTGACAGTAACTGTGTTCAAATGGAACCTGTGACCGAGGATGCAATGTTGGGTCCAATTTGAGCCAATCTTTTTATCCATTAATAATTGTGACTAGTTGCAACGGAAAAATATGACTTATCACGTTTATTTGAGTTAATAATTTAGTTTGGAACCTCGCTAATTGAGCAATGGCTTCAACTCTATATAGTTTAACTATAACTAAAATATATCAGTACCATGAAGTAGCGTAATTTTTGTGTTTGGCGATACTTATTTTAAACTTACATCATCTCTAAATTGGGCAAAAGAGTTTTTAAAAAACTACTATAAGCTTTTTTTAGGGGGTCAAAAACAGATTTTTTAAAATTAGAGTCGCTGTAACTTTGAAAAAACTGTTCCCTAAACACTTTATAACCCATTTTCATGAATTAAAGTTGTCAAGAGTAAGTTATACCAAACGACTTCTTGTTCTAGCCAATTTGGCAAATAATAAATGACTAGAGGAAAGGTCACATGCCCCTTTGAAGGTGAAAAAAAATTGTCAATAATCATCATATCTTTGTTACAATTGGCCATGTGTTTATATTGGCACACATAAGATTTATTTGGTCTCATGATTATTGCTATGCATCAAGCATCGGCGACATCTACTTCTATCAGTTTTGGCCGTTTTCACCCTTAAGATGACGCACTCTTGGTGCTTGAACTCTAGACTCGAAATCGATGCGGATCACAAGTGCCACATTGGCTACGATCAAGCAACCCTAATAACAACACAACGCCTGATGAAGGTGAGGAATTGGTGGCCAATATGGAGAATGGCTTGAGCTAAGCCAGGTTCATGAATGGGGAGCAATGAACACTTCCCGCTGATGGTTGAGAAAAAAAAAAAAAACCAACACCGTGAGATGATTAATGAAAAATATAAGAGACCAAAGAGGCGGTGCGACCTGTGAAGGGGGGCTTTTGAGTTGTCAAATGCTCGCTTATTAAAAGCTTTTAAATGAAAGCGAAGATGGTTCTTGACGAGACATGGTATGGTTGAATTGCTCTCTCTCTCTCTCTCTCTCTCTCTCTCTCTCTCTCTCTCTCTCGCTTAAAACAAACGAGTTTTTGCATGAACTTTTTTATATGCAAATTTTTTGAAGCAAAAATTAAGTTGGTGTCAACTACGAGGTTGGCATTTAGATTCAATCAATTCCGTGACATACTTTTAACGCTTCTTATTCTATTAGCGTTAAGATCTTACGATGTGTACGTGCAGTTAAAAACCTATCGATCAACTATATTTATGTGCAAAATATTATTTTATGTGTTGTAACCATTCAAATTACTCCCAATAGTTAACCTCGGAATAGAGCTAATTCCTACTCAATCTACATATAAATGGCAAGTAACCTGCTTCTTTTTTCCCTCGATCTTTATCTTAATATAATCATCTCCTTATTTTTTTTTTCACTTTTTCTCAAGGGATAATAACATAGATGGTCTCATGGGTTTTGGCATGGTGTGCAATGTGGTACATGAAATTTCAATTTGTTCAATGTGATTCATGAATTTTTAATTTATTCAACGTGGTCCCTAAACTTTTGGTATATATTGAGAGCCTAATTTGAACATTTACCAAACGTTTAGGGACTACATTCAACAAATTTTAAGTTTAGGGATAACATAAAATAAATTAAAAGTTGAGGGACCAAATTATACATTAGGTCAAAATTCAAGAGTCATTTGTCTCATTTTCTTCTTCTTCTTTACCCCATGTATTTGGTTGTTGCTTATGCTCATGTTGATTAGCATAATAAGCATGGATCCAAGAAAAGGTGCACAATATCAGTGAATAGTCGCCCATACTAATTGTTCGCATTCCAATTAGAACTAATGATTTAGCCCATCGATCGTAATTACTTTATTGAAATCAGAGGGTGGAGGGTATGATTTCGATTAATGAAAGCACAACTCGGTGTCTAGTTCCAAAGGGACAACAGTCTTGATATGGGCATCGATCTCTAGTTTATCATCATCATCATCATTTTTAAAGCATGTGGGGTAGTGCAAATCTCTGGTCTTGAGAAAGAGCGGTTAAACGGATTTTTTTTTGTCTTCTAGTGATTATTATTCACCTGCTTTAATTAATAAATAGAAGGGCAAAAAAACAAACATGAAGATCATATGTTGATAACTTGGCTCTTGCAATTGCAGCCCTTTGCGGCGATACTGCTGTATCACTACAAAAAAAATAAGGATTTAGCCACGAACTTTGCGATGAAAAATTTGGTAAAATTCATTACTAAACGTTTTTGTTACGAACATAGCGATGAAAAAAATTTCGTCACTATTTCGGCATTGCAAAATTTAGCGACATATATATTTCGTTGCTAAATTCTTCACTAATTAGCCACGGATAATTTTTCCGTAGTAAAATTCGTTGCTAATTAGCAATAGATTTTTTTCCGTTGCAAAATTTTCGTCACAAAATTCATCCTTTTTCCGTCACAAAACTCATGGCTAAATTTTGTCGCTAAATTCGTGGCAAATTTTTTTTCCGTCGAATTTGAGGAGTTGGTGAAAGTGGGGTGAGTTATATGAGCCGGTGAAGAAATCCTACACAACGGATTGCTTGCATGTCTTGCAAATGACCCCGTCCCTTTAAAAAGAAGAAAAAAAAATCAATCTGCACCACCACCTTCAAAACTTGAAGAACCACAAGAACACATCTCTATTGATCCCCTTCATGACCACAGAAGTACATCATATCGGAAGAAAAGCCCAGAGAAAGCTAGAAAATGCTAAAGCATCGATTTCTTCGATCTCCTACGCAAAGGAGCATGCCAAGAAGCACCCTCTCGCCCCTAATCCTCCTCGCGAGATGGATGTCCTTGGGCATGATGGTGACCCGCTTGGCGTGGATCGCGCACAAGTTGGTGTCCTCGAAAAGTCCCACTAGGCAGGCCTCCACCGCCTCCTACAGCGCCGCGACGGCGCTGCTCTGGAACCGGAGGACCGTCTTGAAGTCCTGCATGATCTCCCTCACCAGCCTTTGGAACGGCAGCTTTCGAATCAGCAGCTCCGTGCTCTTTTGGTACTTCCTTATCTCCCGCAGCGCCACCGTCCTGGGTCTGAACCGGTGCGGCTTCTTCACCTCGCCGGTCGCTGGCGCTGACTTCCTCGCCGCCTTGGTGGCGAGCTGCTTCCTTGGGGCCTTGCCCTTGGTGGACTTCCTTGCCATCTGCTTGGTTCTCGCCATTGCTCCGAAGCTTCTTCAGCTAGAGAGAGAGCAAGAAGGGAGGAAGAAAACAGAATGAAAAGAAAAAGAGGTGGAGAGAGAAAGAGAGAGGTCTTCGCGCAAGGGGAGCTCAGCATGGAAAAAAGAGAAGGTCAGGAGGAAGAAAAGGGACATTCAGAGAAAAAAAAATGGAGATATGGACAGGGGTCTTCGGCATGAGAGAGAAAGGAAGATGAGGGAGAGAGCAAAGGGAGAGGAGGACTGAGTTCCTCACTTTTTTATTTTTGTGCTCAGGTCTTTGACGAAGGAGAACGATTGCAGAGTGAGGTTGCAGAGATTGGATTGGGTTTGGACGGCTTTGTCGAGGATTGATTATAATAGAGCAGGGAGCGAGATTTGAAATTTTTCCCGGGTCCGATGAAAAATTTGAAGGATTTCGCGGGCGGGTTTGGGAATTAACGGCGGCTGAAAAATTTGCTGGCAACGGATTTTTCCTTTTCCGTCACTAATTGAGATGAATTTCCTTTTAGCTACGGACATCCTAATCCGTCACTAATTACGACGGATTTCTTTTTTAAATCCATCACTAATTAGCGACGGATTTTCTTTTTCTTTACTAACTAATTAGTGACGGGCTTCCTTTTTGGTCGCTAATTAGCGACGGATTCCTTTTTCCGTTGCTAACTAATTAGCGACGGACTTCCTTTTCTGTCACTAATTAGCGGCGAAAGTTTTTTTAGTCGCAAATACCGTCACAATTTAGTGACTAAAAAAGAAATTTGTCACTAATTTATGACGAAAAAAAATTCGTCGCAAAATTTGTGACAAATTAGCGACGAAAAAAGAAATGCGTAGCTAATTAGCTACGGATCTTGCGACGAATTTTTTTCTGTAGCAAATTAGTGACGAAAAATAAATCCGTCACTAATTTAGTGACAGATTTATTTTCGTTGCAAAATTTGTCACTAATTAGCATCGGAAATTGAATTTGTTGCTAATTAGCGATGGATTTTGCTATGAATTTTGTTTCTGTTGCTAATTTGGGACGAAATTTTTAGGTCGTCACAAATTCCGTCACTAATAGCGATGAATTTTTTTTGGTCACAAATTAGTGACGGATTTTATTTTTTCGTCACAAATTCCGTTAGAATTAGCGACGGATTTTGTTTTGTCGCTAATTTTTTGTAACTAAATTACAGTTTTTTTGTAGTGTATCTTCCTCCGAAAATCCACGGTTGGCTATAATGAATGATTATTAAATTCGAGGGATGTTCTTATGCTAATTCACTATTAGATAAGTGGCATGTATATATTTAGAGTTATTATACAAGCCGAGCTCTTCCATGTGTGAAATGTATAAATGAATTTTTATATTGTTAGTAGAGCCTAATAAAATCAGCCTATAAATATCTACTAAGCTCGGTTACGGTCAATTTTTTTGTTACAATTAATGCTTCGTTTGTTTTGTGAAAAAGTTGAGAATTTGGAAAACATTTTCCTAAAAGTGATTGCTCACATCACTTACAAAATATAATGCGTGACAAATGTTTTCATTGTTCACAAAAATAATTATACATAAATTTTTGTTGGCAATATAAATATTTTTGTTTGACTAATTAATTCAAGCGATATGAGTAATCATTTTTAAAAAGAGTATTTTTAAAATCATTTAATTTTCACGAAATAAATAGAGACTAAATATCGAAAATGGCGTACCTTAATAAGCCACAACAAAAGTCAAACAATAAGAGAAAGTGTGTTTTTTTTTTTTTTTTGGTTAGTGTGGTAGCTACATAATCTCACTCAAAATAAAAATTTAATGAGCCACTAACGAGCCCAAATTAAGAAAGAGACTAACATGAAAATGGGCCTGTAATGGACTAACGATCTAAGTAGTCGAACCATTTTTCTGGTCGCTATTCCACAAACAGAGTAGAGACAGCAATCGCGGCTAGCAATGAAGATGATGGGTGTA
Organism: Melaleuca alternifolia; assembly: GCA_019926035.1. NCBI lineage: Eukaryota > Viridiplantae > Streptophyta > Magnoliopsida > Myrtales > Myrtaceae > Melaleuca > Melaleuca alternifolia. The sequence goes on from JAGKPW010002341.1 coordinate 1,678,088, forward strand.
GGAGATGATCATGATATATAACATCTAAGAGATAAACAAAATTTGCTTTTGCTTGCATGAGTAGCGCTTGAGCTGGACCAACTGATGAGTTCGGAATTTGGCTTGAGAACTGTTCCGTCGAATTCGATGCTCCCACAGCAGTTGGGTGGTCTTTGAAATGTCTTCACAACTCAAGACAAGAAATCCTGTATCTCCTCATGGCAATGGAACTTCGCAGCTCAAAGAATATGATTTTCAAGCTCGCGGAGCTCACGTCATTCCTTTTGTTTTCCGTTGACTTGTCTCAGACCAATTCTCTCAGGTGGTGCCATGAGAAAAAAGGAACTCGTCCTTCTCTCTTAGCCGGCTCCACCATAGAAACTTAGTTCAACACATCAGGTGGTGCCATGAGAAAAAAGGAAGTTGTCCTTATCTATGAGTTCATGTCTAATGGTAGCATAATTTTCATCTATTCAAACAAAGTTGCTTCTTGCAATGGTAGAAGCAGTATAGAATCGCACAAGACGTAGCCTCAACATTGCTTTACCTTCATGAAGAATGTGAACAATGCGTCGTGCACTAGGATATAAAGTCTAGCAATATCATGCTTGAATCCTATTTCAATGCTAAATTAGCGGACTTTGGTCTAGCTAGGCTAGTTGACCATGTCTAAGAGTTACAAACAACGTTGTTGACTGGAACCAAGGGTTATTTGGCTTCTGAATGCTTTTATAATGGCAAGGCAAGGAAGGAACCAAATGTCTATAACTTTGGAGTCTTCCTATTAGAAATAGCTTGTGGGAGAAAAGTCCTTGAGCCAGGGGCTGAAGAAGGCCAAGTTCAACAGGTGGATTGCGTTTGGGAGCTGCATGGAACCGATAGGCTACTTGGTGCAGCAGACTTGAAACTTCCTAGCGAATTTAATGAAGAGCAACTGGAGTGCTTGATGGTTGTAGGACTATGGTGCTCTCATCCGGACCTCACTGCCTGTACTTTCATGAGAGAAGCGTTTAACGATTCTCCCATCAGAATTGCTAGTCCCTCCATCACAAAAAAATAGAGTGCGTCCTCCTCGCAGTTCCAACTTGTAAATCCCAATTCCTAGCACTTCACCATTGATTCCATTTCCCATGCGAATATTTTGTTCTAGAGGGAATTTGACTTTACTTCCCAAACCTAACTTGCTCTTCTCGCTACATAGCTCATGGCACCTAAGTCTGGGGTCCATAAAGGAATAGAGCGAGCAACTAAAAGATGACTGCAAACTAAGTAATCAATTCAAAAAATAGAATCAAGGTATACCATTTTAGACTCAGGAATTTCCTTCTTTGGCTCAGTACACTCACAGTAAAGGTGTCCCTTTTTTCTAAAGTTGTAACAACTCATCATAGTAATGTCCTTTTTGCCACCATGCTTGCCTCTTTCGTGCTTCGTGAATTTAGCTTCTTAGACGCAAGACCGACCTGGTTAAAACCATTCCCTGGGTACTTAAATTTTGACATAAATGCCTGACATGAGCTTGACTCCGCCACACAAGTAGATAGCGACCCTCAAACGCTCAGCCTCAGAGAAACCTCAAGTTCAAGATGATGCGAGAGATCAACAAACGTTTTAATGTTACTGGTATATGTCATTTTCATGAACATGCCATCCCTGGTTGCTAGAAAGGATTGGAGCACTGCTTGAATCTATTGTTCATCAGTCAGGTTTTGTCGAGCATCCTTAAGCTCCCGAATCATAGAAGACATCACCTTTAGGTGTTGTTTCATGATGTGACCCTCTTCATTGTGTGGCTGTTAAAATTCATGGTTAACTCATGAGGCTTACCTGCAGAGATACCACTATATTTTCATTTGTGAGCCTTCCAAATGCCTTTACCGGTCCGATGCTCCTTAAATTCGCCAATCGAGTCATTGCTCATAGTGCTTAATGTGTTGAAGCGCACATAATGATCTCTCTAGCGCCAACTTTGGTAGGCTTCATGATCACATCGATGTTGAAGGCTAAATGTAAAATAATATGGTCAATTGTTAATCTTGACAGAATAACAAGGCTAAATGTCAACCTAACCTTTTTTTTAATGTTGATATAGCATGATAAAATCGTCATTTTCTTTGCATTCATATCTTATTACCTTAACAAGCAATTATTCATCAAATCTCTAAAGTTAACAATCATCTTAAGTGTAAGATAAAGAATTGCCCAGCTTCTATGGACCCAGCCCAAGCACAGAGGACAGCCCACAGGTGCTGGGGTCCCAAGATGGATGGACCCGGTGCCGGCCTTGATGATTACATATACATACTAGATACATGGGGAAAAACTAGTATTATTCAAGAGAAGAAGTATAGTAGTATGATCAAAGGGTATTTAATTTGTTCAATCTGTTCCCAACAATAATCTTACAAGTCTCTTCATATGTTAGTGTTGATGTCTATACACCCAATTACATGGCGTAGCTCGAGATAAATGTCATTTTGTTGCTGATTTCGTTAATAAAAAAATATTGAATGTCGAATTTAGGTCAAGTCTAGATGGTCAAATGTGTAGCTTAGTCGCTGATGGTCAATTATTGTTTTTGACCGAACGAAAGCTTAAGATGGACAAAGTCTCCTAGACTCTACGGACCCAAAAAAGAAAAGAAAAAAAAAAGAAGGAAAAAAAGAAGAAGTGGATCCGGTAAACCTTAGCTTTGGTCCATGTTGTTCTAGTACATGACACAAGGCGTACATGATCAATGACTGTGTTCGACATCAGAGAAGTGTTCAACCCTGGTTTTGTAAAATACGATTTATTAGCATGTCACACTACAAATGGTCTTTTTTTGTATTTACGTAAACAAGTAATATTCGAGAATCTTGTAAACCAATTTTACAAACCAAAGTTAAATAAGTCTAACATTTCCGAGAAAAAAAAAGAGTAACATTTATATGTAACTGAAGACTAATCCTCTAGAGCACTTGTATAATGACCAGCAAAGGAAGTCGACAATTTTCAAAGGCGTTAATTTTTTCCGTGTTTCAAAGCCCAATTTGCTCTATTAAGTAATTGTGAAGTGTCCCTTACATGTTGGCTAACACGGCCCCTTCAGAGATCGTAGTAATCCTTGCTATGTTCTCTCTCTCTCTCTCAACAACCCCCGTTCTATTTCAGATTTGTCTTCTGGAGTCTAGAGAGTAGAGACTGGTCCTCCTGGGAGCCCACGTGGATTTTTCTCATTTTCTTTTCCGTCGAATCGTTCCAAGATTGATCGCAAATTGTTCAAGAACCAAAAGACTAAGTCATCAGGGGGAGGGGAACGTCAAAGCACCAAAAGGCTGTGTTAAATCCCTGATTTCCAGAGCAGCCTTGGAAACTTGACGAGAATGGAACTTCACAGCTCAGATATCAGAAGTTTCAAGGCCAGAGAGCTTCGATCACTCTTAGTCTTGGTTCTCTCTCTAGCCATTGCCTTCACTGCTTCGGCATCGTCACAGTGCATCGATTTCAGCTTCCAGAATTTCAACGATAGCGTCGTTCGACTCCAAGGCAATGCGGCGTATTATTCGAACGGCTCCATTAAACTTACGAGAGCCAATCAGGACGAGAACCTCGACTGGAGCTTGGGTTGGGCCACTTACCACAAGCCGATGCGCCTTTGGGATAAGGCGACAGGGAACGTGGCGGATTTCACCTCCCGATTCACCTTCGTCATCGATTCGCTGGGAAAGTCGACATTTGCCGACGGAATGACCTTCTTTCTTGCTCCCGAAGGGTCTCAACTCCCAGCCAACTCGTCGGGACGCTACCTCGGTCTGGTAAGTCAGAACCGCAGCCAAACCAACTCTCCAACTTCCTTTGTAGCCGTCGAGTTTGATCCTCATCCCAACAACTTTGAGGAGGGTGTTGTGGACCCGAATTGTTCACATGTCGGTATAGATTAGAATAGTCTTACTTCTTCGCGCTCTAGCTGTGTTGATTGGTTCAAGGATAAAATCATGAGCGGTGGGCGGATCAATGCTACTATAGCATACAATTCCACAGCGCAGAACTTGAGCCTTCTCATGATAGACGCGGACTCCAATGGTACCATCATAAATTCCTCTGCTATATATGGTATAGTCGACATGACAAAGTATCTGCCGGAGTGGGTAATTATAGGTTTCTCGTCTACAACAGCAGCCCTTTTCGAGTTGCACACTATTGAGGCATGGGAATTCAGCTCTAATGTGCAAGTGGCTGGAAAAAAGAGCAAGTTATGGCTATGGTCCGTCCTAGGGTCAGGTTCTTTTATTTTGCTTATTCTCGTTCTGGCCTTTATTTGGTTTCGGTACCGTTCGAAGAGACAGAGAACTTACACGAGTGGAGAAGAAGATGATCCAGTGATCGAAGACGAACTCGGGCAAGTGTTGGGGCCCAAGAAGGTCTCCTACACAGACTTGGTCATGGCGACTGATAATTTCGCAATCGGACGGTTGCTTGGGGAAGGGGGCTTTGGAAAAGTGTATGAAGGTTACTTGACGAGCGTGAATGCCCATGTTGCAATCAAGAAGATTAGCCCAGGGTCAAGACAAGGGATAAAGGAGTACACCACTGAAGTGAAGACCATAAGCCAGCTCCGGCATAGAAATTTAGTCCAACTTATCGGATGGTGTCATGAGAAAAAGGAACTCCTCCTTATTTATGAGTTCATGTCTAATGGTAGTCTCGATTGTCATCTATTCAAAGAACGAACCTTCCTACCATGGGAGAAACGATACAAAATCGCGCAAGGCATAGCCTCGGCATTGCTCTACCTCCATGAAGAATGGGAAAAATGTGTTGTGCACCGAGATATAAAGTCCAGCAATATCATGCTCGACTCTGATTTCAATGCTAAATTAGGGGAGTTCGGTTTGGCTAGGCTAGTTGACCATGCCAAAGGGTTACAAACAACAGCTTTGGCTGGAACCATGGGCTACATGGCTCCTGAATGCATTTACACGGGCCATGCAAGTAGGGTATCAGACGTGTATAGCTTTGGAATCGTCCTATTAGAAATAGCTTGCGGAAGAAAAGTCATCGAACCAGGGGCCGAGGAAGGTCGAGTTCGGTTGGTGGACTGGGTTTGGGAGTTGTACGGGACCAAGAGGATACTTGATGCAGTGGAGTCGAAACTTGGTACCGATTTCGATGAAAAGCAACTGGAGTGCTTGATGGTTACAGGGTTGTGGTGCGCTCATCTAGACCACACTGCCCGTCCTTCCATAAGAGAAGTGTTTATCGTTCTCAACTTTAACACTCCCCCACCCATTCTCCCATTGAAATTGCTAGTCCCGTTCTCTCAAGCATCAATTATTTCGTTCCAAGCCACCTCGATCGGTGGCACCGAAGTCTCCACATTTACTACCTCTTCTGTGCAATCCTCTCATTCTGCTTCCTCTGCATTGCTCCAAAATACAATATGAATTCCTTCTTTCTGTATATGTTTTGATAATTAGTTTGAATTGTAAGTTGTACTTTGACATTTGATTTTAGATACTATGCACATCATATAAATTTCTTCAGTCTCTTCATGTTTAAACTACCATATGATCTCAAGATTAAGTAAGGTAGTTATGTATCTTCTTTGCTAGTTATAGTTTTCTAAATATAATTGGTGTAATCAGCTCTCCAGACCTGAAATCTTTCGTTCGCGATGGTAAGTCGGTGGCTCCTAACTGGTCTAGTATAACATATGGCCCTCCCCAGACCTGGAATCTTTCGTTCGCTGTGGCAAGTCGGTGGCTCCTAACCGGTCTAGTATAACATACGGCGACTTTAGTAAAATTCAAGTACTTGTAAACAACAACCAAGTTATGGTTGGTAGGATATGGAAGAGCTAGTGCAAAGGATAAGCGCCATATCACAAAAGGGTTATACAAACACACCTACCAATTCGTTAAACGCCCTTATGCCTGTGTTCATCCCTTTTCTGAATCATTAGCTCTGAGAACTCTTCTTGCCTCTGCAACACTTGCCATTGTTCCCCGTTTGGCAAAGTGCATGAACTTTAAGATCGAAGGTTGCAAAGTCGGGGTTATTTCACTTTGCTCCATAATGTTGAACCGTGTTCTAGTCTCTTCAAGTTAGAAAGAGTAACATAGAACTCCAATGCCTTCACTAATCCTTAGCTCCACCAGCATGCATAGTTTCGGTCCATTCGCCACAGTCGCACACCATATAAAATAACGAAACCTAAGTAATGGCACAAGGCTGAATCCCTTTGGTCAACATCTGCTCCAACAAATCCAAACCTTACTTGTTGGAGACTCGCATAATCAATGAATCCACTAGTGATAAGCATGTAGATGGGATTGGATGCCTTCGTGTTGCACTTTGCTAAGTAGCATCATCGCTCGAGCTGATTCACTCTGTCTAAGACAGACATTCATTCCGAAGATGTAACAGGAACACAGTCTATTCATGCTAAGGAGATAGGAAATGGGTATGTCAAATTCATTATTGGTATGGTTTAACGGTGGATTTATGCAATGCGATTTGCCCGATGATGACACAGGGAGCAGGATTAGCTGATTTTTGGGCGAGAATGGAGATAGGTTTTTGAAATCATGGCTGTTGGAATTTAAGGAAGGGGTTTAAAGTTCGCATGAAGAAGTTGCCACCAAGGGTAGAGAGAGCTCTTCCCGAAGAGTTGAGTTTTAGTTCGCATATACCTATACGTAAATAACTCGATGCCATATTGAATATGTGCACAAAGATTTATAATGTGAATAAGAATAAAGATCATTTCGTAGGGTAAATGGCAAATTTTGTCACCTAAACTTTGTCCTATTTAATTCTAATAATATATTCTTAAAATTTACCTTGCTTTATTTTAGTCTCCAAAATATCGAGAGAGAGAGAGAGAGAGAGAGAGCACTTGTCAAATTTTGGGAGGAGAAAATTTTCCTCCAATCGATAAGGAAGGAGAATATAACATTTGTTGAAGTCCATTTGCGTGTAAATGAAGGGAAACCTCTAAAATGAGTATATGAGATGGTAGAAATCAAACTTGATGCCTCTATCTTAATAGCATATTAAAATATGTCTACATTTATTTTCTCCTAAAGTTAGATTACGATAATGATTGTTAATATATTTCATGCGTTAATACTTGTATTAGACGCTGCCAAGATGGCATGTGATTTGTAAGCGATAAGATGCACTTCCATGGATTGGCACGGAAAAGTCAGTATACAAACTTAGTCAAGACGTCTGAATATTGAATCATTGTAGATTGAAATTTTATACACTAAGATGAGATTATAAATGCCGATATCTTGATGAGATCATCGATTCATTATGATTCTCTAAGACCTAATACATTGGAATATGCTTGTCCATGATGAAACAAAAGACTACTAAGTTGGCTAATTTGACTTCAGAAAAGAATATTACTAGTTTTATGAATGAGGGGATAATGTTCTTCTCCTCGAGGTCAGACATAGACCAAGTCGATAACAAACGACCGAGCATACACACGAAACTTTCTGTCCGGAGGATTGGCAGGTGATGGATTGGCCTTTATTGTATATACTCTACCAATCGGGCTATTTTTTTTCCCTGGCTAGAGGAGTCAAAACATGGACAAGAACTTTGTACAAACACAACCTGCGCTAACTATCCAATTTGGGTCCAATGAAGACCAATCCTTATACACTAATAATAGAAACTTGGAGCAACCCAAAATGTGCTTTAATCTAATAATTTGGATCCTCCAGGTCACCACAAAAAAGAAAAGTAGAACCAACAACGACTTAAAGCCCGTTCGGTATAATTGTAGCTAGACTGTAATTGTGCTGTGAAGTTTTGTAAATTATTTTTGTTTGGTTGTGCATGTTTTAAAGTTGTAGCATTTCTATTCGGGTTAAGTATTTCTCAAAAATTTGATATAACTTGTTATGACTTTAAAGCACTGCAGTTGTGAAGGGTATGACAAGTATCTCATAAAAACTATAAAAACCCATTTTCACAGTTGGAGTTGCTACGTAGATATCATATGAAATATTTGGTTGTAATGTAAACATTTGCTCCGTCTCATGATGATATTGTACATCGAGCATCGGCCAAATCTACTTCCACAAGATTTCACTCTTAACACGCAAATTCAATGCTCAACCTTGATACACAAAATCTATCTGGATCATGATTCCCATATGGCTATGATTGAACAATCCTAATAACTACTCGATGCTTGATTAACGTGAATAGATGGTGGCAACATCAAGAATGCATTTAGATTCAATCAATTTGGAAAAGATATGTTTTTCATTGTTAAAATCATGCTTATATCTTTAAAAATCCCAAATTGATATCTCTAAGGTACATTTTTCCCCTAATTAGAGTGCAGCGAAGCCCTTTATGTTCCCCTTATATTTTAAAATTCAATGCTCGTCGGCCACCGGAGCTCGTAGGCCACTGCTAGAGGGTGGTGAGCCCTTGCCCAAATCTGGGTGGGGTTGCCTCACTCGGGCCTTGCTGGTCTCGAGGCAACAAGCTCTGGCCGGCCATCGGTGAGGGCTTTGGCAACATTTAGTAGTGGTTGGCGAGCTCCGGTAGCCTACCGGCTAATGGCTAGCTCGTCGACCAAGTTTTAGGGAAAAAAGAAAAAAATGGGGTAGATGTGTCATAGATGATATAATTTGAGATTTTTTTGGCGTCACAAAAAATAGTTTAGTGTAAATGTGTCATTGGAGGTATAGTTTGGGATTTTTAGTGTCACAAAAAAATTGGGGTAAATGTGGTATAATTTAAAAATTTTTGTGGTATTAACCCTTGTACTGTTGGCATCTTTTTATTATTATATATTTTTAACGTTCTTTTCAATCTTACTCAAACACTTCATGTGTGTGTGGCATTTACCCTACTTCTTGCTCGTTCATTGTCACGAGCTACCCATTGAGGGGCCGCTCTCGGGAGGAATAGGTTTAGAAATATTGAGATTCAAATTAGCGTCCCTAAAAGACGGCTTGAATATATTGTCTAATCATATCTCGATCTGACGCATCCATTATAGACTCGGGCTCTCCTGAGTCCATATCTCGTGCGACATTGGAAAATCTTGCAACCATTCTAATAATTGAAATCATTTATGGAGCCACCACTAGCCTATTAAATTTGGCTAGAAACCAAGTGAAAGCACAAGAGAATGCTTCACTTTTGTTGCGACCTAAAATTCCCTCTTTTAAGGGGGAAGGTAAAATAGGTTTAGAGGTGTTTACTCTCAATTCCTCAATCTCGAGTTTAAATTCTCCCAAATCCATACCTCGTGTAACATTTAGGCATTTTAAAAATTTAAGGTTATTTAACAACCTAAAATATTTCTAGGAGTCGCCACTAGCCTATTGAGGTTAGCTAGAAACCGATCGAGACGTGAAGTGTTGTCTTGATCCCTACGTAACCAGAGATTCTAAGTTCGGGAACTTGTTTGTGCTAACAATTCTATTAATGCCCTTTCGGTACCTAACTAAATGGTTGTTTAATCTAAGTTGGTCAAGTGTTCTTACTTTTCTTTTAAAGCACTAAAGGTCATTCCAATTCACTAAGTGTTCATGCAATGGTTTTTTATATGCTCATTTTTTGTGCCAACCTAAACCAAGGCTAAATCGATCTACAAAAAGAGAAGTTCACATCCAATTTATTGATAAACAGTACGAGAAATAAACACTCAACGTATTTAAATACGATGCGATAATAGACATTCACATAATTAAACAGGATTACCTAATTGACAAAAATATAGAACCTGCAACTCGTTGGGTAATTAATAATACATGATGTAATTTTAACAGACTTAAATTAAACCTTTACATACAGGGGACTGAAAAGGCCATCAGTCGATCACTGCCAACCCGCATAAGTGTCATTCCCTCAAATCGTCATTACGTGACGTAATCCAAAAGGTATCGATTTTGGCATTCAAATAATTATCCAATGCAATAGCAATGCGCATATCAAATTAGATAGACAACCTCACAATTGATATGAAATTTGTTCATGCAATTTAACTAACTCGAGCCATTCTCATAAGGTATCTATCAAATCATGCACCGAGTCTAACCATGCATATAAACATTCATAGACAAAGATGATAAGACAAGCAATTAAGCTAAGAAGCAATCAAGGCCATGCCTAATCATTCATCAATGACAACTTGTTCGAATTCTTCCTAAGATCAGTGTTAATTGTTTAAACAAAGCTCAATTTTATACCAAGATTTGGTTTTAAAGCAATCTTGGCATTCTTGAACAAAACTCAGCTTTTTAATTTTTTCAGAGTTTTCTAATAAAACATTAATTTTTATAATATTTTTAACAAATTATTATATTATTATTTATTAAGAGAAACCCGGGTCAGATCCGAATTCGACTTAGGGTTCTTGGCTGGACTTCCTAAATTTTTTACTTTTTCGGATTTTCTTATTATTATCATTTTTTATAAAAAATATTATATTATATTAAAAAAGTATTATTTATAATAGTGATGAAAAAAAGGGGAGCGAACCGCCGAGTTTCTACTCGCGGGCTGCCATCACGAAGGGAGGTGCGACGAGTGCACGGGAGGAGCCCCAAGCGGAGGTTAGTTCGCCTGGTGGCTTCTTGGGGCAAAGTGAAACTCAAGGGAGCAGGCGAGGTTCCGACAACTAAATCAACAACACAAAGCATTTCATAGGAAATTCATCGAACATGTGGAGCACAGAAAGATGTGGTGTGTTAGAGGTTTGGAACGAGATTAAATCTAAACCTACGACATACCAGTGACAACCAACATAGACATACACATGTAATAAGCCATGGACATATGCTGGGAGCCCCTTGGATCGACGAACAAACGCGGCGATTTGAGAGGTGAAAACAGGGAACTTACCGGAGAGAGACGTGGGTAAACGACCGGACTTCAAGGCAAGATGCCGTTTAGAGGTCAAAAATTTTAAATTCTAAAAATGAATTACTGGATCGGCAAAAATTAGATGTCAACAACTTTCTACGCAATTAGAGATTTGAAGATGATGACTTGATTACACTAGTAAGTAAATTAGCGCTCTTTCTGTACCGAAGCTTGATTATCTTGTTAACCAAAGTGTTTTCATGTAGTCTTTTTATCCACTATGAGACTACTCCACTAATTGATAATGCATGATCTTTTTTTGAATCCTAATCATGCTATAAAAAAAAAGCAATCAATGTAATGAAAGTGCGCAAACAAGTATAGTATAAAATGAGTCTGCAATCAAGAATCCTAATATTATTTCGAAAAAAGAAAAATCAAACAAAACACTCCTAGACATTTTTATTTTTATTTTTAAATTCTTTTTAAATTTTTATTTCTTAAAAAAATGATTTTTTTGATTTTTTTTATTTCGATTTACTCTGATTATTATTATTATTATTATTATTATTATTATTTAATTCAAAAAAGGGCTTCTGACCGAGTTGGGAAACCCGGTCCGACTCAATGACCCGGGCCCTAATGTTCTAGGTTGGGTCTACGGATTGGGCCAAGCTTATGGCCCAACTCAAAATTTATAGAAAAAAGAACTTCAAAACAAGATTGGGCCAAAACTGGAATAGGCCCAAACAATAAAATGAATTTTTATAAAAAGAACAAGCTCAAAACTAGTGAAACCCTCTAGCCCACAAAAATAGCCAGCCCAATCAATTTACCCAGCCCGACTCGGACTTCAATTTTTTATTTTTATTTTTATTGTGTTTTATTTCCTTTGTCTTGCAGGTCGTCTTCTTCCTAAGGCTGCCTTCAAGCCCACCGGAGCTTTGACCAGCGACTCCCTTTTTCGCCGACGATCTTTAGACAAACATCCGTGAATACCACAAAGACAAAGATTGACGTTCAACACGGGTGGTCCTCCAACCATGCGAGTCGGATCCTTCCAACGATGAGTTTCAACTATTGATTTGGACGTTGTCGAATCACACGTTTTCAAAATAAATAATAGAATCAAAATAACTTATGAATGCATATATATATATATATATGTATGTATGTATATCACGGATGTCGAACCATGTAGAAAGGATTCAAGTGAGATTTCCATGATCGACTCGAACAGGGGATTATGCGAAGTAAATTGATAAAAAGAAAGTATGACATCAGAAGCAATCCTCGGTATTCTTGAGCGTTCGGGAGAAGAATTACCTAGTCAGCGGAATCGGAATGAGTCGTTGAAGCTGCGATGTGGCGCTATCTTTTTCTCTCTTGGCTCATCTCACGCACTTCTCCTCTGGTGAGGTCTTCTTTCGGGGAGGAAATCAAAGCCAGAATTTCTTTCTTCTCTCTCTATGATCCCTCTTCAATTCAATTTCCTTTTTTGTTCTTTCTTCTCTATTTTTTTTTGTTCTGGTCTTCGTCCCCTGCCGCCCTTTTTGACCGAACGCTCCCCCTTTTTATTCTCTCTTGCTTCTTTTTGTTTTGTTTTGTTTTCTTCTTTATTATTCTCATTCGTTCTTTGTTCTTCCCTTTATTCATGCGCTCCCTCTTCCTGATATTTTGAGTGCGTTTGATAACAGTTCTGATTATTGATTTCTTATCACGGACGAATTTGGGGCAAAAAACCTATTTGACAAATGCTTTTAAAATTTCTATTCTCAGGATAAAAAAAGGTTGGAGATAATGGGTTTTGGATGAGAAATCAGAACAATTTTTTTTGGTATCCTGTTTTTCGGATGAAAATGCACAATATGGAAAGAGAAAACTGATTTTTTTATTAGTCTTTACTCTTGTCCCAAATGAGAAAGAGAAAACCGATTTTATTAAACGCGTTTCTCTTCCCAAAAATTCATTTGAGAATAATTTCTCAAAAATACTCATTCTAAAAAAAAACTGTTTTTGAAACTAAAATGGTTACCAAAGGCACTCTTTCTTTCCTTTTCTTCAATTTTTCCCCAAACACATGCATCCCTCGAGTAAAAAGGGCTGAAAGTGGGCGTTAAGTGGAATGTCTTTTTATTCTATTTTTTGATTTTATTATTTACAAAAGTAAAATTTGAGGTGTCAACACTCATGGCTTGCCCTTGCTCGTTTGAGCCTTGCAACCTCCACTCATTATTGACTCGTCTTTGCTCACTTGCCCTAATTCATTTTTTATATTGAACCTTTTTGTTGCTCATATTATTTGGCTATGATAATGAAACAACAAAGGGACCAAAAGAAAAATAGGTTCTCAAGTATGCCCTGGAACTGGACTGAAAAAATATGTAGGTTATAAGGTTGGTATTTATAGTTAGGTATAAATTGTTGTCAACAATGAAAGCAGTTTTCGATGTCTGATATTTCGATATTGACCAATCATTTAAAAAAAAAGAATCATAATTTTCGAATCTTCAATAAAACTCGTGATTCTTCTTATTCCATTGCATTAAGGGCGCGTTTGGTAACCATTCTCGTCTTAGAAATAGTTTTTTTAGAATGATTTTTTTTTTTAGAAATGATTCTCGGATGAGTTTTTGGGAAGAGAAACATGTTTGGTAATTGAACAAAATTTATGTCTTTGGAATAGAAAAAAAAACAGAAATCCATTTGGTAATTGCATAAAATTTATCACCCCAAAAGTAGAAAAATAAAAGAAATGCAGTGGTTGGTGATCGACGGTGGCGGCGATTAGCGATAGTGGCAACCGACGATGGCGGCGACTGGCAATCGGCAGTGGCGGTGATCGGCGGCGGGGGCTGATGACTGGCAGCCGAAGGTGACGATTGGTGGCGACAATGATTGGTGGAGACTGGTGGGCCACGGCGATGACCGGTGGCAAGTGGCGACGGTGGCCGATGATCGGCGGTGGTGGCAACGATGGCCAATGATCGGCGATAGCGGCAAACGGCGAACAGTGGCGGCAGCAAGAGATAAAAATAAAATATAAAAAAATTAGCTTATTAATTGGTACTGTTTATTCTCGTTCTAGAAATAGAAAATCAAAAAAATTTTGGTTCTCATTTCTCGTCCCAAACCAATCCCCATCCATTTTTTTTTTTATCTCGGGAACAAAATGAAAATATGAATTTGCCAAACAAGTTTCTCGTCCAAAACTTGTCCGGGAATGACCGAGAAATTGAGAATGAGATTGGTTATCAAACACGCCCTAATTGAAAGACAACTTCATGGAACTTTTCGTTCCAGGTCTTTGGAAAAAGAAAGGACTACTCAGTGACATGTCAGCATGGCCTCCGGACCCGACCATCAATGTCGAGTCACGTGCACACCTCCCCCTTTCAGGCAGTGCGAATCATTTGTTTGATGTCAAAAGAGGCTCCCCTCTTGCTTTTCTTCATGACCGTCGGCGCCGTTGGCTTGCTCCTCGGACCACCGCAAGAGTCTACAGTTCTGTATTTTTCAATAAGTTCATTGACTATCAGAGTTTTCGGAGAATATGAATTTGCCAAACAAGTTTCTCGTCCCAAACTCATCCGGAAATGACCGAGAAATTGAGAATGAGATTGGTTATCAAACACGCCCTAATTGAAAGACAACTTCATGGAACATTTCGTTCCAGGTCTTTGGAAAAAGAAAGGACTACTCAGTGACATGTCAGCATGGCCTCCGGACCCGACCATCAATGTCGAGTCACATGCACACCTCCCCCTTTCAGGCAGTGCGAATCATTTGTTTGATGTCAAAAGAGGCTCCCCTCTTGCTTTCCTTCATGACTGTCGGCGCTGTTGGCTTGCTCCTCGGACCACCGCAAGAGTCTACACTTCTGTACTTTTCAATAAGTTCATTGACTATCAGAGTTTTCGGAGAATATGAATTTGCCAAACAAGTTTCTCGTCCCAAACTCATCCGGAAATGACCGAGAAATTGAGAATGAGATTAGTTATCAAACATGCCATAATTGAAAGACAACTTCATGGAACTTTTCATTCCAGGTCTTTGGAAAAAGAAAGGACTACTCAGTGACATGTCAGCATGGCCTCCGGACCCGACCATCAATGTCAAGTCACGTGCACGCCTCCCCCCTTCAGGCAGTGCGAATCGTTTGTTTGATGTCAAAAGAGGCTCCCCTCTTGCTTTTCTTCATGACCGCCGGCGCCGTTGGCTTGCTCCTCGGACCACCGCAAGAGTCTACACTTCTGTACTTTTCAATAAGTTCATTGACTATCAGAGTTTTCCGAGACGGTTTGTCCAGTGTATTTGATTTTAGAACAGCTAGATCATTTCAGTAGCATTGATTTGGCGTGCATTGAGGACCAATAAAGAGAGTCGATGTATTGAAACTTATACGACTTTCTCTTGATTGGCATGTTCGATAATTGCTCTCGAAGCATTCTTTAACAAAATAACATTCTAAGTAAATCGCTATGCTTATATATCGATTTATGCATACATGAGAACAATTAAATTGAATGTTGTAATATCTATCATTATCTCGGAAGACTGCTAAGTATATCATGTAATTTTTGCAAACCCTCGAGACTGATTTAGTGCTTGGCAAAAAAACAACATAGGTGGGTAACTATGTGTAAGCTGCAAGTTTCCAACTTCATCAAGTTGTGATGAATTTCATGTTTGTGACGACCCTATATTTAATTTCACTCCTTATAAAAATCACTATCGCAATTATTTTTTTTATCACATAATTTATTTTTAAATATTCTCGTGATATGTTTGATTTTTTATGGTATACCTTTTCTTTTTTCACTTATTTTACATTCGAAGGTTGACTCAAATGCATCACTACTTTTATCTCTTTTTATCTAAATGCAGGAGCTTTATTAAAATAAAATGGGACCCTTTTGATTTTATGTTTTCTATCCTTTGTTTTTCTTGTTCACTAAACGTCGCCACTTAATGGGATAATGCTGTTGGTAAAACAATGTTGATTAATAAGATGGTCCCCAAAACACCCTTCATCGAATCTTAGTGGACCCTTCTCAAATCTGGTCAAGACCAAAGTTGTGTTAATCAGAATACTTTAATCTACTATCAAGTCAAACCGAATATTCATTGATGTGAGAGCATAGTTTCTCTTTAAAAAAATAACCTACTAATCGTTGATTAAGGAGAACATGGCCCTTGCGGAATTTCGATTTGCGCCATGCTGAAAGGAAAACTCTTAAATGGGTAAAGGAGACGCGAGGGATTGAACTTGACACCCCTTGTTCTGATAAGAATTAAAACATTGCTTTATGTTTAGTTTCTTCAAAGTTTGAAATATTGAGGACGACTCTTAATGTATTTTATATGTTGACACGCTAGTATTAAACATTGTCCAGATAGTATGTACATTAAGATGCACTACCATGGATGAACCCAGTAAAAATCGGGAATGTGGACTGATGTTGAGAACTTCACATGAGTACCGGATCGATGAGAACTGAAGATTTGTATGCTAGGACAAGATTACCGGATCGACGAGAAGTTCACATGTGTAGGATTGAATTGCTCTCTCTCGGAGCTAAAAACAAATGTGTTTTTGCATAAATTTTTTATATGCAATTTTCGAAGCAAAAAGTAGTTAGGGTTAATTACAAGGTTGGCAATTAGATTTAATCAATCCCGCGAGGTGCTTTAAACGCTTCTTATTTTATTAGTATTATTTTACATGCCATGAACCATTCAAATTACTCCCGAGAGTTAACCTTAGAACAAAGCTAATTCCCACTCAATCTACATATACATGGCCATTAACCCGCATCTTCTCCCCTCCCCCCAATCTTTATTTGAATTTTGAATTTTATCATTTTCATCTCTTTCCACTTTTTTTTTCTCAAGGGATAAAAACATTGATGGTACCATGGGCTTTGGCACGGCATGTAACGTGGTTCATGAATTTTCAATATGTTTGTGATTCTTAAACTTTCAATTTGTTCAACGTGGTCCATGAACTTTTGGTATATATTAAAATTAGTCACTCAATTATATGAGATACTCAACGTAATTCTTAAACATAAATTAATGGGAGGACAATGTTGAATATTTTCATATAAGTGAGAGTCTAGTTTGAATATGTATCAAATGTTAACGGACTACTACATTCAATAGATTTAAAGTTTACGGATAACATAAAATGAATTAAAAGATGACGGACCATATTGTACATTGCATCAAAGTTCAAGGAAAATTTATTTTATTTTATTTTATTTTATTGGTTGTTGCTTAAGCTCATGTTGATTCGCATGATAAGCATGGATCCATCAAAAGGTGCACAAAATCATTGAATAGTGGCCTATACTAATTGTTCGCATTCCAATCAGAACTAATGATTTAGCCCATTGATTGTAATGACTTTATTGAAATTAGAGGGTGGAGGGTATAATTTCGATTCACCAAAGCACACCTCGGTCTAGTTCCAAAGGGACAACAGTCTTGATATGCGCATCGATCTCTAGTTTATCATAATCATCATTATTTTTAAAGCATGTGGGGTAGTGCAAATCTCTGGTTTTGAGAAAGAGCGGTTAAACGGAATTTTCTTTTGTCTTCTAGTGATTATTATTATTTTTTTTTGGTAAAGTCTAGTGATTATTATTTCACTTGCTTTAATTAATAAAATAGAAGGGCAAAAATAAAAGTAAAAATAAAGATTGTATGTTGATAACTTAGCTCTTGCAATCGCACCCCTATGCGGCGATATTGCAGTATCTTCCTCGAAAATCCACGTTTGGCTATAATGAATAATTAGCAAGTTTGAGTGATTTTCTAGTGCCAATTCTCTATTAGATGGGTGGCATGTATATTTAGAGTTATTATGCGAGCGCAGCTCGTCCACTTGTCAAAAGTATAAATTGTTTTTTTAACTGTTAGTAGACCCTAATATAATCGGCCTATAAATATCTACTAAGCTCGGTCACAATCATTTTTTTGTTACAATTAATGCTCCGTTTATTTTGCAAAAAAATCGAGGATTTGGAAAACTTTTTCCGAAAAGTGATTGCTTGCATCACTTACAAAATATAATGCATGAATTTTTTTAAATTATTCACGAAAATAATTATACATAAATTTTTGTTGGCAATACAAATATTTTTGTTTGACTAATTAATTTAAGTGATACGTGTATCATTTTAAGAAAGTATTTTTAAAATCACTTATTTTTACGAGATAAATGGAGGCTAAATATTGAAAATGGTGTACCATAATAAACCACTACAAAAGTTGAACAACAAAAAGTGTTTTCGTTTTTGGTTAGTGTAGTAGTGAGATAATCTCACTCAAAATAAAAATTTAAAGGGCCACTAACAAGCCCAAAATAAAAAAGAGACTAACATGGAAATTGGCCTGTAGTGGACTAGCAATCTTAAGTAGTCGAACCATTTTTCTGGTCGCTACTCCACAAAGAGAGTAGAGACAGCAATCGTGGCTAGCAAAGAAGATGATCGGTGTAGGAGATGACCTTATGATATATAACGTCTAACAGATAACTAGCACATATGATTGACATCTTCAAACTTGGACCCATTGAATCAGGTTGTGGCCAAAACTTATTTTTGACAGCATGATTAGTCATCTAGCGGGATCAACTGATGAGCTTGGAATTGGGCTGGAGAACTATTCCATCGAATTCGATGCTCCCGCAGCAGTTGGGTGGTCTTTGAAATGTCTTCACAACTCAAGACAGGAATTCCTATATCTCCTCATGGCAATGGAACTTCACAGCTCAAAGAAGATGATTTTCAAGCCTCCAGAGGTAACAGCGTTTCTTTTGTATTCCATTGTCTGGTCTCAGACCAATTCTCTTAGGTGGTACTATGAGAAAAAAAGGAACTCGTCCTTCTGTCTCAGCCGGCTGCACCACAGAAACTTAGTTGAACTCATCAGGTGGTGCCATGAGAAAAAAAGGAACTCGTCCTTATCTATGAGTTCATGTCTTATGGTAGCCTCAATTTTCATTTATTCAAAGAAAGTTGCTTCCTGTAATGATAAGTAGTATAGAATCGCACAAGACATAGCCTCAACATTGCTTTACCTCCGTGAAGAATGGGAATAGTGTGTTGTGCACTAGGATATAAAATCCAGCAATATCATGCTCGATTCCAAATTATTAGGGGACTTTGGTCTGGCTAGGCTAGTTGACCATGTCTAAGAGTTACAAACAACGTTGTTGGCTTGAACCAGGGGTTATTTGGCTCCTGAATGCTTTCATAATGGCAAGTCAAGGAAGGAACCGAATGTCTATAACATTGAAGTCATACTATTAGAAATAGCTTGTGGGAGAAAAGTCCATGAGCCAGGGTCCGAAGAAGGCCAAGTTCAACTGGTGGACTGCGTTTGGGAGCTGCATGGAACCGGGAGGCTACTTGGTGCAGCAGACTCGAAACCTTCCTACCGAATTCAATGAAGAGCAACTAGAGTGCTTGATGGTTGTAGGACTATGGTGCTCTCATCCGAACCACACTGCCTATACTTTCGTGAGAGAAGCGTTTAACGTTGTTGACTTTAACCTTCAGACACCTCTTCTCCCATCGAAATTGCCAGTCCCTCCATGTCCGGTGCCCCATTCGCTGCATCATCGTTTGTTTCGTCCCATGCCACCTCCATTGGCGGCAACGAAATCTCCAACTAGGTAAAGAAATAAATCTCAAATAGGTAAGTCTCAAGCAGTGAAAAGAAATCATTGTCGCAGCGTTGTCTTTTTTATAACTTAACCTATTGATACATCTCATTGCAATATGCTTTGAGTGTCAAGTTCATAATAATTTTGATGAGATGATAATAAGGTGTGCCTTTTCTTTTTCACTCACTTCGATTCAAAAAATTGACTTGCGACCTTTATCCCAAGGGTCACTTTGTATAGGGGCTTGAAGTTCATTTTTGACAGGAGAGGCCCAATCGAGATATCAAAAGACGGATTGAATATATCATTTTTGATAAGAGAGGCCGAATCGACATATCAAAAGACAGACTGAATATATCATCTAATGGTAATATTAATCAATCCATCATTTATAAACTGCACTGGAGTATGGTGCTCGAGCCATCTTTTACTTATCTTGTGGAGTTTTAAGACACATCTCAAGATACTATGGTACATCTATTGTAACAGGAGAGTACATGGGTTTGCAATTTTGCATCTAGAAACATTTAAGACCTTTCTTAATGTAACTCTCTTGAGAAAACCCAAGAAGCCTCCTTGAATAGTCTCTTAACTCTAAGCACATAATTTGCTTCATCCATATAATTCATTTCGAAATCAGAGTATAGCCACTCTTTAATGGCAACAATCATCTCCTTCTCATTTCCAACTAACAAAATGTTATCAACATACAAATAAAGGATAATGAAAACTTTCTTTGGACCATTTAATATACACACATGATCTTCATTAGTCATCATAAATCCATTATTGCTGATGGCTTGATAAAACCTCAAATACCGTCGTCGGGATAATTATTTTATGCCATAAATAGATCTTTGAAGCTTGCAAACTTTGTGCTCTTGACACTTTGCCCCAAAGCCAACCGGTAGATCCACATAGATCTCTTCATCCAATTCTCCATTGAAAAATGCAATTTTTATGTCTATTTGTAGAGTTCTCAATTTAAAGGTACGACAACAGCTAGAATTAAGTGAATTGAAGCCTTAAGTTCACGAATAGGGCTGAGCATAATAGACCGCCTAACTCAGGAACTGCCTGGACCGGATCGGGTTGGTCAGGTTAATCTGGTCCGGTTCTTCGGGGTCTCGGTCCGGTCCATGGTTCCTAAAAATGGAATCGGTTCTCGGGCGGTTCGGTTACCAATTCTTGGTAGGGCAGGATCAGACCGGACCACCCGGACCGATCACTTGTGTAACAACCCATTTTCTCTCTCCTCCTCTCTCTTTTCTACCAACATACTCCTCTTTCTCCCATTTCCTTTTCTTCTTTTTCTTTCTTTTCTCTCTCCCTTTCTCTCTTTTCCCCACATTTTTCACCCAACCCCATCTTGTTGGCTTTTCTCCTTTTCTCCTTCTCTTCTTATCTCTTCTATTTACCTACTTCTCTCTCTCTCTCTCTCCCCCTCCCCTTCTTTGTTTGCACTTGAAGGGGTCCACAACATAGTTCCCTCGCGTTTAGTCACCTCTCTCTTTCTGGCCTGAAGGCATCCCTTCCTCCTCCGTTTTTCTCCTTCTCTGTGTGTGTGTGGCCCGAAGGTGTCCCTTCCTCCTCCGTTTTTCTCCGTCTTCTTTATTCTGTCGCCTCCATGGTCATTGTTTGAGGGTTCCTGCTCATGGTTTTGCTCTATTTTTAATTTTTTTCCGACCCTATTGGACCGCCCAGGAACCGGAACGGACTAGTCGATCCGGTTGTAAGATTAGTCGGTCCAGTCCATGGTCCTAAAAATCGGGAATTGGTCCCATCCGACCGGTTTCTGATTCTAGGACGGAACTGGACCATTTTGGACTATGCACAGCCCTATTCATAAATCATAAAGATATCACCGTTAGGTGTTATTTGACCCTCTTCATTGTATGGCTGTCAAAACTCATGGTTAACTCATGAGGCTTAGTTGCAGAGATACCACTATATTTTCATTTGTAAGAGCCTCCCACATGCCTTTGCCGGTTTGATGCTCCTCAAATTCACCAATCAGGTCATTGCTCATAGTGCTTAATGTGGTGAAGCGTGCGCAATATATCTCTAGCGCCAATTTTGGTAGGCTTCATGATCACATCGATGTTGAAGGCTAAATGTAAAAAAAAAAAATATTGGTAAATTGTTAATCTTGACAGAATAACAAGGCTAAGTGTCAACGTAACCTTTTGTAATGTTGATGTAGCACGATAAAATCATCCTTTTCTTTACATTCATATCCTATCACCTTAACAAGTAATTATTCATCAACTCTCTAAAGTTCACAATCATCTTAATTGTAAGATAAAGAATTGCCTGGCTTTTATGGACCCAGGCCCAGGCACAGAGGACAGCCCACATGTGCCGGGGTCCCTAGATGGATGGACCCGGTCCCCACGTTGATGATTAGATATACGTACTAGAAATATGGGGAAAAACTAGTTTATTCAAGGGAAAGTATAGTATAATGATCAAATGGTATTCAATTCGCTCAATCTAGTCCCAACAATAATCTTACAAGTCCCTTCATACGTTAGTGTTGAGAAAATAAAAAAAAAGTATCATTTATATGTAACTAAAGACTAATGCTCTAGAGCACTTATATACTGACCAACAAAGGAAGTACTCACAATTTTCAATGGGATTAAATTTTCCAGTGTTTTGCAGCCCAATTCTCTATATTAATTAAATGCGAAATGTCCCTTAGAGGTTGGTTAACACAGCCCCTTCAGAGATCGTAGTAATCCTTGCTATAATTCTCTCTCTTTTAACAAGCTTTGCTATTTTTAATTTCGTCTTTTGGGGTGTAGAGACCGGTCGTCCAAGAAGGCTGCATCGATTTTTATCATTTTCGTTTTTCATTGAACCGTTCCAAGATCAATCGCAAGTCGTTCAAGAACCAGAAGATTTGAGTCATTGTGGGACCACGCCGCGTAAATAGAATATGTGGACGTAACAATGTAAAAGAACCAAAGAACTGTGCTAATTTCGTCTTTTGGGGTCTAGAGATTGGTCGTCCAGGAAGCCCATGTGGATTTTTATCATTTTCGTTTTCGTTGAACATTTTCAAGATCGATGGCAAGTCGGTTGGCAGACTTGAGTGATTGTGGGACCACACTGCGGACGTATAATATGTGGACATAACAACGTTAGAGCACCAAAGAGCTCTGTGCTAAGTTCCTCTTCTCCAGAGCTATCTTGAAACCTCAACGAGGATGGAACTTCACAGCTCAGATATCAGAAGTTTCAAGGTCAGAGAGCTTCGATCACTCTCCGTCTTGGTTCTCTCACTAGCCATTGCCTTCACTGCTTCGGCCTCATCACAGGGCCTCAATTTCAGCATCCAGGCCTTCAACAAAAGCGTCATTAAATTCGAAGGGGATGCGGGGCCTGGTTCCGACGGCTCCATCAACCTTACGAAGGCCGGTATTGACCCGATCTCCAATAACAGCGTGGGGTGGGCCACGTACCCCCAGCCGATGCGTCTTTGGGATAAGGCGACCGGGAAATTGGCGGATTTCACCACTCGATTCACCTTCGTCATCAATTCGCTGCAATCACCGGATTTCGCCGATGGAATGACCTTCTTTCTTGTCCCCAATGGGTCTCAAATCTCAGACTACTCTGTCGGAGGCGGCCAGCTGGCTATTATGAATTCAAACCGCGACCCTTTAAACTCTTCCAATAGGTTCGTGGCGGTTGAGTTCGACACCTATAGAAATACTGAATTTAGCTTTGAGGACCCTGATTGTTCACAAGGTGAAGTTGCTGCGCCACATGTTGGTATAGACTTGAATAGGGTCAAATCCTCGGTCTGTAAATGTGTTGATTGGTTCAAAGATAAGATCATGAGCGGCGGGCAGATCAACGTGACGATCACTTACAATTCTAGTACTCAAAATTTGACCGTTGTCATGGTAGACGCCAATGCCATGGGTACCGGCATAAATTCCTCCGCTATCTCTGATATAGTCAACTTGACAAAGTATTTACCAGAGTGGGTGACTTTGGGTTTCTCTGCTGCCACGGCAAGATCCGAGTTGCACAGTATTGAGTCATGGGAATTCAGCTCTAGTGTGCAAGTAGCTGGAAAAAAGAGCAAGTTATGGCTATGGTCTATCTTAGGGTCAGGTTCTTTCCTGCTGCTGCTTGTCGTTCCAGTCTTTATTTGGTTTCGTCACCATTCGGAGAGAAAGAGAACTAACATGAGTGGAGAAGAAGATGATACCGCGATCGAAGACGAACTCGGGCAAGTGGTGGGGCCCAAGAAGTTCTCCTACAAGGACTTGATCACGGCGACTGATAATTTCGCAATCGGACGGTTGCTTGGGGAAGGGGGCTTTGGAAGAGTGTATGAAGGTTACTTGACGAGTGTGAATGCCCATGTTGCAATCAAGAAGATCAGCCCAGGGTCAAGACAGGGGATAAAGGAGTACGCCACTGAAGTGAAGACCATAAGCCGGCTCCGGCACAGAAATTTAGTCCAACTTATCGGATGGTGTCATGAGAAAAAGGAACTCCTCCTTATCTATGAGTTCATGTCTAATGGTAGTCTTGATTCTCATTTATTTGAAAAGCAAAGCTTCTTGCCATGGACGCAACGGTACAAAATTGCGCAAGGCATAGCCTCAGCATTGCTCTACCTCCACGAAGAATGGGAACAATGTGTCTTGCACCGGGATATAAAGTCCAGCAATATCATGCTCGATTCTGATTTCAATGCTAAATTAGGGGACTTTGGTTTGGCTAGGCTAGTTGACCATGCTAAAGGATTACGAACAACAGCATTGGCTGGAACCATAGGCTACATGGCTCCTGAATATATTTACACGGGCAAGGCAAGTAGGGAATCAGATGTTTATAGCTTTGGAATCGTCCTATTAGAAATAGCTTGCGGAAGAAAAGTCATTGAACCAAGGGCTGAGGAAAGCCAAGTTCAGTTGGTGAACTGGGTTTGGGAGTTGTATGGGGCCGAGAGGATACTTGATGCGGCAGAGTCGAAGCTCGGTATCGATTTCGACGATAAGCAACTGGAATGCTTGATGATTGCAGGGCTGTGGTGCGCTCATCCAGACCATACTGCTCGTCCTTCCATAAGAGAGGCATTTAGCGTTCTCAACTTTAATTCTCCCATGCCCACTCTCCCATCGAAATTGCCTGTCTTATTCACTCAAGCATCAAGTATCTCGTCCCATGCCACCTCGACCAGCGGCACCGAAGTCTCCACATTTACTACCTCTTTTGTGTAATCCTCTCATCCCCCTTCCTCTTCATTGCTCCAAAATACAATATGAATTTTACTGTCTGTATATGCTTTGATAATTAGTTTGAATTTTATAGTTTCGACAATCTATCTCACTCTCGTTGGATGAAAGCAAGAATGCAATCGCACATTCTCTCAATCGATGGTGAGGCGAACTTATTTAACAAGTAGAGATACCTCAAGTTTATATCATACATGTCTAATATAAACTAATCTTAATACGGGGAAGTTTTTAGTGGAAAAACTTATCATATGTTGTACAATCATTATAATGAAATTGAAACTCTTTCTTTATTAGATATGACTAGTAAGTGTCCTTAAAGCACATTTTAACGAGATAGCTCTCAAAAGTAGGAAAGGGAGGGAGGCTCCCTCGCTCCCTTCCACTACTTCCATTCAGGATTACCATAAGATTATGATGTGACCTCTCATATCTCATCCGCCAGATTCGATAATCAGCACCGAAAGAGACAGAAAAAGTTTAGTAGATACATGACTACAGGAAGCACTTTTGCCCAGGCAACTGTAAGAAAAGAAAATGTAAAGAAAGACCAATGCACAAGAGAGGGTAGTCAACAGACAGAAATTGTCAAAAAAAAAAAAAAAGCAATGAGAGAGGGAGCTGAAATTTTACTACAGAAATACTAAAAAGAATGGCGAAAACGAGGGAGGTTGCTCCTAGTTTCATGCTTCACGTTTCGATCCCCAATGCTTTGTCTCTTTTCTTATTGTCTTTCGGGTCCCTATGATAGACAACTACACGTAAATTTGTAAAGATAGACCTATGCACCGGAGCTGAAGAAATTATGAGAAGAAGCCTGAGGAGGTACCTCACTGTTTCAACCACGTTGCTTTGTCGTATTCTTCATGTTACTCGTCCCTTTAATTAATGTGTATTGAAAAAGCCAATCGAGTTTATATGTTACGTCTTATTGTTCGTCTAAATGCAAGAATTGAATCACAGAAACCGAATGCAGCATATCGCTTCTAATTTATGTGCTTGAACACTGTTTCAACTCGCATGGCTATTTTTGTCAGACACCTGGCCAGCATTTGAATAATGCTCGGATCTTTCCCCACTCTTTGGTTCAGCATTAATTTGGCGATGGCATCTGCAATAATTCTACATTTTCATCGTCATGGCGATCAGTCTTCACGGCTAAATACATCTTGGCAATGGCATGATGGTAATGGCACATGGGATGGTGGCAATAATTCAGCATCATATTTTTGCTTTATGCCCCGTCAAAAGAATAGATTGACGCGGACTAAGAAACGATTCAGCATTACATTTTTTGCTTTATA
Organism: Melaleuca alternifolia; assembly: GCA_019926035.1. Classification (NCBI taxonomy): domain Eukaryota; kingdom Viridiplantae; phylum Streptophyta; class Magnoliopsida; order Myrtales; family Myrtaceae; genus Melaleuca; species Melaleuca alternifolia. The sequence continues at coordinate 1,704,136 of JAGKPW010002341.1, forward strand.
TGCCCTGTCCCCGTCAAAAAGTAGAGTGGTTCCCCTGGGCTAGTGGCAATAATGCAACATTAATCGTCATGTTTTTGCTTTATGTGGCGTCAAAGAGGGGATTCTAATGGGCTACCAGCTTCTTTTGTCGTCAAAAGATTGGTTTCCGGGGAATCAATTTATGTGGCGTTCAAAAGGGAACGTACCTTCAAGATTCATTATAATTCTCTAAGACTTAATACATTGGAATATGCTTGTCCACGATGCAACAAAAACTGCTAAGTTGGTTAATTCGACTTCAGACAAGAATATTACTAGTTGTATGAATGAGAGAATCATGTTCTTCTCCTCGAGGCTAGAAACAGAACAAGTCGATATGAAACAACCAAACATAACACACGAAATATTCTGTCCGAAAAATTTGGCAGGTGATGAATTGACCTTTTATGTATGTACTCTGTCAATCGGACTCACTTTTTTTTTTCTTTTCTTTCGTGGCTCGAGGAGTCAAAACGTGGACAGGAACTGTGTACAAACACAACCTGGGCCGAGGATCCAATTTGGGTCCAATGAAGACCAATCCTTTATCCAATAATAATTGAAACTAGGAACAACTCAAAATGTGCTTTAATCCAATTTTTTGGATTGTCCAGGTCACCACAAAAAAATAAATACAAAGAGTTAGGAGCACTCGATACTTCATTAGAACCAATGATGACTTAAAGCCCGTTTGGTGTAATTTTAGCTAGACTGTAGACATATTGTTTTTGTGCTTACATGAGAACGGTCGAATTGAAGTGATTATATCTCACATTATCCCGAAAAATTGCTAAGTATATTGTGTATTTTTGGCAGACCCTTGAGACTGATTTAGTGCTTGGCAAAAAAAAAAAAAAAAACAACGCAGGTGGGGAACTATGTGTAAGCTGCATGTTTCGAACTTCATCAAGTTATGATGAGTTTCAAATCTGCGACGACCCTATAATTAATTTCGTTCCTTAAAAAAATCACTATTGCAATTATTTTTTATCACATAATTTATCAATGAATATTGTCACGATATGTTTGATTTTTTATGGTACACCTTTTCCTCTTCACTTAGTTACATTCGAAGGTTGACTCAAAAGGATCACTACTTTTATCTCTTTCTATGTAAATGTAGGAGCTCCATTAAAATAAAATGGGACCCTTTTTGATTTTATGTTTTCTATCTTCTTCTTTTTCACTAAACGTCGCCATTTAATTGGATAATGCTGTTGGTAAAATAATGTGATAAATAGATGGTCCCCAAAACACCCTTGATCGAGTCTCAGTGGATCCTTCCCAAATCTGGTCAAGACCAAAGTTGTGTTAATCAGAATATTTTAACCTACTATGAAGTCAAACCGAATATTCGTTGATGTGACTTAGAGCATAGTGTTTTTATTATTATTAAAAAACCTACTAATCGGTGATTAAGGAGAACATGGCCCTTGTGAAATCCGATTTGCGCCATGCGGAAAGGAAAACCCCTGAAATGGGTGAAGGAGACGCGAGGGATTGAACTCGACGCCCCTTATTTTGGTATCAATTAAAATGGCGGTTTGTATTTAATTATTTCTCCTAAAGTTTGAAATATTGAGCATGACTCTTAATACATCGTATATTTTGACACTCATGTTAAACATCATTCAGATGGTATGCACATTAAGGTATGCCACCACAGATAGACCTAGTGAAAATCGAGAACATGGACCTACGTCAAGAACTTCACACGTGTACCAGATCGACGATAACCGAAGATTTGTGCATTAGAATGAGATTACGAGCCCTAGTGTCTTAATTAGATTAATATGATTACTTGATACATCGGAATCTGCTTAACTGTGAAGAAACAAAAGACTGTTGCTTAGTTGGTCAATTCGACTTGAGAAAGAAATTACCATTTCTCTTAATTGGAGAATAATATTTTATTCTCCTCTTTGCTGGGAGGTCGGCTTCAGAACAAAGTCAATACGAAAGAGCCAACCGTGAAAAACACACGAAATATTCTGTCTGGCGGATTTGGCATGTGATGGACTAGCCTGGCTTTCATGGAAATCCTCTGCCAGTCTGAATTAATTAATTGTTTTATTCCCCCGGCTCGAGGAGTCAAGACATTGACAGTAACTGTGTTCAAATGGAACCTGTGACCGAGGATCCAATGTTGGGTCCAATTTGAGCCAATCTTTTTATCCATTAATAATGGTGACTAGTTGCAACGGACAAATATGACTTATCACATTTATTTGAGTTAATAATTTAGTTCGGAACCTCGCTAATCGAGCAATGGCTTCAACTCTGTATAGTTTAACTATAACTAAAATATATCAGTGCCATGAAGTATCGAAATTTTTGTGTTTGGCGATACTTATTTTAAACTTACATCATCTCTAAATTGGGCAAAAGAGTTTTTAAAAAACTACTATAAGCTTTTTTTAGGGGGTCAAAAACAGATTTTTTAAAATTAGAGTCGCTGTAACTTTGAAAAAATCGTTCCCTAAACACTTTATGACCCATTTTCATGAATTAAAGTTGTCGAGAGTAAGTTTTACCAAATGACTTCTTGTTCTAGCCAATTTGGCAAATAATAAATGACTCGAGGAAAGGTCACACGCCCCTTTGAAGGTGGCAATCTTTGTTACAATTGGCTATGTGTTTAGATTGGCACACATAAGATTTATTTGGTCTCATGATTATTGCTATGCATCAAGCATCGGCGACATCTACTTCTATCAGTTTTGGCCGTTTTCGCCCTTAAGATGATGCACTCTCAGTGCTTGAACTCTAGACTCGAAATCAATGTGGATCACAAGTGCCACATTGGCTACGATCGAGCAACCCTAATAACAACACAACGCCTGATGAAGGTGAGGAATTGGTGGCAAATATGGAGAATGGCTTGAGCTAAGCCAGGCTCATGAATGGGGAGCAATGAACACTTCCCGCTGGTGGTTGAGAAAAAAAAAAAACCAACACCGTGAGATGATTAATGAAAAATATAAGAGACCAAAGAGGCGGTGCGACCTGTGAAGGGGGGCTTTTGAGTTGTCAAATGCTCGCTTATTAAAAGCTTTTAAATGAAAGCGAAGATGGTTCTTGACGAGACATGGTATGGTTGAATTGCTCTCTCTCTCTCTCTCTCTCGGAGCTTAAAACAAACGAGTTTTTGCATGAACTTTTTTATATGCAAATTTTTTGAAGCAAAAATTAAGTTGGGGTCAACTACGAGGTTGGCATTTAGATTCAATCAATTCCGTGACATACTTTTAATGCTTCTTATTCTATTAGCGTTAAGATCTTACGATGTATACGTGCAGTTAGAAACCTATCGATCAACTGTATTTATGTGCAGAATATTATTTTATGTGTTGTAACCATTCAAATTACTCCCAAGAGTTAACCTCGGAATAGAGCTAATTCCTACTCAATTTACATATACATGGCAAGTAACCTGCTTCTTTTTTTTTTATCTCAATGTAATCATCTCCATATTTTTTTCACTTTTTCACGAGGGATAATAACATAGATGGTCTCATGAGTTTTGGCAAGGTGTGCAATGTGGCACATGAAATTTCAATTTGTTCAATGTGGTTCATGAATTTTTAATTTATTCAACGTGGTCCCTAAACTTTTGGTATATATCGAGAGCCTAATTTGAACATGTACCAAACGTTTAGGGACTACATTCAACAAATTTTAAGTTTAGGGATAACATAAAATAAATTAAAAGTTGAGGGACCAAATTATACATTAGGTCAAAATTCAAGAATCATTTGTCTCATTTACTTCTTCTTCTTTTCCCCCCTGTATTTGGTTGTTGCTTATGCTCATATTGATTAGCATGATAACTATGGATCCAAGAAAAGGTGCACAATGTCAGTGAATAGTCGCCCATACTAATTGTTCGCATTCCAATTAGAACTAATGATTTAGCCCATCGATCGTAATTACTTTATTGAAATCAGAGGGTGGAGGGTATGATTTCGATTCATGAAAGCACACCTCGGTGTCTAGTTCCAAAGGGACAACAGTCTTGATATGGGCATCGATCTCTAGTTTATCATCATCATCATCATTTTCAAAGCATGTGGGGTTGTGCAAATCTCTGGTCTTGAGAAAGAGCGGCTAAACGGATTTTTTTTGTCTTCTAGTGATTATTATTCACTTGCTTTAATTAATAAATAGAAGGGCAAAATAAATAAACATGAAGATCATATGTTGATAACTTAGCTCTTGCAATTGCACCCCTATGCGGCGATACTGCTGTATCTTCCTCCGAAAATCCACGGTGCTATAATGAATGATTATTAAGTTCGAGGGATGTTCTTATGCTAATTCACTATTAGATCAGTGGCATGTATTTATTTAGAGTTATTATACAAGCCGAGCTCTTCCATGTGTGAAAAGTATAAATGAATTTTTATATTGTTAGTAGAGCCTAATAAAATCGGCCTATAAATATCTACTAAGCTCAGTTACGGTCAATTTTTTTGTTACAATTAATGCTCCGTTTGTTTTTTGAAAAAGTTGAGAATTTGGAAAACATTTTCCTAAAAGTGATTGCTCACATCACTTAGAAAATATAATGTGTGACAAATGTTTTCATTGTTCACGAAAATAATTATACATAAATTTTTGTTGGCAATATAAATATTTTTGTTTGACTAATTAATTAAAGTAATATGAGTAATCATTTTTAAAAAGAGTATTTTTAAAATCATTTAATTTTCACGAAATAAATGGAGGCTAAATATCGAAAATGGTGTGCCTTAATAAACCACTACAAAAGTCAAACAATAAGGAGAAAGTGTTTTTTTTTTTTTTTGGTTAGTGTGGTAGCTACATAATCTCACTCAAAATAAAAATTTAATGAGCCACTAACGAGCCCAAATTAAGAAAGAGACTAACATGAAAATGGGCCTGTAATGGACTAACGATCTAAGTAGTCGAACCATTTTTCTGGTCGCTATTCCACAAAGAAAGTAGAGACAGCAATCGCGGCTAGCAATGAAGATGATGGGTGTAGGAGATGATCATGATATATAACGTCTAAGAGATAAACAAAATTTGCTTTTGCTTGCATGAGTAGCGCTTGAGCGGGACCAACTGATGAGTTCGGAATTTGGCTTGAGAACTGTTCCGTCGAATTCGATGCTCCCACAGCAGTTGGGTGGTCTTTGAAATGTCTTCACAACTCAAGACAAGAAATCCTGTATCTCCTCATGGCAATGGAACTTCGCAGCTCAAAGAATATGATTTTCAAGCTCGCAGAGCTTACGTCATTCCTTTTGTTTTCCGTTGTCTTGTCTCAGACCAATTCTCTCAGGTGGTGCCATGAGAAAAAAGGAACTCGTCCTTCTCGCTTAGCCGGCTCCACCATAGAAACTTAGTTCAACACATCAGGTGGTGCCATGAGAAAAAAGGAAGTTGTCCTTATCTATGAGTTCATGTCTAATGGTAGCATAATTTTCATCTATTCAAACAAAGTTGCTTCTTGCAATGGTAAAAGCGGTATAGAATCGCACAAGACGTAGCCTCAACATTGCTTTACCTCTATGAAGAATGTGAACAATGCGTTGTGCACTAGGATATAAAGTCTAGCAATATCATGCTTGAATCCTATTTCAATGCTAAATTAGTGGACTTTGGTCTAGCTAGGCTAGTTGACCATGTCTAAGAGTTACAAACAACGTTGTTGACTGGAACCAAGGGTTATTTGGCTTCTGAATGCTTTTATAATGGCAAGGCAAGGAAGGAACCGAATGTCTATAACTTTGGAGTCGTCCTATTAGAAATAGCTTGTGGGAGAAAAGTCCTTGAGCCAGGGGCTGAAGAAGGCCAAGTTCAACAGGTGGACTGCGTTTGGGAGCTGCATGGAACCGAGAGGCTACTTGGTGCAGCAGACTTGAAACTTCCTAGCGAATTCGATGAAGAGCAACTGGAGTGCTTGATGGTTGTAGGACTATGGTGCTCTCATCCGGACCTCACTGCCTGTACTTTCATGAGAGAAGCGTTTAACGATTCTCCCATCAAAATTGCTAGTCCCTCCATCACAAAAAAATAGAGTGCGTCCTCCTCTCAGTTCCAACTTGTAAATCCCAATTCCTAGCACTTCACCATTGATTCCATTTCCCATGAGAATATTTTGTTCTAGAGGGAATTTGACTTTACTTCCCAAACCTAACTTGCTCTTCTCGCTACATAGCTCATGGCACCTAAGTCTGTGTTCCATAAAGGAATAGAGCGAGCAACTAAAAGTTGACTGCAAACTAAGTAATCAATTCAAAAAATAGAATCAAGGAATACCATTTTAGATTCAGGAATTTCCTTCTTTGGCTCAGTACACTCACAGTAAAGGTGTCCCTTTTTTTCTAAAGTTATAACAACTCATCATAGTTATGTCCTTTTTGCCACCATGCTTGCCTCTTTCGTGCTTCGTGAATTTAGCCTTCTTAGACGCAAGACCGACCTGGTTGAAACCATTCCCTGGGTACTTAAATTTTGACGTAAATGCCTGACATGAGCTTGACTCCGCCACACAAGTAGATAGCTACCCTCAAACGCTCAGCCTCAAGTTCAAGATGATGCGAGAGATCAACAAATGTTTTAATGTTACTGTTATCCGTCATTTTCATGAGCATGCCATCCCAGGTTGCTAGAAAGGATTGGAGCACTGCTTGAATCTATTGTTCATCAATCAGGTTTTGTCGAGCATCCTTAAGCTCCCGAATCATAGAAGACATCACCTTTAGGTGTTGTTTCATGATGTGACCCTCTTCATTGTGTGGCTGTTAAAACTCATGGTTAACTCATGAGGCTTAGCTGCAGAGATACCACTATACTTTCATTTGTGAGCCTTCCACATGCCTTTACTGGTCTGATGCTCCTTAAATTCGCCAATCGGGTCATTGCTCATAGTGCTTAATGTGTTGAAGCGCACATAATGATCTCTCTAGCACCAACTTTGGTAGGCTTCATGATCACATCGATGTTGAAGGCTAAATGTAAAAAAATATGGTCAATTGTTAATCTTGACAGAATAACAAGGCTAAATGTCAACCTAACCTTTTTTTTAATGTTGATATAGCATGATAAAATCATCGTTTTCTTTGCATTCATATCCTATTACCTTAACAAGCAATTATTCATCAAATCTCTAAAGTTCACAATCATCTTAAGTGTAAGATAAAGAATTGCCCAGCTTCTATGGACCCAGCCCAAACACAGAGGACAGCCCACAGGCACTAGGGTCCCAAGATGGATGGACCCGGCACCGGCCTTGATGATTACATATCCATACTAGATACATGGGGAAAAACTAGTATTATTCAAGAGAAGAAGTATAGTAGTATGATCAAAGGGTATTTAATTTGTTCAATCTGTTCTCAACAATAATCTTACAAGTCCCTTCATATATTAGTGTTGATGTCTATACACCCAATTACATGGCGTAGCTCGAGATAAATGTCATTTTGTTGATGATTTTGTTAATAAAACAATATTGAATGTCGATTTTAGGTCAAGTCTAGATGGTTAAATGTGTAGCTTAGTCGCTGATGGTCAATTATTGTTTTTGACCGAACGAAAGCTTAAGATGGACAATTACCTTGCCAAAAAAAAAAAAAGAAGCTTAAGATGGACAAAGTCTCCTAGACTCTGCGGAACCAAAAAAGAAAAGAAAAAAAAAGAAGGAAAAAGAAGAAGTGGATCCGGTAAACCTTAGCTTTGGTCCATGTTGTTCTAGTACATGACACAAGGCGGACATAATCAATGACTGTGTTCGACATCAGAGAAGTGTTCAACCCTGGTTTTGTAAAATACGATTTATTAGCATGTCACACTACAAATGGTCTTTTTTTGTATTTACGTAAACAAGTAATATTCGAGAATAGCTCGACATATCGTTCTTGTAAACCAATTTTACAAACCAAAGTTAAATAAGTCTAACATTTCCGAGAAAAAAAAAGAGTAACATTTATATGTAACTGAAGACTAATCCTCTAGAGCACTTGTATAATGACCAACAAAGGAAGTCGACAATTTTCAAAGGCATTAATTTTTTCCGTGTTTCAAAGCCCAATTTGCTCCATTAAGTAATTGTGAAGTGTCCCTTACATGTTGGCTAACACGGCCCCTTCAGATTTGTCTTCTGGAGTTTAGAGAGTAGAGACTAGTCCTCCTGGGAGCCCGCGTGGATTTTTCTCATTTTCTTTACCGTCGAACCGTTCCAAGATTGATCGCAAATTGTTCAAGAACCAAAAGACTAAGTCATCAGGGGGCCAGGCTGCGTGCATATAAAATGTGCACGCAACAACGTCAAAGCACCAAAAGGTTGTGTTAAATCCCTGATTTCCAGAGGAGCCTTGAAAACTCGACGAGAATGGAACTTCACAGCTCAGATATCAGAAGTTTCAAGGCCAGAGAGCTTCGATCACTCTTATTCTTGGTTCTCTCTCTAGCCATTGCCTTCACTGCTTCGGCATCGTCACAGGGCATCGATTTCAGCCTCCAGAATTTCAATGATAGCGTCGTTCGACTCCAAGGCAATGCGACGTATGATTCGAACGGCTCCATTAAACTTACGAGAGCCAATTAGGACGAGAAGCTCGACTGGAGCTTGGGTTGGGCCACTTACCACAAGCCGATGCGCCTTTGGGATAAGGCGACCAGGAACGTGGCGGATTTCACCACCCGATTCACCTTTGTCATCAATTCGCAGGGAGAGTCGACATTTGCCGACGGAATGACCTTCTTTCTTGCTCCCGAAGGGTCTCAACTCCCAGCCAACTCGTCGGGACACTCCCTCGCTCTGGTAAGTCAGAACCGTAGCCAAACCAACTCTCCAACTGCCTTTGTAGCCGTCGAGTTTGATCCTCATCCCAACAACTTTGAGGAGGGTGTTGTGGACCCGAATTGTTCACATGTCGGTATAGATTTGAATAGTCTTACTTCTTCGCGCTCTAGCTGTGTTGATTGGTTCAAGGATAAAATCATGAGCGGTGAGCGGATCAATGTTACGATAGCGTACAATTCCACAGCGCAGAACTTGAGCCTTATCATGATAGACGCGGACTCCAAGGGTACCATCATAAATTCCTCTGCTATATATGGTATAGTCGACATGACAAAGTATCTGCCGGAGTGCGTAATTATAGGTTTCTCGGCTACAACAGGAGCCCTTTTCGAGTTGCACACTATTGAGGCATGGGAATTCAGCTCTAATGTGCAAGTGGCTGGAAAAAAGAGCAAGTTATGGCTATGGTCCGTCCTAGGCTCAGGTTCTTTTATTTTGCTTATTCTCGTTCTGGCCTTTATTTGGTTTCAGTACCGTTCGAAGAGACAGAGAACTTACACGAGTGGAGAAGAAGATGATCCAGCGATCGAAGACGAACTCGGGCAAGTGTTGGGGCCCAAGAAGTTCTCCTACACAGACTTGGTCATGGCGACCGATAATTTCGCAATCAAACGGTTGCTTGGGGAAGGGGGCTTTGGAAAAGTGTATGAAGGTTACTTGATGAGCGTGAATGCCCATGTTGCAATCAAGAAGATTAGCCCAGGGTCAAGACAAGGGATAAAGGAGTATGCCACTGAAGTGAAGACCATAAGTCAGCTCCGGCACAGAGAAAAAGGAACTCCTCCTTATCTATGAGTTCATGTATAATGGTAGTCTCAATTGTCATCTATTCAAAGAATAAACCTTCCTACCATGGGAGAAACGGTACAAAATCGCACAAGGCATAGCCTCGGCATTGCTCTACCTCCATGAAGAATGGGAACAATGTGTTGTGCACCGAGATATAAAGTCCAGCAATATCATGCTCGACTCTGATTTCAATGCTAAATTAGAGGACTTCGGTTTGGCTAGGCTAGTTGACCATGCCAAAGGGTTACAAACAACAGCTTTGGCTGGAACCATAGGCTACATGGCTCCCGAATGCATTTACACGGGCCATGCAAGTAGGGAATCAGACGTGTATAGCTTTGGAATCGTCCTATTAGAAATAGCTTGCGGAAGAAAAGTCATCGAACCAGGGGCCGAGGAAGGTCGAGTTCGGCTGGTGGACTGGGTTTGGGAGTTGTACGGGACGAGGAGGATACTTGATGCGGCGAGGTCGAAACTTGGTACCGATTTCGATGAAAAGCAATTGGAGTGCTTGATGGTTACAGGGTTGTGGTTCGCTCATCCGGACCACACTACCCGTCCTTCCATAAGAGAAGCATTTAGCGTTCTCAACTTTAACGCTCCCCCACCCGTTCTCCCATCGAAATTGCCAGTCCCATTCTCTCAAGCATCAATTATTTCATTCCATGCCACCTCGACTGGTGGCACCGAAGTCTCCACATTTACTACCTCTTATGCGCAATCCTCTCATTCTACTTCCTCTGCATTGCTCCAAAATACAATATGAATTCCTACTTTCTGTATATGTTTTGATAATTAGTTTGAATTGTAAGTTGTACTTTGACATTTGATTTCAGATACTATGCATATCATATAAATTTCTTCAGTCTCTTCATGTTTAAACTACCATATGATCTCCAAGATTAAGTAAGGTAGTTATGTATCTTCTTTGATGGTTTATCTGTTATCATTTGCTAGTTACAATTTTCTAAATAAAATTGGTGTAATCAGCTCCCTAGACCTGAAATCTTTCGTTCGCGGTGGTAAGTCGGTGGCTCCTAACCGGTCTAGTATAACATACAGCGACTTTGGTAAAATTCAACTACTTGTAAACTACAACCAAGTTATGGTTGGTAGGATATGGAAGAGCTAGTGCAAAGGATAAGCGCCATATCACAAAAGGGTTATACAAACACACCTAGCAATTCGTTAAACGCCCTTATGCCTGTGTTCATCCCTTTTTCTGAATCATCAGCTCTAAGTACTCTTCTTGCCTCTGCAACACTTGCCATTGTTCCCGTTTGGCAAAGTGCATGAACTTTAAGATCAAAGGTGGCAAAGTCAGGGTTATTTCACTTTGCTCCATAATGTTGAAACGTGTTCTAGTCTCTTCAAGTTAGAAAGAATAACATACAACCCCAATGCCTTCACTAATCCTTAGGTCCACCAGCATGCATAGCTTCGGTCCATTCGCCACAGTCGCACACCCTATAAAATAACGAAACCTAAGTAATGGCACCAGGTTGAATCCCTTTGGTCAACATCTGCTCCAACAAATCCAACCTGTTGGAGACTCGCATAATCAATGAATCCACTAGCGATAAGCGCGTAGATGGGATTGGATGCCTTCGCGTTCCACTTTGCTGAGTAGCCTCATCGCTCAAGCTGATTCACTCCGTCTAAGACAGACATTCATTCCGAAGATGTAACAGGAACACAGTCTATTCATGCTAAGGAGATAGGAAATGGGTATGTCAAATTCATTATTTGTATGGTTTAACGGTGGATTTATGCAATGCAATTTGCCCGATGATGACACAGGGAGCAGGATCAGCTGATTTTGGGCGAGAATGGAGATAGGTTTTTGAAATCATGGCGGTTTAAGGTTCGCATGAAGAAGTTGCCACCAAGGGTAGAGAGAGCTCTTCCCAAAGAGTTGAGTTTTAGTTCGCATATACCTATACGTAAATAACCCGATGCCATATTGAATATGTGCACATAGATTTATAATGTGAATAAGAATAAAGATCATTTCGTAGGGTAAATGGCAAATTTTGTCACCTAAACTTTGTCCTATTTAATTCTAATAATAGATTCTTAAAATTTACCTTGCTTTATTTTAGTCTTCAAAATATCGATCGAGAGAGAGAGAGCACTTGTCAAATTTTGAGAGGAGAAAAATTTTCCTCCAATCGATAAGGAAGGAGAATATAACATTTGTTGAAGTCCATTTGAGTGTAATGAAGGGAAACCTCTAAAATGAGTATATGAGATGGCAGAAATCAAACTTGATGCCTCTATCTTAATAGCATATTAAAATATGTCTACATTTATTTTCTCCTAAAGTTAGATTACCAGTATGATTGTTAATATATTTCATACGTTAATACTTGTATTAGACGTTGCCAAGATGGCATGTGATTTTTAAGTGATAAGATGCACTTCCATGGATTGGCACGGAAAAGTCAGTATACAAACTTAGTGAAGACGTCTGAATATTGAATCATTGTAGATTGAAATTTATACACTAAGATGAGATTATAAATGCCGATGTCTTGATGAGATCATCGATTCATTATGATTCTCTAAGACTTAATACATTGAAATATGCTTGTCCATGATGAAACAAAAGACTACTAAGTTGGCTAATTTGACTTCAGAAAAGAATATTACTAGTTTTATGAATAAGGAGATAATGTTCTTCTCCTCGAGGTCAGACACAGACCAAGTCGATAAGAAATGGCCAAGCATACACATGAAACTTTCTGTCCAGAGGATTGGCAGGTGATAGATTGGCCTTTTATGTACATACTCTGCCAATCGGGCTATTTGTTTCCCTGGCTAGAGGAGTCAAAACATGGACAAGAACTCTGTACAAACACAACCTGCTCTAACTATCCAATTTGGGTCCAATGAAGACCAATCCTTATGCAATAATAATAGAAAGTTGGAGCAACCCAAAATGTGCTTTAATCGAATAATTTGGATCCTCCAGGTCACAACAAAAACGAAAAGTAGAACCAACAATGACTTAAAGCCCATTCGGTATAATTGTAGCTAGACTGTAATTGTGTTGTGAAGTTTTGTAAATTATTTTTGTTTGGTTGTGCATGTTTTAAAGTTATAGCATTTCTATTCGGGCTAAGTATTTCTCAAAAATTTGATATAACCTATTATGACTTTAAAGCACTGTAGTTGTGAAGGGTACGACAAGTATCTCATAAAAACTATAAAAACCCATTTTCACAGTTGGAGTTGCTACGTAGATATCATGTGAAATATTTGGTTGTAATGTAAACATTTGTTCAGTCTCATGATGATATTGTACATCGAGCATCGGCCATATCTACTTCCACAAGATTTCACTCTTAACACGCAAATTCAATGCTCAACCTTGATACTCAAAATCTATCTGAATCATGATTCCCATATGGCTATGATTGAACAATCTTAATAATTACTCGATGCTTGATTAATGTGAATAGATGGTGGCAACATCAAGAATGCATTCAGATTCAATCGATTTGGAAAAGATATGTTTGTCATTATTAAAATCATGCTTATATCTTTGAAAATCCCAAATTGATATCTCCAAGGTACATTTTTCCCCTAACTAGAGGGCGGCAAAGCCCTCTATGTTCCCCTTATGTTTTAACATTCAATGCCCATCGGCCACCGAAGCTCGTAGGCCACTGCTAGAGGGCAGTGAGCCCTTGCCCAAATCTAGGTGGGGCTGCCTCGCCCGGGCCTTGCTGGTCTCGGGGCACGAGCTTTGGCCAGCCATCGGCGAGGGCTTCACCAACATTTAGCAATGGTTGGCGAGCTCCGGCAGCCTGCCGACTAATGGCCAGCTCGCTAGCCAAGTTTTAGGGAAAAAAGAAAAGAAAAAAAGAAAAAAATGGGGTAGATGTGTCATAGATGACATAATTTGAGATTTTTTTGGAGTCACAAAAAATAGTTTAGGGTAAATGCGCCACTAGAGGTATAATTTGGGATTTTTAGTATCACAAAAAAAAATTAGGGTAAATGTGGTATAATTTAATATTTTTCATGGTATTTTCACCCTTGTACTATTGGCATCTTTTTATTTTATATATTTTTAATGTTCTTTTCAATCTTACTCAAACACTTCATGTGTGTGTGGCATTTACCCTACTTCTCGCTCGCTCATTGTCACGAGCTACCCATCGAGGGGCTGCTCTCGGGAGGAATAGGTTTAGAGATATTGAGATTATAATCGGCGTCCCTAAAAGACGGCTTGAATATATCGTCTAATCATATCCCGATCTGACTCATTCATTATAGACTCGGGCTCTCCCAAGCCTATATCTCGTGCGACGTTGGAAAATCTTACAACCATTCTAATAATTGAAATCATTTATGGAGCCACCATTGGCCTATTAAGTTGACTAAAACGAAGTGAAAGCACGAGATAATGCTTTACTTTCTATGCAATCAGAGATTTGAGGGCGATGACTTGATTACACTAGTAAATAAACTAGTGCTCTCTCGGTACCTAGGCTTGATTATCTTGTTAACCAAAATGTTTTCATGCAGTCTTTTTATCCGCTACGAGACTACTCCACTAATTGATAACGTGTTATCTTTTTTTGAATCCTAATCATGCTATATAAAAAGCAATCAATGTAATGAAAGTGCGCAAACAAGTATAACATATAAGGAATCCGCAATCAAGAATCCTAATATTCTTTCTAGAAAAGAAAAATCAAGCAAAACACTCCTAGACATTTTTATTTTTAAATTTTTATTTCTTAGAAAAAATGATTTTTTTGATTTTTTTGACTTTTTTATTTCTGATTGCTCTGATTTTTTTATTTTTAATGGTTTTATTATTGTTGTTATTATTATTATTATTATTATTATTATTTAATTCGAAAAAGGGCTTCTGACCGAGTCGGGAAACCCGGTCAGACTCGATGACCCGGGCCCTAATGGTCTGGGTTGGGTCTACTGATTGGGCCAAGCTTGTGGCCCAACTCAAAATTAAAAAAAAAAGGAACTTCAAAAGAAGATTGGGCCAAAACTGGAATAGGCCCAAAAAAATAAAACGAATTTTAATAAAAAGAACAAGCCCAAAACTAATGAAACCCTCTAGCCCACAAAACAGCCAGCCCAATCAATTTACCCAGCCCGGCTCAAACTTCAATTTTTTATTTTTATTTTTATTGTGTTTTATTTCCTTTGTCCTGCAGGTCGTCTTCTTCCTAACGCTGCCTTCAAGCCCACCGAAGCTTTGACCAGCGATTCCCTTTTTCGCCTATGATCTTTAGACAAACATCCGCGAATACCACAAAGACAAAGATTGACGATCAACATGGGTGGCCCTCTAACCATGCGAGTCAGATCCTTCCAATGATGAGTTTCAACCATCGATTCGGACGTTGCCTAACCACACGTTTCCGAAATAAACAAATATAATCGAAACAACTCGTGAATGCATATATATCGCGGATGTCGAACCATGTAGGAAGGATTCAAGAGAGACTTCCATGATTGACTCGAACATGGGATTATGTGAAGTAAATTGATAATAAAAAAGTGCGACATCAGAAGCAATCCTCGGTCTTCTTGAGCGTTCGGGCGGAATTAGTCGTTGAAGCAATCCTCGGTCTTCTTCTCTCTTGGCTCATCCCACGCAGTTCTCCTCTGATGAGGTCTTCTTCCGGGGAGGAAATCAAAGCCAGATTTTCTTTCTTCTCTCTCTATGATCCCTCTTCAATTCAATTTCCTTTTTTGTTCTTTCTTCTCTATTTTTTTTTTGTTCTAGTCTTCGTCCCCTGCCGCCCTTTTTGACCGAACGCTCCCCCCTTTTATTCTCTCTTGCTTCTTTTTGTTTTGTTTTGTTTTCTTCTTTATTATTCTCATTCGTTCTTTGTTCTTCCCTTTATTCATGCGCTCCCTCTTTCAGATATTTTGAGTGCGTTTGGTAACAGTTCTGATTATTGATTTCTTGTCACGAACGAATTTGGGGCGAGAAACTTATTTGTCAAATGCCTTTAAAATTTATGTTATCAGAATTAAAAAAATATTGGGGATGGAAAATCAGAATCAATTTTTTTTATTTTCTATTTTTAGACGAAAATGCATAGTACGAAAAAGAAAAATTGATTTCTTCATTAGTTTTTACTTTAGTCCCAAACGAGAAAGAGAAAACCGATTTTATCAAACGCGTTTTTCCAATTTCTCAAAAATACTCACTCTAAAAAAAAAATATTTTTGGGACTAAAATGGTTAGCAAACACACAATTTCTTTCCTTTTCTTCAATGTGTAGTTCTTACTCTTGATCCTCTTTCCCCGAACACACGCACCCCTCGAGAAAAGAAGGGCCGGCAGTGGTCGTTAAGTGGAATGTCTTTTTATTTTTATTTTTTGATTTTATTATTTACAAAAGTAAAATTTGAGATGTCAACACTCATGGCTTGCCTCGCTCGCTCATGGCTTGCCCTTGCTCGTTTAAGCCTTGCAACCTCCACTCATTATTGAGTCATCTTTACACGCTTGCCCTAATTCATCTTTTTGTTGCTCATATTATTTGGCAATAATAATGAAACAACAAAGGGACTAAAAGAAAAATAGGTTCTCAAGTATGTCCTGAAACTGGATTGAAAAAATATGTAGGTTATAAGGTTGATATTTATAGTTAGGTATAAATTGTTATCGACAGTGAAAACATTTTTTAATATCTAATATTTCGATACGATCAATCACTTTAAAAAAAAATCGTAAATTTCGAATCTTCAATAAAACTCGTGATTCTTCTTATTTCATTGCAACAACTTCATGGAACTGTTCATTCCAGGTCTTTGACATGGACTACTCAGTCACACGTCAGCATGGCCTCCGGACCCGACCTTGGATGTCGAGTCACGTGCACGCATCCCCCTTCAGGCAGTGCGAATCATTTGTTTGATGTCAAAAGAGGCTCCCCTCTTGCTTGTCTTCATGACCGCCGGCGCCGTTGGCCTGCTCCTCGGACCACCGCAAGAGTTTATACTTCTGTACTTTTCAATAATTTCATTGACTATCAGAGTTTTCGGAGATGGTTTGTCCAGTGTATTAGAATTTTAGAACAGCTAGATCATTTCAGTAGCATTGATTTGGCGTGCATTGAGGACCAATAGAGAGAGTCGATGTATCAAAACTTATAGGACTTTCTCTTGATTGGCATGTTCGATAATTGCTCTCAAAGCATTCTTTAACAAAATAACATTCTAAGTAAATCTCTATGCGGATATATTGATTTATGCATACGTGAGAACAATTAAATTGAAAGTTGTAATGTTTCACATTATCTCCGAAGACCGCTACGTATATTATGTATTTTTTGCAAACCCTCGAGACCGATTTAGTGCTTGGAAAAAAAACAACCTAGGTGGGTAACTAGGTAGGGGGGGGGGGGGGCTCTTGAGTTGACAAATGCTCGCTTATTAAAAGCCTTTAAATGTGGCGTAGGGTTGAATTGCTCTCTCTCCCGGTGCTAAAAACAAATGTGTTTTTGCGTAAGTTTTTTTATATGCAATTTTCGAAGCAAAAAGTGGTTAGGGTTACTTACAAGGTTGGCAATTAGATTTAATCAATCCCGCGAGGTACTTTAAACACTTCTTATTCTATTAGTCTTAGATATTACAATATGGACGTGTAGCTGAAACCTATCGCTCAATTGTATTTATGTGAAAAGTATCATTTTACATGCTGTGAACCATTCAAATTACTCCTGAGAGTTAACCTTAGAACAGAGCTAATTCCCACTCAATCTACATATACATGGTTATTAGCCCACGTCTTCCCCCCCCACCCCTGCCCCGATCTTTATTTGAATTTTATCATTTTCATCTCTTTCCACTTTTTTTTTCTCGAAGGATAAAAATATTGATGGTCCCATGGGCTTTGGCAATGCATGTAACGTGGTTCATGAATTTTCAATATGTTTGTAATTCCTAAACTTTCAATTTATTTAATGTGGTCCATGAACTTTTGGTATATATTCTAATTAGTCATTCAATTATATGAAATACTCAACGTAATTCTTGAATATAAATTAATGGGAGGACAATGTTGAATATTTTCATATAACCGAGAGTTTAGTTTGAACATGTACCAAATGTTAATGGACTACTACATTCAATAGATTTAAAGTTTACGGATGACATAAAATGAATTAAAAGCTTACGGACCATATTGTACATTGCATCAAAGTTCAAGGAAAATTTAATTTAATTTATTTTTTTATTGGTTGTTGCTTAAGCTCATGTTGATTCGCATGATAAGCATGGATCCATCAAAAGGTGCACAAAATCATTGAATAGTGGCCTATACTAATTGTTCGCATTCCAATCAGAACTAATGATTTAGCCCATTGATTTTAATGACTTTATTGAAATTAGAGGGTGGAGGGTATAATTTCGATTCACCAAAGCACACCTCGGTCTAGTTCCAAAGGGACAATAGTCTTGATATGCGCATCGATCTCTAGTTTATCATCATCATCATTATTTTTAAAGCATGTGGGGTAGTGCAAATCTCTAGTTTTGAGAAAGAGCGGTTAAACGGAATTTTCTTTTGTCTTCTAGTGATTATTATTTCACTTGCTTTAATTAATAAAATAGAAGGGCAAAAATAAAAGTAAAAATAAAGATTGTATGTTGATAACTTAGCTCTTGCAATCGCACCCCTATGCGGCGATATTGCAGTATCTTCCTCCGAAAATCCACGTTTGGCTATACTGAATAATTAGCAAGTTTGAGTGACTTTCTAGTGCTAATTCACTATTAGATGGGTGGCATGTATACTTAAAGTTATTATGCGAGCCGAGCTCGTCCACGTGTCAAAAGTATAAATTATTTTTTTAACTGTTAGTAGACCCTAATATAATCGGCCTATAAATATCTACTAAGCTCGGTCACGGTCATTTTTTTGTCACAATTAATGCTCCGTTTATTTTGTGAAAAAATTGAGGATTTGGAAAACTTAATCCGAAAAGTGATTGCTTGCATCACTTACAAAGTATAATGCATGAGTTTCTTTTAATTATTCACGAAAATAATTATAAATTTTTTTTGTTGGCAATAAAAATATTTTTGTTTGACTAATTAATTTAAGTGATACGTGTATCATTTTAAGAAAGTATTTTTAAAATCACTTATTTTTATGAGATAAATGGAGGCTATATATTGAAAATGGTGTACCATAATAAACCACTACAAAAGTCGAACAATAAAAAAAGTGTTTTCGTTTTTGGTTAGTGTAGTAGTGAGATAATCTCACTCAAAATAAAAATTTAAAGGGCCACTAACGAGCCCAAATTAAAAAAAGAGACTAACATGGAAATGGGCCTGTAATGTACTAGCAATCTTAAGTAGTCGAACCATTTTTCTGGTCGCTTCTCCACGAAGAGAGTAGAGACAGCAATCGTGGCTAGCAAAGAAGATGATCGGTGTAGGAGATGACCATGATATATAACGTCTAACAGATAACTAGCACATATGATTGACATCTTCAAACTTGGACCTATTGAATCAGGTTGTGGCCAAAACTTATTTTTGACAGCATGATTAGTCATTGAGCGGGATCAACTGATGAGCTTGGAATTGGGCTTGAGAACTATTCCATCGAATTCGATGCTCCCGCAGCAGTTGGGTGGTCTTTGAAATGTCTTCACAACTCAAGACAGGAATTCCTATATCTCCTCATGGCAATGGAACTTCACAGCTCAAAGAAGATGATTTTCAAGCCTCCAGAGCTAACAGCGTTTCTTTTGTATTCCATTGTCTTGTCTCAGACCAATTCTCTTAGGTGGTACTATGAGAAAAAAAGGAACTCGTCCTTCTTTATTAGCCACTCCACCATAGAAACTTAGTTGAACTCATCAGGCGGTGCCGTGAGAAAAAATGGAACTCGTCCTTATCTATGAGTTTCATGTCGGATGGTAGCCTCGATTTTCATCTATTCAAAGAAAATTGCTTCCTGCAACGGTAGAAGCAGTATAGAATCGCACAAGACATAGCCTCAGCATTGCTTTACCTCCGTGAATAATAGGAACAATGCATCGTGTACTAGGATATAAAATCCAGCAATATCATGCTCGATTCCAATTTCAATGCTAAATTAGGGGACTTTGGTCTGACTAGGTTAATTGACCATATCTAAGAGTTACAGATGACGTTGTTAGTTCGAACCAGGGGTTATTTGACTCCTAAATGCTTTTATAATGGCAAGGCTAGGAAGGAACCGGATGTCTATAACATTAAAGTCATCCTATTAGAAATAGCTTGTGGGAGAAAAGTCCTTGAGCCAGGGGCCGAAGAAGGCCAAATTCAACTGGTGGACTGCATTTGGGAGCTGCATGAAATCGGGAGGCTACTTGGTGCAGCAGACTCGAAACCTTCCTACCGAATTCAATGAAGAGCAACTGGAGTGCTTGATGGTTGTAGGACTATGGTGCTCTCATCCAGACCACACTGCCTGTACTTTCGTGAGAGAAGCTTTTAACGTTGTTGACTTTAACCTTCAGCCACCTATTCTCCCATCGAAATTGCCAGTCCCTCCATGTCCGGTGCCCCATTCGCTGCATCATCGTTTGTTTCGTCCCATGCCACCTCCGTTGGCGGCAACGAAATCTCCAACTAGGTAAAGAAATACATCTCAAATAGGTAAGTCTCAAGTAGTGAAAAGAAATCACTGTCGCAGTGTGTTCTTTTTTATAACTTAACCTATCGATACATCTCATTGCAATATGCTTTGAGTGTCAAGTTCATAATAATTTTGATCAGATGATCATAAGGTGTGCCTTTTCTTTGTCACTGACTTCGATTCGAAAAATTGACTCGTGACCTTTATCCCAAGGGTCACTTTGTATAGAGGCTTGAAGTTCATTGTTGACAAGAGAGGCCGAATCGACATATCAAAAGATGGACTGAATATATCATCTAATGGTAATCTGAATCAATCCATCATTTATAAACTGCACTGGAGTATGGTGCTCGAGCCATCTTTTACTTATCATGTGGAGTTTTAAGACACATCTCAAGATACGATGGTACATCTATTGTAACAGGAAAGTACATAATTTGCTTCATCCAAATCATTCATTTCGAAATCAGAGTATAGCCACTCTTTAATGGCGACAATCATCTCTTTCTCATTTCCAACTAACAAAATGTTATCAACATACAAATAAAGGATAATGAAAACTTTCTTTGGACCATTTAATATACACACATGATCTTCATTAGTCATCATAAATCCATTATTGCTGATGGCTTGATAAAATCTCAAATACCTTTGTCGGGATGATTACTTTATGCCATAAATAGATCTTTGAAGCTTGAAAACTTTGTGCTCTTGACCCTTTGCCCCAAAGCCAACTGGTAGATTCACATAGATCTCTTCATCCAATTCTCCATTGAAAAATGCAATTTTTTTTTTCATTTGTATAGTTCCAAATCTAAATGTACAACAACAGCTAGAATTTAGTGAATTGAAGCAAACCTCACTATCAATGAGAAGCTTCTTCTTAGTTAATATCCTCTTGTTGGGTATGGCCTTTTATAGTTAGGTAAGCCTTATAACTCTCAATTGAACCATTTGCTTTACGCTAAACTTTTAGAACCCTTTTGTTCCAAATAGTCTTGCATCTTGGTAGAAGTCTAACCAAATCGGCAAATCCCAAATATTATTTGTTCTGATTGACTCCATTCATCATATACGGCACTAATCCACTCATCACAAGCATGGGATATAATAGCTTCCTAAACCGTATCAGTCCCAACATCATGCGATGCTACCATGAATGCTTCCTCTTTAATCTCCAAATGACGATGGTGAGTATTTCGACACTGACTTCTTTGCAAGTGAGGCTCTTGAGAACCATTGCCCAATGGAACTGATCCACTAATTATTAAGTCAATCTCAACACTGCCCTAAGAGGTGGAGAATTTCTTCCTCTATTAGGCTGTCGGGTGGCCTTTATCTTTTTCTTCTAATTCATAGACCTTAAGTTCCCTATTTGCTTCATTTATTTTTGGAAAATCATTGTCTAAGAAATCTACATCTCTTGACTCAATTTTTGGTATACTTCCATCATGTTTTCAGCTATAAATTATATATCCTTTCGAATCTTCAAAATATCTTATAATGATACAATTTTTTTTCTCTAGGGCCCAATTTCGCATACTTATGAAAACTATTATGAACAAAAGGTATTGATCCCCAAGGCCGCAAATTGCCTATATTAGGTTTTTTCCTGCCCTATAATTCATATTGGGTGGAAGGAATTGATTTACAAGTCGGTTAAGATTGTAGGTAGTAGGTGGAAGTGCATCACCCCAATAAGATATAGGAAAGTTTGCTTGTGTCAACATTCATTTAATCATGTCTAATAAGGAATGTTTTCAAAATTTTTATTTTGTTGTGGAGTACCACGATTTGTCAATTCCTTAAGGATTCCTTTTTCTTCACATATTAGTTCAAATTGGTCAACTAGATACTTGCGTTGATGGTTTGTTCTTAAAGCTGCAATCTTTCTATCTAGTTGATTCTCAACCGTTTTTATATATAGTACATATAATCATATATGGATGTGATAAAATAAGAAGCCCCATGTCTTGTCTTCACTTCATTGTACCGTAGATTTCAGAGTGAATTAGTTGTAAAGGAATATATGTTGTTTTAGCCTTTCCGAATGGTTTAGTAGTTGCATTTCCTATTAGACAATATTCGCAAGAGGGCAAGATTACCTTAGCCAGTAGACTAATAAGCCTTCTCTAGCTAATTTTGCAATTTTTTGTGTGGCATGTATGGCCTAATCTAGCATGCCATGGAATAGAACTAATAGAAACATCATCACTAGAAGTCAATAATGAAAAAGCATAATTATTATAACTAAATGATCCACATTTTAAATAATAAAACCATTCAAGATAAAACCACGTCAATAAAAATATAGTACCTAAATAAAGTTGAATGCTTTTAGATTCAAACACAAACTTAAACCCTAAACTAAGCATGATTGCAACTGAAAAGAGATTTCACTAAACTTCAGGAGCAAACAAAGCATCACAAAGAAATAGAGTCCGTCCTCCCCGCAGTTCCAAATTGTAATATTCAATTCCTAGCACTTCACCACTGGTTCCATTTCCCATGAGAAATATTTTGCATCTAGATTGAATTCGACAATACTTCCCAAACTAACTTGGTCTCTTGCTACATGGTTCATTGCTCCTAAGTCTACGGTCCATAAATGAATAGAGCGAGCAACTAAAATTTGACTGCAAACTAAGTAATCTATGCAAAAAGAGACTCAAGGAATACCTTTTTAGACTCAGGGTTTTCCTTCTTTGGCTCATTACACTCACAATAAAAGTGTCCCTTTTTTTAAAGTTATAACAACTCATCATAGTTATTTCCTTTTGCCACCATGCTTGCCTCTTTTGTGGTTGGTGAATTTAGCCTTCTTAGGCGCAAGACCCACCTGGTTAATCCACTCCCTGGGTACTTCCTTTTTGGCCTAAATGCCTGACACGAGCTTGACTTCGCCGCACAAGTAGAAGCCTTTGGTTTAGCTACCCTTCAACGCTCAGCCTCAAGTTCAAGATGATGCGGGAGATCAAGAAACGTTTTAATGTTACTGATCCTATCATTTTCATGAACATGTCATCCCAAGTTGCTAGAAGGGATTGGAGCACTGCTAGAATCTATTGTTCCTCAGTCAGGTTTTGTCCAGCAGCCTTAAGTTCATGAATAGGCCTGAGCATAATAGACCACTTAACTTGGGAATCGCTTGGACCGGTTCTTCGGGGTCTTGGTCTAGTCCATAGTTCCTAAAAATAGAATTGATTCTCAAACGGTTCGGTTCCCGATTCTTGGTACGACAGGATCGGACCAGACCACCCGGACCGACCACTTGTGTAACAGCCCATTTTCTCTCTCCTCCTCTCTCTCTTCTACCAACCCACTCCTCTTTCTCCCATTCCCTTTTCTTCTTTTTCTTTCTTTTCTCTCTCCCTTTCTCTCTTTTCCCCACGTTTTTCACCCAGCCTCATCTTGTTGGCTTTTCTCCTTTTCTCTCTCTTCTTGTCCCTTCTACTTACCTACTTCTCTCTCTTTTCCCCACGTTTTTCACCCAGCCCCATCTTGTTGGCTTTTCTCCTTTTCTCTCTCTTCTTATCTCTTCTACTTACCTACTTCTCTCTCCATCTCTCTCTCTCTCTCTCTCTCTCTCTCTGTGGCCCGAAGGCATCCCTTCCTCCTCCGTTTTTCTCCATCTTCTTTGTTCCATCGCCTCCATGGTCATTGCTTGAGGGTTCTTGCTCATGGTTTTGCTTCATTTTTTTTTCTGACCCCATTGGACCGCCTAGGAACTGGAACGGACTAGTCAATCCGGTTGTAAGATTAGTCAGTCCAGTCCATGGTCCTAAAAATCGGGAACTAGTCCCATCCAACCTGTTTCCGATTATGGGGTGAAATCGGACTGTTCTAGACCATGCATAGCCCTACTCACAAATCATAAAGACATCACCGTTAGGTGTTGTTTCATGATGTGACCCTCTTCATTGTTAGTTGCAGAGATACCACTATATTTTCATTTGTAAGAGCCTCCCACATGCCTTTACCGGTTTGATGCTCCTCAAATTCACGAATCAGGTCATTGCTTATAGTGTTTAATGTGGTGAAGCGTGCACAATATATCTCTAGCGCCAATTTTGGTAGGCTTCATGATCACATCGATGTTGAAGGCTAAATGTAAACAAAATATGGTCAATTGTTAATCTTGACAGAATAACGAGGCTAAGTGTCAACCTAACCATTTTTAATGTTGATGTAGCACGATAAAATTGTCTTTTTGTTTACATTCATACCCTATTACCTTAACAAGCAATTATTCATCAACTCTCTAAAGTTCACAATCATCTTAAGGGTAAGATAAAGAATTGTCTGGCTTTTATGGACCCGGGCCCAGGCACAGAGGACAGCCCACAAGTGCCGGGGTCCCCAGATGGATGGACCTGGTCCCCACCTCGATGATTAGATTTACATACTAGAAATATGGTAAAAAACTAGTATTATTCAAGGGAAAGTATAGTATAATGATCAAACGGTATTCAATTCGCTCAATCTAGTCCCAACAATAATCTTACTTGTCCATTCATACGTTAGTGTTGAGAAAATAAAAAAGGTATCATTTATAAGTAACTAAAGACTAATCCTCTAGAGCACTTATATACTGACCAACAAAGGAGGTAGACAATTTTCAAAGGGATTAATTTTTCCAGTGTTTTGCAGCCCAATTCTCTATATTAATTAAATGTGAAGTGTCCCTTAGAGGTTGGTTAACACAGCCCCTTCAGAGATCGTAGTAATCCTTGCTATGATTCTCTCTCTTTTAACAAGTGTTGCTATTTTTAATTTCGTCTTTTGGTCTAGAGACCGGTCGTCTAGGAAGGCCGCGTCGATTTTTATCATTTTCGTTTTTCATTGAACCGTTCCAAGATCGATCGCAAGTCGTCCAAGAACCAGAAGACTTGAGTCATTGTGGGATCACGCCGTGTACGTATAATATGTGGATGTAAAAATGTGAAAGCACCAAAGAACAATGCTAATTTCGTCTTTTGGGATCTAGAGACTGATCGTCCAGGAAGCCCGTGTACATTTTTTTATCATTTTCGTTTTCATTGAGCTGTCCCAAGATCGATGGCAAATCGATAAAGAACCAGAAGACTTGAGTCATTGTGGGACCATGCCGCGGACTTATAATATGTGGACATAACAACGTCAGAGCACCAAAGAGCTCTGTGCTAAGTTCCTCTTCTCCAGAGCTATCTTGAAACCTCAATGAGGATGGAACTTCAAAGCTCAGATATCAGAAGTTTCAAGGCCAGAGAGCTTCGATCACTCTTATTCTTGGTTCTCTCTCTAGCCATTGCCTTCACTGCTTCGGCCTCATCACAGGGCCTCAATTTCAGCATCCAGACCTTCAACAAAAGGGTCATTAAATTCGAAGGGGATGCGAATCTTGGTTCCGACGGCTCCATCAACCTTACGAAGGCCGTTATTGACCCGATCTCCAATAACAGCGTGGGGTGGGCCACGTACCGCCAGCCTATGCGTCTTTGGGATAAGGCGACCGGGGAATTGGCGGATTTCACCTCTCGATTCACCTTCGTCATCAATTCACTGCGATCAGCGTATTTCGCCGATGGAATGACCTTCTTTCTTGTCCCCAGTGGGTCTCAAATGCCAGTCGGCTCTTACAGAGGCGGCGCAGGCGGCTTCCTGGCTATTATAAATCCATACGACGACCCTTCAAACACTTCCAATTCGTTCGTGGCGGTTGAGTTCGACACCTATAGAAATTTTTATAAAGTTTCGGACCCTAATTGTTCACATGTTGGTATAGACTTGAATAATCTCAATTCCTCAGTCTATGAATGTGTCGATTGGTTCACGGATAAAATCATGAGCGGAGGGCGGATCAACGTGACGATCACTTACAATTCTAGTACTCAAAATTTGAGCGTTGTCATGGTAGACGCCAACGCCATGGGTACCAGCATAAATTCCTCCGCTATCTCTGATATAGTCAACCTGACAAAGTATTTGCCAGAGTGGGCGACTGTGGGTTTCTCTGCTGCCACGGGTGACGTATTCGAGTTGCACACTATTGAGGCATGGGAATTCAGCTCTAATGTGCAAGTAGCTGGAAAAAAGAGCAAGTTATGGCTATGGTCTATCATAGGGTCAGGTTCTTTCCTATTGCTGCTTGTCATTCCAGTCTTTATTTGGTTTCGTCACCGTTCGGAGAGAAAGAGAACTAACGGGAGTGGAGAAGAAGATGATACGACGATCGAAGATGAACTTGGGCAAGTGTTGGGGCCCAAGGAATTCTCCTACAAGGACTTGGTCATGGCGACCGATAATTTCGCAATCGGACGGTTGCTTGGGGAAGGGGGCTTCGGAAGAGTGTATGAAGGTTACTTGACGAGCGTGAATGCCCATGTTGCAATCAAGAAGATCAGCCCAGGGTCAAGACAGGGGATAAAGGAGTACGCCACTGAAGTGAAGACAATAAACCGGCTCCGGCACAGAAATTTAGTCCAACTTATCGGATGGTGTCATGAGAAAAAAGAACTCCTTCTTATCTATGAGTTCATGTCTAATGGTAGTCTTGATTCTCATTTATTTGAAAAACGAACCTTCTTGCCATGGACAAAGCGGTACAAAATTGCGCAAGGCATAGCCTCAGCATTGCTCTACCTCCACGAAGAATGGGAACAATGTGTCTTGCACCGGGATATAAAGTCTAGCAATATCATGCTCGATTCTGATTTCAATGCTAAATTAGGGGACTTTGGTTTGGCTAGGCTAGTTGACCATGCCAAAGGGTTACGAACAACAGCGTTGGCCGGAACCATAGGCTACATGGCTCCTGAATACATTTACACGGGCAAGGCAAGTAGAGAGTCAGATGTTTATAGCTTTGGAATCGTCCTATTAGAAATTGCTTGCGGAAGAAAAGTCATCGAACCAAGGGCTGAGGAAAGCCAAGTTCAGCTGGTGGACTGGGTTTGGGAGCTGTATGGGGCCGAGAGGACACTTGATGCGGCAGAGTCGAAGCTTGGTGCCGATTTCGACAAAAAGCAACTGGAATGCTTGATGGTTGTAGGGTTGTGGTGCGCTCATCCAAACCACACTGCCCGTCCTTCCATAAGAGAGGCATTTAGCGTTCTCAACTTTAATTCTCCCCTGCCCACACTCCCATCGAAATTGCCAGTCTTATTCTCTCAAGCATCAATTATTTCGTCCCAGACCACCTCGACCAGTGGCACCGAAGTCTCCACATTTACTACCTCTTTTGGGCAATCCTCTCATCCCCCTTCCTCTGCATTGCTCCAAAATACAATATGAATTCCTACTGTCTGTATATGCTTTGATAATTAGTTTGATTTTGATAGTTTCGACAATTTGTCTCACTCTTGTTGGATGAAAGCAAGAATGCAATCGCACATTCTCTCAATCGAGGGTGGGCCGAATTTATGTAAAAGGTAGAGATACCTTAAAGTTTATATCATACATGTCTAATGTAAACTAATCTTAATACGGGGAAGTTTTTAGTGGAAAAATTTGTCATATGTTGCACAATCATTATAATGAAATTGAAACTCGTTCTTTATTAGCTATGACTAATAAGTGTCCTTAAAGCACATTTTAATGAGATAGCTCTCAAAAGTAGGAAAGGGAGGAAGGCTCCCTCGCTCCCTTCCACTACTTCCATTCAGGATTACCGTAAGATTATGATGTGACTTCTCATACCCATCCGCCAGATTCGACAATTAGCACCGAAAGAGACAGAGAAAAAGTTTGGTAGACAGATGACTAATTCTACAGGAAACACTTTCGCCCAGGCAACTGTAAGAGAAGAAAATGTAAAGAAAGACCAATGCACAAGAGAGGGTAGTCAACAGACAGAAATTGTCGGAAAAACAAAAAAGCAATGAGAGAGGGAGCTGAAATTTTACTACAGAAATACTATAAAAAATGGCGAAAACGAGGGAGGTTGCTCCTAGTTTCATGCTTCACGTTTCGACCCCCAATGCTTTGTCTCTTTTCTTATTGTCTTTCGGGTCAACTGCACGTAAATTTGCAAAGAAAGACCTATGCACCGGAGCTGAAGAAATTATGAGAAGAAGCCTGAGGAGGTACCTCACTGTTTCAACCACGTTGCTTTGTCGTATTCTTCATGTTACTCGTCCCTTTAATTAATGTGTATTGAAAAAGCCAATCGAGTTTATATGTTACGTCTTATTGTTCGTCTAAATGCAAGAATTGAATCACACAAACCGAATGCAGCATATCGCTTCTAAGTCATGTGCTCGAACACTTTCAACTCGCATGGCTATTTTTGTCGGACACCTGGCCAGCATTTGAAAAATGCTCGGATCTTTCCCCACTCTTTGGTTCAGCATTAACTTTGACGATGGCATCTGCAAAAATTCTACATCTTCATCATCATGGCGGTCGGTCTTCACGGCTAAATACATATTGGCAATGACATAATGGTAATGGCACATGGGATAGTGGCAATAATTAAGCATCATTTTTTTTGCTTAATGCCCCGTCAAAAGAATAGATTCACGCGGATTCAGCATTACATTTTTTGCTTTATGCCCCGTCCCCGTCAAAAAGTAGAGTGGTTCCCCTGGGCTAGTGGCAATAATGCAACATCAATGGTCATGCTTTTGCTTTATGTGGCGTCAAAAGATAGGATTCTAATGGCTACCGCTTCTTTTATCGTCAAAAGATTGGTTTCCCGGGAATCAATTTATGTGGCGTTCAAAAGGGGATGTCCACGATAAAACAAAAGACTGCTGAGTTGGTTAATTCGAATTCAGAAAAAGAATATTACTAGATGTATGAATGAGAGAATAATGTTCCTCTCCTCGAGGTCAGACACCGAACAAGTCAATACGAAACAGCCAAACATAAATACACACGAAAAATTCTGTCCGGAGGATTTGGCAGGCGATGGATTGACCTTTTATGTATGTACTCTGCCAATCGGACTGAATTTTTTTTTTCTTTCTTTCTTGGCTCGACGAGTCAAAACATGGACAGAAACTGTGTACAAACACAACCTGGGTCGAGGACCCAATTTAGGTCCAATGAAGACCAATCCTTTATCCAACAATATGTGAAACTAGAAGCAACCTAAAATGTGCTTTAATCCATTATTTGGATCGTCCAGGTCACCACACAAAAAATAGTTAAAAAGAGTTTGGAACACTTGAAACTTCATTAGAACCAACAATGACTTAAAGCCTGGTTGATATAATTGTAGCTAAACTGTAATTGTGCTGTGAAGCTTTGTAATTTTTTTTTTGTTTGGTTGTGCATGTTATGAAGTCATAGCATTTCTAACTGGGTGAGGTAGTTCTCAAAAGTTTGATGTAAGCTGCTGGGACTTTAAAATGCTGCAGTTGTGAAGGGTACGACAAGCACCTCATAAAAACTAAGGACATGTGCACTAGAAATCCTAAAATTTGTAGCGAAAGTGCAAATGAGTCCTCAAACTTGCCAAAAGTGTAAATAAGTCCTAAAATTTGTCATTTTCGTTCATTTTAGTCCCTCCGCTAACGCCGTCCACTTAGTCTCACGGAAAATGCTTACATGGTTTTTTTTTTTCATTATTTTCTCTCTCTTATGTGACAATTAACGTCCATTACTGACTCCACGTCTTCAAAACGATACCATTTTGAAGAGTCGCTTGCCCTAAACGGCGTCGTTCCTACCCAATTAATTAAAATAACTAATTTTAAAATAATTTTTTAAAAATTAACAATAATTTTAATTAATTTTTAAAAATATATATTTATTAACAAAATGCTCAAACTTTTATAAGCAATTGTAATTTAATTAATTTTTCTTCAAAATTTAAATTTAGATGTAAATTTTTTTAATTTTAACTTTAAAATTTTAAATAAATTAATTTATTTTTTAATTTAAAATTAACTAATCTTTTTTTAAGTTAATTTTTTAATTTAAAATGTAAACTATAAATTAAATTACATTTTAATTATAATTTTTTTTTAATTTAAAATTTTACATTTTTATTTAAAATTTTAAAATTTAATCATTTTTAATATATCATCTATGACCTAATTAATCTTTTAAATTTAAATAAATTTAAATTTTTTAAATTTTAAATTTTTAAATTTTATTTTTTAAGTTATAAATTATAAATTTAAAATAATTAAATTAAATTATAATTATGATTTTATTAAATCAAATTAAATTAAATTAATTTAATTTTAAAATTTTAAATAGTTAAATTAAATTAAATTTTAAAATTTTAAACCTTTTAAAATTTTATATTTTAAATTTAAACATAATCTCCTTTTTTTCAAAATTTTAAACCTTTTTTCTTTATTAAAATGTTATTTAGTTTATATTTTTATTTTTTTCTGCTGACGTGGCGCCTCCTTTTCTTAAAAGATATATTAAAAAAATCACATCAACGCCACTTCATTTTTTTCCATTTATTTAATTAATGGCGTTATTGGATGGACTGAAATGAACGAAAATGACAAGTTTTAGGAAATTTTAAAACTCACTTGCACTTTCACTACAAGTTTTAGGACTTCTAGTGCACATGTCCCTAAAAACTATAAAGCCCATTTTCATAGATAGAGTTGTTACGCAGATATCATATGAAACATTTGGTTATAATGTAAACATTTACTCAGTCTCATGATGATGTTGTACATCAAGCATTGGCTGTATCGACTTCCACAAGATTTCACTCGTACACCCTTTCAATGCTCGACCTTGATACTCAAAATCGATCTAGATCACGAATCCCATATGGCTGTGATTGAACAATCCTAATAACTACTCGATGCTTGATGAACATGATTAGTTGGTGGCAATTTCAAGAATGCCTTGGGCTAGCTAGGCTCATGAATGCGAGCAATATACTTGACAAGAGAGGATGGAAATAATTGACACTGAGATAATTATTGAAAATTTGGGAGACAAAAGAGGTAGCGTGAGTCAATACAATCTCTTACCATTACCAAAAAAAAAAGGTGTTGTGAGGTGAATTTTATGAAGACCATCAAATTGGTAATGACTTTAAGTTGTCAAATGTTCGCCTATTATAAGTGTTTAGGTGAAAATGGAGAAAAGTCTAAGGAGTTATGGTTTAGGGTTGAATTGCTCTCTCTCTCAACCATAATTTTTCATATATCTTTATATGTAATTTCCAAACAAAAATTTAGGATTAATTACAATATAGCATTCAGATTCAATCAATTGGAAAGAGATATTTAAACATTTGCCATTCTGTTCAAATCATGCTAATATCACTAAAAATCCCAAATTGATATCTCCAAGGTACATTTTTTCCCAAACTAATATTTTCCTTACAAGAAAACCCAAACTGGTAGTTTATTCTCAATTAATCTTATGTCAACTATCTCATTAAAATGCATGAGTGATGGGAGATTGCAAGACAGGTCTAACATGAAAAATGACCCAGTTTCAACGTGGAAAATTCATGTGTATTGGCAAGTATATATTTTGACAGAGGGAAAATTTGGGTGAGGGGGTACTAACTTGGAATGTTTTTGTAAAAAGAAAATTAATTTTAGATAAATGTGTCATGTAATACTAATTTAATTTTTTAACGAGATGAAATCAGTTTGAGGCAAATGTGCTCTAAAGAACCAGTTTGAGAATTTCAATAGTATGAATGCTATTAAGTTCTTATCAGGTGTATGTGTAATTGAAATTCATTGGTCGACTGTATCCATGTAAACATGTTAACATTACTGATGGAAACTATTCTTTTATCTATTATGGAGTATTAAAATTACGTCGAAGAAGTAACCCCAGAGAAATAGCTAGTTTCCACTTGATCGATAAATATAAACCTACTAACTTTCCGTTATTCTTCATCTT
The DNA here is from genome assembly GCA_019926035.1 of Melaleuca alternifolia. NCBI lineage: Eukaryota > Viridiplantae > Streptophyta > Magnoliopsida > Myrtales > Myrtaceae > Melaleuca > Melaleuca alternifolia. Next base: position 1,736,232 of record JAGKPW010002341.1, read on the forward strand.
TAACTGAATTTGCTTATCTCAATTTTCTTTTAACTGGAGTTTAATCACAAGCAAAGGAGGTTTTCTCACTTGCCTGCTGCTTATGTTCGTGTTAATTAGCATGATTACAAAAGTACCGCGGTGTCTAGTTCCAGAGGAACAACTGTCTAGATAGGCACATTGATCTCCAGTTATTATTATTATAATTACCATTAGTGCAAATCTCTAATCTGTACATTTGGAATTGATCATGCAAGCGATTTTATCTACATGCTGAGAGTAGACTAGTTCAACGTACATGACTTAAAAAAATGGAAAAAAAACGTACTTGACTTAGCGGTTAAATTAAAATTTAATACTATTAAATTTAGGAAATAATACGACATAGCAAACCACTATAAAAGTGAAATAACAATAATTATTTATTTGGTTAGTGGAGAGTAGATACATTTGTCTCATGGGGTCGCATCTTTTCTGAAGATATCGAAAGTTAAGAATGACATAAGTGCTTCACCGAAAAAAATATAGTAACTAATGAGACCAAGTTGATGAATAACAGGACAGTGTGGTCCCTTTGTCATTCGGATTCCGTATCGAGCCAAGGGTTCCAGCTAGCACATTTGTCTGCGACCTTTTGCCATGGTGGACCAGCCTAGCCAAACCAAAGTCCTCCAATTTTGCATCGAAACTGGATTGAGCGTTATGTCAATAGGCTTCGTGTCCCTATGAACAACGTAGCGTTCATGTTCTTCGTGGATGCATAGCAATGCCGAGGCTATCTCTCGTGCGATTCGGTACCTCTTTCCCCATCTCAAAAAACTTAATCCCTCCTTGAACAGCTGAGAGTCTGAGCTGGACACGAACTCTTAGATAAGGGAGGAGTTCCTTCTTCTGTTTTTTTCCAGACGCGAGAATAAGAAAGAGAACGAGTTCCAGCAAGCTTTCAACTTCATCGATTCCTTTTCTTCTAAGTGTCAGCAAAAGATTCCTTTGCCAGAGTTTCGCTGTAAGCCGCCTCATTTCAAAAGATAGAGAGAGGCGTCACATGACCTGGTTGAGATTCTTCAGCCATGGTGTGCTGTCATCTGACGTGGATTTTCGGTAAATAAACTCGGTTGAGGATCGACAGCACTTGTCCAAGTTCAATGTAATTTAAGGCACCCGGAAAGCAGTGGAGATTTTCTATTTCGTTTATATACCTGAATTTACTCGATGGGAAGATGTGAATTACTAGCTAGGGCCATAGCCAATCGTAGAAATTAAAAGTTAATATGGTTGTGTTTTAGACCAGTATAACGCAATAGAAGAGTAAAAGATACTTGTTCAGCTCTTGATGAACTGCATGAATCAAAGAAATGGGGGAAAAACCAGTATCGGTATTTAATTCGTTCAATCTATTTATTTGGGGTGCACAATATGAACTGATAATGTGGGGGTGCCAATGGTTCGATTTCTATGATATCCGAATTGACCCGAACATGTTTGCCACATGTGTGTTCACAACCCGAATTGTATAGCACCCGCCATATAGTACCCAAACCTAAAACACGATTCGATTCGGTTTGATTCAAGATGCATTGAGATGAAACTATAACTTGACCAAAAAACTTTAGTTCAGTTCAGTCCGGATGTTTTTTGACACCCCTCATCCGGTTTCTTCAAGAGGGAGTCTAATTATAAAACATCAACATATTTAGTTGAATCCACCTTGAGACAAATTACTTAAGTCAATGTTAGAGGTGGCAAAATGGGTCAAAGACCCATATTTTAACCCATATTTGATAATATGGGTCATAAATGAGTTAGCTTAAAAAGTTAGTTGGGTAAAAAATGGATCACTTAACAACCTTATGGATTTTAAATGGGTTACCTACTTAATTTTAAGTATTATTAACAAATCATTTAAAATATTATTAACAAGTCATTTTTAGATTATGAAAATTCTAATATTATGATTATTTTATTTTTTAAAAAAAAATAAAAATTTGATTATTTTCATTTTTTTTAACAATACGGGTCGGGTCGGTATGGGTCGGGTTAAGGTCGAATCAGGTATGAGTCATCATATTTACACTACATGAATATGGGTCAAAACGGGTTAAATTGGTCAAATATGGTCCGACCCGATTCAAATCCGACCCAATCCACTCGTTTGACGCCTCTAGTCAATGTGATATGAGTCAACTAAGATAATATGTGCTGCACCAATCATTAAATATGAAATTTTTTTATACATAATTCCCGTCAATAATATAATCTAATGATAAGTCAACACGTGTGGCTCCATTGCTGATGGTCAAGCGTTCGTTGTTGACCGAATGATGTTGACAGAGGCTGCTAAACCGAATCTTCTGTCATGTTGATCTAGAACGACGAGCTCATCTTTTTCTTTGCATTCATATACTGTTGCAGCAATTATTGATCCACTTTGCTAAAGCTCGACATTATCTTAATACAGGGCATAATCGACGACTTCATCTGATATTAGTGCGGTGCCGTCCCTTTCTAAGATCGGCTTAAAAAATATATTTATAAGAGACTTTTCAAAAGATGGACGGTCCTCTACATAAGCGAGTTTCATTCAAGAATCAATAAGGGCTTGACGCATCGATCTTGTAAAATTAATCTTATAAATCTAGCATTTTGGAGCAAAAAGAAAAGTTTAGCATTTCCATGTAATTAAAGACTATGCTGCACCTTTTTAATGACCAACAAAGGCAATAGATATTCATTGACATGGTCCTTTCAATCGCAATAATTCTTGTTATGATTCCTTTTTCATTTAACACACCGTGTTCTTTTTTTATTTGTTTTATTTTTTGAAGTCTAGAGACTAGCTGTCGTGGAAGCTCGTGTGGAAGTTTCTCAAGATCGATCGCAAGTTGTTTAAGAACCACTAGGCCAAGTCTGGTGGTGGCCACACCACGTAAATATACGTGTGCCCGTGACAAAGTCAAAGCACCAAAATGCTGCGCTGAGTTCGTGATATCAAGAGCAATCCAGAAACCACGACGGCGATGGAACTTCGCAGCTCAGATATCAGGAGTTTCAAGACTAGAGGGCTTCGATCACTCTTAGTCTTGGTTCTCTTTCTAGCCATTGCCTTCACTACTTCGGCGTCTTCACGGGGCATCGATTTCAGCTTCCAGAATTTCAACGATAACGTCATTCGACGCCAAGGCAATGCGACGTATGATTCGAGCAGCTTCATCAAACTTACGAGAGCCAATCAGGACGAGAACCTCGACAGGAGCTTGGGTTGGGCCACTTACCACAAGCCGATGCGCCTTTGGGATAAGGCAACCGGGAACGTGGCCGATTTCACCACCCAATTCACCTTCGTCATCAATTCGCAGGAAAAGTCGACATTTGCTGACGGAATGACCTTGTAGGCTGTGCATGCGGCTTCCCTAGGATCGTCATAGCTAGCATTTATAACATAACAATCAATGAGGGTTGATATGACTTACTTGATTTGGAATCCATTGTTTTTAATGCAGAATACGACGATCCTCAGCTCAAAATCATTTCCTCTATCATCCACCGTATCACTAGCTTAATGAGATAACCACTCGCGACGCTCGAAACCTTATGTGCTCTTTATGGGAGGTATTTGTGCATCAAGGCTAAAAGAGGGACTTTGGGCGCTATTTATAGAGTTTTAGACAGGCCCTCTCATCACGGGCCGAGCCCTACTCGGCCCACACTAGCCAGGCTCATATTAGACTGATTAAGTATCTTTATATCCAACCTTATTAGACCAAACCCAATTACAATCTTAATTAATAAAAGCCCACATTAGAAAAACTCTTACACTTCTCAACTCCCAGCAAACTCGTCGGACGCTACCTCGCTCTGGTAAGTCAGAACCACAGCCAAACCAACTCTCCAACTTCCTTTGTAGCCGTCGAGTTTGATCCTTTTCCCAACAACTTTGAGGGTGTTGTGGACCCAAATTGTTCACATGTCGGTATAGATTTGAATAATCTTAATTCTTCGCGCTCTAGCTGTGTTGATTGGTTCAAGGATAAAATCATGAGCGGTGGGCGGATCAATGCTAAGATAGCGTACAATTCCACAGCAGAACTTGAGAGCCTTCTTATGATAGACGCAGACTCCAAGGGTACCATCGTAAGTTCCTCTGCTATATATGATATAGTCGACATGACAAAGTATCTGCGGGTAACTATAGGTTTCTCGGCTATAACAGGAGCCCTTTTCGAGTTGCACACTATTGAGGCATGGGAGTTCAGCTCTAATGTACAAGTGGCTGGAAAAAAAGAGCAAGTTATAGCTATGGTCCGTTCTAGGCTCAGGGTCTTTTATTTTGCTTATTCTCGTTCTGGCCTTTATTTGGTTTCGGAACCGTTCGAAGAGACATGTGCACAATGCTTTATAATATGAATAGGAATAAAGAGCATTTCGTAGGGTTAATGGCAAGCTTTGTCACCTAAACTTTGCACTATTTAATTCTAATATTAGATTCTTAAAATTTACCTTGCTTTATTTTGGTCCCTAAAATATTGCGAGAGAGAAACCACTTGTCAAATTTTGGGAGGAGAAAATTATCATCCAATCAGTAATGAAGGAGAATAAAACACTTGTTGAAGTCCATTTGCGTGTAATGAAGGGGAAACCTCTAAAATAAGTACATGAGATGGTAGAAATCAAACTTGATGCCTCTATCTCAATATCATACTAAAATATGTTCTACATTTATTTTCTCCTAAAGTTAGATTAGGAGTATGATTGTTAGTATATTTCTTACGTTAATACTTGTATTAGATACTGCCAAGATGGCATGTGGTTTGTAAGCATTAAGGTGAGTTCCCATGGACTGACACGGAAAAGTCCATATACAAATCTAGTCAAGAACTACATCTGAGTATGGAATGAATATAGATTGAAGTTTTATAAACTAAGATGAGATTTTATAAGTGCCGATATCTTGACGAGATCATCGATTGATTTTGTTTTTCTGAGACTTAATACATTGGAATATGCTTCTCCACGATGAAACAAAAGACTACTTAGTTGGTTAATTTGACTTCAAAAAAGAATATTACTAGTTGTATGAATGAGAGAGTAATGTTCTTCTCCTCGAGGTCAGACACAGAACAAGTCAATATGAAACAGTCAAACATAAATAAGCCAACTTGGCATTTCCAATCAGAACTTTGATTTTCCTTTTTTTTTCCGAAAATATTTAATAAACATATCATTATTATTATTATCTTATAATTAAAATATTATATTAATATTATATTAAAAGAGGAGCCTGGATCAAACAAAGTCATCGGTTGACTAACTAAAACGAGTTAATTCATTTCGTTTTATTTTATTTTATTAATAAAATAATATTTTATAAAATGTTATATAAAAACAAACAAAAAAACCAGGCTGCACCCAGACTTGCACAAGGCCCACGCTCGCCTGAACCAAGAGGAATCCTAAGGGCCGAGATGGGCCATGGGCCCATTCCATGTGGGGCGCCAATTGCGGGTCCGAATTCGGCCTGACACACGCAACACAAACCGAATTAGTCCGCATCTTTCACGGTCCAAACCAACGTGCGCGAAATGGACTAACCCAGCTTGCGTCAAAGCAGATCCAAGCAAACGTCGGCCCAAGCTCACCAGGAACAAACCCAAATCAATACTAGTCTAAGTTTTTAAAGATGCACGAGAAACTCTCCTGTTTAGGGGTGATCGGTTCTCGGGTGGTTCCCTGTTATTTGGAACTGTGAACCGGACCAGATCGGACTAGGCGGTCTGGTCCGATTCTCGCCCGATCCGGTCTGGTTCTCGGGTGGGTAATTATTTTTTCTTTTGAAGACTCCAATTTTCTGGATCAGGTGATGCGTGGAAGGTTGTGAGTCCCACGATGCAACCGCCAGAGGTCGTGGTGGGCGGCGCAGAGGTCATGGTGGGCGGCGCCACCACCTAGCTCAACTTCATGGCTGGCACAGCACCCCCTCACAGACCGAAACGAGGTCCAACTATCGTCAAAGTGTCCAAGATCGGGTAAAACAAAGACCCAACTCTAGACTTAGGACGGGCATTATGACAAACACGGTGCGCAGGAGAGAAAAGAGAGGTTTTGGGACTAAGCGAGGCTGGGGGATGGAACGTGAGTATACGAGTACTCCCTACGTGGTTCAGGGGCGTGGTCGGCGAATGCCCTCGAGCTAAATCGCGACCGGCCCACGGATGCCCCCAAATGCAATCGTCGAGAGGAAACAGAACAGGATGTGGCGGCTTATCGGGCAACGACGAGGAATAGGTTGAAGGCGCTAGGTTGAGGGTCTTCGCCTAGAAAGGTTTACGGGGTGTCTTCAATCTTTCGTTTTCCCCCGCTCTCTTTTTTTCTTTTTCTTTTCTTCCCCTGTTCCTCCCTCTTTTTCTAATGGTTCCATGGCTCTCTCTCCTCCCTCTACCTTTCTCACCACTACCAAGCCATCCCTTTCCCTTCTCTAACCCATATGCCCACCTTCGCTCGCTTCCCTCTTCGCCCTCGAACCAGCATCTTCTGTTGTAAACCCTCTACTCAAGACCAGAACCAGAACAAGACCCTGACCTAAAACCAGAACCGCCGGTGAGAAATCGTTGGCCATCGCTACCAGCGAGCTCTTCCTTGGTGTTACTTTATGGATGATCAAGAGGGGCAACAACAGGAGGGAAGCAAGTGCCGAGTCGAAGACTGGCTTCCTCAAGGATGGTCCCAATGGGGTGAGTGTCAATGGTGGAGGAACGGGCGCGAGGTCCAACAGGAAGGAGAGGCTCGACATTGTGATCAAGGATAAGATAGAGACTGACGTGATGTTGGAGTAGAGACTTAAAGGATGTGCAGGCAGAGTCGTAGAGCAGGAGAGCAACAAATAAAAGATTTTGTCCCTAGCATATCTCTTTTTTACATTTTATTTTTTTAATAAATAAAAAGAATTTCGATTCGGTTCGATCCGGGTGGGCGGTTCCACTCCGAAACCGGACCATTCCATTTGGGAACCGCCCAAAACTGACCGGTCCGGGCGGTTCCCGGGCGGGCAGTTTACGATGCTCACCCTTACTCCTGCTTTTCCTTTATGCCGCCGTTCGAGATTATGTCCGACAACATCCACGCGGGAGCTCAACACCACTTCTTGTGCGACAATCCCGTACACCAAGACCAAAGTGAAAACACAGCGCAAAGCAAAAATGAAATGGAGAACAAAAAAGAAACAACAACGATCTTAAACCAAATAAACTTTACAACAAACACTTGGTGTGCGAAAAGAAACAAGTGGCCTTGAGGATTTTGCACACAGTTGGATCTTTTCCTATGATGTACAGGCAACAACAAGGGAGAACATATATATGAGGAGCATTAAGATAAGGGGGTGAGACTTGCTTTGGACCGGTGAACATCTACGTCGCCGAAAGAAAGCAAGACAAGGTGAAGCCGTGAGACCCCCATACACAATTCGAAGGGTGTGGACCAATGGACGCACTCGGGTGAACCCGAGTTAGGTCACTACTAGCCCTTGTCAACCCTGACCATGATCCTTGAGGAAAGTATGAAATGTCTAGGACACTTACCTGAAAAAAAAAATGGCAGGATGTTGGAGACGAGGTTGAGTATGGAGCGTCGTGGAGGGGGGCGTCGGAGCAGTAGCTGGTCTTCGCAATCTTCCAAACCATCGTGAGCCCCCTTTTGAAAACCCGAACTCTCTCCCCTCTCTCCTCTGTCTTTTTTCTCTCTATTTCTTCTTCTTCCCCCCTCCTTTTTGCCGACCGCCCTCTTCTTTTGTTTTATTTTCCACTTTGTTCTTTCTGTTCCTCCCTTTTCTGCCAAAGAAACCCCATAAAGTCCCCTCACTTTTTGACTCTTTGACTCTTTGACTTTTTCTTTGTCTTCGTTTTTATCTTTACCCTCTCTCGTCAGCTTCAATGTCCCATCCTTCTTGCTCCTTAGCATGTTGTCAGCCGCATGGTCCTAATGCCCCCCAAGTCAAGATTGTGCTTCCAAAAGCCGCTCAGCACTAGACATTCGGGATTCAGGCATTGTCGTGCGTGTGAGGATGGAAAATTGCTGGGGCAGAGTCGGGTTGAGAGAGATACTGGTTGGGCGTGGGCTGAGGAAGGAAATGAGTTCGCGAGAGTGGGCTCACTGGGGCTGAAGCGGGCCACACGTGTATGGGGATGGCCCATGCGTATGTGAGGCCGAGCCGAATTAAGCAGGCCCGATTTCTCTCCTTTTTTTTATCCTTTTCTTTTCTTTTTTTATCTTCTTTTTAAAATAATAATAATAATAACAACAACAACAACATATATATATATATATATGAATACAATTGTAGTTCTAATTAATGATACTTTTCTAAAAAATTAAGCCAAACAAACTTTGTCGAACCAGTAAAAATTAGGTGTCAACAGTACTCTGCCAATTGGATTGACTTTTTTTTTTTCTTTTCTTTTGCAGCTCGAGGAGTCAAAACGTAGACAGGAACTGTGTGCAAACACAAACTAGGCTAAGGATCCAATTTGGGTCCAATGAAGACCAATCCTTCATCCAATAATAATTGAAACTAGGAGCAACCCAAAATGTGCTTTAATCCAATTTTTTGGATCGTCTAGGTCACCACAAAAAAAAAGAGTTAGGAGCACTTGATACTTCATTAGAACCAACAATGACTTAAAGCCCGTTTGGTATAACTGTAGCTAGACTGTATTTGTGTTGTGAAGTGCTGTAATATTTTTTTGTTTGGCTGTGCATGTTATAAAGTTATAGCATTTCTAATTGGATGAGGTAGTTCTAAAAAATTTGATGTTAATTGCTATGACTTTAAAATGCTGCAATTGTGAAGGGTACAACAAGCACCTCATAAAAACTATAAAACCCATTTTCACCATTGGAGTTGTTACATATATATCATAGGAAACTTTGGTTCTAATGTGAACATTTACTCAATCACATGATGATGTTGTACATCAAGCATCGGCTATACCTAACTCCACAGGATTTCACTCTTAACATGCGCACTTTCAATGCTCAACCTTGATACTCAAAATCGATCTGGATCACGATTCCCATATGGCTATGATTGGGAGATGAAAGAGTTGGTGTGAGTGGTGAATTTTATGAAGATCATGAAACTAATAGTGACTTTAAGTTGTCAAAAGTTCGCCTATTATAAGCTTTTAGGTGAAAATGGAGAAAAGTCTAAGGAGTTTAGGTTTGGGGTTGAATTGCTCTCTCTCAGAGCTGAAAACAACAATAATTTTTCATATATCTTTATATGCAATTTCCAAACAAAAATCTAGTGTTAATTACAAAATTGCATTCAGATTCAATCAATTCAGAAGAGATAGTTTAACATTTGTTATTTTGTCATTGTTAAAATCATGCTAAATCACTAAAAATCCCAAATTGATATCTCCAAGGTACTTTTTTCCCAAACTAATATTTTCCTTACAAGAAAACCCAAACTGGTAGTTTATTCTCAGTTAATCTTATGTCAACTATCTCATTTAAATGCTTGAGTGATGGGAGATTGCAAGATAGGTCTAACATGAAAAATGACACAGTTTCAATGCGGAAAAATCATGTGTATTGGCAAGTATATATTTTGACAGAGGGAAAATTTGGGTTAGGGGGTACTAACTTGAAATGATTTTGAAGAAAAAAATTAAGTTTAGATAAATGTCTCATGTAATACTAATTTAATTTTTTTTAAGAAATGAAATTACTTTGTGGTAAATGTGTTTCGAAGAACCAGTTTGAGAATTCTAATAGTATGAACGCTATTAAGATCTTATCATGCATATGTGTAATTGATATTCATTGGTCGACTGTATCCATGTAAACATGTTAACATTACTAACGGAAACTATTCTTTTATCTGTTGTAGAGTGTTAGTATTACTGTTATATTATGTCTCGAGTTTAAATTAGGAATGCTACACAAAAGAGGAAATATAAATAAAGTTTCATTGCCCACAATTTCCGGTTATATATTGTATATTTTATTGTGTATAATATTAGGTGCTTCAAGTTAGGAAAAGAAATCGTGGGAGAACAAAGTGCGTCAGAACTCAAGAAAGAAATCATGGATTTCTTTCACAAAAGGTCAATAAGTCAAAAAAAAGGAAGTGTAGAGCTTGGATTAGATATTCTAGATTGTGATTTTGAGCTTTTGCTTGTGTGATTATTATCTGGATATCTTATGATTGCAATAATGTCTGGAGTAAAAGTTAAAATTGAGTAGTTTAATGGGAGGAACAACTTTGGGTTGTGGAGTCTTAAGATGGAGGCGTTATTGACAACTCTGGATTTGGTAGAATCTTTGGAGGACAAAGATAATTTGCCCGATACAATGAAAGATTCTGATAAGGATGTGTTGATGAGGAAAGTTAGGAGTCAAATCTTGTTGAATTTATTGGATGAAGTGTTAACAGAGGTAGGCCAAGAAAAGAATACCCCAGCATTGTAGACAAAATTTTAGGCGCTTTATATAACAAAAGGTTTGAACAATCGCTTGTACATGTTGAAGAGGATGTTCCAGTTCAGATATATTGAAGGTACGTCTATTAGAACCCACTTAGATGAATTTAATAAGCTCATGATAGACTTGAAGAACATCAATAAGACACTTGATGATAAAGGGTATGGCATGATGTTGTTAGCTTCTTTACCAGAGTCATGAGAGCATTTTACTAATTCACTGTTGCAAGGGCGTACTACGATTACCTCAGAAGAGATAAAGTCCACTTTGTTTTCTAAAGAGTGGTAAAGAAAGTTGGAGATGATAGTCTGGCACAAGATGTAGCGCAAGAACTAGCGATTCGGGGTAGAGAGCAACATTAGGAGTCTCGTAGTAGTAGAAGTAAAAGCAAATCAAAATCACGCCATAGAAAGTCTAAGCGACGTGTGAAGTGCTTTGAATGTCATGTAGAGGGGCACATCAGGAGAAACTGTCCAAAGCGGAGAAATAAAGTTGATAGGCAGAATGCCACAAGTAGTATGGCAAACATTGCTGATGGGAGCAATGGTAATGTAAAAGTTGTTTTATGTGTGATTACTACTTCGTCAAGAAACGAATGGGTGCTAGATTCGGGGTGTTCTTATCATATGACATCTCATAATAACTGATTTACTACTTACCAGACTACAGATGGTGGTAGCATTTTTTTGGGAAATAATGCAGCCTGTAAGGTTGTGGGGATAGGAACAGTTCGTGTTCAAATGCATGATGGGGTAGTTCATACATTGATAGACGTCATGCATGTACCGAAGTTCAAGAAGAACCTTATTTCACTAGGGACACTCGATGATATCGGATGTAAATATACCGCTGAAGGTGAAGTGCTAAAGATCTCTCGAGGTGCCATGACATTGATGAAAGAAAAGAAGGAGAATTCTCTCTAACATCTACTGGAAAAGACCGTGACAGGGGTTGCTGTAGTTTCATTAGGTGAGTCAAACTCTGACTTAACTCAATTATGACATAATCGTTTGGGGCACATAAGTGAGGCAGGTATGACGATGTTGAGTGATAGAGGTTTGCTAAAGGGTTAGAAGACAAGTAACTTAGACTTATGTGAACACTGTATCTTTGGGAAGCAATGTATAATTAAGTTTAGTATAGGTATTCATTCGACAAAACAATCGGTGGAATATATTCATTCAGACATCTATGGCCCGTCTCCGGTTCCTTCAAAAGGAGGTGCCTGTTATATGCTAACTTTTCTCGATGACTATTCCAGGAAGGTATGGGTATGCTTTCTAAAGCACAAATCTGATGTGTTTGATCAGTTCAAGAAATTAAAGTGCCTGAGAATCGATAATGGCATGGAGTTCTGCAATAAAGATTTTACCAAGTTCTGCGAGAGAGAAGGTATTGTAAAACCCTGCATAGTACCTAAGACACTTTACTTGAGCGAGCTCGAAGTATGCTTTTGCATGCTGGAATTGGCAAGGAATTTTGGGCTGAAGCATGAACTTGGCTTGTTATCTGATAAATAGATCACTATCATCTGCTATAGGGTGGAAGACTTTAGAGGAAGTATGGTCGGAAAAACTTGTTGATTATACTCAATTACGTATATTCGGATGTCCTGCGTATGCTCATGCAAGTGATGGTAAGCTTAAGCTGAGGTTAAAGAAGTGCATATATCTAGGTTATGCATAAGGGGTGAAAGGCTACTGGCTGTGGTGTACTGATCCCAAATTGCCTAGGTTTATAATCAGCAGAGATGTGATCTTCGACGAGACTACAATGCTTTGAAAGAGGAGTCCTAAGACACTACCAGCAGAGCAGACAGATCATGGTGTCAATAGTGAGGTGGAGTTTCAGGTGGAGACTCTAGAGACCTCAGGGGTGACAAAAGTTGAGACTGCAGATGAGGCTGTAATTCTTGAAGTCAGTGATATTGAACAACCAATAGAGCCGCAGCATAATATAGCCAAGGGAAGACAACGAAGGCAAATTAAACCACCAGTACGTTATGGATATACAGGTATTGCTTATGCTTTGATTTTAGGTGATGAGGTGGAGATAGATTGTTAGTGATCTGCCCTAAGAACCAATTAATAATGATACTGTAACAATAATTGTGATTTAGGTTGTGTTAGCGATATCGACATTCATTATACTTAGGTAGTCATAATAATGTCTTGTTAGATACTACTTATGATTTATAGGCTAAAATAGTTTTTAGCACGCTGCTAATGTCTAGTGAACCTACATGGTCGCACACAATATATTGAAGAAACACTAAAGGTTCTTAAGCGGTCCCACCCCTTTTGCTTGATAATATATATACTCATTTTGTGGAAGAAACACTAAAGGTTTTTTATGAGAGTCACATATCAAGGAGAAAAACATACAGAAACGTCTGTACTCATTGATCCGCAAGATAGTCTCGAGGATTACAGGCGATCAAACAGAAGGAACCCATAATCTGTAAGTTAGCACTTGGGTTTGGAGATCTTAGTTCGTGTGTGTGGATACTGGTAAAGGCGCAACACTTAAGGCACTGACCCAGACACAACCAAGAGTGAATTTGTTTGCATGTAGTAAAATGTATGTCTAGAAAACTCACTTCAATTTTAATATACACATATATGGATCCTATTTAAGTTTCGTTTTTCCGCTGCGTTTAAGAAATCAAGAAACCCAACAGTGGTATCAAAGCCGATCATGTGATATAGTGAAGTTGAATTCTGCAATTTAATTAAATTGAATTGAATTGCAAATCCTAATAGTTTATACATATGATGTATGTGTAAAACGATCATGCGAAATCATTTTGTTTTTATAAAAAAAAGTTAGGGTTAACAAATTTGGAATATAGATTGATATGATCAATTCGAATATTTTAACAAATTTGAGTTCCTGTAGTGATATGATCCGATAAAAAAATAGAGTTACGAATTCTGTATAGGGAATTGGTTTCAAATCGGTGATTGCGAAAGAAAGTAGAATTTTGAATTATGTTTATGGCTCGTCTATGAAAACTAGAATTATGAATTCTAAGTAGCGACAGGCTTCAGATGATGAAATTTCCTAAGAAATAGAATTATGAGTTCTATCTAGGTTTTGAGGGCGCTACCCCTTCGAATCCCACTCGCTGACCGGTCAGCAAGACCATCGCAAAGGGTCGCGCCTTGACCCTTGCATGAAATTGTTCATTCGCTTGTTATTACTTTAAATATGTTTAATACACTTGTTTTGATAAGTGATATTTTTGTTCATGTTTGTGTTATGTGTATATTCATCACTTGATAAAAAACACTAAAAAGTCCCTTATAAAATTAAGTAATATGCGGATGCCTTTCCAATCATACACCTATCATGACTTGAATTATCAAAAGATGGGTCTGTCAAAGTAGGGTGTCTTCAACTATTTCAGTAAGATGGGATTGATAACGATTATCTATTTATTAAGATTGGTTTACTTAATGAGACTATCAAAATAGTTTTGGGTGGATAAGACATGAGATGTCAAATCCAATAACCAAGAGTTGTATTTGATACAATTGACAAAGAATTGTTTACCTAAATAACTGAAACTTAAGCGGTAAGCCAAAGTTTACTTAAGTTTTTGTGAAATATGGATCTTGGTCCACTATACTAATAGGGACATATTTTATAGAAGTATAGTGAAATTTTATAGTAAATATCATTAATGAACAATTTACCTTGCATGTCTATTGTAGATAATGACAGGCAATTCTGCATCGAATTTTTCACTGCGATCTGTTCTTGAGAAGCAAAGATTGAATGCTTCAAACTTCCTAAACTGGTATAAAGCTTGAGAATTGTTCTTAAGCAAGATAAAAATGAATATGTCCTGGAGAAACCACTTCCTAATGTGGCACTTGCTTCCAATGCCTCCCATGCTGAAATGAATGCTTACTAGAAGCATAAAGATGATGCATTTGATGCATCTTGTTTAATACTAGCTACCATGAACTCAGACATTCAGAAGCAATTTGAGAACGTTGATGCCTATGATATGATCACAAGCCTAAAAAGTTTATTTCAAGAGCAAACACACACTGAAAGGTACCAGACGGTGAAGGCCTTAATTGAGTACAAGTTAGCTAATGGGAGCTTAGTTAGCCTATATGTCATAAAAATGATTGGTTTCATTGAAAACCTAGAGCAGCTGGGCTCTCCCATTAACTAAGAGTTGGCTACTGATATTATTATTTAATCTTTGCCTCATGATTATGACAGGTTTTTTTATGAACCACAACATACACAATCTGAATAAGTCTTTGACTGAACTACATGGGATACTCAAAATTGTTGAGTAGAATATTAAGAAGGACCCCACCCCTAATGTCCTCATGGTTCAAAAGGGGAAAGGCTTTAAGAAGCCTGCTGGTAAAGTCAAGGAAGAAGGTAAGGGTTTTCAGCCTAAACCTCAATCCAAAACCAAGTCGTGTCCAGTTGCTAATGCTGTCTGCTTCCATTGTGGTGGCAAATAACATTGGAAGAGAAATTGCAAGAAATATTTGGAGGATCTAAAGAAGAAGAAGGGAAGTGAGACTTTCTCTTTAGGTATTTATGTTATAGAAGTAAATGTTGCTACTAATTCTACTTCATGGATATTAGATACTAGTTGTGGTATGTGCAGGGACTAAAACAAAATAGAACAATTGCAAAATGTGAAGTGGAGCTGCGTGTTTGGAATGGAGCAAAAGTTGCTGCATTAGTCGTAGGAACATATGGTGTAGCTTTATCTTCTGGCATGATTTTAAAACTAGATAATTGCCACTATGTACCTGCTATACGCAGGAATATTATTTCTGTTTCTTGTTTGGACAAGGATGGTTTCTGTTTTGATATAAAGAACAATAATTGTTTAATTTATCTTAATTGATTATTTTATGGTAGCGCCCATATCGTGGATGGGATATATGTTTCGAATCTTGATGTGCCAGTTTATAACATGAACACAAAAAGGTTCAAATCTAATGATTTGAATCCAACTTACCTATGGCATTGTCAACTTGATCATATAAACGAAAAATGAATTCATAAACTTCATAATGATGGGCTATTAAATTATTTTGATTTTGAATCGTTTGATACATGTAAATCTTGTTTAATTGGCAAGATAATAAAATCTCATTTTACTAACCAAAGTGAAAGGGAAAATGAGTTATTGGCCCTTATACATACTGATGTGTGTGGCCACTAAGTTCTACTGCCAAAGAAGGTTATCAATACTTCATTACATTTATTGATGTTTTCAGTAGATATAGATACATTTATTTGATGAAATATAAATCCAAGTCTTTTGAAAAGTTCAAGGAATTTCAAAATGAAGTACAAAATCAGTTTGGCAAGAATATCAAGGCTATTCAATCTGATCAAGGAGGAGAATATTTAAGCCAAGAATTCAATAGCCATCTTAAAGAATGTGGAATTGCTTTACAGCTTACTCCACCTGAAACACCACAGTGAAATGGTGTTTCTGAAAGGAGAAATCGAACTTTATCAGACATGGTTCGATCAATGATGAGTCATTCAGATCTTCTATTATCTTTTGCGGATATGCGCTTGAGACAGCTGCTTTCACACTAAATAGAAGTGCATCAAAAGCAGTAAAGAAGACGTCCTATGAGATGTGGACATGAAATGTTCATAGTATGCATTTTCTAAAGATTTGGGGTTGCGAAGCTTATGTAAAGTGTTTAATTTCTAATAAGCTTGAACCCAAATCTGATAAATGCTTCTTTGTAAGATATCCTAAGGTAACAAAAAAATATTACTTTTATAACCCATCAGAGACCAAAGTGTTTGTTGCTCGAAAATGTGTCTTTTTAGAGAAAAAATTTCTTACTAAAAGAACTAATGGGAGTAAGGTAAACCTTGAAGAAGTTATTGTGCCACAAGAGGATGTTCCGGTTCATGAAGCACCTCGATTAGATCGTAGAGTCTGTTCTGGTGGCACCTATAGTTCGTAGGTCTGAAAGAACACATCGTGAGCCTATAAGATGGTTTTCATGTGACCAAACATCGTCATCTTTTGTTAATAGAACATGACGAGCCTACAACTTATATAGAAGCTATGATGGGCTTAGACTCTGATATATGACTTTAGGCCATGAAATCTGAAATTGACTCAATATATCAAAACCAAATTTGGACTTTGGTTTATCCACCCGAATGTGTCAAACCTATAGGGTGTAAGTGGGTTTTCAAGAAGAAAATTGATATGGATGGAAACGTTCACATCCATAAAGCAAGGCTGGTCGCTAAAGGTTTTAAACAAACTCATGATATTGACTATGACGAGACCTATTCCCCAGTTGCTATGCTTAAGTCCATTCGGATTATCCTAGCATTTGCTGCATATTATGATTATGAGATATGTCAAATGGATGTAAAGACGGCTTTTATAAACGAAAACCTAGAGGGGGATGTGTATATGACACAACCTGAAGGCTTTATATCACCTAATAACACTAGGAAAATTTGCAAGCTTCAACGTTCTATTTATGGACTGAAGCAGGCATCGCGGAGCTGGAATATTCATTTCGATGAAACTATAAAAGAAATCTAGGTCTTAGACACATTACAAGAAATCTAGTGGGAGCGCAATTGTATTTCTAGTGTTGTATGTGGATGACATACTACTCATTGGAAACGACATTCATATGCTTCAGTCAGTTAAGATATTGCTAGAAAAATATTTCTCTATAAAAGAAATGGGAGAGGTAAACTATATCTTGAGAATTAGGATCTATAGAGATAGATCAAAGAGACTTATTAGACTGAGTCCAAGTACATATATTGACAAAGTCATCAATAGGTTTAACATGCAAGATTCTAAGAAAGGTTTTCTTCCGATGACACATGGCATAAGTCTTAGCAAGACTTAGTATCCTTCCTCACAAGATGAGCGAGACCGTATGAGTAGGATTCCTTATGCATCAGCTATAGGATCCATCATGTATGCGATATTGTGCACTCGTCCTGATGTTGCTTGTGTTTTAAGCATGACAAGCAGATACCAATCAGATCTTAGAGAACCTCACTGGATAGCTATTAAAAATATCCTTAAGTACTTAAGAAGAACTAAGGATCTATTCTTAGTCTATGGGGTTACACAGATTCTAGTTTTTAAACCGACAAAGATGACTTTCAATCGCAGTCATGATTTATTTTCTACGTAAATTGTGGAGTAGTATACTGGAAGAGTTTTAAATAGGAAACTGTTGCAGATTCTTCAACAGAAGCTGAGTATATTGCTGCTTCAGAAGCATCAAAGGAAGCTGTTTGGATTCAAAAGTTCATACAAGAATTGGGAATCATTCCCACTAGTATGAATCTGGTGGATCCCTATTGTGATAGCAATGGGGTTATGTTTTTGGCTAAAGAGCCTAGGTCTCACCAAAAGACCAAACACATACTCATGAAGTTTCACCTTATTTGATAATTCATTGAGAGAGGTGATGTCAAGATATGCAAAGTTGCAACTGAGTTGAATGTTGCTAATCCATTGACAAGGGCTTTTTCTAAAGCCTAAGCATGAGCGTCATTGTAATGCTTTAGATCTTAGACACATTATTGAGTGATCTTGATGTAAGAAGGAGATATGTAATATATGTTTTTATTGTTCATTAATGGGATATTTGTTATATCTTATTTCGATTTATTTATGTTATTAAATGCGAAATATTAATCCTTTGAATATTTAATATCCTTAATAGTTAATCAAATGCGTGATTTGATCATAAAATTCTATTAATAGAGTGGATATTAATATTCTAAATGTCCCTAGTCAATTGTCATTATGCATTGGGAAGTCAATGGTGTTTGAAATTAGCATGTGAGTCACGGGTCATGAATATAGAGATATAAAGTTGATCACACGGAATTCATGTTGGAGAACATTGTATTGGACACACCCGCTATGAGAATACTATAGGATTGTTATATAATGTTATAAGTATTTCTCATCACAACTATAGAGTATAGTTCTTTGACCTGAGTCTGCTATGATTTCCTAGACATGAATTGTAATGTTTTAACATTACCAAACGTCAGCTGTAACAAGTGACTATAAAGGTTTTGATTGGGCATGTTATGAATCGTGCTGAGAGATATGTGTAGATAAGATGTGATTTGTCCTTCTCATATAATGAGAATATGATATCCTAGCCTCCCGTAAAGTTGAAATTATGAAAAGGTGGCCATCTCAAGTAAGTTGAAAAGTTAACTACTTGGTTTAATAATCTAGCTGCGGTATCGAGAAAATGAGTTTGAGCTATATAAGGTTGACACTTATCCTGCCTTATGCTTTACTCGGATATCTAGTGACAAAGGGACTTAAATTGTATGATTGGTTCTAGTGCAAGTGGGAGATTCTTAATAATCTACCATAGGAACGAATTAATAATGATACTCTAACAATAATTATGGTTTAGGTTGTGTTAGCGATATCAACATTCACTATACTTAGGTAGTCATAATGTCTTGCTATAGACCACTTATGATTTGTAGGCTAAAAGAGTTTTTAGCACGTTGTTAATATCTTGAAAAACCTACAGGGTTACACACAATATATCGAATTGATTTATATTATTCGATGAATAAAGACCCAAAGACTTAAGCGAGTCCCGCCTCTTTTGCTTGATAATATATATACTCATTTTGTGGAAGAAACACTATAGGTTTTTTTGTAAGAGTCACATATCAAGGAGAAAAACATACAAAGGCGTTTGTATTCATTGATTCATGAGACAATCTTGAGGATGATAAGCGATCAAGCAGAAGGAACTCCATAATCTACAAGCTAGCACTTAGGTTTAGAGATCTCAGTTCGTGTGTGTGGATAAAGTAGAGGCGCAATACTTGGGGCGCTGATCCAACCAAGCACGAATTTGTCTACATGCAGTAAAATGTATGTCTAGAAAACTTACTTTGATTTTAATATACACATGGATCCTATTTGGATTTCATTTTTTCACTGCGTTTAAGAAATCAAGAAACCCAAAATAGATGAGCCTTCGTTTTACTTTGAGGCGATGGCTAGTTTTGAGTTATTGCAATGGCTAAGGGCTATGAGTGAAGAGATAGAATCACTTCATCGGAATTAGACATGGGAACTAGTTAAAGTACCCAAGAGCCAAAAGATTGTTGGAAGCAAATGAGTCTACAAACGAAAAGAAGGCACTTTCAGAGTAGAGGCATCGATGTATAAGGCGAGACTTGTGGCGAAGGGATATACACAACATGAGGGCATTGACTATAATAATGTGTTCTTTCTTGTAGTAAGACATATTTCTATTCTTGTTTTACTTGCCTTAGTTGCTTCACAGGATCTCGAGATAGAACAGCTTGATGTGAAAATGGAGTTTTTTCATGGTGAGTTGGAGGAGTAGATTTACATGAGGCGGCCAAAGGGATTTGCTATTCCGGATAAGGAAGATCACGTTTGCTTGTTGAAGAAATCTTTGTATGGGTTAAAGTAATCTCCTAGGCAATGATATTAAGCATTTTGATGGTTTTATGGCTAGTCAGGATTATTCGAAAAGTTATATGGATAACTGTGTTTACTTTAGGAGATTGAATGAGGGGTCTTTGATATATCTGCTTTTATATGTGGATGACATGTTGATAATAGTTAGGAGTATGTTTGATATTGATGTGATGAAAAGATAATTAAATGCTGAGTTTGAGATGAAAGATTTATGTATTGCAAGGAAAATATTGGGTATGGAGATTTTGCATGACAGGAATGCGGGATTACTACGCCTATCTCAAAAGAAATATATTGAGAAGATCGTGGCATGTTTTAATATGCAGTCAGAAAATTTTATAAGTACACCTTTAGCGAAATACTTTAAACTTATAAATAAATTATCACCGCAGACTGAGGAGGAGGAAGAGCATATGTCTTGTGTTCCGTATTATCGTGCAGTGGGTAGTATTATGTATGCTATGGTATGCACTATGCCTGATATTTCACAAGTTGCAAGCATGGTTAGTTGCTACATGAAGCGTCCTGTTAAAGCTCATTGGGAAGCTGTAAAATGGATCCTCATATACTTGAAGGAGACGTCTGGCGTTGGTATAGTATATCGGAGGAACAGTAATGGTAGAGAGACCACATATTATGTGGATTCTGATCATGCATGTGACTTGGATGAGTAAAGGTCTTTAGAAGGGTACTTGTTTACACCAGTAGGGCATTGACATTTGTAGTGAAAGATGCGATATGGTGACAGAGTTTGCTTTTGGACTTTGGGTTAGATAAAAAAAGTGTTGATATACACTGTGATAACCAAAGTGCGATATTTAAGGCGAATAATCCGGTTTATCATGAGTGAACGAAGCATATAGGTATCAGGTACCACTTCATTCGAGATGTCTTAGCAAAGGATAAGATAGTTGTGAAAAAGATTGCTACAGTTGAGAATCCGACGTACATGATGACTAAGCTTGTTCCTTTGGCAAAGCTCAAGCTTTGCTTGAGTACTATTGGCGTCTATGGAAAGTGATCGCCCTTTAGGGTGTTGGGAGAGCGGCATGGATGATGAGCACTATAACTTGGCTTTAAACATCGAGCCAAGGTGGAGAATTATTAAATTATGTCTGGAGTTTAAATTAGGAATGCTACACAAAAGAGGAAACATAAATAAAGGAAGTTTCCTTGCCTACAGTTTCCTGTTATATATTATATATTTTATTGTGTGCAATATTAGGAGCTTCAAATCAAGAAAAGAAATGGTGGGAGAACAAAGTGCATTAGAACTCAGGAAAGAAATCGTGGATTTCTTTCACGAAATCTCAACAAGTCAAAAAAGGAAGTGCAGAGTTCCTTTTCTCATAATGTGGGCCCATGGTTGAATAAAATAAAAGGAAAGAAGGGTTTCTTTCCAAGTGTTTCAACGTGTTCCTTTTGGCCACACGCACAGCCGTGTACAAAAGGAGCTGCACGCACAAAGAGTCCAAGCCGCCCATAGGGGAGAGAGAGTCACACAAAAGCAAGAAGAAGGAAGGGGCTGTTCTTTTTCGAAAGAGGTGCGTACGCTCAAAGAAGTCGATCTACGAGTGGCGTCTCTTGTTCGCATGACGAGCTTGAAGCAGATTTGTGTTTCGTGAGTTTATTCATTTTATCCAATTGAGTTGTTTATTGTAAACACAGTGGGATTGGGTATAATCTAGGTGCGGAAAATACAAGTGTATTGAACGATTGTAAATCCAATTCTTCGATGATAGTAGATTTTGTTGCTGGCTCTCCCCGTGGACGTAGGTATCAATACTCGGACCAAACCACATAAATTTCTTGTGTCTTTATTATTTCTCGTTTACTTCTTTGGTGATTTCATGTTGACATAAATTGCAAGATTCTAGTTAGTTTTCCACAATAATTTACAACAATTACACCAAAGAAGTAACATTGGAGAAATAGCTAGTTTCCACTTGATCGATAAATATAAACCTACTAACTTTCCATTATTCTTCATCTTTACCTGAATTTGCTTATCACAATTTTCTTTTAACTGGAGTTTAATCACAATCAAAAGGAGGTTTTCTCACTTGCTTGCTGCTTCTGTTCACGTTAATTAGCATGATTACAAAAGTACCGCGGTGTCTAGTTCTAGAGGAACAACTGTCTAGATTGGTGCATCGATCTCCAGTTATTATTGTTGTGATTATCATTAGTGCAAATCTCTAATCTGTACATTTGGAATTGATCATGCAATCGATTTTATCTACATGCTGAAAGTAGACTAGTTGAATGTACTTGACTTAAAATAACAGAGGGGAAAAAAGTACTTGACTTAGCGGTTGAATTAATATTTAATACTACTAAATGTAGGAAATAATACGACATAAAAAACCATTATAAAAGTGAAATAATAATAATGATTCATTTGGTTAGTGGAGAGTACATACATTTATCTCACGGGGTCGCATCTTTTCTCAAGATACTGAAAGTTAACAATGACATAAGTGCTTCACCGAAAAAAGAAATAGAAACTAATGAGACCAAGTTGATGAGAAACAGGACAATGTGGTCCCTTGGTCATTCGGATTCCGTATCGAGCCAAGGGTTCCAGCTAGCACATTTGTCTGCGACCTTTTGCCATGGTGGATCAGCCTAGCCAAACTAAAGTCCTCCAATTTCGCATCGAAACCAGATTGAGTGTTATGTTGATAGGCTTGTGTTGTGTCCCTATGAACAACACAGCGTTCATGTTCTTCGAGGATGCATAGCAATGCCGAGGCTATCTCCCGTGCAATTCGGTACCTCTATTCCCATCTCAAAAAACTTAATCCCTCCTTGAACATCTAAGAGTTTGAGCTACTGGACACGAACTCTTAGATAGACGCGAGAATAAGAAAGAGAACGAGCTCCAGCAAGCTTTCAACTTCATCGACTCTTTTTCTTGTAAGTGTCAGCAAAAGCCTAATTCTGAACAAGCTGGATGTGTCTCTGCGTATGCATAATGCCAGAGTTTTGCTGTAAGCCGCCTCATTTCAAAAGAGAAAGAGAGGCGTCACATGACGTGGTTGAGATTTTTCAACCATTGTGTGCTGTCATCCGACGTGCAGTTTCAGTAATAATAACCTCGGTTGAGGATCGACAGCACTTGTCCAAGTTCGATGTAATCTAAGGCACCCGGAAAGCAGTGGAGATTTTCTATTTCGTCTATATACTTGAATTTACTTGATGGGAAGATGTGAATTACTAGCTTGTGCCATAGCCAATCATAGAAATTAAAAGTTAATATGGTTGTGTTTTAGACCAGTATAACGCAATAGAAGAATAAAAGATACTTGTTCAACTACCGATAAACTGCATGAATTAAAGAAATGGGGAAAAAACCAGTATCGGTATTTAATTCGTTCAATCTATTTATTTGGGGTGCGCAATATGAACTTATACTGGGGGTGTCAATGGTTCGATTTCTATGATACCGAATTGACCTGAACATGTTTGCCACATGTATGTTCATGACCCAAATCGTATAGTACCCAAACCTAAAACACGATTCCATTCGGTATGATTCAAGATGCACCCAGATGAAACTATAACTTGACTGGAAAAATTCAATTCAGTTTGGTCCAGATGTTTTTTGATAACCCTTATCCAATTTCTTCATCTGAGAAGATCACCAAGGAGGAGTCTAATTTTAATACATCAACATATGAATGCACCTTGAGATAAAATACTTAAGCCAATGAGGTATGAATCGACTAAGATAATATGCACCGCACCAATCATCAGATATGAAATTTTTTTTAAATAGTTCCCATCAAAATATAATCTAATGATACGGCAATACGTGTGGCTCCATCGCTGATGGTCAAGCGTTCTTTGTTGACCGAATAATATTGACAGAGGCTGCTAAACCGAATCTTCCGTCACGCTGATCTAGAAGGACGAGCTCATCTTTTTCTTTGCATTCATGTAATATTGCAGCAGTTATTGATCCACTTTGCTAAAGCTCGAGATTATCTTAATACAGGGCATAATCGATGACTCCATCTAATATTAGTGCAGTGCCGTACCTTTCTAAAACTGGCTTACAAAATCAATTTATAAGAGACCTTTCGAAAAATCGACGGTCCTTTACGTAAGCGAGTTTTATTCAAGAATCAATAACGGCTTGACGCATCGATCTTGTAAAATTAATCTTAAAAATCTAGCATTCGAAGCAAAAAGAAAAGTCTAGCATTTCCATGTAATAAAATACTATGCTGCGCCTGTTCAATGACCAAAAGAGGCAGTCGACAATTTTCAATGGAATCAATTTTTATTGTAGGTTAAAGTCAGTGACTCAAGTCTTCGCAGCAGAAGTTTCCTAATTAAATAATTATGAAGTGTCTCAATGATATTCATTAGGATGATCCTTTGCGATCGCAATAATTCTTGTTATGATTCTTTTTCTTTTAACACACCGTGTTCTTCTTCTTTTTTTCGTTTTGTTTTTTGAAGTCTCGAGACTAGGCGTCGTGGAAGCTCGTGTGGAAGTTTCTCGTTTTCGTTTCCATCGAACCGTTCCAAGATCGATCGCAAGTTGTTTAAGAACCACTAGGCCAAGTCTGGTGGCGGCCACACCACGTAAATGTACGTGTGCCCGTGACAAAGTCAAAGCACTAAAAAGCTGCGCTGAGTTCCTGATATCAAGAGCAATCCAGAAACCTCGACGACGATGGAACTTCGCAGCTCAGATATCAGGAGTTTCAAGACTAAAGGGCTTCGATCACTCTTAGTCTTGGTTCTCTTTCTAGCCGTTGCCTTCACTGCTTCGGCATCGTCACAGGGCATCGATTTCAGCTTCCAGAATTTCAACGATAGCGTCATTCAACGCCAAGGCAATGCGACGTATGATTCGAGCGGCTTCATCCAACTTACGAGAGCCAATCGAAACGTGAACCTCGACAGGAGTTCGGGTTGGGCCACGTACCACAAGCCGATGCGCCTTTGGGATAAGGCGACCGGGAACGTGGCGGACTTCACCACCCGATTCACCTTCGTCATCGATTCACTAGCAGAGACGTTATTTGGCGACGGAATGGCCTTCTTTCTTGTTCCCGAAGGGTCCCAACTCCCAGCCAACTCGGCGGGACGCTACCTCGCTCTTGCAAATCCGAACCGCAGCCTTTCCGACTCTTCTACTTGGTTTGTAGCCGTCGAGTTCGACCCTCTTGCCAACAACTATACGGGTGTTCTGGACCCGAAATGTCCACATGTCGGAATAGATTTAAATAATCTTACTTCTTCGAGCTCCAGCTGTGTTGATTGGTTCCAGTTAAAAATCATGAGCGGTGGGCGGATCAATGCTACGATAATGTACAATTCCACAACGCAGAACTTGAGCCTTCTCATGACAAACGCAGACTCCATGGGTACCATCGTAAACTCCTCTGCTATATATGACATAGTCGACATGACAAAGTATTTGCCGGAGTGGGTGACTATAGGTTTCTCGGCTACAACAGGTTCACTTTTCGAGTTGCACACTATTGAGGCATGGGAATTCAGCTCTAATGTGCAAGTGGCTGGAAAAAAGAGCAAGTTATGGCTATGGTCCGTCCTAGGCTCAGGTTCTTTTATTTTGCTTATTCTCGTTCTAGCCTTTATTTGGTTTCGGCACCGTTCGAAGAGGCAGAGAACTTACACGAGTGGAGAAGAAGATGATCTAGCGATCGAAGAAGGATTCGAGCAAGTGTCAGGGCCTAAGAAATTCTCCTACAATGACTTGGTGGCAGCAACTGATAATTTCGCAATCGAACGGTTGCTTGGGAAAGGGGGTTTTGGGAGAGTGTACGAAGGTTACTTGACTAGCGTGAATGCTAGTGCCGCAATCAAGAGGATTAGCCCAGGGTCAAGACAAGGGATAAAGGAGTTTGCTACTGAAGTGAAGACCATAAGTCGGCTTCGGCATAGAAACTTAGTCCAACTCATAGGGTGGTGTCATGAGAAAAAAGAACTCCTCCTGATCTATGAGTTTATGTCCAATGGTAGCCTTGATTCTCATCTATTCAAAAAAAGAACTTTCTTGACATGGGAGAAGCGGTACAAAATCGCGCAAGGCGTAGCCTCGGCATTGCTTTACCTCCATGAGGAATGGGAACAATGTGTCCTACACCGGGATATAAAATCTAGCAATATCATGCTCGACTTCGATTTCAATGCTAAAGTAGGGGATTTTGGCTTGGCTAGGCTAGTTGACCATGCCAAAGGTTTACAAACTACGGTATTAGGAGGAACCATGGGCTATATGGCTCCTGAATGTATTCATACGGGCAAGGCAAGCAAGGAATCAGACGTGTATAGTTTCGGAGTTGTCCTATTGGAAATTGCTTGTGGAAGAAAAGTCATTGAGTCAAGGGCGGAGGAAGGCCAAATCCGTCTGGTGAACTGGGTCTGGGAGTTGTACGGGATGGGGAGGTTACTTGATGCTGTAGAGTCGGAGCTTGGTGCAAACTTCGATGAAAAGCAACTGGAGTGCTTGATGATTGTGGGGCTGTGGTGCGCCCATCCAGACCACACCGTTCGTCCTTCCATAAAAGAAGCGTCGAATGTTCTCAACTTTAATGCTCCACTGCCTGTTCTCCCATTGAAATTGCCAGTCCCTACATATCCGACGCCTTCATCCCCATTCTCTACAGCATCGATGGTTTCGTCCCACGCCACCACCTCGACCAACGGCACTGAACTGTCCATAATGACTGCCCCTCCTATACAATCCTCTCATTCAGATTCCTCTGCCTTGCTCCCAAATACAATATGAATTCCTACTTTCGGCATATTATGAATTGTAACTATTATTTCTCAATTTCATGTCGGCAATCCGCTCAATTAAATATCTTTATATGCACGTTAGTGACTTCGTATCAACTCTTCATGTTCAAACTTCCATTTGATAACGAAGACTAAAGGTAGTATGTAACTTCTTTGCTGATATATCCGTTACAAAATGCTAGTTGGAGTTTCCTAGATAAAAGCTAGCATAACCAATTTTCGACTTATGGCTCATGGAAGTAGGGTGATATCTCAGGCCTTGCTCAGCTCTGAACCGGTTTATAATAAGATAGTAGCGACTCTAGGTTCATTTAATTAATAAACGACAATAAATTTGCGGTCAGATGGACCACAAATCTAGGATTTGCGAGGGCCCTCGTTGGCCAAGGGCGAGGGTGGCAGCGGCCTCCCCAGCCCTCGCCCGCAACTAGCGAGGGCCAACCTGGCCTATGGAGTGGCCACCGGCTGCCGAAGCTCGTCGGTCAAGTAAATCTTTTTTCAGAAAAATAAGGGAAAAAAAAGAAAAAAAAATTAGTGTCCGATCATTGCCACGTCGTCGCCATGTCATCACCGGTGAGATCCGGCACACCACGTCATCGGAGTAGGCATTTTCGGGTAAAAATCCGCTAGAAAGACTTAATCGGTAAAGTTGCAAAAGGTTTAGGACTTATTTGGCTTATAAAAAGATTTAGGACTGAATCGGCAATTGTCCCAAACTTGGAGCAACCCTTAATGTGCTTTAATCCAATTATTTGGATCCTCGAGGTCACCACAAAAAAGAAAAGTTATGGAATCCTCGAAACTTCATTAGAACCAACGACTTAAAAGCCCGTTTGGTATAATTGTAGCTAAACTATAATTGTGTTGTTGTGAAGTTTTGTAATTTTGTTTTGTTTTATTGTGCATATTATGATGTTATGGCGTTTCTAATTGGGTGTGGTAGTTCTCAAAAAATTGATCTAAGCTGCTGTGACTTTTAAATGCTATAGTTGTCAAGGGTACGACAAGCACCTCATAAAAACTATAAAATCCATTTTCACGGTTGGAGTTGTTATGTAGATATCATATGAAACATTTGGTTGTAATATAAACATTTGCTCAGTCTCATGATGATGTTGTACATCGAGCATTGGCTGTATCGACTTCCATAGGATTTCACTTGTACGCACTTTCAATGCTCGACCTTGATACTCAAAATCGATCTAGATCACAAATCCCATATGGCTATGTTGAACAGGCCTAATAACTACTCGATGCTTGATGAACGTTATTAGTTGGTGGCAATGTCAAGAATGCCTTGGGCTAGCTCTGGCTCATGAATGCGAGCAATATACTTGACAAGGGAGGACAGAAATAATTGACACTAACATAATTTTTAAAGGAGACGAAAGAGTTGGTTTGAGTGGTGAATTTTATGAAGATCATGATAGTGACTTTAAGTTGTCAAATGTTCGCCTATTATAAGCTTTTAGGTGAAAATGGAGAAAAGTCTAAGGAGTAGGGGTGTGCATGGTCCAGGGCGGTCCGGTTCCCCCTGGAACCGGGAACCGGACCGATGGGACCGGTCCGCGGTCTCTAGGACCGTGGACCAGATTGCCAAAATTCTGGACCGGACGGTGGTCCGGTTCGGTTCATGGGCGGTCCAATGGGACCAAGAAAAATTCAAAAAGAAAGTTAAACTAAAAAGAAGCTTAAGTTTCCTGTTCTGCCCTTATTCCTGTATAATTTAAATCTTAGAGACATGAATCCCCCCGAATTCTTCTCGTCCATTGTCCGAGCCACATTAGGCATGTCAATGTGTAACGCAGCACTTCACCACAGATTGCTAATTCACGTTACAACGGGAGTTGGCAAGAGCAGGCAAAACACTAGAAATTGTGACCAAGATGTTGCGGTCGGAGACATCTATGACCAAGGCCATCGTATTGGTGGGCGCACACTCCTATCTATCAATCCCACTAAGGGTTTACGACAGACCATTTCGGTTGCACTGCATATGACTCCAAAGTGGTACCAGGACGCGATACAACCATTTTGGCGATGCAAGGCAGCACTCCTGAGCACACACATTCGGTGCGTGGGAGTAATAAACTAACAGAAGGGAAAATGAATGTTAAAAGAGAACAATGCGATTTACTACTTCTTTCTAACCACCCTTCTCTCTCTGTCGGACGTAGAATGGTCCGCAATAGTTACTTCCAGGGAAAAGAAAAAATCCAGACTGCCTACTGCAAAACCACCTTACTTGTGACGCGTCATCTACGCTTCACATTCTACTCACACTAGGCTCCTTTGCCCCTGAAATGGACGGAGAATCATCCATCTCTTCTGAGGTAGGAAAGTCCAGTGCCTGTATGTGTTTCAGTATCTGTTGTGAATATGGCCGGAAATCACTTCTTTTTGGTTCGCTGCTTTTTAATTTCAGCAATAAAATCTTCTTGGCATCAAGTTTTCGTGATGCTTAAGAAACATGGCTCAAGTTGACGATTGTGAAATTACAAAACAGACCCTGGGTTCTAAAGCAGAGGTTCAAGGGAATGTCACGGGGAAAATTTTGAAAATTTTGGACTTAAACTAGTATGCTTGTGGTATTGGCTTGTGATGGATGTTGAGGTCTCTCTGTTTCAATACAGGAAGTGCTTTGAATTCTGTATGGTGGTTTGTATCCTACTGCAGCATGGATGTTTGTATCTAACTTTGCAGATTAGGTAGACGAGGACTATAACCTATTGGTTGAAGAAAAAACTGAGCTCTTCACTCTCTTGCACATGTTTGATTCCGTTGCTGCATAAGCTGGTAAAGCCTAATGCCTCTCTGGTTTTTTCCATTTGAAGGTGCTTGCAACTGTCACACTTTGGATTGGAGTTGGGCTCTCAAGTTCACTTGGGCCAAGAGACACTTTGAAGGTCCTAGTGGTCGGTCCTAGTGGTCCGGTCCAGTTCCGACCACCCTAGAACCGGGAACCGGTTTCATTTTTTGAAACCGTGGACCGGACCACAAATCCGAAGAACCAAACCAACCCGGCCGGTCCGGTCCAGGCGGTTCCCGAGTTGGGCGGTACCCGATGCTCAGCCTTACTAAGGAGTTATGGTTTGGGGTTGAATTGCTCTCTCTCTCTCTCTCTCTCTCTCTCTCTCTCTCTGAGCTTAAAACAACCATAATTTTTCATATATCTTTATATGCAATTTCCAAACAAAAATCTATGGTTAATTACAAGATTGCATTCAGATTCAATCAATTCGGAAGAGATACTTTAACGTTTGTTATTTTGTCATTGTTAAAATCATGCTAATATCACTAAAAATCCCAAATTGATATCTCCAAGGTACATTTTTTCCTAAACTAATATTTTCCTTACAAGAAAACCCAAACTGGTAGTTTATTCTTAATTAATCTTATGTCAACTATCTCATTAAAATGCATGAGTGATGGAAGATTGCAAGACAAATCTAACATGAAAAATGACAGTTTCAATGCGGAAAATTCATGTGTATTGGCAAGTATATATTTTGATAGAGGGAAAATTTGGGTTATGGGTTACTAACTTGGAATGTTTTTGTAGAAAAAAATTAACTTTAGATAAATGTGTCATGTAATACTAATTTAATTTTTTTATGAGATGAAATTAGTTTGAGGCAAATGTGTTATGAAGAACCAATTTGAGAATTTCAATAGTATGAACGCTATTAAGATCTTATCATGCGTATATGTAATTGAAATTCATTGGTCGACTGTATCTGTGTAAACATGTTAACATTACTAATGGAAACTATTCTTTTATCTGCTGTGGAGTATTAAAATTACATCGAAGAAGTAACCCCGGAGAAATAGCTAGTTCTAGTTGATCGATAAATATAAACCTATTAACTTTCCCTTATTCTTCATCTTTACCTGAGTTTGCTTATCGCAATTTTCTTTTAACTGGAGTTTAATCACTAACAAAAGGAGGTTTTCTCACTTGCCTGCTGCTTATGTTCGTGTTAATTAGCATGATTACATAAGTACCGCGGTGTCTAGTTCCAGAGGAGCAACTGTCTAGATAGGTGCATCGATCTCCAATTATTATTATAATTACCATTAGTGCAAATCTGTAATCTGTACATTTGGAATTGATCATGCAATCGATTTTATCTACATGCTGAAAGTAGACTAGTTCGACGTACTTGACTTCAAAAAAGAGGGGAAAAAACGTACTTGACTTAGCAGTTGAATTAATATTTAATACTAATAACAAACCACTATAAAAGTGAAATAATAATGATTATTTATTTGGTTAGTGGAGAGTAGATACATTTATCTAATGGGGTCGCATCTTTTCTGGAGATACCGAAAGTTAACAATGACATTAAATGCTTCACCCCCAAAAGAAGAAGAAGAGAAACTAATGAGACCAAGTTGATGAAAAACAGGACAATGTGGTCCCTTTGTATCGAGCCAAGGGTTCCAGCTAGCACATTTGTCTAAGACCTTTTGCCATGGTGGACTAGCCTAGCCAAGTCAAAATCCTCCAATTTCGCATCGAAACCGGATTGAGCCTTATGTTGATAGGCTTTGTGTCCCTATGAACAACGCATCGTTCATGTCATTCTTCGTGGATGCATAGCAGTGCCAAGGCTATCTCTCGTGCGATTCGCTGCCTCTTTCCCCATCCAAAGACCTTAATCCCTCCTCCGGAAACAGCTGAGAGTCTGAGCTACTGGACGCGAACTCTTAGATAAGGGAGGAGTTCCTTGTTCTTCCAGACGCGAGAATAAGAAAGAGAACGAGTTCCAGCAGGCTTTCAACTTCATCGACTCTTTTTCTTTTCTAAGTGTCAGCCAAAGCCTAATTCTGAACAAGCTGGATGCGTCTCTGCGTATGCATATAAGCCGCCTCATTTCAAAACAGAAGGAGAGGCGTCACATGGCGTGGTTGAAATTTTTCAATCATGGTGTGCTGTCATCCGACGTGGATTTTCAGTAATAAACTCGGTTGAGGATCGACAGCACTTGTCCAAGTTCAATGTAATTTGAGGCACCCGGAAAGCAGTGGAGATTTTCTATTTCGTCTATATACTTGAATTTACTTGATGGGAAGATGTGAATTACTAGCTAGTGTTATAGCCAATCGTAGAAAATAAAAGTTAATATGGTCGTGTTTTAGACCAGTATAACGCAATAGAAGAGTAAAATATACTTGTTCAGCTCTTGATGAACTACATGAATTAAAGAAATGGGGAAAAAACCGGTATCGGTATTTAATTCTTTCAATCTATTTATCCAGGGTGCGCATTATGAACTGGTACTGGGGGTGCCAATGGTTTGATTTCTATGATACCCGAATTGACCCAAACATGTTTGCCACATGTGTGTTCGCGACCTGAATCGTATAGCACCTGCCATATAGTACCCAAACCTAAAACAAGGTTCGATTTGGTTTAATTCAAGATGAATCATGATGAAACTATAACTTGACCGGAAAAATTCAATTCAATTCGGTCTGGATATTTTTTGACACCCCCTATCTGATTTCTTCACCTGAAAAGATTGCCAAGAGGGAGTCTAATTCTAAAACATCAACATATCTAGTTGAATCTACCTTGAGACAAAATACTTAAGTCAATAAGGTATGAATCGACTAAGATAATATGTGCCACAACAATCATCGGATATGAATTTTTTTTAACATAATTCCCATCAATAATATAATCTAATGATAGGGCAATATGTGTGGCTCCATCGCTGATGGTCAAGCGTTCTTTGTTGACCGAATAATATTGACAGAGGCTGCTAAACCGAATCTTCCGCCATGTTGATCTAGAACGACAAGCTCATCTTTTTCTTTGCATTCATACACTATTGCAGCAATTATTGATCCACTTTGCTAAAGCTGGAGATTATCTTAATACAGGGTATAATCGATGACTCCATCTAATATTAGTGCAGTACCGTACCTTTCTAAAACTGGCTTACAAAATCGATTTATAAGAGACCTTTCGAAAAATGGACGGTCCTTTACATAAGTGAGTTTTATTCAAGAGTCAATAATGGCTTGACGCATCAATCTTGTAAAATTAATCTTATAAATCTAGCATTTTGGAGAAAAGAAAAGTCTAGCATTTCCATGTAATAAAAGACTATGCTGCACGTTTTTAATGACCAACAGAGGCAATCGAAATTTTCAATGGAATTA
Source organism: Melaleuca alternifolia (assembly GCA_019926035.1). Lineage (NCBI taxonomy): Eukaryota > Viridiplantae > Streptophyta > Magnoliopsida > Myrtales > Myrtaceae > Melaleuca > Melaleuca alternifolia. The sequence continues at coordinate 1,769,143 of JAGKPW010002341.1, forward strand.
ATTTTTCTTGTGGGTTACGTGAATGATTCAAGGCTTTGTAGCAGAATTAATTATGAAGTTTCTCACAGATATTCATTGACGTGATCTTTTTTTATTGCAATAATTCTTGTTATGGTTCTTTTTCTTTTAACACACTGTATTCTTTTTTTCGTTTAATTATTTGAAGTCTAGAGACTAGTTGTCATGGAAGCTCGTGGGGAAGTTTCTCATTTTCGTTTTCATCGAACTGTTCCATGATTGACCGCAAGTTGTTCAAGAGACACTAGGCCAACTCTGGTGGCGGCGACACCACGTACATATACATGTGCCCGTGACAAAGTCAAAGCTCCAAAAAGCTATGCTGAGTTCCTGATATCGAGAGCAATCCAGAAACCTCGACGACGATGGAACTTCGCAGCTCAGATATCAGAGGTTTCAAGACTAGAGAGCTTCGATCACTCTTAGTCTTGGTTCTCTCTCTGGCCACTGCCTTCACTGCTTCGGCATCGTCACAGGGCATCGATTTCAGCTTCCAGAATTTCAACGATAGCGTCATTCGATGCCAAGGCAACGCGACGCATGATTCGAGCGGCTTCATCCAACTTGCTAACCTCGAATATAGCGTGGGTTCGGCCACCAACCTCAAGCCGATGCGCCTTTGGGATAAGGCGACCGGGAACGTGGCAGATTTCACCTCCCAATTCACCTTCGTCATCAATTCGCAGGGAAAGTCGAAATTTGGCGACGGACTGGCCTTCTTTCTTGTTCCCGAAGGGTTTCAACTCCCAGCCAACTCGGCGGGAGGCAACCTCGGTCTTGTAAGTCCAAACCGCAGCCCTTCCGATTCTTCAACTTCGTTTGTAGCAGTCGAGTTCGACACTTTTCCCAACAACCGTGTCGGATTTATGGACCCGAATTGTTCACATATCGGTATAGATTTGAATAAACTTATATCTTCGCGCTCTAGCTGTGTTGATTGGTTCGATGATAAAATCATGAGCAGCGGGCGGATCAATGCTACGATCACGTATAATTCTAGCACACAAAATTTGAGCGTTGTCATGGTAGACATAAACGCCATGGGTGCCGGCATAAATTCCTCGGCTATCTATGATATAGTCAACCTGACAGAGTATTTGCCAGAGTGGGTGACCGTGGGTTTCTCTGCTGCTACAGGTTCAGTTTTCGAGTTGCACACTGTTGAGGCATGGGAATTCAGCTCTAATGTGCAAGTGGCTGGGAAAAAGAACAAATTATGGCTATGGTCCGTCCTAGGCTTAGGTTCTTTTGTTTTGCTTATTCTCGTTTTAGCCTTCATTTGGTTTCGTCACCGTTCGAGGAGAGAGAGAACTTACACGAGTGGAGAAGAAGATGATCCAGCGATCGAAGAAGGATTTGAGCAAGTGTCAGGGCCCAAGAAATTCTCCTACAATGACTTGGTAGTAGCGACTGATAATTTCGCAATAGAACGGTTGCTTGGGAAAGGAGGTTTTGGGAGAGTGTACGAAGGTCACTTGACCAGCGTGAATGATAGAGTCGCAATCAAGAAAATTAGCCCAGGGTCAAGACAAGGGATAAAAGAGTACGCTACCGAAGTGAAGACCATAAGTCAGCTTCGGCATAGAAATTTAGTCCAACTCATAGGGTGGTGTCATGAGAAAAAAGAACTCCTCCTAATCTATGAGTTTATGTCCAATGGCAGCCTCGATTCTCATCTATTCAAAAAAAGAACCTTCTTGACATGGGAGCAGCGGTACAAAATCGCACAAGGCATAGCCTTGGCATTACTTTACCTCCATGAAGAATGGGAACAATGCGTCGTGCACCGGGATATAAAGTCTAGCAATATCATGCTCGACTTTGATTTCAATGCTAAAGTAGGGGATTTCGGCTTGGCTAGACTGGTTGACCATGCCAAAGGTTTACAAACTACGGTATTGGCAGGAACCATGGGTTATATGGCTCCTGAATGTATTCATACATGCAAGGCGAGCAAAGAATCAGACGTGTATAGTTTCGGAGTTGTCCTATTGGAAATTGCTTGTGGAAGAAAAGTCATTGAGCCAAGGGCGGAGGAAGGCCAATTCCGTCTGGTGGACTGGGTCTGGGAGTTGTATGGGATGGGGAGGCTACTTGATGCAGTAGAGTCAGAACTGGGTACGAACTTCGATGAAAAGCAAATGGAGTGCTTGATGATTGTGGGGTTGTGGTGCGCTCATCCAGACCACACCGTCCGTCCTTCTGTGAGAGAAGCGTCGAACGTTCTCAACTTCAACGCTCCACTGCCTGTTCTCCCATCGAAATTGCCAGTCCCTACTTATCCAACGCCTTCATCCCCATTCTCTACAGCATCGATGGTTTCCTCCCACGCCACCACCTCGACCAGCGGCACTGAACTGTCCATAATGACTGCCCCTCCTGTACAATCCTCTCATTCAGATTCCTCTGCCTTGCTCCCAAATACAATATGAATTCCTACTTTTGGCATATTATGAATTGTAGATATTATTCAAGCTTAGATTTAGCGTTGGTGTTGCTGTGACTTTGTTGATTTGATGATAGACATAGATAGTTTGTTTCTCAAGCTTCAGTGATGCTTATTTTGGATTGCGAGTTTTGTTTGTTTATCATTGATACATCAGAAGGCTCGGATCTACTTAGTTTTAATATTGAAGCTTACTTATTATTGTGGAACCTCACATGTTTGATAAAATTTCTAGTTTAAAATCTGAATAGCATTTAATCACTTCTGTAAATCTGGCCCATCGTATAGTGATTTGAAGTGCAATACACATTGACATTAAACCGATGAAAATCTCCATTATTATCTTTAGCGATGCTCTCGATAATTTATGTTGATGTTCTTGGTGTTTATAGTGAGAGATGATTTTTTTCAGAATGATGGGAGAGAGGCCTTGAGACTGCGTGAGTTATTATATTGAGTTTGAGCTGGGGAGGAGATTCGGATTTAAGAAGCAAAAAGGGCTGAATTAGAAACAAAGGAAAATGGGCCGGCGCAATATACAAATGAACTAAAAATGGGCTTGCGAAAATTAAAAAGCCGAATAAAGAAAATGGGCTGGTTGATAGGCTAGGTTTAATTAGATTTGGGCTGTTTTTTTTTTTAGAAATTCGTTTTAATTTGGGGCCTAGTCTGATTTTGCGCCTTTTCCTTAGTTTTGGGCCAAGTTGAATAGTCTAGTTTAAGATCATTTCTTTTAAAAATTGAGTTGGGCCTTATGTCCAGCCCAATTCGTAAAACCCAACCCGAAAAATAATAAAGAAAAATTCGAAATTCAAAAAATATTATAATTAGAAAAATAATAAATAGATAATAGAAAATTCAGAAAATAATAATAATTCGAATAATAGAAAATGAATAATAAAAATTTAGAAAATAATGGAAATAAAAAATAGAAAATAAATATCAAAAATCAGAAAATGATGGAAAATAATAAAAAATTTCCTAAAAATATTTCCAAAATGAATTCAATTGAATAAGCTCTTAGAGCTTGGCATTAAAACACTAGTAGACTACTCTTTTGGGTGATGTAAGTCTACATAAAAATATTTTGGTTAACTAAACAATCAATTTTAGGTACCGAGAAAGCATTAATTATATAGTTAATGTAATCAAGTCCTCGTGTCCTAGAATCTCTAGTTACGTAGGAATCAAGATGATACTCCCGCGTCTTGATCGGTTTTTAGCCGACCTTAATAGGTTAGTGGTGGCTCCTTTAAAAAAAATTTAGACTATTAAAGAGATTTTTAAATGAAAATGTGTAAATGTCACACGAGCTATGGACTTGGGAGAATCCAAGCTCGAGATTGTGAAATCGAGAGCAAATACCTCTAAACCTATATTTCTCCCCCCCTAAAGGGCGGAATTTAGGTCGTGACAAACCCAGTATAAATCTCAATGCCTCTCTTAGTTCTATTCAAGGATGTATAAATGGGTTTGTAACTACCTTAATTTGGGGACCTCAGTGTGTCAAAAGGCCATTGTTGCGAATCTACTATGGTTAATCTGGAGAGCCCGAAATGCACCCATATTTTAGGGGAAAAAATTAAAGCTTGACCAGATGTTGACACCTAAATTTTAGGTTTTAAAATTATCGGCGGCGACTTGGAATCAATGGATAGGAGAATTTGAATGAAATCATGATTTTTAACCGAATCTTTTCAAGATTTAGTCAAATCCTCTTTATTCTAAGATCAAATAACATTCGTGAGCATTAAGCAAAACCGGAGGGGTAGATAAACAGGAGGGTTTGTCATCTTGATGGATTTCAAAGTTGTTGTCGTCGCATTGAATCAGTTCCGCATGGGTTTGTAATTGTTTTGCTGCATCTTAGGGTTAGATATTTGGTTGTTTCTATCCCTGTGGTTGCACCCTTCCTTGTGCTGATCTCCTTGCGTGTGTTTTTTGTGAATTCGGTTCTGTTTTGTGCGAATCCATGCTGCTCGTGTGCATGTGAGGACGTCGGGAGTCTGCTAGAGAGTCAGTTCCCTTTGTTTTGCCTTGCCGCGAGCAAGACGGCGTTGAGTTCAAGTTGCAGGTAATCCATGGTGTTTCATCTCGGACGCTCGGCGAGGAAGACGATCTACAAGAACAGGTTGTATGGAGCTGGGTTGAGCAGGAGAGATGGGTCGGGCTCTCTCACGCGCAGATCCAAGCCACGAGTGAAGTGGGCCAAGTGAAGCCCGTGAGGACAGCCGGCCCGAGCGCTGCGCATGCGAGAGAGAGGCTGAGCCGGGCCCAAACGGAGACAGGCCCACACACGCGGAGAAAGAAGAAGACAGGAAAAAAAAAGGGCTGGGCTTGCAAGCCCAATCTAGCTCATTAGCTGCGCGGGCTGCAGCGCACGGGTCGAGCCCGAACCGACCCGGTTCGGCTGCCCAGCCCATTTTTCCTTTTACTTTATTTTAATTTAATAGTTTAATTTCAGTTATTTTCGTTTATAATAATAATATAAAAAAATTTCTGCAATAAAAGTTATTGCATCATGTTTAGTTTGCTCATGCATTTTGTTATTTTTAGATAATATGCTTTATTAGTGGTGATTTGATTCCATTCTTTTTGTGAATTTGTGCATTGTTCGATAGTCCGATCTCCCATCCAAGATACGACTCGCGACCGCATGTTAAATTGACTGATCCGATCTCATGCTCGAGATACGATTCGTTGATTTAGTTGCATTTTTTAAATTAATTCATAAAATACCAAAAAGATTCATTCCATGTTAGATTGCATATTAGATAGAATTGCATTTTTTATAGAATTGCATCTTTATGTTTAGATTAAATTGCATTTAGATTATATTAGGTTGCATTTTAAATATAATTAGCATGTTAAAATTAGGTTTTCATGTTTATTTCAAAATAAAACTAAAAATAAAAATCATATGCATATCATAGCATTAATCTTTCTTTTCATTTTAGGTACATTAAATATCATGTCAATTTGGAAGATTGCATATTATTCATGCATGTTAATTAGGAATTGCATTTTTAGCTATATTAGAGTAATAGGTCAAAATTTTAATTTAGGCATTTATTTAATTTCGAATTTCCATTGATAAAACTCAAAAAAAAAAATCATTCATGCATCATTTAAATAGTTACATGTAGTTAATTAATTTAGTTAAATGTCATTGCATGTCCATGATAGAATAATTCATTTAGATTTTTAGGTATCATGTTAGATTAGGTTTTCACATTTTAATTAGTTTATTTAATTTCGAATTTCATTTAATTAAATAAGAAAATGCCTAAAAAATGCCTTTTTGCATGTCATTTAATTCATTTAGTTAAATAGAGTGTCATTTAGTCCAATTTAGTCTAGGATTTGCATGTTATAAGTCATGTAGTCTAGGTTAGGTCATGTCATTAAAATTAGACTTTCATGCATTTACATATTAGTTTAGTTTTCATGTTTTAAAATATTATCCGTAGTTAAAATAATGTTTTAGTTTAAATTAGGGATTAATTTAATTAATTTAGCATTGCATTAAGATAATTGCATATAGAATCAATTTTTCACTACATGCATTAAATGCATTGCATCATATAAAAAAACCACAAAATGAATAGTTTTCTTGTTAATTTACTTCTATAGGTCAATTTTGTTTATTGTTTTATTTCATTTAACATTTCCATTAATGTCTGTGCACCCGCATGATCACAGTGCGTGTTAGGGAATAAGTTTAAAATCAATTCAAGCTATCTGTAAATCATTTTTTTAAATAAAAGAAAATAGTTCTCAAGTCTCCGAATTCATGATCTATGGTTCGTAGGGGTAAAATACGACTCCCAGTATTTTAATGGGTTTCTTATTGACCAACTGTAAGTAGATTAGTAATGACTCCCTTTTGAAATTAATTTTGCATGATTAAAAAGTGAAACCTAAGTCGCGAATTGGCATGAACTTGGGAGAGCTCAAGTTAAGCAATACTTAGCAATTCATTAGCCAAATCCTAGGTGGTGCACCTTCGGGAAGGTCGCGACACCAGATAACTAGCAAAGCCATTCTCTTTCAGCAACTCTATGAAAAATGGTATCCATCAAGGAAAGCAAGGGTTGCAGATCTTACCTTGAATTCGTCTTTCTAGAGGCCTCTCGAGAGGAACTCCCTAAAACTAAACGTGGATTGCTTGTGGCTGGAAGGCAGAGATGTAAATTCAATGGCGGGAATCTATAGAGGAGAGGATGGAGTTTGTTGTGATGGTTTTGTGAAGCAAATCAATGCTCTCTCGGCTTGCAGAGGCAAAACCCTAGCGATTCTGCACAGCTTGCTCTGGCTGAAGAAGAGACAAAGTGAACTGGAGAGAGAGAATGACTTATCTGCCCAAAGTACTTCACCTGCACAGATTGATTTGCCTGTCTACTTATCCTCCGATTGCTTATCAATTGTGGAGAGTATACTAGGCCGCAATGAAATTCCATGGGCCTACTCTTCTCATGTTCTGGATTGTTGACATCTCCTAGGCCAAATGAAGAAGGTCCGTTTAATCTTTGAGCCTCGTGAAACAAACCGGGCTACCGACTAGTTAGCAAAAGCCCATAGTGCCGGGACTCTTCCTAGTAATTGGCTTTCAAAGCCCCCATTTGATATTTATCTTATATTGTGTTTAGACTATAACACTACATGTCATCCACCATCTTATTAATATTAATGAGGTATTTTCAACCAAAAAAAAAAAGGCCTAATAACTACTCGATGCTTGATGAACGTGATTAGTTGGTGGCAATGTCAAGAATGCCTTGGGCTAGCTCTGGCTCGTGAATGCGAGTAATATACTTGACAAGAGAGGACGGAAATAATTGACACTAACATTATTTTTAAAGGAGACGAAAGAGTTGGTTTTAGTGGTGAATTTTATTAAGATCATGAAACTGATAGTGACTTTAAGTTGTCAAATGTTCAGCTATTATAAGCTTTTAGGTGAAAATGGAGAAAAGTCTAAGGAGTTATGATTTGGGGTTGAATTGCTCTCTCTCAAAGCTGAAAACAACCATAATTTTTCATATATCTTTATATGCAATTTCCAAACAAAAATCTAGGGTTAATTACAAGATTGCATTCAGATTCAATCAATTCGGAAGAGATACTTTAACGTTTGTTGTTTTGTCTTTGTTAAAATCATGCTAATATCACTAAAAATCCCAAATTGATATCTTCAAGGTACATTTTTTTACAAATTAATATTTTCCTTACAAGAAAACTCAAACTAGTAGTGTATTCTCAGTTAATCTTATGTCAACTATCTCATTAAAATGCATGAGTGATGGGAGATTGCAAGACAGGTCTAACATGAAAAATGACACAATTTCAATGCGGAAAATTCATGTGTATTGGCAAGTATATATTTTGACAGTGAGAAAATTTTGGTTAGGGGGTACTAACTTGGAATGCTTTTGTAGAAAGAAAAGTAAATTTAGATAAATGTGTCATGTAATACTAATTTAATATTTTAACGAGATGAAATCAGTTTGAGGCAAATGTGCTCTGAAGAACCAGTTTGAGAATTTCAATAGTATGAATGCTATTAAGATCTTATCATGTGTATGTGTAAGTGAAATTCATTGGTCGACTGTATCCATGTAAACATGTTAACATTACCAATGGAAACTATTCGTTTATCTACTGTGGAGTATTAAAATTACACCGAAGAAGTAACCCTGGAGAAATAGCTAGTGTCCACTTGATCGATAAATATAAACCTTTTTAACTTTCTGTTATTCTTCATCTTTACCTGAATTTGCTTATTGCAATTTTCTTTGGACTGGAGTTTAATCACAAGCAAAAGGAGGTTTTCTCACTTGCCTGCTCCTTATGTTCGTGTTAATTAGCATGATTACAAAAGTACCGCGGTGTCTAGTTCCAGAGCAACAATTGTCTAGATAAGCGCATCGATCTACATGCTGAAAGTAGACTAGTTCAACATACTCGATTTTGAAAAAGAGGAGAAAGAGGGATAAGTGCACCGAAAGTCCTACAAAATAGCACAAAAATGAAAGTAAGTCTTAAAACTTATAAAAATGTAATTGAATTTTAAAACTTGTCAAGTTGATAATCAAGTTATTTCGTTAGTTCTGCCTAATTTGACGAATGAAAAATGCTAACATCGACTTTTAGAATTCATTTGCACTTTCGTGTTAAGTTGTAAGACTTCTAGTAAATTTATCTATAAAAAAATGTAATTGACTTAGCGGTTGAATTAATATTTAATACTATTAAATGTAGGAAATAATACGACATAACAAACCATTATAAAATGGAAATAATAATAATTATTATTCATTTGGTCAGTGGAGAGTAGATAGATTTATCTCACGGGGTCGCATCTTTTCTGAAGATACCGAAAGTTAACAATGACATGAAGTGCTTGACCGTTAAAAAAATAATAATAATAATGAGACCAAGTTGATGAAAAACAGGACAGTGTGGTCCCTTTGTCATTCGAGTTCAGTATCGAGACATTTGTCTGCGATCTTTTGCAGTGATGGACTAGCCTAGCCAAGTCGAAATCCTCCAATTTCGCATCGAAACCGGGTTGATCATTATGTTGATAGGCTTCGTGTCCCTATAAACAATGCAGCGTTCATGTCGTTCTTCGTGGATGCATAGCATTGCCGAGGCTCTCTCTTGTGCGATTCGGTGCCTCTTTCCCCATCCAAAAAGCTTAATCCCACCGTAAACAGCTGAGAGTCTGAGCTACTGGACACGACCTCTTAGATGAGGGAGGAGTTCCTTTTTCTTCCAGACGCGAGAATAAGAAAGAGAACGAGTTCCAGCAAGCTTTCGACTTCATCGATTCTTTTTCTTCCAAGAGTCGGCCAAAGCCTAATTCTGAACAAGCTGTATGCATCTCTGCGTATGCATATTTGCCAGAGTTTCGCTGTAAGCCGCCTCATTTCAAAAGAGCGAGAGGCGTCACATCACAATTCTGAGATTTTTCAACTATGGTGTGCTGTCATCTGACGTGGATTTTCGGGTAATAAACTCGGTCGAGGATCGACAGCACTTGTCCCTGTAAAGTTTTTTTTAGGACCATTACTTATTACTATTGATCAGTGTTCACTGTTCTAAAAATTTAAGCCTTTAGATGAAAATGTGGATTTATATTTAAGTATCTTCATACTGTCTCTCATACTTAGTCTGATCTTTTTTACGAAAGCAATGAGATATAAATCGGCTAAGATAATATGCATCATACCAATCATCAGATCTGAATTTTTTTTAACATAATTCCCATTAATAATATAATCTAATGACACGGCAATATGTGTGGCTCCATCACTGATGGTCAAGCGTTCTTTGCGTCCGAATGATATTGACAGAGGCTGCTAAACCGAATCTTCCGTCACGTTGATCTAGAACGACGAGCTCATCTTTTTCTTTGCATTCATATAATATTGCAGCAATTATTGATCCACTTTGCTAAAGCTAGAGATTATCTTAATACAAGGCATAATCGATGACTCCATCTAATATTAGTGCAGTGCCGTACCTTTCTAAAAATGGCTTACAAAATCGATTTATAAGAGACCTTTCGAAAAATGGACTGTCCTTTACATAACTGAGTTTTATTCAAGAATCAATAACGTTTCGATGCATCGATCTTGTAAAATTAATCGTATAAATCTAGCATTTCGGAGCAAAAAGAAAAGTCTTAGCATTTTCATGTAATTAAAGACAATGCTGCGCCTTTTTAATGACCAACAAAGGCAAACCAAAACTTCAATGGAATTAATTTTTCTTGTGGGTTACGTGAGTGATTCAAGGCTTTGCGGCAGAAGTTTCGTAATTAATTAATTATGAAGTTTCTCACATATATTCAATGACGTGATCCTTTTCGATCGCAATAATTCTTGTCATGGTTCTTTTTCTTTTGACACACTGTGTTCTTTTTTTTCGTTTTATAATTTGAAGTCTAGAGACTAGGTGTCGTGGGAGCTCGTGTGGAAGTTTCTTCGTCCATGATTGATCGCAAGCTGCTCAAGAAGCACTAGGCTGGAAATCTAGAGGCGGCCCCCCCACGTCCATATACTTGTGCCCGTGACAACGTCAAAGCGCCAAAAAGCTGTGCTGAGTTCCTGATAGCGAGAGCAATCCAGAAACCTCGATGACGATGGAACTTCGCAGCTCAGATATCAGGAGTTTCAAGACTAGAGAGCTTGGATCGCTCTTAGTCTTGGTTCTCTCTCTGGCCATGGCCTTCACTGCTTCGGCATCGTCACAGGGCATCGATTTCAGCTTCCAGAATTTCACGGATAGCGTCATTCGATGCCAAGGCAATGCGACGCATGATTCGAGCGGCTTCATCCAACTTGCCAACCTCGAATATAGCGTGAGTTGGGCCACCTACCTCAAGCCGATGCGCCTTTGGGATAAGGCGACCGGCAACGTGGCGGATTTCACCTCCCAATTCACCTTCGTCATCAATGCGCAGGGAATGTCGAAATTTGGCGACGGACTGGCCTTCTTTCTTGCACCCGAAGGGTTTCAACTCCCAGCCAACTCGGCGGGACGCTACCTCGGTCTTGTAAGTCCAAACCGCAGCCCTTCCGATTCTTCAACTTCGTTTGTAGCAGTCGAGTTCGACACTTTTCCCAACAACTATGTCGGAGTTATGGACCCGAATTGTACACATATTGGTATAGATTTGAATAATCTTACATCTTCACGCTCCAGCTGTGTTGATTGGTTCAAGGATAAAATCATGAGCGGTGGGCGGATCAATGCTACGATCACGTACAATTCTAGCACACAAAATTTGAGCGTTGTCATGGTAGACATAAACGCCATGGGTGCCAGCATAAATTCCTCCGCTATCTATGATATAGTCAACCTGGCAGAGTACTTGCCAGAGTGGGTGACCGTGGGTTTCTCTGCTGCCACAGGTAGACGTTTCGAGTTGCACACTGTTGAGGCATGGGAATTCAGCTCTAATGTGCAAGTGGCTGGGAAAAAGAGCAAGTTATGGCTATGGTCCGTCCTAGGCTCAGGTTCTTTTGTTTTGCTTATTCTCGTTCTAGCCTTTATTTGGTTTCGGCACCGTTCGAAGAGGCAGAGAACTTACACGAGTGGAGAAGAAGATGATCCAGCGATCGAAGAAGGATTTGAGCAAGTGTCAGGGCCCAAGAAATTCTCCTACAATGACTTGGTAGCAGCGACTGATAATTTCGCCATCGAACGGTTGCTTGGGAAAGGTGGTTTTGGGAGAGTGTACGAAGGTCACTTGACCAGTGAGAATGCTAGTGTCGCAATCAAGAAAATTAGCCCAGGATCAAGACAAGGGATAAAAGAGTACGCTACCGAAGTGAAGACCATAAGTCAGCTTCGGCATAGAAACTTAGTCCAACTTATAGGGTGGTGTCATAAGAAAAAAGAACTCCTCCTGATATATGAGTTTATGTCCAATGGTAGCCTTGATTCTCATCTATTTAAAAAAAGAACCTTCTTGACATGGGAGCAGCGGTACAAAATCGCGCAAGGCATAGCCTCAGCATTGCTTTACCTCCATGAAGAATGGAAACAATGCGTCGTGCACCGGGATATAAAGTCTAGCAATATCATGCTCGACTTCGATTTCAATGCTAAAGTAGGGGATTTCGGCTTGGCTAGACTGGTTGACCATGCCCAAGGTTTAAAAACTACGATATTGGCAGGAACCATGGGCTATATGGCTCCTGAATGCATTCATATGGGCAAGGCGAGCAAGGAATCAGACGTATATAGCTTCGGAGTTGTCTTATTGGAAATTGCTTGCGGAAGAAAAGTCATTGAGCCGAGGGCGGAGGAAGGCCAATTCCGTCTGGTGGACTGGGTCTGGGAGCTGTATGGGACGGGGAGGCTACTTGATGCAGTAGAGTCAGAACTGGGTACAAACTTCAATGAAAAGCAAATGGAGTGCTTGATGATTGTGGGGCTGTGGTGCGCCCATCCAGACCACACCGTCCGTCCTTCCATGAGAGAAGCGTCGAGCGTTCTCAACTTCAACGCTCCACTGCCTGCTCTCCCATCGAAATTGCCAGTCCCTACATATCTGACGCCTTCATCCCCATCCTCTACAGCATCGATGGTTTCATCCTACGCCACCACCTCGACCAGCGGCACTGAACTGTCCATAATGACTGCCCCTCCTGTACAATCCTCTCATTCATATTCCTCTGCCTTGCTCCCAAATACAATATGAATTCCTACTTTCGGCATACTATGAATTGTAAATAGTACTTCTCAATTTGATGTCGGCAATCTGCTCACTTAAATATCTTTATATGCACGTTAGTAACTTTGGATCAATTCTTCATGTTCAAACTTCCATTTGATTACGAAGACTAAGGTAGTATGTAACTTCTTTGATGATATATCCATTACAAAATGCTAGTTGGAGTTTCCTAGATAAAAGCTAGCATAACCAATTTTCAGGACACGAAATTTACGGTCCGTGGAAGTAGGGCGATGTCTCACGTCTTGCTCAGCTCTGAACCGGTTTATAATAAGTTAGTAGCGACTCTAGTTTCATTTAATTAATAAACAACAATAAATTTGCGGTCAGTGAGGCTTGGGAGAGCTCGTGAGAAGGGTGAGTGTTACCTCACAAGAAAGTTATATATCTGCAGCAGCAAACCAATTATACATCCGCAGGTTATTGATCTTGTTCTCTTGGTTAAGTGTTAACAAGGTTTGGAATCCGTTCCAACCGAGAATGAAAATGAGAATTCAGGTTTATCATGGTCCTTCGTAACGGAGGGCAGCTAGTTACGGGGCTGGTGTAACGGAGGGCAACTAGTTACAAATGCGTATGTTTTGAATAAGTTACATTTTTTATTTTCTTCAAGCTTACTTCATAAAAAATGATACCATCTCATTATTGATTAAGTATATTTGGTTCAATTACATAAACCATGTCATTTATGTGAAATTTTTATTGGTCACCCATGTATTTAGTTTATTAATTCAATAATACTTGCTTGATAATATAGATAATAACTTCTTTCGTTCTTAACTATACCATTTAGACGGACAGCTAAGATACCTTCTGTTATTTATTTTTATGAAATTAACTGATCAATATAAAACATAGGAAAAGTTTCAAACAAAGGTTTAAAATAAATTTATTTTCTCAAATAAGGACGAAGAGTAAACTATTTTGCGCCTAAAGTGACCAACTTGTCTTAAAATAAGGCTCCAAGGGCACTTTTCAAGCCATGACCGGCGGCATTTATGTTGGTCTGGGGTGGTCAATTCGAGTCTTCACCATGTGGGGGAGGAAGCTTTTCTAGAGGATAAAGACTAAAGACTGGACGCCCGCCCCATCTGACCGACCTTTAGAAGTGGAGCTTAATCAGCGGATTACCGGCCGACGCTCCTTGCTCCACCGCAGTGATGATCCAGCCTAGCCGCAACCTCAACAAGAATCGCTACTTCCTTCACCGTGGTGATGATCTCAATAACGATTGTTGCTTCTGCTACTCGTTGCACCAACATTGGCAATTGTGAATTGACCCCATCGCCAACCGCAATGTTAAAGGTCTATCGCTAGACAAGTTCTTCAAACACCAAGTTGCAAATTCTGATTAGGCCTTGGAGAAGGGATAAGGCAAGGGTCAACAGTGACTGATGATAACTAGGGTTTATGTGAATGATTAGAGAAGAATTATATTATTTATTTATGAATTACATTAATATATATATATAGTGAGTATTAGGATACTATTACAATGAAAAAGACTAAACTATCCTTCAACATAAACTATTCCCAAGTTTGCACCTAAACGACCATATCGTCTTAAATAAGGCTCCAAGGGCAAATTTCAAGCCATGACCGGCAGCATTTTCGTCTAGAGAATTTTTTTTTTAAATTATTTCTTTCTCTGTTCCTTTTCGTTCTGGACATTTCTCCTGCTCATCTTCTTCTTCGTTTTTCTTTTCTTTTCTTTTCTTTTTCCCACCGTGCCCGATCTTGCTCAACATCATGAAGTTGTCCTGATATCACCTACAACTGCACTCTATCTAGCACTGTCTCGAAGCGCTCTTAGCCATGGCCATGGCCTCTTGAGCTTTGATTTCTTAACCACGGCCACCGGATATCAAAGCTGGTGGCTATGGCCACTCTAGTTTCAAGCTTCCGGCCACTCTAGTTTCAAAAAAACAAGCGCCGCCGCCCCGAAGCTGGGCGCCGATCACGATGACTTCTCCGACACGTTGTTCAGAGCAGAGGGTCGCATTTCGCCCGGGTTCAACGGTCCAAGCGCGTGCGCATTCACGAGGAATATGCGCATCGCCCATGGCAGAGAGAACCTACGAAAGTCACATAGGGAAGGTGCTGATCAAAGTCCCGCGGCGGCCACAGTTCCGCCGCCCCTTTTTGCTTTAATCGGCCTGCGAAGAAGGCGGCAGGCAATTGCCAAAATATAAAAGGAGGGGAACGAGTCTTGGCTTTTTGACCAACCCACCCAAATCTCGTGGGCAACGCACGCCCCACCTTCGGTATCTCGATCCCCCAAAGTATTCTTACAAAATTTCACGACCCATAAATGAAAATTTTTATGGAAGTAAATTACATTAGAAAGCGAATGTCGCGTCATCATGATCAGTCGATTTTCCCAATCAGGCCTTCATATCACCGTGTCGACTCGGCAAGGAGGGCCGTCGCATCCCATCATGGGTCGTCCATCACGACCCACTAATTCCGTCCTCATCTTTTACTTAACTCCGCGGTGGCGGCGTTAGAAGCAGGTCTCTGGCTTTGTCCCTACGAAAATGAGAATGGACGGGTAACGAGAAAGGAAGTGATCTACGTAACTCAAACGCCGTAATTCGCCGTGTCTAATTTGACGCCCTCCGTGTTTTTCACCTTGAAGGTCCGTGGGGGCCACGTGCGTTGGAGGAGGCACGTGCAGCACCTTTCTGTACACATCGAGCTTGAACTGGCGGGGGACCCCAGACCGTCCTGTGCGCTTCCATTTATTCCCTGATTTCAACGGCATTCACGCAATTATTATTTGTACCACGACGAATTCAATTTTAATTAGCACTAAATCTAGCAAGGTCGACCCTCACTCAAGGCTAGCAAGGTTAATATTGCTAGCCCTTCCCTCGGCAACCTGTTAGGGAAAGAAGGAAGGGAAGGGGGGAAAAAATAAAGAGAGAGAAAAAAAAAGAAAAAAGAATATTAAAAATGTCTAGATTAGCACCGACCGCCACTCCGTCATGTAGGACGGCTGACGTCCATGTTAATAATTTTTAATCAAAATTAATATGATGAATTAAATTCGTACAAATATAAAAGGCTACGACACAAGGACTAAGTTGACACAATTGAAATAGGTATATGATTTTATTTTTTGTAATTCTTCCATGCATAAAAAGGAAAAAAAGCAGCATGGAAGAGAAATGATTTGATACTTAATTAGTTCGATCTATTCCCTAAAATAACCTCGCGCGTCCCTCCATGCGTTCGCGCTGACGTCAGAAACCCGTTTATGCGGATTAGCTCGCGATAAACATCCTTTAATTATCGATTACCGCAGCAAAAGCCTAGTGAAGGTCAAACATAGGTCAGTTATACATAGCTAGGTCAAACTGTGCTTTTGACCGAATTAGGTAAAAAAAAAAGCCCAATATTGACGAAGTCTCCGAAACCATTCGGACCAACAGTTGGACATGTTGATCTAGCACGATGGAAATGTCTTTTAAGGTACATCTTCTAGAATTGATTTACAAAATTGATTCACAAGCGATTTTTCACTCTATGAATGACTGTTTACGCAACTGAGTTATGCTCAAGAATCAGTAACAACTCAACACATCGCTCTTGTAAACCAATTTCAGAAGCTCGACTTATAAAGTCTAGCAGTTCCACCCACCCATGGGTAATCTAGTTGGTTATGGTGAACTTGGATTTCGTTGAGATTTTGGGTTTGATTCTCAGGGAAGCGCTTGTGATTTAAGTGGGGGGCTGTGCTAGTCTCCCCGAGGAATAATCAAGGTACGAGCAAGCTGGCCTGAACACTTTGATTATCCAAAAAAAAAAAATCTAGCGGTTCCGAAGCAAAAAAGAAGAAGAAGAAGAAGAAGAAGAAGTGTCCAGCATTTTCATGTAATTGAAAACTATCCTCTAAAAGGAAGTCAATGAGATTGATTTTTTTTTACCGGCGGCAATCGTAATTAGCGCTTCACACTCAGAATTTATTCTAATTGATTAATTAGGAAGTGCCCCCTCGACATTTGTTAAGATGACTCCTGGAATTTTATGCTCCATGTGTTTTTTCGATTAGTACATCAACTGTGCCAAGGTCGATACTAATTGATCATTGCCAGCTTCCAACAAGGTCGTCCTCGGCTTATGGCTAGTCACCAGTTGTTGTCATGCCTCGCCAACAATTGAGGAAGAATTAAAAGAAAGGAAGAAGAAAAGAAAAAGAGAGAATAAGAATTTCAAAATATGTAAAAAATACAAACTTTTGATTATATTTCTCTCAAGATATCTAACGATAGAAAGCACTATTTCAAATTCTTTTCAAGATTCAGTAAAACATTGAAAAATAAAATCTTTCTGAAAAATAATTTCCTAAAGAATAATTTCCAAAAATGGTTCATTTTTCGAGAGGTTAATGAACTCATAGTTTGTTCGCCTTATAACCTAATAATAATCTTGTGAAGAAAATCTTGAACGAGAAACAGAGAAAATGAAGAGTAGAGAAGAGAAGATGAATCAAATGAAGGAAACTCTATGTATTTCTCAAGGATTGATTACATCTGAAAGCCTGAGAACTATCTTGTAGTTCGTAGTTCTCTTATGTACAAAGAATATGCTAGCTGTGTATAACCATCTCAACTAGCTAACTAACTAACTAACCGAACATAGTTAGTTTGGTAGTTTACTAATCTTTGACCAAGTCTTCACCAGCTATCCCTTCTTTCTGCAAAGCACCACTCTGTATTACTTGAAGTCTTCGAGTATTAACATCCACAGCCTCCAGACTATGTATACTCAACGCAAACTTATTCAAGATTGGCTCAACTTCGTGCAATGACTTATTATGCTTAATATCCCCCCGCAAATTGGTATGGGGTGGAAAGCCCAGACCAAATTTGAGTCTAATGGAAAAGAAAGCCGGACAAGTAAGCACTTTAGTGAAGATATCCGCAACTTGAGCCCAGCTGGGAACGAACTTATACACAAGGAACTAGTGCAAAACTTCTCCCTAACAAAATGATAGTCAACTTCAATGTGCTTGGTGCGCGAATGAAGTATAGGATTGTTAGTCAGCGAGATAGCATACTTGTTGTCACAATAAAGCATAGTTGGAGAAGATAAAGAAAGACCAATATCACGCAAAACAAATGATATCCAAGTAAGATCAGTAGCTGCAGAAGCCAATGCACGATATTTCGCCTCTATAGATGGACGAGAAACTATTGGCCACTTCTTAGCTGACCAAGATATGATATTCAAGCCAAGATAGGCACAAAAACCAATGTAGATCTTCTAGTATGAGCACACCCCGCCCAATCATAAATAATAAAAAAAACCATAGAGAGTAAGAGAACTAAGTGAGTGTAAGAAGATGCCAAGAGAAAGAGTGCCTTTGCATATCGAAGAACACGTTTGAGTTGAACAAAATCATGCATAGTTGGAGCCTGCATCTTTTGACAAAGTAAGTTTGTAGGATATGCAAGATCAAGCCGAGTAAGAGTGAGATATTGCAAACCCCAAACCAAGCTCCTATACTCATGTGGATCTAGTAATAAGTCAGCATCAGTAGTCATAACAACATGCTTAGGAGACAAAGGTGTAGAAATGGGCTTACAATCCTACATATGAGCCTTTTGAAGAAGATCAAGGGCATACTTAGCTTGAGATAAGAACAGACCCTTGTTAGATCGAAGGACTTCAATACCAAGAAAATAATGAAGAGATCCAAGATCCTTCATGTGAAACTGATGACCAAGAGAAAGGATCAAGTCATCTAGTAATTGAGATGAGCCACCAGTCAACACAATGTCATCGACATAAAGCAAAAGAGAATGGTCTTGGCTCCAGAATGAAGGACAAAGAGAGAGGGATCAGGAGTGCTACAAATGAACCCAATCTCAAGAAGATAAGTGCTAAATTTGTCAAACCAAGCACGAGGGGCTTAGCGAAGTCCATATAATGACTTCTAAAGAAGACGAACATGATGAGAATGATGAGGATAAATAAAGCCAGGGGGCTATTGCATATAAACAGTTTCAGTGAGTGTGCCATGGAGAAATGTATTTTTAACATCAAGTTGCCGAATAGACCACTATCTGGTTAGGGCCATAGAGAGAACTATTCTGATGGTGGCATGCTTGATCACTGGACTAAAAGTTTTAGTGAAGTCTATACCTTCCTTTTAATGAAATCCCTTGGCCACTAGTCTAGCCTTTAAATGATCCAGACTACCATTAGACTTTAACTTTGTCTTGAACACCCATTTGCAGCCAACTATATTCATTTGAGAAGTACAAGGAACCAAGGTCCAAGTCTTATTATGTTCTAAAGTAGTCATTTCCTCTTGCATGGCTGTATACCAACCTTTGTTAGCCAGAGTAGCTTTAACTAAGCGAGGTTGAGAAGGCACATTATACTGAAGAAGACAAGCATACTTGGGATTGGGCTTAACAATACCATCTTTCAACATTGTTTGCATAGGATGAAAAGAAGTAGTGCCTTGTGAAGGAGAGGATAAAGTAGGCATTGATGTGGACATAGGCATAGGAGCTGGAGAACTCTGTGGAGAAGCAACCACAGAAGACAAAGTATATGAAGAGAGCATTTCCTCAGGACAAAATGTGGAGCTGGTGTGTCTAGTAACAACATCTGGAGATCGAGATGACCGTGATTGGACCTTAGAAGTAGAAGTATCAGGATAAAAAAAATTGCACTTCTTTAATCCAAAGCTTATACAAAGTGGAGTAATCCTAATAGTGATGTTGTAGCCTCTTGGTAAATGGAAAGAACTTCTCATCAAAGACAACATGTCGGCTAATATACACCCTACCAGTAGTAGGAACCAAACATCTATAACCCTTATGACGTTCACTATAACCAAGAAAAATGCAAGTAAGTAAAGGAGGGTCAAGTTTATGCTTTGTATAGGGTCGAAGATATGGATAACATGCACAACCAAAAACTCTTAGATGAGTATAATATGGTTGTTTGTTATACAGCTTTCTATAAGGAGACATCATTTGTAACTTTGATGTAGGCAGAAGGTTAATGACATAATTGGCTGTCACAAAGGCATCAACCCAATATTGCAAAGGGAGTCTTGCATGATAAAGCATTGCTAAACCAAGTTCAGTTATATGTCTATGCTTTCTTTTGGCAAGTCCATTTTGAGCAAGAGTATATGGACAAGAAAGATATTGAGTAATGCCATAATCCTGAAGACAAAGTTGAAACTTGGTACTAAGAAATTCACCACCACCATCACACTGGAAAGTTTTGATACGACTATCAAACTGATTCTCAACATGTGCTTTGAACTTAACAAAGATATCAAGAAAATTTGATTTCAACTTCATTGGATATAACCAATTATATCTGGAATAGTTGTCCACAAAAACAACATAGTACTTGAACAATTGAAAAGAGCTCACTAGAGAGGGTCCCCATACGTCACAATGGATCCTTTCCAGAGGAATAGAAGCAACAGAGGTTGAGATAGGAAAAGGCAATGCAGAGGTTTTTGCCACTCGACAACTTGAGCATGACAACTGAGATTGAGTACTACAATGAATTAAATGTTGATTTTGCAAAAACTTCAATATCTTCATATTGGAATGTGCCAATCTTTGATGCCAGATATCTTTACTAACAACTTTTTGTCTCTGAGTGAAGTAGGCAAAAGTAGCTGGTTGATCAATTCGATACAGGCCCTAAACTTTCTTCCTGAGCTTCAGTGTGTGGCTGGTGCTGTGATCCTTAACATAAACCCCAATATTATAAAAAATAAAAGAACATGGATAGTCATTAGTCAGCTTAGACACTGACAATAAATTCTTCTTGATGTCTGGAACTATCAACACATCTCGTAGAGGCAATGTATCAAGAGCAATGTGCAAAGCAGCATCACCAATATGTGTAATAGGTAAGCATGAACCATTTCCTACCATAACTTTGTCACTACCATTATAGCTTGAGGATTTGTAGAGCATACCTTTGTTTGCTATGATATGAGCAGTGACCCCTGTATCGAGGTATCACTCACTGCCTTGGGAATCTTCAAGATGCATGGCAGCTAGAGCAATTGGAATATCCTCAGCTTGGTAGGAATTGTCAAATCGATACTAACAATGTAAGGCATGATGACCTGGACACCTGCATATTTGACACTCCAGACAAACCTTATCAAGCATCCTTTCATTAGCATCATGTTTAGGAGTAGAAGCATTTGGAGAAGGAAAAATCTTTGTATGTTGATATCACTGTGTAAAACCTCCATGTGGTCTAAACCCCGAGCTAGAGACAAAACTAGAGTTATTTTGATATTGATTAACTCGATTTGAACCTTGGCTGAATATCTCATTGTGAGGTATGTAACTCATAACTCTTCCAAAACTTCCAAAACTTCTACCTCGATTACTAAATGATCGACCTCTGCCATAACCTCTAGTTCCATGATTATTTATCTTGAAACTCTCAAAAGCAAACTTTTGTCAAGCAAAGTTATCTCCAGATTCATCATTTCTATGTTGTACATCAACATAATTCGTTGACCATACAATGCTAGATTAGAATTAACATGACTGGAAGTATAACTCTGCAGACGTGTTTCAAATCTTTCAAGCTAAGATATGACTTCATCATACTTAGGTTGAGGTTTCAAACAATATATAGTTGTTCAAAAGTTTTCATATTTCGGTCCCAAACCCTCAAGAACACCAAAAAAATTTGTTATTTCATCGATTAGCTTTCCAGTATCACTCAACTGATCACATATCAGTTTATATTCTCGAAGATAAATTTGCAAATGTCTATCTCTTTTCTGACATAATTGGAGTTTCCCTCACAATTCAAACTCCCTAGTAATCGACTTCTGTGTAAATCTATTCAGCAAGGTTTGCCAAACCTCATATGATGTATCTAAACCAATGATTAAACTCAGTATGTGCTCAGACATTGCACCACTAATCCAGGAAGAAATTAGCTGGTCAGTTTTCATCCAATCCAAATAATCTAGATTGATTACTTGCGACTCACCTCCTTCAACTTCAATTTGCAAAAACTGAGGTGGAGATGATATTTCTCCACTAATAAAGCCATACAACTCATGGCTTCGTAGAAACCTATGAAATTGTGCTTGCCAGAGAAGGAAATTGTCTTCTGTCAGCTTAATAGTGATAAAGTTTGCGATATTTACATGGATTGGGAAATGAAACTTCTGATTCCTTGCAGCCATTTATCTTCACCTCTTCACCAGGACATTTTAGCACCGAGCTTTGAGACTTCTAGAGTAAGCTCTCTTCACCAGGAATCTTTATCACTGAGCTTTGAGGCTTTCAGAGTAGGCTCCGATACCATGAAGAAAATCTTGAACAAGAAACAGAGAAAATGAAGAGCAGAGAAGAGAAGATGAATCAAATGAAGGAAACTCTATGTATTTCTCAAGGATTGATTACATCTGAAAGCCTGAGAACTATCTTGTAGTTCGTAGTTCTCTTATATACAAAGAATATGATAGCTGTGTATAACCATCTCAACTAGCTAACTAATCAAGCTAACTAACTAACTAACCGAACACAATTAGTCTGGTAGTTTACTAATCTTTGACCAAGTCTTCCCCAGCTATCCCTTCTTTTTGCAAAGCACCACTCTGTATTACTTGAAGTCTTCGAGTATTAACATTCACAGCCTCCAGACTTTGTATACTCAGCGCAAACTTATTCAAGATTGGCTCAGCTTCGTGCAATAATTTATTATGCTTAACATCTTGCAAGTCCCTCCTTAATGGGGGCGCTGAGGTATGTACACCCGATTGTATCGCATAGCTAGCGACAAAACCTTCATCTAAACTGTGATTACAGGAGTAAAGATCTAGTGAAGGTCAAATATAGGTCAGGCGTAGACTGATGGTCAATTGTTGTGCTTTGACCGAATAACATAACTATAATATCAACAGGGTCTACTAAAATCTCCGGACCTGGTCTAGTATGATGAACTCGTTTTCTTCTTTGCATCCTGTAATATTGCTACGACAAGCAATGATTGAACCCGCGTTTCAAAATTCATGATCATCTTAACACAGGGAGTAGTTGATGACTCAGAGCAGACGTAACAATTGTTAAATTTTGTGAAATCACTGCTAACTGCTCTAAAAATTTAAGCTATTAGATGAAAACGTGGTTTAATATTTAATTACTTTAATAACAATGACACATTTTTTTTAAATTAGGATAAAAATCACCAAATATCTTACAATATATCATCCCACTATAACATACCCTAAACTTATTTTATGATATAAAATATCTCAACTTATATTTATGTAACACATTTACTCCAAACTTATATAGTGCAACAAATTTATCTCAAACTTATTATTGTGACGTGAAAGCTCCAAACTTGTATTTGTATAACATATTTACCGCCAAAATTTGGTATTAGTAGAAAAAAGATTTGGGATCTTTGATGTTACAAAAAAAATTAGGGGTGAATATCTTATAAGTTTAGGGTTTTTAGTATCACGAATTTTTTTTTTTAGATACATGTGTCATGTGGGTACAATTTTGAAGTTTTTATATTGAGAAAAATAATTTAAGATAAATGTGTTATTGTAAGCAAGTTTGGGATTTTTTGTGACTTTTTCCCTTAAAACTAGTTTAACAAATCGAACATGTCATTGATGTTTGATACTAGGAATGGCTCTTCACATAAGGGAGTTATATTCAAGAATCGGTACCAGCTCGACACGTTGCTCTTGTCGACCATTTTTATGAACTCGACTTTATATGCGGAGGATGGAAAATAGAACATTATATACTTATAAGACTATAGATAGCACATGTTTGATGAACAACAGCTCGTGGGTTGCACGTGTAATCAGTGCTCCCCGGTTGGAATTGCTCCTAATTAATCAGTTATGAAGTGCCCCTCAACATTTGTTGACATGATCTTCTAATTAGATTATATTAATTCTCGTGACAATTCTTTTATCTTTTGATACACCGTGTTTCAAGTCTTCCCCGGTAGCCTAGAGACTAGTCGTCGAGGAAGCTCGTGTTGACTCTTTCATCTTCATTTGATTGACCCGTTCCGAGATTGGCCGCAAATCGTTGAACAAGCAAATGTCTCAAGTCATTGGGACGCGCCATGTCTCAATATATGCGCATGGAACGATGTCAAAGCACCAAAACACTGCTATTTCCTGAAGTCAAGAGCAATCGTGAAACCTCAACGGAGATGGAACTTCCCAGCTCGGGTACCAGAAGTTTCAAGATCAGAGAGCTTCAATCACTCCTACTCCTGGTTCTCTCACTGGCCATCGTCTTCACGGCTTCGGCGTCGTCTGAGGGCATCGATTTCACGTCAGAGAATTTCTCCGCTGATAGGATTCTACACCAAGGCGATGCGTCGGTTTCGAACGACTTCATCCAACTTACAAACGCCAATCAAGGCCAGAACCTGAATCACAGCTTGGGGTGGGCTACCTACCGCGAGCCGATGCGCCTTTGGGATGAGGTGACCGGGAATGTGGCAGATTTCACCACCCAATTCACCTTCATCATCAACTCATTAGGAAAGCCGTCTTTCGCCGATGGAATGACCTTCTTTCTTGTCCCTGAAGGATCGCAAATGCCGAACAACTCAGCAGGAGGCGGCGGCAGCCTGGCTCTAGTCAGTCCATTTGTAGCCGTCGAGTTCGACACTTTCTACAACGAGAATAGCATTGTCGTGGATCCGAATTGTTCGCAGGCTGTACATGTCGGTATAGACTTGGACAATCACAACTCCTCTGTCTCTAGATGTGTCGACTGGTTCAAAAATAAAGTCATGAGTGGTGGGCGGATCAATGCTACGATAACGTACAATTCAAGTACGAAAAACTTGAGCGTTCTCATGATAGATGCGGACGCCACAGGTACCAACATAAGTTCCTCCGCTATCTATGATATAATCGACCTGAGAAATTACCTACCGGAGTCGGTGACTATCGGTTTCTCGGCCGCCACAGGTTCGCTTTTCGAGCTGCACACTCTTGAGGCATGGGAGTTCCACTCTAATGTGCAAATTGCTGGGAAAAAGAGCAGGTTATGGCTATGGGCTACCTTAGGCTCAGGTTCTTCCGTTCTGCTCATTCTTGTTCTAGCCTTCATTTGGTTTCGCCACCGTTCGAAGAGAAAGCGCACTTACATGAGCGAAGAAGAAGATCTGGCAATTGATGAAGAATTCGAGCAAGTGCCAGGGCCCAAGAAATTCTCCTACCAGGACTTGGTCATGGCAACCGACAATTTCGCAATTGAACAGTTGCTTGGGGAAGGAGGCTTTGGGAGAGTTTACAAAGGGTATTTGACCACTGTGAATGCTCATGTCGCAATCAAAAGGATTAGTCCGGGATCAAGACAAGGGATAAAGGAATATGCTACTGAGGTGAAGATCATAAGTCGGCTCCGGCATAGAAACTTAGTTCAACTCATCGGCTGGTGTCATGAGAAAAAGGAACTCCTCCTTATCTATGAGCTTGTGTCTAATGGTAGCCTCGATTCTCATCTCTTCAAAAAGCGAACCTTCTTGCCATTGGAGACGCGGTACAAAATCACACAAGGCATAGCCTCAGCTTTGCTTTACCTCCATGAAGAATGGGAACAATGCGTTCTACACCGGGATATAAAGTCCAGCAATATCATGCTCGATTCCAATTTCAATGCTATATTAGGGGATTTTGGTTTGGCAAGGCTAGTTGACCATGCCAAAGGGTTACAAACAACAGTATTGGCCGGAACCATGGGCTATATGGCGCCTGAATGCATTTACACGGGCAAGGTGAGTAAGGAATCGGATGTCTATAGTTTCGGAATCGTACTATTAGAAATAGCTTGTGGAAGAAAAGCCGTGGAGCCAAGCGCAGAGGAAGACCAAGTCCGGCTGGTGGACTGGGTCTGGGAGCTGTACGGGACTGAAAGGCTACTTGATGCAGCAGAGTCGAAACTTGGTGACGAGTATGATGAAAAGCAACTGGAGTGCTTGATGGTCGTAGGGCTGTGGTGCGCTCATCCAGACCCAACTGCCCGTCCTTCCATAAGACAAGCGTTAAATGTTCTCGACTTCAACGTTCCGCCGCCAGTTCTTCCATCGAAATTGCCAGTCGCGACATATTATGCGCCTCCCTCATTTTCTACAGCATCGATTGTTTCGTCCCATGACATCTCGACGGATGGCACCCAACTGTCCACATTTACTTCCTCTACAATGCAATCCTCTCATTCAGCTTCCTCTGCATTGCTCCGAAATGCAGCTTGAATTCCTACTTTCGGTATAGATAACCCATTTGACTTGTGAATTCTGGTTGGGAATTTGATTTTGGGTATAATCTTTTTCTTGTAAATTTCTTCATGTGTACATCATTAGTAACTCTTCGTGTTTGAACTTCCATGTGATCTCCAGGATTAAGGTGATCCTGTAACTTCTTTGATGGCTTGTTATGTGTCATCAATCGCCATTCAAAATTTCCTAGCAAAGTCTGCCATCCTTTGATTGTCCTTTCGTGCTCCATCAAAGATAAAAACAATTCGTAAGTGAAGGCCTCCAAACAGATTCACGGTTTGAGAACACAATGAGCGTGCTCATTGCCTGAACTTTTAAAGTGAAACTACATTTAGGGTCTTAAAACTTTTTAGTTGGTGTTAATCAAACTTTTCCAAAATGTTTGTTCTCTAATTTCGCAAATTGGAAGATTTAGTATCCCCCCATTGCATTCGATCGGCAAGTTTTAGGATTTCAAGATTACTCAAAATGTAAAGAGGAGGTCAAAAAGCTAAATTATTACAAAATTAATGAGACACAACCCGGGTATGTATGTCCATAGGAGGAGTGTTGTCTCTAGTCCGATGGTTCCTAGTCTCGGCCGTGAAGCTTGCTAGAGCAACGTGCATTGCTCAACGGCACCAGAACTTCAGGCGACGAGGGCTCGTGCTTGGACGATAGTTGGCAGTGGTTTCATCTGCAGATGCGTCTTCCATCTCTGGTACCTAGTGTCGGCGAGAAACTTCGTACCGCGATTTCTCTT
This sequence comes from Melaleuca alternifolia, assembly GCA_019926035.1. Taxonomy (NCBI): domain Eukaryota; kingdom Viridiplantae; phylum Streptophyta; class Magnoliopsida; order Myrtales; family Myrtaceae; genus Melaleuca; species Melaleuca alternifolia. The sequence goes on from JAGKPW010002341.1 coordinate 1,795,888, forward strand.
GAGGTTTGGTCGATTCTTCCTCCTTCCCGTCTCTCTCTCTCTCTCTCTTTCTTGTTATGCTTCAGCTTTGATTTCGTGGAATCGGTTTCGATTGTGCTTGCTGCGTGTTAAAGAGGGCTAGGGTTTCCATTATCTCGGTGTTCCGTATAATTGCTGGTGGTGATTCGCCTCTTTTCTTGATTGATTTGTGCCTTTTAGCTCGTCGATCCGGTAGATCTGTAAGTATGGCGATGAACTCTCTATGAATTCCCTTATTTTCTGAGCACTTGCCATATATTTTGCTTATAGCTTTTAATCGATGGCTTCTGTTTCTATCTGCATGATTTTTGCGCTTGTGCTCGGTTCTGTTCCTGTGTTGATGGTCTTTTAGTCTGCTAGCGGTATTTGCTTGTGATGCACAGGTGTTGCTGCTTCACATCTATACATTGAGAGATTGGTGCTGTTTATGAGCCGATCTATGGATTTTCTGTCTGGAATTTGTCGGGATAGTATTTGTTGATAGAGCTGTACTAGAAGGAAAGATTTCTTTTTCCCAACCTAGCGTGAGGAAAATAGTCTCTGTTAACAAGTTTGTTCATAGTGTAGGCCCATACAAAAGTCTTCTTCTCGGCCCAATTGCGCATCGACTTCTCCACTTTGGTTCCAGCTCACAGCTCGCAGTCGCCACGTCTCGATCGCTCGCTCGCTCGCTCGCTCTACCGCTGCGTCAATTCGAGCTCTCGTCGCTGCTCATCAAATCCTCCGCGGAATGCCAAGTTGAAATGAGGTGATCGGCTGCGTTTGCTGTAAACACCAGATATGAATCAAACCGCATCTCGCGTCTTGAGTTCGCCGTCGGCTCTCCATGGCCGTCTCCTTCAGTAAGCCTTTTCATCCCTTCGTGCTTTGACGCCTATTCTTTCGCGCAATTCATCGCGCTTCGTTGTTGTTTTTAGGTTGTCGGATTCGATTCTGCCGTCTCTGTTGAAGACTCGCGACGCGCCTTTGGAAAACTCGGGTGTCTCTGTAAAAGCCATGCTCGAGTCTCTTCTCCAGCGCAAGAGCGCAGTTCAAAGCCCTTGCATCGATGAGCACGAGATCCGCGCTTCAGTCCGGGACTTCACTCTGGCTTGTGCGCTTTTGGCCGCCGCGCAGTGCTCGAAGCATGATTTGCTTTCGTGGATAAGGCAAGACCTCTCGGTGCTCGCAGGTTCGGTTTTTAGCGACCTCGCAAAAGCTTATGCTGATTATTTCGGAGAGGACAATGCGAATAGGGTTGATGAACTAGGGATAGATTATGGTTTTGGAGTATCTGTGGAGAAGAGGTTGGTGATGGAGTTGATGCCTGAGGTGTTGCCTTTGTTGAAGGAAAGGATTAAGGAGAGCTCAATAGATAGGTCAGACGAGTCTGACGAAGCCTTTGCTGCATCAGCGAAGGTCCCTGTTGGTTATGCGATTGTGGCTGCTCACCAGCTTAGATGGTTTGTTACTCAGGTCTGAGGTGACTGGTCTTTATGTTTGTTGGTGGCTTTGATACTGTTGAGCATTTTCACAAGTTTATGATCGTTTCTCGTTCTTGGCTTTGCATGCTTGCTTGTAGGTCGATCATCCTTATATGGGAAAGATGTGTAATTTGGTGGTTCCTTGTGCTCTAACTGCGCTCGATCACTGGTCACCTATAGTTAAAGTACGTGCTTCTTCCATGCATTTCATTGTTACTTTTAGTGATTGGTGGCATTAATCCTGTTTCCTTATTGAGAGACTTCGTTGATGTTTGAAGTTGTCTCTCGAGATTCATTTATGCTTTCTACTGATTAATGTGCAAAATTGTAACTGATCAAAGCTGCTCAAGTCATGGATGCAGACCTTTTCAAAGTCTTTTCTGTTGCTTACCTACAGGGTCAGGGCATGATTAGCTTCACACATCTTGCGAAAAATGTGAATGCTGCTGAGCTTGGTTGGTATAAAGATCCAATTCTTGATGCGTGCTGCCAAAACATTGCTTCTGATGATGATATTTGGCGCCATGCGGTTGAGATGTCGGTTCTTCTCATGACCAGTACCCAACGAAACAACCCTCGTAGCCCTTGGTAAACTTTTTCTTGTTTACATTGCATGGTTAGAGGTGACGCAAAAAAGTTGAATGAAAAGATTACTCTTCATTGGGAGTTAATGTAGTTTGATAATCATATGATGTATCGAGAGTTTGGTTTAGTGTAGATTGTGTTGAGTTGGGAAAAAAGAAGTCCTTCTCATGAAAAGTCAAAATTTGAAAGGGGCTTTTATGATCATGGGAGTGCAATCCATGTTGGAAACCGTCTCCTAAGACTCCTATCATATTTAGCTTGATGACAAGTACGTTTTTTGAGACTTCAAAAATTGGATCACTTAGGCATGATATATACTACTATGAATCAATAAAATGTACAAACTATTATCAATTTTTCAGATCGTTGGGTGTATATTCTTTTCAGTTATTCAAGAGTTGTACTTTCATTAGTAGCTCATCGCATTCATTTTTCTGTTAGGTTTGAGAGATTACTGAATGAGATGTTGAGTCATTTGGAGCGCCAACCAAGGAATAAGGAGCTTCGGATAGCCTGGCTTGAGTTAATTGAGCCACTCCTCAATGTTGTTGGTCTCGTGTTATTAGCTCATTTTAGACGCCTTTTTCCTCTACTCTTTCAGTGGATGCATGCTGATGACGATGAGACTGTTTTATTGGTAAGAAATATAGAAGCTTGTATGAGTATCTTAGATTTCTTTTGGGGGTCTATTTTGGCCAAAAGAATGGAAACCAGTGATATTTGTCCCTGGACTTTCTATTCACTAGCGTGGTATTTGAGTGTTTGCTCTCCTTCAACTTGTTTGACTATGATTGATCATCTCTTGCAAATTCTAGAAATAACATTTTCTTACAATTTATAATCATCGTGAGGACTATTTTGAGCTTCATGTTGTCTTTCATCTTCTGTCAAGAGGACAATGTTGGATTTTCAAACCTTGAAATCCATTTTGTGGAATTTGTTGCGCATGAATTGTGTTAAACCTCAAGTACTCCACCTTTGTATGAGTGCCTGGCGAAAATTTAATCCTTCTACTAGGTTTTATTGATCCTTTCTTTGACAAAGTCGACGAGTTACTGGCAAAAATGATTCTATGAATGATAATTGGTTAATTGGTCATAGTGATATCATATGGCCATCCTTCTCAGCATGTTATTCTGCAAATGTCTCAGACAGGACTGTATATGGCAATCCAGTCACCTGGCTTGATAAACTGTTACTTATGCTCCGACTTGGTATCTAGGCTCGTAGAGATTTAAAATAATTGCGTCTATAAAAAGTGCTGATGTTGCACAATGCAATATTTTTTCTTGTTTTTCTTAACAGTTGATGCATCATTCTGCTGTCAACATATTTGTCAGTTTTCACTCTCTTCCTGCACAGGTTCTTCAGAGGGCTAATAGGATTATAAGGCTAACATGGATAAGGAACACACCATTTGTTGAAAGGTAAATTACAACTTGTTTGATTGACATCATATCCGCATTGGAGATGCTTTGGTTTGTATGAGCTTGCATATAATATATTGCAAATTAATGAGCAATGGATGATGAACCTAATTGATCTATATGTGAATGTATTTTGATGTCATTTCTGGATTCACGCTAACCAACTTAAAGATGCTTTTTAGTATGGGAAAACTTTCTTTTACTCTTTGTCTGAGCTTTACATTGTGGACATTTTTGGATCTGTATTTACCCTTGGATTTTGTTGGTGTTTTCTCATAAATTATTTCTTTATTGCTTCTAGATTGGTGGATGAACTTCTTGTATTATACAAGGAGGCAGCGTTGAGAAGAAAGCGAGAAGAAATAAGGACATACATTTTGCAGATACTGCTCTTGCTGCAACAGTAAGGATTGCTTATTTTTCCACTCCTCCGTATGACCTTGACAGAGACTCATGATTAGCTTTCTGTGTCTTTCTGGATGCAAAAGATGCAAGGGCATGCAGTTCGAAGCAGCCTGGGACAAGCACAGGAATGATCCGAACTTGGTAAAGCTTGGTTCATCTCTGAGTGGAACAAGGCAACATGTGGTTGACTCTGGCTCTACTACTGCTGTGTCTAAGTAGCAAATTGATAGAGATTTCGACATGTTATTCTTTACAAGGTCAAACTGGACATTAGCTCGAACTGTCTTATTTTCCCTATCAAGATGAAGTAGGATAACATCAGCTGTTATGTACGAATCACAAAATTTCTGTTGATCATCTGTTGCAGGTTATTCAATGATCAAGTCAATGAAAAGTTTCGAGTTCAGATGCCAGATGCCTGATCAAGTCACGAAATTTGGAGGATATACTCTTGTGAGGAACTCTAGTGATCTGTTTAGAAGTTTTGGTTTTGATACGCAGCCAGTGCTCGTTGGACTCAACACTTTCCAGGTATCACTCTGATAAGAATGACCACAGTGCTTTAGAATGGGGTGTAGTTGGGCCTATGAATGATTATTTTTCCGATTAAACTGTCACTTGTTCCCAACCTTTGGTTAAAATCCAATAACTAACTACAATCTATTGAGTAGCAACCTTTGAAATCACTATGTGGTGGCAACATTATATAGTCTGATGGCTATAGCCAAAAAATGAACTATCTTGTCTTTTATTTATTTATTTTTTTGGGGTAATACTATCTTGTCTGTTTTTGTCATAGAAAGATAATATTATGTTCTTTGTTTCTGCTTCTCTCTCAATGTGAGCAAGAGTAAGAAAGAGAGTCCTGGAAAATGAGTGTTCATATAATTTCCTGTGCTTTGGTTGCAGCACACTGTTATACCTCTTCAGCACCTTGTAAGCTTCTCTCTGAATCTGGTGAGCCGATCTTTTGAATTTCAGTTAATTCATTTTTTTCATTAGAGTTTTCTCGACATGTATATCTGGTTCTAAAAACTAATTTGTGTGTCTGTGTCTGACCGTCCTGCGTCTATCTAGGCTGATGCTTTTGCTAAGAACTTGGGCTATGCTTCTGAACTTCGTGGTGGACTTGTGAAGCTACAAGTGATTCATACTGCCCCTTTTGTCTTAAAAACTATGGTGGCTCTCTTCTAAGTTGATAGCCCAGAAGTACTGTAGTAGTTATAATATGCTCGAAATCATAAGACTGGGGCATAATTCAGTAATGCTACTTCCATTCAGTTTTCCAGTATACAGAGCGTAGAGTATACGGGTCTCTACAGTGTTCTGCCTGCAGTGATGAATGTCTAGTTCATATGGCTCCGTTTTGTGTTTTCAGGAGGAGAATTTGTCGGTGATGATCCTTGGTATTCAGCCTATCACTATTCTCATCCTCCACCCACCATTGATAAATCGCACAAGAAAGAAGACTGATTCAGCGATATCAGATGGATAGCAGATAGAGGAAGACTTGCTCGTGATCGGCATGTCGGGTCATGAAGATAGAGTTATGCTACTCTTATTGGAGCCAAGATTTCAGAATTCGATGCCTGAAATTTGAAATTAAGGGGAGGATGTAGTTTAAATTCGGGAAAGTGAAAAGAGAGACGGGGAATGATATTCCTGGGGCTTAAAATGATGGCAATTTTGGGATTTCGATACTAGTTAGCGTTTATCCGTTCACCGGGTGCTTGCTGCTTACCAAATCTCATGCATATCCACTCACGTGACCCCTCGGGTTATGTTTGAAGAAGCTGCTGAGCATCACGGAAACAATCGAGTTTTTGACAGGTTGCAGGATAAAAGAAGGGAAGCGGAAGCAATCATCAAAGCGCTTGTTATTTTGAAAATTGTCAACGCTTGAATGTTCGTTAAGCTGTCCGCTCATTCTGAGTGCCCTTTTGCGTTTAATTAGGGGAGCGCATCAAGAGCACCTTGGAAGTAAATCCATTTTAGTAAGCTTCCTTTGGCAAAGGGTTTTATTTGTGTGCGATAAAATTGACTCAGTGAATATATGTAATCGTATAAAAAAGAGCGACTTTTGCCATATGCAATCTGCATTGAACTATTGGTATGTGCCGTATTGAACTCTTTAAATCATTTTTAAGATTGAGTTCGGTACTCTTCGGTAACGAGGGCAGTGGGCTGTGTGTGTTTCTTGTTCTGTTCGTCGGAATTTGTTTAACTAAACCGGTGTCTCCCAAAGTTTGTGAGCATCGGTCTTGTATGGGATGCTAATCGAAAAGGTGTTCGGGGTGCAAATCTGCCGGAACCCAAGTCCAACGATTGGGTGGATTGTTATTGGATGCCGATTCACTCGGCTTTGAGGGTGCTTGTATGTACTGATACTTGCCTTCCGGCCAGAGGTTGAACTTGTGGATGCTGTCGAATATGTTAATAGGTGTGATTTCTTCTGCTTTTGCTAGGATGCTTGTATACGAGTATATGTTGACAATGGAAATCTAGACCAGTAGCTTCATGGGGATGTAGGCGACGTCAGCCCTCTTACGTGGAACATCCGTATGAATATTATTCTTGGAACCGCAAAAGGGTGAGTGACTGAATACGTATATTGGAGTCCCATCCAAGTGGCTCTTTCATTTCTGAGATTTGCTTTGTGTGACATGTTACTGTAACCCGGCAGATTGGCCTACCTTCACGTGGGTCTTGAACCTAAAGTTATCCACCGAGATGTGAAGTCCAGCAACATACTGCTGGATCGACAATGGAACTCTAAGGTGTCAGATTTCGGACTTGCAAAGCTCCTTTGTTCTGAAATGAGTTATGTCACAACTCGTGCGATGGGAACATTTGGGTTACTCCAGGTTCTTTTGTTTCTTCTTAGTTATGTCTGCTAGCTGCTTTTTGTGTAGAAAGTCAGTGAAGGTTTGTGTTTCTGCAGTTATGTAGCACCAGAATATGCTTGCACCCGGAATGCTGAATGAGAAGAGTGCTGCCTATAGTTTTGGAATACTGATCATGGAAATAATTGTTGGAGGATTTCTACAAAAAAAAGCAATTCAAAAATGGCGTTAGAACAAAGTTTGTCAGTATAGTCTGGCAGTCCTCAGATTTTCTGTTGTCTGGCGGTCTTAAGACATTATGGAGTCTGGCGATCTTCAGACGTTTTGAAGTTTAGAGATCTTCAGACGTTCTGCAGTTTGGCCACCTCTGCGTCTGTCTAAATCTATGTCTTCAAACACAGAACGTAAAGTCTCCAAATAAAGTGTAGTTGCAATAGAATAATGCAATAACAGAATTGAAAGAAAATAGTATAAGTAAACCGAGGCCTGTGTTCGTGACTTTTTCTTAAATCCCAAAATACTCGAAACTTTTATAAAATCCAAATGTTAAAAAGTAAATTCACATATAATTTTTCACTATTCATTAAAATTGAATACCAACTCAAATTTTGTCAAAAATAAAAAAAAAAACAAACTAAAAGAAGTACTTTGTACGTACCTTTAACCTTGTCTAAGGCAAAAATAACATTTGGGACTAACGCGTCTAAAGGGAAAATTTATCAACAAAAAAAGATTAACTTATCATATCTTTATCAACTCAGTTTTAAATTTTTCAATTTTATCAACCGTCTCATAAACTTTTTCATATTTTGTCAATTAAGTACATCTTATGAATATTGATGAGAAATCTTAGATAACACTGTAGATACTGACATGGATAATATTTAGTAATACTTTATATATTTATTTATAATTTTTTATTTATAGTTATTTTTCCTTTACTCTTCCTTTTTCTTTACTTTTTTTTATCAAGCCCTAGGCGGCAAAGGCTGCCTACCCTCACCTAGTTTCGAGGAGGACTCCATGACCTTGCCAACCATGAGCGAGGGCCACAACGCCCTTGCCTGGCCTAGGCAAGGGCCTTTACAACCTAGTTGACCACAGGCATGGGTGTCGCACCCTTGCCTAAAGCTAGGCGAGGGCATCAGGCCCTTACCCATGGCTGGCAAGTGCCTAGAGATCCTCACCGAAACCAAGTCATGGTTGTCAGCCCTAGCCTGTGGCTAATGACCTCGTTGGCCTAGGGCTAGAAAGAAAAAAATAAAAATTCAAAAAATTATTAAAACTATTAACTTCAACATCAATAGTGTCACATATGATGGTTAGCATTAAGATAGATTCAATTGACAAAGTATGAAAAGATTTACAACTCATCTTACAAAATAGAAAAAAAAAAGATGTATAACTTTTTAGCTAATTTTTCCGCGTGAAGTATCATTCTCCAATTCCTCTTTGATCTTATCCCAATGACTGACAAGCTTGGTCACTTCTTATCCAATCCACTCACATAGAAACTCTCTTTGTCCTTAGCATGTCCAGACTGTCATGCTCTTCGTTATGATCGATCTTTGCCTCTCTCTGAAACATCGATCCGGTCACTATGATTCGTTCCTCAGTCTCTTTCAACTGGCCATGGCATCGTTCGGAGTCCAAACTTTGGACCGAACGCGAGAAAAGGCTCATTAGCCCAAGTCCAAAACTCCCAACTTTGTCCTGCATGAGGCTTTAGTATCTTACAAACCGAATCTGGATTTTCTAATGATGAATTCTTCCTCTAATTACATACTACACTTGTCTTCGTAAATCCTGAGGACATATCTAGAGGCTCCACTATTTAGGGCCCCGTAAAACATCTTGCAATCTCCACGCACCATTTAAGTTTAAGACTTTAACATGCACAGATGAACTTGATATAGAGCAATTTGTGTGCATTGATGTGATTTGAATAATGTAACCGATTATGTCATGATGACAGCCAACACAATTTTACTCTTTTCACTAAAGTTTTCCGCTAGATTTATGTTGCTTACAATTTAACATTTTCCCATTACAATGTACCGTTCTTCTTTTGGAGCATATGTCTCAAATTGAATATACGGCAAAGATCATTGGCCGTCCTTGCCGTTTTCATCCTCAAACTAGTCATCGTGAAGCTTGCATGTCTTTTCCTATGGATTTTAATGAACAATTCCAATATAGTCTCAAATAAAACCCACAGCCTTAGTCGTGATACCAGGAAACACACATTAGACAAGGGGAAGAGTTTTCTTCTCAAGAGAACATGCATAGGCTTCATGCATTCGTCTTAGTCTTTTTCTTCTATCTAAGCATCACATACATCGCTTCAGTGTCATGTGATGGAATGTTGTTTAATTTTCAGGCTTTCGACGGTCGAATTGTCCCCAAAGGGGATGCCTCTCTATCGCGTTCGCGTGTCCAACTCACCGTAAGTGATAGGAATCGGGGCCTTAATTCCAGTGTGGGTCAAGCCACGTACCACGAACCGATGCGCCTTTGGGATAAGTCGACCGGTAATGTGGCAGACTTCACCACTCAGTTCAGCTTCGTCGTCGATTCAGAACATAGCCAGACGTATGCAGATGGATTGACATTTTTTCTGGCCCCTAATGGGTCAGACATCCCAAGCAACTCGTCTGGCGGCCATCTTGCTCTTGTAAGTGCAAACCGAGACCCTTCCGACCCATCTACTGCATTTGTCGCTGTGGAATTCGACACTTTCTACGACAGTTCCACCAATTTTTGGGATCCGCAGTGTGAACACATCGGCATAGACTTGAATAACATCTCGTCTGTCAAATATACATGTGTGGATTGGTTCAGGGACAAAATCATGAGCGGTGGACTCATCAACGTTTCAATTTCATACAATTCTAGCACGCAAAATTTGAGTGTCCTCATGATCAATGCCGCAGATCAAAAAGAGAACATTGCCAAGCTTTCCCATTCAGTTGACCTGCCAAAGTATTTGCCAGAATGGGTGACCTTCGGTTTCTCGGCGACCACAGGTTTGAGCTTTGAGTTGCACACTCTCTACTCATGGGAATTTAGCTCTAATCTACGAGTCACTGAAATTGTAAACGGAACAACCAATACTATTCCTGCAAACAAAAACACAGATCACAAGGTCAGAGCAAAGGGGAGCAAGTCATGGTTGTTGTCTATCATAGGTATAGGCTCTTTCATTTTGCTCCCTCTTGCTTGGTTTGTTCACTGGTCAAAGAGAAAGATGAATAACATAACTGGTAAAGCGGATGATCTCCCGTCAATTAAAGAAGAATTTGAGCAAATGGCAGGACCCAAGAAGTTCGACTACAGGGACTTGGTTGCAGCGACTGATAATTTTGCAGCAGCGCGATTGCTTGGGAAAGGGGGTTTCGGAAGAGTTTATGAAGGCAACTTGAATGGCTCGAACGCTAATGTCGCAATCAAGAAGATAACTCCAGAGTCGAGACAAGGGATAAAAGAGTTTGCCACAGAAGTGAAGACCATCAGCCGACTCAGGCACAGAAACTTAGTCCAGCTCATTGGATGGTGTCATGAGAAAAAGGAACTTCTCCTTATTTATGAGTTCATGTCCAACGGTAGCTTGGACTCTCATTTATTCAAGTACCGAACCTTGTTGACTTGGGAAAAGCGGTACAAAATCGCACAAGGCATAGTCTCTGCATTGCTATACCTCCACGAAGAATGGGAACAATGTGTCATCCACAGGGACATAAAGTCGAGCAACATCATGCTCGATTCGGACTTTAATGCTAAATTGGGGGACTTTGGCTTGGCTAAGCTGGTTGACCACGCCAAAGAGTCACAAACGACCGCATTGGCTGGAACCATAGGCTATATGGCTCCTGAATGCATTTACATGGGCAAAGCGAGCAAGGAGTCAGATGTATATAGTCTTGGCATCGTCCTTTTAGAAATCGCGTGTGGAAGACAAGTCGTGGATTCATGCGCAACAGAAGGCCAAGTTCGGCTCGTGTATTGGGTTTGGGAGCTCTACGGAATGGCAAAGCTGCTAGATGCAGTGGACCCGAAGCTATGCGGTGACTTCGATGAGAAACAATTGGAGCGCTTGATGATCGTAGGGCTTTGGTGTGCTCATCCGGACTCCAAAGTTCGGCCTTCTATAAGAGAAGTTCTAAATCTTCTGAACTTTGATGCTTCGCCATCCGCCCTTCCATCAACATTGCCGGTCCCGACGTATCTTGCACCTCCTCCGTCTATATTGTCGACATGGTCACACCTTTCATCTTTTGGCTCTTCCATGGGTGGTGAAACAGTTGGTCATGGAGTCGAAAAATCCACATGTACTACCATCTCTAAGGAGTCCTCTCATGCATCTTCTCCAGCATTGATTTGAAAATGTTGAATGAGCTCTTATTCTCAGTATTACTTTGACAATTACTGTGAACCGTAACTCCCCAGGTTTTTTTTTTTTCCTAAAGAGAACTCAAAGAATGTTCAATTACCTTCTCTTTGTTTTGCAGAAAATTCATCATCCAAAAATATTTTCCCTCACTTTTTTAGCGTTTTGGATTGCTTAGAAATGACTAACGGGAGATCTTTTCATAGTCGACAGATACATTATTTGTAAAAGATTGCGACAACTAATGAACAAATAGGCAATATGTACCACCTTTTCAATATTGGGGTACTAAGCAGAAGCCCAAGCTATCTTTTGACAGAGTTAGGTGACTAAAGCTTGACCTATCATTGAAAAACTTATAATGAAAGTACCCGGAATCAAACAGTCGATGTGGTTTGTATGGTCCTAGTTTATTTTGAGTTAGTTATGTAAATGTGTAAAGATTCAATTGAGTTTCGAAGTCTGTCTTAGAATAACCCGCTTTTCTTCACTTTAATTCATCTCATTCATAACCTGGATTTTTGTGATTCTTTCTTATGAAACGGTTAACTCAAACTTTGACTTGCAATTTCTCTTTCTTTTAAACTCGATGGGTCTAATTCATGATGCCTTGGAAAAAAAAAATTTTAATAACCGAGGTGTCCGGGCCAGCTTGACATCTCGACTATTCTTCGGGGGAGACTCACTTGAAGTTTATAGAAGCTCCTTTGAACTAGACAATAGGTCTAAATATTGCATCTTGATTGAGAACATCCTTTTATTGTCTCATTTACATTCTTAAAGTTCATCATGAGTTTATTAAATTCATCTTTGTGGGTTCTAATGGATGTGCCTACAACCAATCGAAATTGAATCATTGTTTTCAACATATAGAAGCAATTGTTCAAATAATTCATTAAATTAAGTGCCTCAAGTTTTTCCGACAGCACCATAGCATCCATCTCTTTGGCACTTCAATCAATACCTTATCCGATAAATTCAACAAGGTTATGTTTTTTGTCTTCTTCACCAACTCAACTTTATCAGGCTCTTTCATGTTTCTGGCAATTTATGTTGCCATCCAAAGCCATAATGAAATATTGGGTTTTATCAAATGGACACATCTTAATACTACACGACCTTAAGCTGTTCCTCCAGTTGAACTTCTCAATCTCAACTTTCACTCCAGACATAATTGTAATCACAAAATTTCTAAAACAAAAACTCCAAATCAACTTTAAAAACTAGTATCTTAGCTCCAATACCATTTGCTGTAATATAATGTAGAACTTAATCGAATCATGCAATTAAATGAACGTGGTAGCAATAAAGAATACTAGAAATTTAAGTGTTTCTATTCAAAAATCACTTGCACTCTTTGGAGGGAAATAATTGACTAGTAATCGGAGAATTAGTATTAGAGTTATAATTGCTCACTTGCTCGAGTGTCTTTCTACATTTAGATTAAACCCAAACCCACGATGTTTACAAATACAACTTCAATTAGAGATAAAGCTTAAAACCCACATTACCAAATCTTCGAGTTCCTATTCACAACTTACGGCCGAACGCAAAAGCTTCTCTACACGCTCTTCTTTGTGTGGCTTCTAAGAGTCTTCACAACGTGGCTTATATCAGAGAGTCCTTTTGAGAAGAAACCTACTAGCCGCTCCAAGGAAAAAGAAAAGAAACACCCTTTTGTTCCTTTTTTTATCCATTGTAACACATTAATTTCAAACATGTTTTTGTGATACTAAAAATCTCAAATGTATATATGTATGATACATTTTGCCATACTCGTACCACCATGACATAGTTATCTTCTTCTTTTTTGTGACAATAGAAACCTAAATTTGAGTCCGTGAGACACATTTACGTCAAAATTTGGAGTAAATATATTATAAGAGTACAAATTTGGTATAAATGTATTGCACGTGTATAAATTTGTGGTAAATGTTTTGTATGAATATAAATTTGAGATTCTTAGTGTAAAAAAAAAACAGTTGAGGTAAATGAGCCGACAGAATTTAGGAATTTCGGTTACTTCTTCCCTTTTTCTTATACAGTTGAAGACTCCATCATGACCTGGTCAAACCTCTTGGTAAAAACTTCATTATTTCAAATCCAAACTCTCGCAGGACCAAACTTGGATTGGAAGAAGACCACACCGAAATTGATTAATACTCAAAATCCAAACAACATTTTCCTTGACCGCCCAATTGTTGCTTGAATATATATCCGTTTACATCTTCCAATTGGGTTGGGTCTCGTATACAAATTCAAATTCAAGACCTAATTTTAACGGGGTTTAGTGGCCAATAAGAGCTTGCACACATCTCAACGTGAAAAAAAGAGATGTCAAAGAAAAAGAAAATATGGTGATTAACTAAGGAGACATGTTTATACTTAGAAGTGATCTAAAGAGTAAATCGTACCTTTATAACTGGTGTTCATTACCTTTCTTCAAGGTACCCACCTGAAAAATAACCCAGCCATGGTGATACCGTAGAATTCGTGAGTTTCTTTGGTTCTCCTGCGGATATCTAGATATAGTCAACTTTTCGCTAGAGTTGCCACATTCAACAATTTCTTGCTATTACGTAGAAATTCTCCAAGAAATGATTTCAGAGCACATTTTTTTTAAACTAGTAGGAACTCCCAGTTACGCTCCGGGGAAAAAGAATTACGCAATGCAGTTCTGGGCTAAGATTGTGATTTGATATCTTTACTTTTCGCTAGCTAAATAATGCCTTTTTTGAAGTTCTAGGGTAGCAAAGCTAGCGAAATGCACGCAGCTAGAAGTTTGACAATGTTGGAAGGAAGTGTTTGGGGTTTTTTACTTAAAACATACGTGCCACCTTAACCATGTCATCCTTCCTCGTTTATCTCATCCCAGGGATCGTATGAACCGAGCACGAGAAAGGGCTAATTAGCTGAAGTCCAAAACTCCCAAGCCTGCATGTCTTCTCCTGTTGTTTCCATTGAACCATTCCGAGATGGTCTTGTAAAAATAAGTGTGGTCCACATGACATTATTAATGGTTTAATATTAATTTATATGCTGAAATATTTAGTGGCTACGAGAATACACGACTTTTCATAAGTGACGTTATAATAAAATGGTGCAATTATGAAAATGAAGTGCTATGATGGAAGGCACCTATTGAAAAGGCACCTTCAAGTATAGAAGGGAATCTGGTCCTCTCTCCACCCATACGAAATAATAGAAGCGTTTATCCTCCATCAAATAATCGTGTTAAGGTTAAGTGGGTTAAGGGAGAGAAATTGGATTCCATTATTTCTTCCGAAGATAAAAGAAGTGTTATTACGCAATGGATAAAGGTATGTCATCAACCATCTTATAGTTTGTGAAAACCATGAAGATCTAATATTCGTTTGATGATCTATTTCCGCATTAAAGTTTATGATCATCACTTACAGTTGGTATCAGAGCATGGTTTATGATCTCATGTTTTTCCGTTTAATGAAATATGGATGGTTTATGGGTTTATTTTCATTGAGCAACTACTGTATGAATATATGTTTGATAATTTCGTGAGATTTTTGAATGAATTAAATTCGGATGGTTTTGGGCATTTTGGGGGCAAAAGAAGATTGGCGATTCCGGTCAAATTCCGGCGACCCACCGGCCGGATTCCGACCAGTAAGGTCATACCACCATGGGCAACTAAAGCCCTAACAGAATTTGGCATTATGATGGTTGTCGGTGGCTAATTGAAAGGCGGAAGTTTAAAAAAAAAAATTAAGGTTAGGGTTCATAGAAAGTTTGCTTGATTTCGGTTAATTTCTTGGCCGTATTCGCAATTACTTGAACCTGTGAAGTTGTATAAGTGTTCTCTACAAATCCCTTAATTTTATTTGATCGGAAATGGTCTGTGGAAAGAGAATTAGGCGGTGGAACGCGCGGTGGAGGAAGAAAATCGCGAACCGGCGCGAAGAAAAGAAGAAGAGAAGAAGAGAAGGGGGCGCGTGCAAGCCACACGCCCGCGCGTGGGATCCACGCGCCTGACACACGCCCCGCGTGGTTTTACCGTTCTGCCCTTCTCTTTTGAGTGTCCTTCCCACTTTGCCCCTCATTCATTATTTTACTGTTTTGTCCTTATTCAAGCACGGATTTCCCTTTTTGCCCCTGTTTGATAAATTACAGTTTTGCCATTAAGTGCCAAATTTACAGATTTATCCTTGGGATTGCAATTTACTGTTTTGCCCTTACCACGCGAATTACCTCTTATGCCATTAACAGTTTATTTACGTTTTTGCCCTTACTTTATGTGATTGCACATAAATTATTATTTAGGCATTTTGATGTATAGTTTGATTATTATATTTTTATGATAATTTGATTATGAATGTTTAAAATAATCAAATTATGAATAATAATTATTGTACGTTATAATTTTAGAAATTCAATGAAGAAAGGTTTGTTAGTCACCAAAGTGGCCAAACCTGAACGTATGAATTTTAAAAATTATAATGTTTTATTCAATTATCCATAATTAATTGATGCTATGAATGAAATGATATGTCACATATATCATTATTAAAGTCATGGATACATTGAAGTTCATTTGTTATAAGAATTTAGGGATTCACCCAAAGGTTAATCAATTTCTTATAATTTATGAACGTAATAGTTGGTAATTAATGTGTCTCATTAACTTTTGTTTGTATATCCAAAGATAACAAATAAATTTTAATGAGTTACATTTATAATTGCCAAATAAAAGTTATTAGCATCATTATAGTTGAATGTATGTTTGTATTTCATAGGATCACCCAAAGGAGAACTATGATATACATATTATGTTTGATTTGAATCTGATTACGTGATATTTTCAAAGCACTAAAATGTGAGTATCTTCTTGTAAATTTGCAGTATCTGTACCGGTTTTTCTGCATTCCCATGCTTCGTCTGTTCCATTATTTAATGGAATGAATTTCTCTGATTGGTGTGAACAAGTCCAGTTTCATTAGGTGTCTTGGATCTTGATTTAGCACTTCAAGTTGAGAAACCAGCTGCTATTACTGATGAAAGTAGCGATAATGAAAAATCATTCCATAAAGCTTGGGAAAGATCAAACAGACTGAGCTTGATGTTTATGCGAATGACAGTTGCAAACAACTTAAAGACTACTCTTCCCACAACCGAAAGTGCTAAGGAATTTATGAAATTTGTGGAAGAGCGCTCTCAAACTGCTGATAAGTCACTTGCTGGTACATTGATGAGTACATTGACCACCATGAAATATGATGGTTCACGTACCATGCATGAGCATGTGCTTGAAATGACAAATCTAGCAGCAAAATTAAGGACTTTGGGAATGAATGTAGATGAGTACTTTTTAGTACAATTCATACTCAATTCCTTGCCTCATGAACAATATGGGCCATTTCAAATGAATTACAACACTATTAAGGATAAGTGGAATGTAAATGAATTGGCCAGTATGCTTGTTTAAGAGGAAACGAGGATAAAAAATCAAAAGACTCATTCTGTCCATTTCTCAAGTCATCAAGAAGTTGGAAAGAATTATAAAATGAAAGGTGGAAAAAGCAAGAAGAAAAGTCTACATAGCCTGAATGATTCTTCTAAAGCAATTCACAAGAAGGAACACAATCTTATGAAGTGTCACTTTTGTAGTAAAATTGGACACTTGAAGAAAGATTGCTTGAAGCGTAAATCTTGGTTTGAAAAGAAAGGTAAGCCATGTGCTTTAGTATGTTTTGAATCAAACTTTACTGAAGTTCCTTATAATACTTGGTGGATTGATTCTGGCGCCACCATTCATGTTTCCAATACGATGCAGGGATTTCTTACGATCCAAACCATAAAGCCAAATGAAAGCTATGTGTTTACGGGGAATAGAAACAAAGCTCCAGTTGAAGGCATTGGCACTTATAGATTGATCCTAGATACTGGACATTATTTGGATTTGTTTCAAACCCTTTATGTACCTACATTTTCCCGCAATTTAGTTTCTTTGCCAAAACTTGATGTCGCGGGATTTTCTTTCAAGTTTGGCTGTGGATCTTTTAGTTTCTTTAAGAATAACAAGCTTATTGGAACTGGAAGTTTATGTGATGGTCTCTACAAGTTAAAACTTGATAGTGTTTTTGTTGAGACTTTAATGACCTTGCATCATAATGTTGGCACTAAACGCAGTTTAGTTGATGAGAATTCTGCTTACTTGTGGCATAAACGTTTAGGTCACATATCCAAAGAAAGAATGCAAAGATTAGTGAAAAATGAAATTCTTCCGAATTTGGATTTTACAGACCTTGGAGTGTGTATTGAATGTATTAAAGGCAAACAAACGAAACACACTAAGAAAGGTGCCACAAGAAGTACAAAGCTTCTTGAAATTATACACACTGATATATGTGGTCTTTTTTATGTTCCATCTTTTGGTGGAGAAAGTTATTTCATCACCTTTATTGATGATTTTTCATGTTATGGCTATGTTTATCTATTGCATGACAAATCTCAATCTGTCGATGCACTTGAGGTGTATATTAAAGAAGTTGAGAGGCAATTAGATAAAAAGGTGAAAATCATAAGATCAGATAGAGGTGGTGAATATTATGGAAAGTATAATGAATCGGGACAATGTCCAGGTCCATTTGCTAAATTCCTTGAAAAGTATGGTATTTGTGCTCAATACACAATGCCGGGTACACCACAACAAAATGGTGTTGCAGAAAGGCGTAATCGTACGTTAATGGAAATGGTTAGGAGTATGATGAGTTATTCATCTTTACCCTTATCTTTGTGGATGTATGCATTAAAGACTTCTATGTACCTATTAAATAGGGTTCCTAGTAAGGCAGTTTCAAAGACTCCATTTGAACTGTGGACGGGAAGGAAACCTAGTTTAAGACACCTGCATGTTTGGGGTTGTCCTGCAGAAGTAAGAATTTACAATCCACATGAAAAGAAATTGGATTTTAAAACAATCAGTGGTTACTTCATTGGTTATGTAGAAAAATCCAAAGGGTACAGATTTTATTGTCCTAATCATAGTACAAGAATTGTTGAATCTGGAAATGCTAGGTTCATTGAGAATGGTGACATTAGTGGGAGTGAAGGAATGCGTAATGTTTGCATTCAAGAAGTAAGGATGGAATATCCCATACCTAAAACTTCCAAAGTTGTTGTTTCTGATGTTGTAGTTCCACCTAATAATAATCAAGAACAACAAATAAGTGATCAAACACTCTACAATGAAAATGTCAATAATGAACCTAGCGTAGTTGAGTCACAAGAAATGACATTAAGAAGATCTCAAAGAGAAAAGAGACCAGCCATTTCTGATGATTATGTGGTTTATCTACAAGAGTCTGACTCTCAGTATGAAATTGACTTAGGAATTGGTAATGATCCAGATTCATTTTTGCAAGCCATGGATCGTGATGATTCTAGTGAATGGTTCAATGCTATGAAAGAAGAGTTAAAATCTATGGATGAGAATCAAGTCTGGGATCTTGTTGAATTGCCTAAAGGGTGTAAAAGAGTCGGGTGTAAATGGGTCTTTAAGACCAAGCGTGACTCAAAAGGCAATCTCGAATGATATAAGGCCAGACTTGTTGCTAAAGGTTTTACTCAAAAGGAAGGCATTGATTATAAGGAGACCTTTTCACCAGTTTCCAAGAAAGACTCACTTAGAATCATTATGGCTTTGGTGGCTCATTATGATTTAGAGCTGCATCAAATGGATGTTAAAACCACTTTTCTTAATGGGAATTTAGAGGAAGAAGTTTATATGGACCAGCCCGAAGGCTTTTCAGTTAAAGGAAAGGAACACATGGTGTGCAAATTAAAGAAATCAATATATGGACTTAAACAAGCTTCCCGACAATGGTATCTTAAGTTTAATGATACCATAACTTCCTTTGGATTTAAGGAAAACACTGTTGATCGGTGTATATATATGAAGGTTAGTGGGAGCAAGTTTATTTTTCTAGTTCTATATGTTGATGACATTTTGCTTGCTACTAATGATCTTGGTTTGTTACACAAAACCAAGAAATTTCTCTCTACCAATTTTCAAATGAAGGATATGGGAGAGGCAACATATGTGATAGGAATAGAAATATTCCGTGATCGATCACAAGGATTGTTAGGATTGTCTCAGAAAGCCTATATTGATAAAATTCTAGAGAGGTTCAACATGAATAGATGTTCAGCAGGAATTGTTCCAATTCAAAAAGGGGATAAATTTGGACTAATACAATGTCCGAAAAATAAATTGGAATGAGAGCAAATGAAGAATATTCCTTACGCATCTGTTGTTGGGAGCTTAATGTATGCCCAAACTTGCACCAGATCAGACATTAGTTTTGCTGTTGGAATGCTGGGTCGGTATCAAAGTAATCCAGGATTAGATCACTGGAAAGCCGTAAAAAAAGTTCTCAGATATTTGCAAGGAACGAAGAATCACATGCTCACATATAAAAGGACTGATCATCTTGAAGTAATTGGATATTCAGATTCAGATTGGGGTGGATGTGTTGATACGAGGAAATCAACGTCCGGTTATCTATTCCTTTTGGCTGAAGGGGCAATTTCATGGAAAAGTGCGAAACAGTCAAATATGACTACATCCACTATGGAGGCTGAATTTGTGGCATGCTTTGATGCCACTGTTTATGGATTATGGCTGCGAAATTTTATTTCAGGGCTTGCGATTGTCGACAGTATTGCCAGGCCGCTGAAAATTTATTGTGATAATGCTGCAGCAGTTTTTTTCTCTAAGAACGACAAGTATTCTCAAGGTGCTAAACATATGGAAATTAAATACTTGTCTGTTAAGGAAGAAGTTCAGAAACAAAGAGTGTCAATTGAACACATTAGCACCAATGTTATGATTGCAGATCCTTTGACAAAAGGACTGCCGCCCAAAGCATTTAGTGAACATGTTGAAAGGATGGGCATTATTGGACGTCATTAAGGATATTGTATTATGATTACATTATGTTTATTCATTTGACACTCGGAGCTCTTTTACGTGTTTCTGACATATCTTTTTTTCTATTGAGTATACATTACGGAAAATAGATTAATGTTTAACAGGATAGTCCTTAAGAGGACATTATTGTTGGACCGTTATTATACTTCTCATTTATGAATCATGTTAAGCGAAAAACTATAGTTGTAGTACATGGAAGGGACTATGTCGATTAGGTGATATACAACCGCCATGACTCGCATTAGTTTTCTTAGCTTAATTGTGATTATTATGATGATAGCCAATTCAAGAAAAGTTTCAGCATTAAATTTTGTGCACATTATGGTCTTTATTAAACCATGAAAGGAATGTCACATGGACCAAGTGGGAGAATGTAAAAATAAGTGTGGTCCACATGACATTATTAATGGTTTAATATTAATTTATATGCTGAAATATTTAGTGGCTACGAGAAGACACGACTCTTCATAAGTGACGTTATAATGAAATGGTGCAATTATGAAAATGAAGTGCTATGATGGAAGGCACCTATTGAAAAGGCACCTTAAGTATAGAAGGGAATCTGGTCCTCTCTCCACCCATATGAAATAATAGAAGCGTTTATCCTCCATCAAATAATCGTGTTAAGGTTAAGTGGGTTAAGGGAGAGAAATTGGATTCCGTTGTTTCTTCCGAAGATAAAAGAAGTGTTACTACGCAATGGAGAAAGGTATGTCATCAACCATCTTATAGTTTGTGAAAACCATGAAGATCTAAGATTCGTTTGATGATCTATTTCCGCATTAAAGTTTTTTATCATCACTTACAGTTGGTATCGGAGCATGGTTTATGATCTCATTAAAGTTGAAAGAAGTGTTAAGGTTAAGGTTAAGGTTAAGGTTAAGGTTACGAAATAATAGAAGCGTTTATCCTCCATCAAATAATCGTGTTAAGGTTAAGAGGGTTAAGGGAGAGAAATTGGATTCCGTTGTTTCTTCCGAAGATAAAAGAAGTGTTACTACGCAATGGAGAAAGGTATGTCATTAACCATCTTATAGTTTGTGAAAATCATGAAGATCTAAGATTCGTTTGATGATCTATTTCCGCATTAAAGTTTTTTATCATCACTTACAGTTGGTATGTTTCCGTTTACAGGCAGAGAAACATTGTTTTCTCTTACTTTTGGAGAACATGCACAGGCGTCAAGCATTACTCTCGGCCTTGTTCTTCTATCCAAGCATCCTCTTCATTGCTTCAGTGTCATGTGAAGGTAATTCGTTTAATTTTCAGGCCTTTGATGATCGAATTGTCTGCGAAGGCAATGCAGTTGTTCGGCAATCGCACATCCAGCTCACCGCATGGTATAGGTATCCGGAGCTTAAGTCCAGTGTGGGCCAAGCCACGTACCACGAACCGATGCACCTTTGGGATAAGTCGACCGGCATTGTGGCGGACTTCACCACTCAGTTCAGCTTCAGCATCGATTCAGAACATAACGAAACTTTTGCCGACGGACTCACGTTTTTTCTAGCCCCCAATGGATCCACCATCCCGAGAAACTCATCTAACGCCAAACTGGCTCTCGTGAGTGGGAGCCGAGACCCTTCTGATCCTTCTACCACATTTGTCGCCGTGGAATTTGACACTCACTGCCACACTTACTGGGATCCAGGGTGTTACCATGTCGGTATAGACTTGAATAACATCTCTTCTGTCAACCATACATGTGTCGATTGGTTCAAGGACAATATCATGACCGGGGACGGATCAATGCTTCAATAACATATAATTCTAGCACGCAGAATTTGGATATCTTCATGGTCGATGCGGCGCATCCAAAAGGGAATGTTTCCATACTCTCCCGTTCAGTTGACTTGACAAAGTATCTGCCAGAATGGGTCACAATCGGCTTCTCGGCGACCACCGGGATAAGGTTTGAGTTCCACACTCTGTACTCGTGGGATTTTAGCTCTAATCTACAAGTCACCGAAAAGGTCAGCAAGAGAGAGCAACCCATGGTTCTGGTCTGTCATAGTTGTAGGCTCTTTGTTGTCGCTCAGTCTTGTTCTAGGCTTTCCTGGATTTGTTTACAAGTCAAGCAGAACTGGAGAAGAGGATGATGTCATATCGATTGATAGACAGTTTGATAAAGTGACAGGGCCCAAGAAGTTCTCCTGGCAGCGGCTGCTGATAATTTTGCAGATGCGCGATTGCTTGGGAAAGGGGGATTCGGAAGAGTATATGAAGGCTGGTTGATTGGCGTTGATACCAATGTTGCAATCAAGAAGATCACTCCAGAGTCGAGACAGGGGATAAAGGCGTATGCAGCCGAAGTTAAGACTAAAAGCCCACTCAGGCACAGAAACTTAGTCCAACTCATCGGATGGCGTCGTGAGAAAAAGGAACTCCTCATTATCTATAAGTTCATGTCTAACAGTAGCTTAAACTCTCACTTATTCGACCACCGTACTTTGTTGACGTGGGAAAAGCGGTACAAAATTATGCAAGGCATAGCTTCGGCATTGCTATACCTCCACGAAGATTGGGAACAGTACGTTGTGCACAGGAATATAAAGTCAAGCAACATCATGCTCGATTCGGACTTCAATTCTCAGTTGGTGGACTTCGGCTTCGCTAGGCTGGTTGACCATGCCAAAGGGTCGCGATCGACTGTGCTGGCCAGAACCATTGGCTACATGGCTCCTGAATGCTTTTACACAAGCAAAGCCAGCAAGGAATCGGACGTATTTAGTTTCGGCATCGTCCTCTTGGAGATAGCGTGTGGAAAACGAGCTCTGGATTCACGGAAAGCAGAAGACCAAGTTCGGCTCTTGGATTGGGTTTGGAAGCTCTATGGAATTGGGAAGCTGCTAGACGCAGTGGACTCGACACTGGGCAGTGATTTCGATGAGAATCAATTGGAGCGCTTGATAATCGTGGGGCTTTGGTGTGCTTATCCAGACTCTGGAGCTCGGCCCTCTATAAGAGAAGCGCTAAATCTTCTGAACTTCGATGCTTCGCCCGCCGCCCTTCCAACAATATTGCCAGTCCCATCTTTTCTCGCACCTCCTCCGTCCATGGCGTCAATATGGTTACTCCTTTCATCCTTTGGCGCTTCGACTGGTGGTGATCCAGTTGTTCAGTAGCTTCCAAATGCTCACAAGTTTGTCCAAGCAATCCTCTTGTTTCGTCGTCCTAGGCATTGGTTTCAAATGCAGAAACGAGCTCATGATTTCAGTTTTACTTCGACTATTTCTCTAAGCGTGAATTCCCATGGGGGTTTGTTCCCCGGAGAGATTACGGAGAATGTTCATATACCTTCCGTTTATTTTGCGGAAACTTTACTTCGCAAAAACATTCTCTTGTTCCTCAGCATTTGGATTGCTTAAGAAAATATATCAATTGAATTCCTTTCACAGTTACTCCTCCATTTACTTCTTCAGTTTTAAGAATCAGGAATCATTTTTGAAATACAGCCGGATCCCGGCATCCGGACCAAATCCCTGAGGCTGGCCCTCGGCCCTGATGCCCGTGATCAATCAAAATTCCTTTCATTTTCACTTGTCAGACGTGCTTGCTCACAGACAACGTGATTTTGAGGGGCCGACAACATGTGCATTACTATGCTTCTCGTGTATTCCTTCCATGTTGGATCCGATGTCACTCTCTGTGCTTTCTTCCCCGTCTGAGGAAGGAGAAAAGAAAACCAGGGCCCGGTACGACATCCTTCGAGGACACTTCCATTTCCCAGGGAATTGTGAGCGCTCGGTTTTGGTTCATCTGAGCAGTGACGAACATGATCTAGACAGCCTTGAGCCTACGCATGAGTTCAGGAGCACGAAATGCTGCGCATTCAGGAGCGTGAAAACTGCTTACTTACCCTCTTTAGTGTATGAGTAGTTCCTCAATGTGAAACAGGCTTCCTCTCCAAGATCAGTCGAGTGTTCTAACAGTGCCCTTAAAGTCATGAACATGAGAATTTATGTAGTGTACTCCTTCCAATCGAGTTTTCAATCCCAAAAAAAAAGTGTAGGACCGACGTGGATCATACCGAGCAGCCTTTCCTGCACATACCAAGACAAACATTTGACAGGAACTTTGTGTACACCCTCTCTAAGAGGCTAGGACAAACATTAAGCCAATTCTATGACTGAATGTGGCTCTTTGATTAATCCGGATTATGCCATTGTTTCATTGGATTCAGTTCGCCAGCTCTTTATCATAGTTACAGTTCATACATTGTCTTACTGCGACAATTGGAGTGTCCTGTGCCGCAACCTCCACAGTTCCACCTAATCCAAAGACTCATCTATATCGTCTACAAACAACAGCATTTTCAATAAAATAAACCAGTTACACCATAATGTTGACCAACAATATATATAAAAGAACCTGGAATACTGTTCATTGAAATAGACAAAAAGAAAACTTCCAACATCAGCTGTAACATTTACATGGCTTGTCAAAAATTAATTTCGACAAGTAAAAACAAGTTGCCCGCGAGACACGGCAAAACAAGAAAAAAGCGTATGAGAATATAATTCGAACAACAGACTGTCTTGCATATGCATCGTCTCAAGTGTGTGCATAATCAACTGAATGGGTCAACTCAGTGCTTTCCAAGTAAATGTTCAACAAATTCCCTATCCAATTCTCCAGAAATGAACCCAGAGGACATCAATACCTGGTCAGGTGTTCAATGACATTTGATGTATTTAATCATCCTAAACAAGCCATCCATGAGCAATCTTTCCATTCTGTGATTTGACAATTTGGAGCAGCTTAAGTTTGCACTAGCCTCAAGAGTAATTCTTCACCATGCTTCTCTTCAATGAAGCAGGAAATAAGCACCGTAATAGAACTTGATGAGCGCGGTATTCCTGTCTTGGGCTTCGAGAGAATGTGTCATCTGACAAAATTTTGGGCATCATTCTACAGGGCATCTTCTTCTTCTTCATCATTATCTTCTTCTTCTTCTTCTTCTTCTTCTTCTTCTTCTTCTTCTGATGGTGAGCTTGGAACATCTGAAGCTTCTGCGAGATTTTCGAGCATCAAGACAACTTCAGATGTATCGTCCAAATAATATTTTGCTTTACTTGGCTTCTGTCCAACAGTGCATGCAAAGACAGATGCACTCGGAGATAAAGTGCCACTGGCAATAGCACCGCCAAAAATCTCAAACATGTCCTCATCAGATCTATCGTCACCAATGCATAACACAAAGTCAGCCTGTCTTCTGTTCTTGGCCATTGAAGATAATATCTTCTCTGCAACCACTCCTTTGCTTACTCCCTGCAAACCAAAATTTAAGTAGTTTACCACAAACTGAAGAGATGCTCAACTTTGGATGCACGGCAGGTGAGAACAGGGTTGACATAATACATCCAAAGTATAAATTGCACTCAGCCTCATCAGCAAAAGGATAAAATTTCATATAATCCTGTATTCAAAATCCACCAACCTCCCACACTAGTTGTCCAATGATTTGAACAGAATGATAGAAATTCACGAGTAACATCTTTCTCAGTATGATTATAAATCCACCTCATGCTTTGCATCCTTATATGTTTTAACTTTTATCAGTTCGTCAGAGGAAAAAACCGAAAAAAAGCAAAACAAACAAAGCCAGAGAGTTCGGGATATTACACATGCCTTTCACCACAGCTTCTGTCTGTTTGCATGGACAAAACTATGCTCACTTGCAAGAAATGAGGCCTACTAGAAAAAAATTTCTATATGAATCTGGAAAAAGATGCCATGCAGATCCCCTTATGTATCATAAATTATATTAATAAGACTTATTCCCACTAACAGTACTTCCCCATCAAAAAGAAATTTTCAATTCGGACCCCATATTCAGCGATCTATTCAATGTGTTCAGTGGTTAAGAATTCCAATCGTTTTAAATTGCAACAAATAAAACCAGCAACTTAAATTGCAAATGATTTCTTCATGGCTCTTTTAACATTGAATGGCATAGAAGTCCACTCAAGACATTCCACAGGGAACCACAAAAAGACAGTTTCATTCCCTATCATATTGTCTTATACTAAACATCTCCACTGGGGAATATGCGCGCCCATGTTATGTTAGTTGTACATTTGACGTGACAATGCAGTAAAAAAAGCCTGTTGAATGGCCTTTCAAAACTTGGAAAAAATGCTAAATAGCGCGAAACAAGACAGCCTGAGCATTCTTCACAAGGGCTTCAGACAATGTTGGAAAATTCAATGTACTGTACTGCTTCCTCAACAATGCTAGCTTGCATATCTCCCCTAGTTATACGAACCTAGGGAGAACTCTCACTACTGTCGTTGAATAATTGCACATGAACAAGATGGTGCAGTATTGGGCCACATATGACAATAAGACAATCAACTCTTCAAGGGAAACTCACAAGCATGACGAGAAGACTAAGCATACGTTGTATACTACAGATGTACATTAACAGGTGGACAGTCTCCACCAAGCTCCATTCTCATATCCAGATTTCAGGAGAACTATGTTAGCTTTCAAGGAGGGAAGTAGCTGCTTATGGTTAGTAAGTTCAACTAAATGAACACGTTGTTGAATTTCTCTTAGACGATGAATAGAGTATGAATTCCAGAATCAATCACGTTTTCATATTTGTAGTATATGCTTGCAAAAGTATAAGGAGATATTATGGTCATTTCCATTGCAAATTGGAGAGTGTAAAAAGACTGATTGTAGTGCAATTAGTTTTAGCAACTCAGCCTGAGCATCTTTCAGACAACTGTTGTTAAATGCTATCTAAAACAAATTAAACTCGATGAATTCATGTTGACACATAATTCATAGCCAAAGATAAATGCAGTACCTGAGGCTTCACTTCAACGATGTATTGACCACTTTTCACAGCAACAGGTTCATTAGCCAACACGCTCTCTAGATGGTCCAACATCTCCTTTGCCTGGCTTGATCCAAAACCTAGGTCTGCATCCCGATGATGCCAAACTAAGGCACTCTCTTTCTTCTCAATGGAAGAACCATCAGTGGCTTCTGTATAGAGTTGCATAACAGGTTCGGTCATCTGTATCCAGCCAAAGTCATTGCTCTGTCCACAAACTTGCCAATCCTCATCTGCAGACCACCTGATATTACATTATAAACAGATGAGCATCAGGTGTACAAGAGAAATCATTCTGTGGGGAGGGGTTCCAATCATGGGGACGACGTAAAAAATTGTTAACCTACAATCAATAATACTTACCTCATAAAGTAACCATGTTCAGCAGCAATTCCGAGCTTGCTACAAGGAGAAAGCCACTCTCCCAAGGTTTTTCCCCTTCCGCTTACCACAAACACCGTGTTCTTAGGATCAGCACAAAGCGTGTTGATTATTGAGATAACTTTTTGACTTGGCCTCTTGTTCATGGATGTTTGCGGCATTACAGTGCCATCATAATCTAACAATATAGCCCTACTTTTAGACCTCAAGTAAGCAGATACCATTGTATCAATTGACAGCTTCTTGAAATTGGGGTCCAGTGCCACAACTCTAAAACCAAAACTCAAACCAATTCCCCAGCAACGTCTTCTAAAATGGTCTTTGCATGTCCTTTCCAAATCCTGGAAGAAGCTTCTTGACCAATACGCCACATCATGCAAGCTAACATACTTGTAGTGCTTCTCGTGGCGCAATTGCTTTTCATGATCAGCCATTGAAATTGCCTCGTTCAATGCCTCAGCAGTGGTCTCAATGTTCCATGGGTTGATGCGAATAGCACCGCTTAATGAAGGAGAACAACCGATAAACTCGGACACAACAAGCATGCTTTTTTTGGGCCCAGTTGAATTTGAGCAGGATCCTGAGCAAGAAACTCCTTCCCTGCACACAATGTACTCATAAGGCGTGAGATTCATTCCATCCCTGACAGCTGTGACCACAAGACACTCAGCAACGGTGTAATATGCAGCTCTTTCACTGAGAGAAACCGGCCTGTCAATAAAGACAACAGGTTCATAACCCGGTTGGCCAAAAGTTTCATTAATTCTCTTGCAGCTTGCATGTATTTCAGCCTGGATCTCCTCAAGGTCACTACCCTTTCCCCTAGCAGGATTAGCGATCTGCACTAGAACTGCCCTCCCCTGCCACTTTGGGTGCTGATTCAGCAACTGCTCCATCGCCAACAACTTCAGATTGACACCTTTAAATATATCCATATCATCAACCCCAAGTAGTACAGTCTTTCCTTCAAACTGCTGCTTCAGCTCGTCCGCTCTCCACTCCTTATCTGCCAGTTTCATTACAGACTGAATCTGGCCCATGTGGATCCCAACAGGCATGATCTTCACCCCGATCGTTCTTCCGTAATACTCCAAACCAATATAACCCCTTTTCGACTGATACTCCACACCCAAGATTCTACTGCAACAGGATAGAAAATGCCGAGCATAATCGAATGTGTGGAAACCAATCAGGTCAGCATTAAGAAGCGCCTTGAGTATTTCCTCCCTAACCGGAAGAGTCCTATATATCTCTGATGATGGAAAAGGGCTATGGAGAAAGAAACCCATCCTTAGCTTGATGAACTTCCTTCTCAACAAAGTGGGCAACACCATCAAATGATAATCATGAATCCAGACATAGTCATCCTCCGGATTTATGACCTCGATCACTCTTTGCGAGAAGATCTTGTTAGCTGCAACATAAGCCTCCCACAAAGACCTATCGAACCTGCCACCGTGATTCGCCGCGAAAGGGAGCATGTAGTGGAAAAGTGGCCACAAGTGTTGCTTGCAAAACCCATGATAGTACTTTGACGAGATGTCGGGTGGTAAAAATGCCGGTACACACTTGAACTTCTCCAACAAAAGCTGTGAAACATCATCCTGCTCGCTAGGGTCAACATCAACCCTTAAAGAACCAACATATAAAACCTCCATATCATCAGGCAAACCATCTTTAAGCTGTAACAACAATGAGTCGTCGTCCCAACTGAAGCCCCACCCCTTATTATCAGGCCGTCGCTTAGCTTTGACGGGGAGCTGATTAGCCACAATAATTATCCGATCCTGAATAATCGAAGATGGAACATCCGAACTCACGCTATTGGCCGGATCGTCATCGAGCTCTGATATGTCCACAGGAACGGTCATCACCCGAGGAAGCCGCTTCTTCTCTCGGCCCATTACTGGGAAATTCCCCGAAGCTAGATCTAAGAGGTTGGTATACGACTTGGACAACATTTTCGAGACAACCCCAGCTCCAAGAACCTCAAGAATCTCTCAGAACCAACCAACCCTCCTGCTAATCCCTCTCTCCGAAGTAACTCAAAATCGCCCGCGATCTGGAGCACACGCCAATCAACACAACATCATCAATCCCACTAACGAAAACTCTCATCTACTCAGCGAAAACCAAATTGAAACACCGAGGCAATAACACAGTAAAACAAACCGAAATTCTTGAAACTGCAGGCACTAAAGAACTACTAGACCAAACAAAAGCTGCAAAAGCCCCAATCTGAAGAGAAAATCAAGAACAAGAACACGAAAGATGAAAAAACAACTCACCTCGGCTGTTGACGAACCCACAAATCCTCCCTCTCTCTCTCTCTCTCTCTCTCTCTCTCACCCCACCTCCCACTTTCTTGCTAGAAACTTCTCTCGATCCGAAAAATCGAATGAAATTCCCCCAGTTGCTGGATAACAAGAAATCTAGGGTTTGGTATCACCTCCCCGGTTGATCCCAACAGCACATTCACTCTCTCTCTCTCCGAAGGGGCGAAAAAAATTCTTGCTTTTGTGGGATGAAAAGTGAAATAAAGAAAAGAGAAGAGAGAGAAGAGAGAGAAGAAAGAGGAGAGAGAGAGAGAGGGAGAGACAGGCAAAAAAGAAAATGGAAATGGAAATGATAAAATAAAGCAAGAGGATAAGGTCGGACAGTAGGCTGCCCGGTAATGCCAGCTGGCATTTTCGTTTTCCGCATTTTCTTTTCCCCCCCTTTTTTGAATTTTATTTTCATCCCAAATAAGAAAATTAAAAAAGGGAAAATATATATAAATACAACATATATAAATATTTTAAATATAATGATTCTCGAGTCATGGACAACAATATTATCACAGAATCTCCCGAATTACGTCAAATAATTTAGGAAAAAAATTAATTGTTATTAACCTTAATTATAGATGAATTAGAGTCTCTAAACATGGACAGTCATATAGTCGTAGAATCTCTCTCTTTTCGAGTCACGAAATTCAAAAAAATTTCGACATTTTTCTTTTCTTTTCTTTTTTACGATTGTGTCGAAAAATTTCAGGGAAAATTTTAATTGTTAATTACCTTAATTAGGGAGGGATAAGAGTCAACTTAATCTTAAACTAGTAGGACTTTGAAATCCCTTTTCCTTGGACGTGAAGGCCATGAAGTAGAGAGGATGGTACAATGTTGTTCCATTACTTTGACCTTTTTTTGTTTATCAATTATTATCATTGATTAGGTTGAGAAATTTTGACTCTTTCGTACGTGCCTTGGATTAATTGAAGCTTGATCCGACGTGGGTAACGTCGGTCCACACATTTGCCCTTTAATTAGTCCGCTGAATATTGAACAACTCATAGTTATGAACGCGATTTTTTTTATTAAGGTCCATTTTTGAAAAAAGTTATTTTTATGGGAGAGTCAAAAAGGCGCAAATTGCAAAGGAAAAATCGATACGACGAACTATTTGATCATTAGACTCGTAGGAGTGGTTAAACATCTTTTGTATTTGATCATTTTATAACAATGTGATTTAACAAATAATTACGAATAAACTTTTGCTGAATTACAAAGTTTATATTTAAAATGAAGCATAATAATATATGAATGCACACATAATGCGAGCATGGAGTACGGTGAATAATTCAATACCACCTCTGACCGTCACTTTATCATTTTTAATTGTGAACATCATCCTGCGCACATTGCACAATCGCCGCGTGCTCTATCTTCTAAAATATCAATACTTTGTAACAACCTAAATCCTACCTATGATCGTTTGTAAAACGAGCACAGAAATTTGTTCAATTTTTACTATGGTAAGCTATTTCTTATTTAAGGCTTCATTTGTTCTACTAATGAGTAAAAGATTATTATTTACATTATTTGAAATAATTAGTTAATAAATTTTTTTTATCATTATCGACAATAATTTACATCTGGACATTTTCATGGACGACGAAAACATTTTTAATTTGTCCGATAAGTGATAAAAGTAATCATTTTTTAAGAAACAAAATTATACGAATCATTCATTTTTTACGAAATAAATACATCCTAAGTATCATCGTAATAACGTCGAAAACTTTGGCTCCGTGCTGGATTAATAAATCTTTATTTAGTTAAACATATTTACGCTTCTCATTTTAATATCTGAATTTTGATCTTATAATGTCAACATAAAAACCTAAAAGATCACGGCATGATTTCCCAAACCCGGTGGGGAGGAGTTCCCTCGGGCCCATGGGGAGTCGGCGTGGAAGGAGATTTTACACGTGTCGAGAGATGCTTCGGTGCCTCCCGAACGGTGACCGTCGGATAAGGTGGGACCCGGGCCGCCGCGTGCACGTTCTCGGCATAGGACAACCGCCGCGGTCCCCAACACGTCGCTCGCCCCTTATCTACTCCGCCGGGTGGGGCCCGAGAAGAGCTTCCGTCACGTGTTCCACGCACCCGCGGCGCCCCTCCGGGCGGGACCGTTCGATCTGCGCCACGTCATCGGCGCGGAGCCCCCCTCGCAAGCCGAGTGGAGAAAGCGACGAGAGCTCCCCGTGGTCCACGGAGCACCTGAATATACCCCCTCCTTCGTCCCCCCACCACTACCAAGGCACCCCCCGGGAGGGCCCGCCCTCCACGTGGCGGATTGACGATGCGGGAATTTGTGGATGGATATGGGCCGAGCTCGGGGAGGCTGACGTCACCCGGTGCGTCACCGGGGCGCCACGCTGGCGCGTCCCCATTGGTGGGCGAGAGGATATGGCTAGGGGTTCGGCCTTTGGTTGGTGGCATGTGAATTAATAACGTGTTTCTGGTCAGGGGGCCTAGTTCGAGCGCCTGCGAAATGTCGGTTTCGCCCCCAAGACATCCCCGGTTCTTACCGGCTCTAGGGGAATCTCGTGGAGAACGAGGAAGGGCAAGGAGGTAAAATCGGGATCACACCCCTTTTGGGGGGGTGGGACCAGATCGCTGTCCGTTTTTGACCAATCTTTCGCAACGTGAATGCGTGCGCGTGTGCCGTGCTGTCTCTTACCTAATTTTTCTTGCCAAAGTGGGTGCGGAGTTTGTAGTCGGCGAATTTAATGGAACATCGTCTTCTTCCTCTTTCTTATTTAATTACTTGGGAGTTTTGTAGTATGCAATATTTGGGATTTGTTTAGCTAGACAACATGTGTTTCCGTCGCACTATTAGGTTCGAGAGTTTTAATGACATTTGGTTTAATCATGGACATAGTTTAGGAAATTTTCAAATATTTTTCCCTTTTTCGGAAGCACAAATTTTCAATGCCAAAGTCAAAGAGACAACTTTAGAGGAATGAATAGCAATTATAGCATCTAAAACATGTCCGTCAAGTTTGGTGGATTGAAATATGTCATTTTTCATTTCAATGAAACATATTCCGAAAATACTTTTTACGAATTGTCGATTGAATGTCGAGATGGATGAGGTTGAGGCTCAAGGTATATCCATCAACTCCTCTCTACTGGAAATTCTTCCTAGGGGAATGGGGATTTTTGTGACTGATACAAATAATAAAATTAGCAAAATATCTTTTCGTTTTGTTTACATCCCCCTTTCTTAAAAACAACAGTTATTATAAGAAAACCCAGCTGTTTTGGCATGTCCTAGGCATATTCCACAAGACCTTCCTAACAACCACCAGGCACCATGCGTTTTTTTTTTCCTTTAAAGACACCGCATGATTCCTTCCATTCTCTTTTGTAGGGACTAATTCTATAAATACTTGTTCCTCAGGGACCAATCAGCAATACATCATATATCTTTTCTCATATTGCTACTTATTATAAACTGATCAGTTATCCATTAGCATTTGTTTCCTTTTTGTTTTGTCTTCTTCTCCATATCACTAACACATTGCAATGTGGGTGTATTCTAAAATAGCTTGGTGCAAAAAAAGAAAAAAAAAAGGTTCATGAATTTACATCGCAGCCTGATAAGGCGAAAATATCTCTAGTTTCTAACGATTCAAAAGAATACATGGGCTGAAACGACAAGTCCTGTGATTTTTTAAATCATTCAAAAAGCGGGGATATTTTGTATTTGTGCACGTACATACAAACCTACATATACGTAGACGCATTGAAATGAAAAGACTAGAGAATGGTTTTATTTGGGACACGCTTGAATTTTAGGACAAAAAATGCAACCTTGGTGGCTAATTCTTTCGATGTGAATCCTATTGAAAATAGGATTAGTGGAGTGAGCTCTACCCTTCAACGAGGAATAACTACCAAGTGTCTCCTCCTACATGAAAAGAAAACTTTGTCATATTTTCTTCCCTTGCGTGTTTGTTTACTTTGTTATTATCATTATATTATTATGATTCTTCACAAAATGTGAGACTCAGTTTCGTAGGCTAATCAACCTCTTAAAGCATAATGCGAAGAAATTATTTTTATCCTTGACCTTTTCAATATTAGCATGGTGGAAAATGCATTATACCCGAGAGAAAGTAATTTAACAAATTTCAGCATGGCGGAGCTTACTTCTGAGGCATATGATACAAACATTTAGTCCCAATTATAACCGTGAAAAGGCGCGTTGCAATTCCTAGACCCAACAATTGCAGCATCGTTGCGGCCACAACACCTACGACACCTCGCGATCGAATTTTATTTTACCCAGGCTTAAGGAGCTGCATTTTGACGATGTGTATTGCCAAAGACATTTACTATAAGATAACTCAAGAAGACTGTCTCATAATGACATTTCTATCAAACTGGCCATTGAGGACTTGTAAAGTCAATCAACCATTACATATGAAATTGCCATTTTTTGGGCCATATGGTGGAAGCACCGTAGCCCGCTGCCTGCTGTGGTTGCATGTTCACAAATTGGGGCAACTTTTGGGGCCTTTAGCAAAAAAGATTCTTGACTTTTCGAGCCCAATAAAAGTCAAGCCCAAATTTGGTGGACTTCCCGATATAGATCGTGGCATCAGCGACCGACCAGAAGAAAACTAAGACGGCATGCCTTTTGAGTTTGAACACTGAACAGTATAGCAAGTAAAAGTCAAGAAAAATCCTAAATTATAGCTACTGTGATGTGTTCACCTCACACTTTTTTTGCGATACAAAAAACCTCCGAAATTATATTTATGTGATATGTTTATTCTAAACTTGTACGATTTGACACATTTATTTCAAGCTTCTTCTCATGACATAAAAAACACTACACTTTTATTCGTATGTGATACATTTATTCTAAAATTGTGGTGTTACGGAAAATTTTTTGGAGTTTTTAGTATACAAAACAGTTTGGATAAAGGTGTCATACATGTGTAAGTTTGAAAATTTTGCAATTATAGAAAAATAAAATTAAAGGTAAATATGTCACACGTGTATAATTTGAGATTCTTGGTATAAAAATGACAATTTAGAATGAATGGATCGCAGTAGACATAATTTGAGATTTTTGTATGGTCTTTTCCTTTAACAAATAAAGAGCTTGATAACCTTGTAGATACTATTACGTGAAGAAGGTCTCCTATTTTAAGAAGTTAAGATTCCTTCTTCTTTCCCAGAACATCCTCAGTCAATCGCTTTATGAATACTTTGTGAATGAACAAATGCGAGACTGGATAATTTTATTTTGTCTATCACATGTTTTATTTTTAAAACTTGAATCTTTTATATTTTATGAACAATCTTGTCGGAAAATGTTCAAATCTTGAATTATTATTCTCTTTCCACAATTATGCAAACAATTCTTTATATAATCAATAATGCAAATACTTTGCAATTTTAAAAACTTTTAAATGTCAAGCAACACTTTTGCTAGTTCTATATGATTTTCTTCAGATAATACCAAACTTATTGGAGGAAATGGAACATTTTCGACTGTTCTTTTGTGGGACTCAATTCAAGTTAGATATCATTGTTTTCATAAGATTTGATTACATTGGTACTGTAGAATGAGCTTAGTTAATGGATTATACAGTAAAAATGTCTTGAATGTGCACCTACGAATTGTCTTTGGGAAATGCTAAGCATGTCGCGTGAGATGTAGGTTCTTATGGAAATTATGCAATGATAAAACATTTTTCAGACAAAAGCTCGATATTGAAATAAGTGAGGAGAGTCACAGGTAGTACATATGATATTTAACTTAAATTGTTAAAAGAAAGTGTAGTTAAATCTATATTATTTTGACCTTTCCTCTCATGTCAAAAGCATAAAAATTGATTGTACACAGATACTGACTTACCTATTCTCCTGATATCTAGTTATGTGATTATCTTCGATTTATCTTAATATTATTTAAGTTATTGGAAGTGTAATGATAAATGTTGATCTCCACTAGAGGTGACGCTCGAACCTTGTGAGACCAAGTCAGTGGTCAAAGGGACAAACTTTTTGTGTCTCACTCCAGTAAATTTAGAGAATTGCCATTTAAGTCCTAAACCTTTTGCTATTTTATCGATTCAATCCGAAGTTTTTTTTTATGCCAAATAAGTCATAAACCTTTTGTAAGTTTGCTGATTAAGTCATTCCGGTGGATTTTAGCCGGAAAATGCTTACGTGGCGCGATCGGTCATTGCCAGTGACGACGTGGCAATACCCAGCTTGCCAGCCAAGTACTTTTATGGGAAAGAGAAGAGAAAAAAAAAGAAAAAGATAAGATAAAAAAACATATGTATTGCCACGTTGTAGCCAGCTATGGCCGGTCGTGCGACGTCGTCGTCACGTAAGCATTTTCCGGCCAAAATCTGCCGGAAGGACTTAATCGGCAAAGTTGCAAAAGACTTAAGACTTATTTAGCATAAAAAATGTTTATGACTGAATCGGCAAAATAGCAAAAGTTTTAGGACTTATTTGGCAATTGTCCCAGTAAATTCAAGTTCGAGCTTTTTACATGGGTTATAATTTACGTTTAACCCGATCCATTAAGTTAGGTTTAAATGTCATTAATTAACGTAGGCTTCCTGATAAAAAAATAAAAAAATAACGTGTTTATGACTGAAATTAGATGGTAAATTTCGCATACATAGTACGAGTAAAATATATGTGTCTTAAATGCGTTACAACATATTTTGGTTAAGCTGTAGTTACTTAGCATACTTGTTGGTATTCAATCCCCCTACAATAACTCAACCGAAGTGCTAGATGTCCAAAGACCAATTCATCGATGCAAATGGGTTCGAACTCGAGACTTCATGGATGATGAGAATATGAGTCCCCGCATCACTTGGGCTAACATCACCAGTGACCCTATTCGTTTTCTTTTACGCTCCCTAAAAGGTCCTCAGGGAGGAAGGACCGAGAGTATGCAAGGCTGCTAACTGCTCATCAGGCATCAAAGTTTGGACTTCACATTGCAATCAGAAGTAATGCATACGATGAAAGGGCAATGCTTTGCCTCCAATCTGATTGAAGAAAACTTCCTGGGGTCACACTTTTTTGATTGGTAGACTATAGGTTTTGGACTTTTTATATTTAGCTAATTCTGAATGTGACTGATGTCCGCAACTTGTAATTCACCAATTAGGGTGGCCGTCGGGGAAAAATATTGCCCATGATGAACTATAGAGCATTTAGGTATGCTTAGTTTGACTAAAAAAATAAAGAAAGAACTGATGCTAAACAGGTTGAACTATGGCATAAGTGGATGCTTAAACAAATTATATCAAAAATCTTATCGTCAGGTTTCCAATAAGAAACTAGTTATGACATCACATTATGAACTACTCCTAATAAGAATACTCGAATTGTTTGTCGGATGATATTTCTAGAGATCCGACTGCCCTAATTAACATATTCCACCCTTGATATTAATTATTACTTGTGTGAAGATTTTCGATCCATTACTTCTGGACCTGTCGTAGCATCAAAAGTACTATTATCTGCAGGATCACTCTCAATATATAATAAAGACCAATCATCACATAGTGACGTTGAAGGGAAAAACACAACTTTATTCATGTTATATATAGTGACTAGTCCACTACACGCTTCTTAACATATAACGTTGATATGTTTAAGACGTTCTAAGCCCCACCGCAAAAAAGCCAGAAAGTTATCCCAAAAGCTACTAGTTAAAGATGCAGAAAACGAGCGGCTAAAATAGTAATAGAGAGAGCTATAACTAATGGCCCAAACCGGGGCTCGGAACGGAATGCAAGACTCGGTTGGTCCTCGGGAGGCGTCTGGCAAGCAACTTACGGTTGACCGGTGAGGCGTGGCCCTTCTTGCTAGGGGCTGAGCCAGGGATATCGCCCTTGGGGAGGACACTGAAGATCAAGCTTGCGTCCATCAATGGCACTTCCTTCTTCTTCTGCTTCTCTTCCTTGATTTCCGAAAGCTTCCTGGCTTCAGTACTCGAAGCAAATGCAGCAAGAACGATCGTCATGATCATGAGTAGCGCTATGCTAACACGAGCCATGAGAGAGAGAGAGAGAGAGAGAGAGAGAGAGAGAGAGAGAGAGAGAGAGAGAGATGTTGCTAGGTTTGAGAGCAACTGCGAAGACAAGGCTGCATGGAGGGTTTTCTGGTGGGTGTGTTGGGCCATTGACATGCATTTATATATACCACCTAATGCAAGACTTGTCTATGCAATGGAGATACCAATGACAAATAAGAAATACGTACATGTAATTTTCATATTAAACATCACTTGGAGGACGCGTGTGCTTTTCAAGAAAGTCAGTCGTTTTTCAAATAATGTAGTCTTCTTTATTTTGGATTTGCCCCACGTCTCCTTTGGTTTCGCGTCGCCTTCGAGCAAAAGGCGAATAATCTTCATTTCATTTCTTCTTTACCAATTTTCCATCGGCATATTTCGTTTAGAACTTTCCTAAAAAGAAAAAGAAAAATCTGCAAATAATAGATTTTGGAGGACCATGTGGAAAATCATCTTGTAATTATTCGTTCATTTTTATTATGGAGGATGCGATGGAATAGAGAACTGATTTTAATTCCAAATCATAGTAAAAACTCTAATTTCAAGGTCAGATGCTGATCTCGATGATCCACGTGAACTATGAATAACCATTTTGCATTTGAAGACATGATCTGCTTGTATGCATGCTTACTATAATACAAATGATTAAAGAAAAATTTCAATAATTATAGGTTTATTTGTTTTACGGAAAATGCACACTTCTAGATGATAATTTTTAGGAAGATAATAGTTCCTAGGGAACTGGCAATTTTTTTTTTTTGTGTTTGGCTGGAATTTGAAGAAGAATCAAAAATATTTTTCGTCAATTCAAAATGAAAATCTAATTTGATATTTTTAAATACAAATACACTATTCGGATGATAATAAATTATGTACAGTCCATTAGGGAATTTGGCACAATTATTGGGATCCTTGGTCTAGCCTTAATGGATCTCCCACCCCAAGTGCCGGGACCTTGGCACAGGCATGTGAGTTCCAAGTATGAGCAAGAGAATAAGCATTGGTCGCCTGTCAAAAGAAGTTGGAATTTGAAATCAAGAATCTAATGCTCATGCGCGGCTTCCTTGTGGCTCACCTCAGGTCCATAGAGACTGAGCTTAAGGCCCCAGTGTCCATGCTTGAATCATTTGTACCCATGCTAAGGTCCATCAAATCTAAGGCTTGAGTGCTTGTGGCTAGGTCCTCGGCGCCCATGCTCCCTTTTTATATAGGCTAGACTAGGTGCTTGAGCTCAGGTTTATTGAGGTCAGGCCAAGTCCTAACGATAACAAGTCTGAACATTAGGAACTTGGGCGTTGTAGTGGGTTCTCCAGCCCGGCTTTGATTGACTCGGGCATGGACATCGAGGCCTCGGGCCTCGACCTTGACGTACCCAGGCTCGAGCATAGAGGATTTGAGTATCGGTAATGGGGTTCTAATCTTTACCTCGATGGACCTAGGAATAGGCATTGGGGATTTGAGTACAGGCATTAGGGTCAGGCCTAGTCTTGATGGACCTCAAAACAAGTGTTAGGGGTCCTATATTCAAGCATGAAATTTTTGGTCCAACCATCATATCTGGTCATAAATTTGTTGACTTATTTTCTTAGGCAAATCAAATGCCATAACATGAAGAAAATCTTTCCTAAAAAAATATTTTTCGTAAAATAAACTAATGCCTACATGAAATAAAGAGGTTTTGTTTTCAATTTATCTGCGAATCCTTCAGTTTTACGTCGAAATATTAAGTATCTATTTGTCTGGTACAACTATGACAACGCAATAAGTCCGCTTCATCGCAATTTCTTTGTGACTTGCGTATCTAATAATATGTACTTTTGAATTGTAGCACCTCAAAATTAAGCAACGCCCATCGTAAGCTAATGGAGCTATGAGGGTTTCACTGGGTTCTTCCCCCAAACAAGGCCTCGACATTTTTTCCGCAAGATGAACTTGCTATCAACTTTTATGTGTCTCATGAGAAGGCACCAACTTCACTAGAGGAATAAATCCATCCATTGTTAGACTTGCTGTTAAGACTTTGCTTACGAGGCGTCCGATATGTGAAATGGAAGATGACTATTACCAACATGTGATTGCCATGTCACTAATAAGGCCGCCACGTTGTTTAATTAAAACAACAATGTGCCCCTCATTTTAATAATAAAAAAACGTAATAGTCCGAGTTAGGGCTGCATAAAATCACGGGGAGAGAGATCACCAATTTTCCCCAAATCTATTTTGCTAAAAAAACCCTAGCTCCAAATCGATCGCCCCAATCATTCAAATCGACCCCAAATTCAATCTCTCTCTCTCATATGATTCGGAACCCTAACTTGACGACGTCGTGTTCTTATGGACAAAGATGTTTTTCTTTAGAATTTTTGCCACATTGGCTGACCTAGCAGTCATTAATGACCATGTCATCCTATGTTTGGGATTGGGGTTCCCTACTATCTAGTGTTAGGGAGGGCAGGGGAGATGAATGGTGAGATGGGGTTTTTCCTCTTTTTATAAGGGGGAAAGCTTTTAATGGAGAGTTAGGGGGACAAGGATTCCCCGCCGCTAGGACAAGGAATCATTTTCTCTATGTTTGACACATCGGACACCACGTAAACAAAGTCCAACGGCAGTTTAACGGTGGTCAGATTCTTTTTCGACGAAAGTAAGGGCTGTTCTTCAGACATTCGGACGTCGGGGACAAATTTGTCCCCCTGAAGAACGTCGGGGCAAAAGGTTATTCCGTGGCTGCGAGGAATTTGTCGAGCACTTTATAAAAGTTGAAACCCCCTTTCTACGACTAATCTACCACGAAAGGCTGCAGCAGCTAGTCGTAACTTCTTATTAATAACGTTTCAAAAAAAGTTGGATAATAGCAGTCCAAGTACAGCAGTAAGAGCCAAAAAAAGCTTGTTTATAACCAACTTGCCATCTTTTATATTGCTACACAAGACCAAGTTGCCCATTAATTCACCTAGGATCTTTCAGTTGGTCATTTGTATTTTATTATAGAAAGCCGACTTAATGTTCTGGACGCACAAGTATGATGGATTCTAATGGATGATGTGATGGACAACAAATTATCAAAATTCCAATTCCAAATCAAGTCCATGGAAATACGCAAGAAACTCCAAGTTGAAGATCAAGTGACGATCCCAAACACACTTAACATTACGCGATCTACTTGTTTATGTACTGATGACTATACATATACAATTGACCAATGAAAAATTCAGCCCCGAACTACTATTTCAAGACGCGAAAGGGAGGGATTATGTGCACTCACTTTCTTTTGAACTCATTGACCAAGACAAATCTTATCACACCTTTCATTAACTAATCAAAAGAAAAAGAAAATCAAAAGGATCATCAAATTTGATGGATGAATAGTATTGTGTTCTTCGTTCATGTTGGTGGTTAGCATGTAGCAGTCCTAGTGCTACTGTCATCGCAGGCCAATCGTATTTTACCTCAAAAAAAGACAGACGAAGAGGATCTCACACTCTCTCTAACCTGCCATTTTCTACAAATGAAAGGACGAACGTTCGGAAAGCACCTTAAATTACCTAAAACATTAAAATAACAAAACCCTAAGTTGTCCAAGCCAGGCGTTGACTCTCATGTTAATGAATCCATCCACATCTTCGACAATCAAAACTCTTTACGTATTTTTGAACAGCAGGGCCGCCACACATTTGGCATTTTCAATCTGTCGTTTTCCTTCTGATGATTTTGATATTGCACTTGCAAGATCGCACCTTCAGATTGTCCTTTTGCTCTTTCGTAAGACGCACAGAGATACGTGTCTTATGCCCGTCGTTATCAGGCAAGCGGGACATCACCGCGGATTAGGCATTCATCTAGGAACTGGCCAGATATCTCAGTCTGCGACTGAAATTCATCCAAAAAACAAATTCTAAATTTATTGACTTTATACTA
Organism: Melaleuca alternifolia; assembly: GCA_019926035.1. NCBI lineage: Eukaryota > Viridiplantae > Streptophyta > Magnoliopsida > Myrtales > Myrtaceae > Melaleuca > Melaleuca alternifolia. The sequence goes on from JAGKPW010002341.1 coordinate 1,837,522, forward strand.
ATTCAATTCTCAACCTTTCAATATGTAAATATAGTCCTAAACCTTTTGACATTTTATCAATTAAATATATTTAATTAATTGAGGCCTAAAATCACTAACGTGGATACCAATGATCCTATATGACATAGCCGGCATTGATAGAAACATCTTAAATGATTTTTAAAATATTATTTTTTCTTTTTTCTATTCTTTTATTTTCTTTTTTTTTGGGCTAAGGGTTGGCAAGGGTCACCAGCTGATCCTCGTTGGCACCAGACAAAAGCTTTGTGACCCTTGCTAGTCTGGGTTAGGAAATGCATGCCAATGCTTTGCCCAGCAAGGGCATTGCGAGGCATTGAGCAAGGATTGCAACTCCCTCACCGACCAAAGATAGAGCTTGAAAGCCTTCGCCTAGTGGCCAACAATAGTCGATTGGCAAGCGACAACCCTTGCTGGCCTTCACTCCTTAAAAAAGAAAAGAAAAGTAAAAACAAAAACAAAGTTATAAATCAAACTCAAAAAGTTATTGAAAAAATTATTAAGAAATATCCATGTCAGCGTCGACTGTATCGCTTGAGATAGCCGTTGTCCATTCAACGATTTTCAACCTAAAATAGTAGGATTGATTTAATTGACAAATCATAAAAAAATTTAGAATTAAATTAGTATAATTAAAAGAATTAGATATGAGTTAGTACTTAGTACAAGTACAATTGGCCACGGGCCTTTATTTTGTTGTTAATTTGTCCCCCAAGATGGTATTCCGTCTATTCCTATAAAAACAACTTGATTGACACAACGATTGTCCCATGTTAAGTGGGGTCGGCTTCAAGAATCCATCGTACCTTCTTACGTTATCGTGCAAGATTTTACGATCAATCTTATGTAAGATCGAGGCACTCCGGGTCTTTTGGTATTATTCAATGGGGCGATAGTCCTAACCATCTGAGAAGAGCTTCTTTCATCTTTGCAAATTGACCGTGCGAATCCCAACTTTAATATTGACGATCTGCAAAATGCACTTATAACTAGAATCAACGTCATCAAAAATCAAATATTGAATTTCCTTTCCATAAAAAGAAATGAAGCTTTATATTGTTTAAATTTCCACTATCCGTGTAAAAAAGAATTACTACCACAAAAAATCCAAAATTATGTTAGCTATGACATAAATATTCCGATTTTTTCTTGCATCACTAAAAGTCCTAAACTTGTCCATCGTAACACGGATATCCTCAAATTTTCTTTGTCATGAAAAATCCTGAATTTATATTCTTATGATAAATATCTTTTGAATGGAGTTGAAATATAAGGGATACATGTAACACATGTATAAATTTGAATTTTTTTCGTGACACAAAACACGTCGAGGATATTTGTGTCACAGTGAACAAGTTTAAGGTTTTTGGTAATATAAAATAAGTTGGGGATATTAGTGTCATAGTGAGCATAATTTGAGATTTTTTGCCGTATTCGCCCTATACAAAATGTCTTTCATGTTGCTACTATTGAATGGTCTTAAGCTTCTCTCATCCAAAAAACTAAGCTCAAAGGATGATATTTTTCCTCACACTTATAATATTGCACGTCAACGCATTCTCCCACCGATATGAGACAACCTCAACAATCTCCCCTTCACACGTCGGGTCTGGGTTGGATTGGTAACATCTCGTGACTCTTCCGTGTGATTGTTGGGTTCAGATTTTATTGGTAACCTGAACTCTTATACCAGTGTTGAGTAATCTTAGGCATCTCTCATCCCAAAAGCTAGCTCAAAAGATGCAACTTTTGCTCACACTTATAAATCGTCCATCAACGCATTCTCCTACCGATGTAGGACAACCTCAATAGCTACTGCCCTTAAAAATTAAGTGTGTTCATCACCTAATAAATTAAAATTTTGAATCGCTCGAAATTTTGATTTCTACGGGGGTGTTCTTTCATCATCCTTATCTTTAGATCTGTGCACCGCATGAAGACGGGGACGAACGTCCGTACAATATTAATACCAAATCCCAGTCGAGTGTAAGCCGTGACGTTACACTTGCGCAGTTGATTTTTGTATGCCTTCAGTTCTGCAAGAGCATGCTCCAGATTTACCTAACTCGCTTGTTTCGCATGAGTCACTCGAATAGTGACTAATATCTAGTTAAGAAAAAAATGAAGTCGTGGACTGGTCTAAATGAAATGTATAATGTCACCGATGACCCTTCTAATTTTGACGTTTCATTTATATCTTGTCAATATAATCCTTGTACTTTTTAAATTGCGCCGCTCTTAGGCCTCCAGATAAATTCGGCAACTGGTACAATGTGAGAAGATATGTCACATTTTTATTGGCCTAAAATAAAAATAACTAACAGAGTATGTGTACTATAAAAGTAAAAGGTCCTTGCCATCCAAGTCAGCTTTCTTATTTTACTCTAGAATAGGGATCAATGTCAGAAATTTTTAATGGCATCAAGTCCATTTGGTAAAATCCCTCATTTGAAACAATGGGGAAGATCAGCGGTAGCACCCTATGTGGAGTACGTGGATCATTTTGAGTTGAAAGAAAGTAAATTGATGGTTTGAATTTTAGGCAAAAATAGAGAGATCGCTAACGACGTTATACTCGAATGAAGTAAAGCATGGTAGGAACAAGCCCTAGCATTCCAATTTTTAAATTAAGGTGGTGATCGATGCGAATCTCAGTGCCGCCTTTGTCATCTTGTACCACTGCCTTGCTATGTTTGTATCTCTTAAAGAATTTTGAATTGTTCAGATATGCCATTTTAGTGGAACATGTAATACTTCCAGCAAAAATGAGACACTATTTACAAACTCCTTTGGTCTTCATAAATATTTCGTGCTCCAATCAATAGTTTCAACTTCCACATTATGATTTTTGTAATGCGGGATTGGCTGCGATTCAATTTGATCTTCAAATTCCTTGTGGAACCTTATTCTAGTTTCGTAACACAAATCAATGTCTTCTTGTCACTTTTCAATTAGTCTTATATACATATTTTACACTCATTTGATAATTTATACGAAAATCAGTAGATATCGCCCATTTTCTATTTCTTTTTCTGCCTTGGACATTCCAATTTCTAGCAGATGTCATTTACTAGAGATCATAGCTAATGCTTAAGTACGCAGAAGGTACTATTTGCTAGTAAAGATAATTGTAATGCGAGACCATGTTGATATTATAATAGTTCCCCAAATAAATACGTTCGGCCTGCAATGTAGCCAAGGACAAAGGGATAGCGACATGGGGTTCAAGACATTGACCTTGTACTGATTTTCCTAACACATAATTCATCGACCATGCAAGGATGGAACGTGTATGGTCGCGCAGTTAGTGCACAATAACTAATCCAGATTTATTCGTGAATCAATTTTTTGTAATTGTGTTTTGTCCTAGTGCGTTGAAACTCAGTAACAACTCTGCGCAGGGAAGCCTCGGCGATGTCAGCATAATCATGCACCGAGGTTTTACAATTTTCTAAGACAGGTCATTCATCATGTTAGGTCTGAAAATATTATCTTAGTAGCAAGAGGCAAAAAATGATTTGGATGCTATCGCATTTTAAATAGGTTCTTAATTGAAGTAAAAAGGAAAAGAAGAAAGAAAGAAGAAAAGGTTGTGGGACTTCAGGTGGTACATGTGTGGTAGGTTTCCATTATGTGACCAACTTTCAAAGACATGCGTTTCATCCATATTGAATGGCCGTTGCGTGATTATTTTCTGGTTTTACAGTAAACATGAATGAACAAGCGTATGTGGTAACACAAAAGAATCTCACAGAAACGGTGAGGAGTGAAGCAGCAAAATGGACATTTGGTTTAAATCTTCAAGTGAATGAAGATTCCATCGGATATGTTAATTGATCTAGATTCAAGCTCTCTCTTCCCGACAGTAAGGTATCAAGAATATTTTGCTGTGCCAACGACGGGGCCTAGAAATTGCTGAGATCGAGAGTGAGGGAGAGAGAGCGCGAGTTGCGTCCTGTAATTGCTCAAAGCATCTCCTTTATTTAAAGGCAATCAACAGCTCAAACTATGCAGATCCTCTATCTGCTGCAGAGACTTCTCACATCATAGAAGTCATGAGGAAGCAGCAGAGAGCATTCCTCAAGCAATGAAGCAAAGCAAACTCTTAATAGAGAACAAAATAAAAGCAGAGACTCCGGCAACTTGAGGAGGACAATTTTCACGATGACCAAGTTCCTTTTCCTTCCACAGATAACATATGACCGTTTGTTTTCATTAAGTCATTTACAAAATTCAGATACATTCAGTTGTATAACCTCTTATTTTTGTACGGGTGCTCCATCAATTTGTTTGTGTTTTTCTTGTCCTGGAACTTTGTCAAACTTCTCTTTCTATAGAATTGAAAATGGGTAATGTCACCGGTGGTGTCCCTGAATTTTTCTTTAAGAGTCAATATAGTTCTTGGAACATTTTTTGTTTAGTGTAATCCTTAAACTTTTAGAAATTTGCTTGATGCAGTGCTTCCGCTGAGTACATTGCCACATCATGTGCATGTTTTTCTGACATGAACTGCCACATTAACATTGGTTGTACCAAAATATTGATAGGAACTGCCATGCTGTTTTATTTTCCTTTGTTCTCTCTCTCTCTCTAGGCTATAGTGTGTGTGTGTGTGGGGCGCAAATGGAAACCATGTACAAGTGGACTCCACTATAACAATTTTGACCTCAAATTAATTGAAATTATGGTCACATTTGACAGTGTTAGAACTTTAATGGAAGAACCACATTCAACAGAATAAAAATTTAGAAATCATATTGAACATTAAAAACACATTCAAAGATTGCAAGTCATTCTCCCAATTGAAAAGTCTTTAGGTTCTTTGCTCATAATTTACAATCTGTCTCTATGAACAAAGTTATATAAATTACTCAATAACTGGTACAAGCATGAGTTCTTTTTGGGTCCATCTTTGGTATAAAAGATAAAGCCGAGATTCGTTACTTGCACCACACTTGCTTATAACCTCTGCCATGCTTCAAGGATGCGATATATTCATGCCCTTTATTCTCTTAGAGTAGAGTGACAAAAAATTCTCGTTCAGAAATTCTCGAATCAGATCACGGTCATTGATCTTGTAAAATTTATATTTGGGATGATTATGATCGATCTCATTGATTCGGAATCAAGTTTTGATACAAAAGGCTAGCAAGTTCTATTAACTAATGCAAGCATTACGGATGCAATCGCCGACTTATTGTCTGCATGCATAAAAGTAAAATGTCAGACAAGAGCTTGAGAACCAAAGTTAGACAAGAAGAAACCCCAGAAACTCAGAGGGAGTGAAGAAGCGACAACTGTCGGCATGTTACATGGTCAAAGCTAAGAAGATGAGATTGTCGTGGATTATGCATCCATAATGGCCCCATGATCCTTTCGCCACTGTCCCAAGTTCAGGTGTGCACCTCCCAACAACTCCTTATGCAGAGATCTTGCCCTGTTGGCACTCTTTCCTTTTGTCTGATCGATGCATCAAAACGTTTCAGAATTAGAGTCTTAAGATCGCATATGTATTATGTTGGAATTATGGATGGGTGAATGAGAAATTGTTTCTCAAAGAACCCACTTATGTGGGAAGTGAAAGTCTCACAAGGGAAAGTAAGAAGAGTTGGAAGTGAAAAGTGAAAAGCACTAGACCCACATTGGAAAGGAATAAGGCTTTGGAGTGCTTTATATATGATTACACTCATTTAGAGTGGTTGTAACAGCCAAAATTTTTAGGTTTTATTAGAGAAAATAATAAAATTATTCTGAATTTTCCCACAATTTCTTCCTTCCCTTATTTCTATTTTTCCTCTTATCTCCATTTCTTTCGGCCCATCTCCTTCTCAGCGTGCGCACGACCTAGCACGCGTGGGCACAGGCTTGGCCCATTTCCCCTTTTCCTCCTGTTCATCATCTTCTTCACGCATCTTCCTCCTCTGCAACCCTAGCCGCCACGCCGCGCGATTCAATGCGAGAAAGCCGCGATGACGACAACAGCTAGCCACGCGTCAACCCACGATCACCTTCCCCAACCGATTGAGCGTCTTCTTCGCGTGGAATTCATCTATATCTTTTAGAGAAACCCTAGCCGCGAGGGGGGGAGAAAAATCTGAGGAACAATCGCGTTACCTCACCCATCGACGTGATTAATCACCTTAAAAACGTTCCTCAACGCCGTTCAAGTCACTTGGAAGTCTGAAACTCGAGTTTTGGCTGACACCCACTTCCATTGAAATCGCGGCCGACTCCCCTGTTTTCATTACTAATCTATTTGGGTCATGGACGAGCTGTGACCTTGTTTGGACTTGCGTCTGCTCGGGACGCTCTCGGACGCGACCTAGCTTCCTCTCGGCTTCGGATCTCGGCTCATCTTGGTCATAGAACTGCAATTAGAGCCACGGAACCGCAACCACTGATCCACGACGTCCGCTCGGCTTGCTCGTCCCTCGCACGTTCACTGCTCGGCCTTGGTCACGGTCGCCAGCTCTTCCTCTCGGTCAGTGATAGCTCGGGTGGCCCGAGGTTCAGCTGTTCATTCCTTCCGACGTTCGATCCGTACACTCGCTCGGTCCTCAGTCTCTAGCAACTCCAGCTTGCCTCAGATTGACTTTGTGCGCCTCTGCATCAACCGACCAGCCCCTGTTCGTCCCCGCATCAACTCGACGTCAGTCGCCACGCCGTCGACACGCCTCAGCTCGCTCAGCTGCCGCATCGTCGCCCGATCTACCCTCAGCTCAGGCCGTCCTCAACTCACACCCGTATCACCAAAGAACCCACAGCTCACCTGAGCTTCATTCTGCTAAGATTCGAAAAGAACAGAAGCTGTGAACAGCTCTGTGGGCCGAGTAGGCCACGGTGGGCCTTGGCCCGTCAGTCCAGCCCAATCCAAAGGTCCAGCCCCTTCGCGAGCAAACCAGTCAGCCATTGGACCCTTGCCAGATTGCTGGATTTGCCCGATTCGGTGTTGTTTCGGCGGAATTTCACCGGAGGAACGTTTACCGCCATTAAATTGGACTCCAAAGCTTGGAATTAGGTGAGTTTGCTCCCTAACTCCTAATTAGGGCTGTTAATTGCTCTAGTTGCTTTAAATTATGATGATTGGACTTAGTGGTTGGTTAAATTGGAGATTAGAGCTCGTTTAGAAATACTTATTGAAATAGGGGTAATATTGTAAATTCAATTTTAGGAGTGGAGTTGTGAAATTGTATAATTGGAGGGTTAATTAGTAAATTGATATATTTAGAAATGTGAATTGTTGGTTAAGGTGGTGCAAAATTGTAAAGATATTAAGTTTGGTCCAATTAGGGACTTATGAGTAATTTATAAATTTAATTAGCGGAGAGATTAATTGCCAATTAATTTAGTTGTGATAAACCATCAGTTAGTGGCGGTAGAAAATATGATATTCGCATTATATTGTGAAAGATAGGTTGATTATGTCATATTATAGCCTAATTTGGGTTTTTAGGGGTAAAAATGTAATTTTGGGAATTTTAAGGGCAAAAGTGTAAATTTGACAATTTAGTGAAAGATGTGAGAATTATTGGCTGTAATGGTACCGAATGATTATTAGTGATGGATGGGATTTATATTCGGATAATTATGAGTAATTACTCTATTTTGTTTAATTAGGATTTAATTACATAATTTTAGGCAAATTGCAATATTTTGGAATTAATTCCAGAATTTGCGTGATTGGCTAAGTGGCTGCTAATTAAGGTGATGTCACCCGTAGTTGATCGAATCGAACACTTTGGATTCGATTTAGGGACCCGGGTGAACCCCTAATTGGTAGGTCCAGGCGGTCGATTTTTGTTACTTGAGAAATTATCTCATTTTGTTTATGGCATAGTTATGGATGTGTATTTAATATTTTTAATTGTCTGATTGATTGAGATTTATTTATTAATTGCTAGTGGATATTGATTGTTTCATAATTTGATTTATTTATTTAAATCTTGGTACTTATTATAATTGACTTTATGTTAGATTAACTTAGAAATTGATATTGTGACAATTTTATCGAATTATTTGGAGAATATTCTAATAAGAGGATTTAGTAACTTGATAAGTTTATGGGTTGTGAGAGATGAGGATTAAATTAATTATATGATTAGGGACCCTAGAGTGAATATCAACCTAATTAAGAAGTAGGGGGCAAACTCGATGAGTTTATCTCATCTTAAAATTATTTGGTTCAGGTCCTATCATTGCAGCTCCCCCTCGAGGACCAGGTGAAGCTGGAGGCGCAGCGAGATGATCATAGTTGATTTAATTTTGATTAGGAGATTTTATTTAATTGTGAGGAAATTATTTTCCGTATTTATCCTTTTAGTTGAACGAATAAATAAGGTTGATAATTTGTGAACCCTATTTAGTTATTTGATCAGTTTATTGATATTATTGTAATAAATACCTCAGGATTTTGATCGGTGTTTATTTAGCATTTTTCGCTGCATTTCTTCGTGTATTAAATCTATTGGAAGTTAATTTATTTGGTCGTCGATAACACCTGGGATTATCAAAAATTTATCGACCTTTGTGGATGTCTTCGAGACTGTCATGTACTCGGGTGTGGGGCGTGACAGCTACTTGTTGATTTGGTATCAGAGCCAGGTTAAATTGGAGTGATAAGGTTAGGGTAGTTATTCCTGGGGTAAAAATTACTAATTAATATAATTGTTATAACTAATGTGCTATTTAAAATGTTTAGATGTTGCATGCATGCCTAAATTATATACGGTATGGGACGTGTATAATTAAGACATGAATGTGTATCAGAAAAATGCATAGTCTTATGTTTAGCCAAGTTGGCATGATCCGGACATGTGCAGCAAGGCCGGATGTTTGACCTTGTATTTGTCTGATTGGGTGTTGTGGTTTTATGTTTAACTAAGTTGACACGGTATGGGACGTGTGCAGCAAAGCCGGACATTTGACTCTGTTTGTGATTGGTTACATAATAGCACTAATTAAAAATATTAATAGCACTGCTGTGTGATCGTGTGCTTTTTGAGGCGTTGCTGTGTGATCGCACGCTAGCGTTGCTGTGTTATCATATGCTTTATCTGACATTGCTGTGTTATCGCATGTCCATGGAGGCGTCGCTGTGTTATCGCACGCCAGCGTCGCTGTGTTATCGCACGCTTCATTATGAAATTGATGTATTTTATTTGCTAACTTAAAAATTTGATTAGGCTGTAAAAATGAGCGGGGACGGAAGACCGCCGAGAAGAAAAGCGACTTTGGGTCGTTTTGGAGTAGGAGTTGAGACTCCCACTGATCCGAGGATCGACGTTCTTATGCAATCCCTATGTGATCTTAGGGACAGAATGGATCAGTAGGCCCAGCATCAGGAGGCTGCTAATGCAGCTGCCGCTGCCGCTGCAGCGAATGCTGCACAAAATCAGGAGGCTACTATCGCAGCTTCTGTTGCTGCTGCTGTAGATGCTGCTGTCGCTGCTATGCTGAATGCTAACACCGCTCCTCCTACTGATGGTGTCGCCACTCGTGTACGTGATGGGGTGGCGAATGTTGGAGAGATAGCTGTTCCCGTCCCAGTTGCCGTTCTCGACGCTGAAGGCGGGAATGAAGAAAGAAGAATCCATAAGCAAGTTGAGCAATTCCTGAAACTGAAGCCCCCAAAATTCAATGGGGGAGGTGACTCGGAGGCCGCTACTTCGTGGCTTAGGAGTATCGAGAAGGTGTTCTCGGTACTGAGGTGCTCAGATGCTGATAAGGTGGTTTTAGCAGTGTATCAGCTGGAAGGCAATGCTAGCCATTGGTGGGACACCATCAAGAATAATGTGTTCCCAGTAGGAGTAGCGCCGACCTAGGGCGCATTTGTGGAAGTTTTTAACCACAAATACTTTTCGAATGCTGCAAAGGATCAGAAGATGACGGAATTCTTGGGACTTCGTCAGGATCATATGTCGGTGACCGAGTACGAGGCCAAATTTGCTGAGTTATCCCGGTATAGTCGGAGGATTGTGGAGGATCCAGAGGACAGAGCTGTCAAGTTTCGAGAAGGATTGAGGCCTGACATTAAGAGTAGCTTGGCGCCTCTGGAGTTGCGCAGCTATGATGAAGTACTGAGTAAGGCCCTTACTGTGGAGAGGGACATAGCCGATAGAGCTGCTGCATCGGGGTCACGTTTCGTCCCCAGTAGAGACGACCGAAGATCAGGGAAGAGGCCTATGACTGGAAATAAGTATCCGATACCACCCAACAGGAGGAATTTCAAACGATCTGCACCTTCGCCAGCCAACAGGTGCTATAATTGTGGCAGGTATCATAGACCTGGCGCTTGTCCTCGCACCACCGGAGCTTGTTATGGATGTGGCCAACTTGGCCATCAGCAGAGAGATTGTCCGCGTCGCCCAGCTGGAGCACAGCCACTGCACCGTATGGGACCGCTAGCTAGAAACATTGCTCAGGGCAACACGGAGCGTCCACCAGCTCAAGGGAGAGTATATGCTGTGAACCGTGCGGAGGCTCAGAACGCGGGTGGAGTTATCACAGGTACTGTCTCCCTTCACCAGCATGCAGCTTATGCTTTGTTTGATACTGGAGCCACTCATTCGTTTGTAGCTGCCCAATTTGCTAAGTTAGCCGAAATGAAATTGGAGCCATTAGGTACAATCCTTAGTGTGACCACCCCTATGAAAGATAGGATATTATCAGTTGAGGGGTGTAAGGGGTGTGAGATAGTAATCAGTGGTGTGAAAGGGGTTATTGATTTGGCTGTTCTGGGTATGCATGATTTTGATGTAATTATTGGGATGGATTGGTTGCGAGAACAAAGAGCCACGGTGGACTGTTATAATCAAATGATTCAGTTCCAGCCGTTGGACCGCCCTAGTTATGAATTCTTGGGAAGTAGAGGAGGCCCTTCAGTACCATTGATCTCATCTCTCGAGGCAGTGAAGCTACTCGAGGATGGATGCCAAAGTTTCTTGGCCACGGTAGTAGATATGTCGGACGAAGGACCGACAATTGATGAGATCGCCGTAGTGCGTGAGTTTGCGGATGTATTTCCTAAGGAACTACCAGGATTACCCCCGGAGAGGGAAATTGAGTTCGTAATCGAACTGGCTCCTGGTACAGAACCTATTTCCAAACCTCCCTATCGGATGTCGTTGTCAGAATTAAAGGAGCTGAAAGTTCAGATGCAGGAGTTGTTAGACAAAGGATTCATTCGTCCTAGCGCGTCACCATGGGGTGCACCAGTACTGTTCGTGAAGAAGAAGGATGGATCAATGCGATTGTGTATTGATTATAGGCAACTGAATCAGGTGACGGTTAAGAACAAGTATCTTCTACCGAGGATTGATGACTTGTTTGATCAGTTGCAAGGAGCCTCAGTATTCTCTAAGATCAATCTGAGGACTGGCTATCACCAGCTGAGGATTAGAAAGGAGGATGTCCCGAAGACCGCATTTCGTACGCGATATGGTCATTATGAGTTCACGGTGATGCCGTTTGGGTTGACAAACGCCCCTGCTGCTTTTATGGATATGATGAATCGAACTTTCAAGGAGTATCTGGACCGGTTTGTCATAGTCTTCATTGACGACATCCTGGTGTACTCGAAGAGTTCAGAGGAGCATGAACAACACTTGAGGATTGTACTGACGACTCTTCGACAACACGCATTGTACGCCAAGTTCAGCAAGTGTGAATTCTGGTTAGGTCGTGTAGCTTTCTTGGGCCATGTGATCTCAGGCGAAGGAATTTCAGTGGACCCAGCTAAGATTGAAGCAGTGTCGGACTGGCCAAGGCCTACAACGGTAACTGAGGTTAGGAGTTTCTTAGGCTTGGCCGGATACTACCGACGTTTCGTGGAGAAGTTCTCGAGTATAGCAGCACCATTAACTAACCTTCTGAAGAAGGAAACTAAGTTTGAATGGACAGATAGGTGTGAGAGAAGCTTCCAGGAGCTGAAGAGGAGATTGACCACTGCACCAATATTGACGATTCCATCTGGTCCAGGTGGTTATGAAATTTATAGCGATGCATCTTATCAAGGATTGGGGTGTTTTGATGCAGCATGGACGAGTTGTGGCATATGCATCGAGGCAGTTGAGGCCTCACGAAAAGAATTATCCGACACATGATCTAGAATTGGCTGCAATCATCTTCGCTCTCAAGATCTGGAGACATTACTTATGTGGAGAGAAGTTTCCGATTTACACGGATCATCAAAGTCTTAAGTACCTGTTTTCTCAGAAGGAGTTGAACATGAGACAACGTCGCTGGATGGAGTTGCTGAAGGACTATGACTGCGATATATTGTACCATCCAGGAAAGGCCAATAAAGTAGCCGACGCCCTCAGTCGTAAATCGTCGATAGCACACTTGATGGCGAAGGAGTGGCATCTTCTAGAAGAGGCGAGAGACTTTGACTTTAAGTTCGAGGTAAGTCATCTCGCGTGTCTAATGGCCACCTTACGAATAGAACCGCAGATTCAGACAAGAATTAAGTCTTTACAGCCACTAGACCCAACTCTTCAGAAGATTATCCAAGAAAGTGAGGATCAGAGGAAACCGGACTTCCAGATCTCCGAAGATGGGATATTAAAGTTCAGAGGAAGGCTATGTGTCCCTGATGATGCTGTACTTAAGGAAGATTTGTTGGCGGAAGCTCACAGGAGCAACTACAGCATTCATCCTGGGAGTACTAAGATGTATCAGAATTTGAAACCACATTATTGGTGGAATGGCATGAAACTTGATGTGGCGAGACATGTGGCTAAGTGTCTGACATGTCAACAAGTGAAGGCGCAGCACTGCAAACCAGGAGGCTTATTAAAACCATTGGAGATCCCGGAATGGAAGTGGGAGCACATCACGATGGATTTCGTGACAAGGTTACCTAGAACTCAGCGAGGCCACGACGCGATATGGGTCATAGTGGATAGACTGACCAAGTCTGCCCATTTCATTTCGGTACGTAAGGATTTCGCATTGGACCGATTGGCTGAGTTGTATGTTCGACAGATTGTTAAACTCCACGGAGTACCAGTGACGGTCACATCTGATCGTGATCCGAGGTTCACAGCCGCATTCTGGAAGAGCTTACAGACTGCTTTAGGAACGAGGTTGCAGTACAGCACTGCTTACCATCCACAGACAGATGGACAGTCTGAAAGGACCATTCAAACTCTAGAAGACATGCTGCGAGCATGTGTCTTAGATTTCAAGGGAAGCTGGGAGGATCAATTGCATTTAGTGGAGTTTGCTTACAATAATAGTTTCCAGTAGAGTATTGGAATGGCTCCCTATGAGGCATTATATGGTCATGCCTGCCGAACTCCAGTATGTTGGGATGAGGTTGGAGAGCGAAAAATCACAGGTCCAGAACTAGTACAGCAGTCTGTGGAAGCAGTCAAGGTCATCAGAGATAGAATGAAGATAGCTCAGAGCCGTCAGAAGAGCTATGCTGACAAGAGACGTAGGCCATTAGAATTCCAGGAGGGTGACCACGTATTTTTAAAGGTATCACCTAAAAGAGGATTGTCACGTTTTGGCAAGAAAGGCAAGTTGAGTCCAAGATATGTAGGACCATTTGAAGTTCTAGAGCGGATTGGAGCTGCAGCATACCGTCTGGCCTTGCCACCGAATTTGGCTCATATTCACAATGTCTTTCATGTTTCGATGCTGAGGAAGTATGAGCCTGACCCGTCGCATGTACTGAGTTTCGACGAGATAGAAGTCGATGACAAAGTGTCGTATGTGGAGCGACCAATTAGAATTGAAGATCACCGAGAACATCGTTTGAGGAATAAAGTGATCTCTCTGGTCAAGGTAGTTTGGCAACATCACGATACGGAAGGTGCGACCTGGGAAAGTGAAGAAGCTATGAGGAGTCAATACCCTTATCTGTTTGAAGGAACTAGTGATGTAAATTTCGAGGACGAAATGTCCTAAGGGGGGAAGAATTGTAACAGCCAAAATTTTTGGGTTTTATTAGAGAAAATAATAAAATTATTCTGAATTTTCCCACAATTTCTTCCTTCCCTTATTTCTATTTTTCCTCTTATCTCCATTTCTTTCGGCCCATCTCCTTCTCAGCGTGCGCACGACCTAGCACGCGTGGGCACAGGCTTGGCCCATTTCCCCTTTTCCTCCTGTTCATCATCTTCTTCACGCATCTTCCTCCTCTGCAACCCTAGCCGCCACGCCGCGTGATTCAATGCGAGAAAGCCGCGATGACGACAACGGCTAGCCACGCGTCAACCCACGATCACCTTCCCCAACCGATTGAGCGTCTTCTTCGCGTGGAATTCATCTATATCTTTTAGAGAAACCCTAGCCGCGAGGGGGGAGAAAAATCTGAGGAACAATCGCGTTACCTCACCCATCGACGCGATTAATCACCTTAAAAACGTTCCTCAACGCCGTTCAAGTCACTTGGAAGTCTGAAACTCGAGTTTTGGCTGACACCCACTTCCATTGAAATCGCGGCCGACTCCCCTGTTTTCATTACTAATCTATTTGGGTCATGGACGAGCTGTGACCTTGTTTGGACTTGCGTCTGCTCGGGACGCTCTCGGACGCGACCTAGCTTCCTCTCGGCTTCGGATCTCGGCTCATCTTGGTCATAGAACTGCAATCAGAGCCACGGAACCGCAACCACTGATCCACGACGTCCGCTCGGCTTGCTCGTCCCTCGCACGTTCACTGCTCGGCCTTGGTCACGGTCGCCAGCTCTTCCTCTCGGTCAGTGATAGCTCGAGTGGCCCGAGGTTCAGCTGTTCATTCCTTCCGACGTTCGATCCGTACACTCGCTCGGTCCTCAGTCTCTAGCAACTCCAGCTTGCCTCAGATTGACTTTGTGCGCCTCTGCATCAACCGACCAGCCCCTGATCGTCCCCGCATCAACTCGACGTCAGTCGCCATGCCGTCGACACGCCTCAGCTCGCTCAGCCTCCGCATCGTCGCCCGATCTACCCTTAGCTCAGGTCGTCCTCAACTCACACCCGTATCACCAAAGAACCCACAGCTCACCTGAGCTTCATTCTGCTAAGATTCGAAAAGAACAGAAGATGTGAACAGCTCTGTGGGCCGAGTAGGCCACAGTGGGCCTTGGCCCGTCAGTCCAGCCCAATCCAAAGGTCCAGCCCCTTCGCGAGCAAACCAGTCAGCCATTAGACCCTTGCCAGATTGCTGGATTCGCCCGATTCGGTGTTGTTTCGGCGGAATTTCACCGGAGGAACGTTTACCGCCATTAAATTGGACTCCAAAGCTTGGAATTAGGTGAGTTTGCTCCCTAACTCCTAATTAGGGCTGTTAATTGCTCTAGTAGCTTTAAATTATGATGATTGGACTTAGTGGTTGGTTAAATTGGAGATTAGAGCTCGTTTAGAAATACTTATTGAAATAGGGGTAATATTGTAAATTCAATTTTAGGAGTGGAGTTGTGAAATTGTATAATTGGAGGGTTAATTAGTAAATTGATATATTTAGAAATGTGATTGTTGGTTAAGGTGGTGCAAAATTGTAAAGATATTAAGTTTGGTCCAATTAGGGACTTATGAGTAATTTATAAATTTAATTAGCGGAGAGATTAATTGCTAATTAATTTAGTTGTGATAAACCATCAGTTAGTGGCGGTAGAAAATATGATATTCGCATTATATTGTGAAAGATAGGTTGATTATGTCATATTATAGCCTAATTTGGGTTTTTAGGGGTAAAAATGTAATTTTGGGAATTTTAAGGGCAAAAGTGTAAATTTGACAATTTAGTGAAAGATGTGAGAATTATTGGCTGTAATGGTACCGAATGATTATTAGTGATGGATGGGATTTATATTCGGATAATTATGAGTAATTACTCTATTTTGTTTAATTAGGATTTAATTACATAATTTTAGGCAAATTGCAATATTTTGGAATTAATTCCAGAATTTGCGAGATTGGCTAAGTGGCTGCTAATTAAGGTGATGTCACCCGTAGTTGATCGAATCGAACACTTTGGATTCGATTTAGGGACCCGGGTGAACCCCTAATTGGTAGGTCCAGGCGGTCGATTTTTGTTACTTGAGAAATTATCTCATTTTGTTTATGGCTTAGTTATGGATGTGTATTTAATATTTTTAATTGTCTGATTGATTGAGATGTATTTATTAATTGCTAGTGGATATTGATTGTTTCATAATTTGATTTATTTATTTAAATCTTGGTACTTATTATAATTGACTTTATGTTAGATTAACTTAGAAATTGATATTGTGACAATTTTATCGAATTATTTGGAGAATATTCTAATAAGAGGATTTAGTAACTTGATAAGTTTATGGGTTGTGAGAGATGAGGATTAAATTAATTATACGATTAGGGACCCTAGAGTGAATATCAACCTAATTAAGAAGTAGGGACAAACTCGATGAGTTTATCTCATCTTAAAATTATTTGGTTCAGGTCCTATCATTGCAGCTCCCCCTCGAGGACCAGGTGAAGCTGGAGGCGCAGCGAGATGATCATAGTTGATTTAATTTTGATTAGGAGATTTTATTTAATTGTGAGGAAATTATTTTCCGTATTTATCCTTTTAGTTGAACGAATAAATAAGGTTGATAATTTGTGAACCTTATTTAGTTATTTGATCAGTTTATTGATATTATTGTAATAAATACCTCAGGATTTTGATCGGGGTTTATTTAGCATTTTTCGCTGCATTTCTTCGTGTATTAAATCTATTGGAAGTTAATTTATTTGGTCGTCGATAACACCTGGGATTATCGAAAATTTATCGACCTTTGTGGATGTCTTCAAGACTGTCATGTACTCGGGTGCGGGGCGTGACAGCTACTTGTTGATTATCAGAGCCGACTCCCGACCGCGTGTGGGGCCACAGTGGGGCACTCGCTGGTGCTGATGAGGGCATAGCGGGGACGCTGTGCCATTAAGGGGGGGATATTGTGATATCCCTGTCCCACATCGCCTAGGGGGGAGTCCTGGGCCAGCTTATAAAGCTGTGGGTCCCTTAACAGTGTGGACGCGTTTTCTCGGATGGACCGAGGAGAACAAAACCGTGAGGGCCAGTGGGCTCAAAGCGGACAATATCCATACTGTGGGTAACGCCGGGGCGTTACAGTGGTAACGTTAAGAGTACAAGCACTATGCCTCGCGTGCACGCGCAGGGAGGTGCAAATTCGAGTCCCGACGAACTTGAACTTGGGCGCAAGCGTACGATCTGCGTATACGAATGCAATCCTGGAAAGTGGGCTTAGCGACAAGCTACTTTTTGCCTCATGGATTAATTTTTTCCAACTCAAAGGTGTGGGTTAATTGCCCTTTGAGAACAACCGGATCTTATGATGTCTGGGACTGTTTAGATCTTTCGCCTTTTGATAACTCTGTAATTGTTGGTTACAGAGTTATATTCTAACGGCTGATTTAATCAGCGTTTAAGGTATTAACGGAAGATTTAAATTGGCATTTATACCCGATATGCTTCTAACGGTAGATTTAATACTGTAACATCCGATTTAATTCAGTAACGGTAATATTAATTCCCTAACGATTTTCCCCATTGGTTTTATTATCTGTTTTCATTCTTTTTGTCCGGACAGAAATTGATTTTCGAAATCATTCAGAGATTACATTGTCTTTGAAAGAGCATTGCATTGTTTTGAGAGTGTTCAACAAAGAAGTTGTTCAAGTTTGCCGAAAGCTCCGAAGTGATGTTCTTCGTTGCTGTCAACTGTTGTATCTTGGGAAACAGACGTTTAGCAACCTCACGTGTACTAGAAGAGACAAAGCTTCATTGTGTACTGGAAGGGACGAATCTGTTTTAAGGAAACTGTATTGAATACAGACCTCGATTTCCTTATTCTTTCTTTCCAATTCCATTGTTGTATGATCTTGTGATCTTCTATTGAAATCTATTGATGCCATTTTGAATTGTGTACGTCCAGTAATCTCAAGGTAGATTCAAAAGGAGATTTATGCAAATCCTCCAACATTCTTAAAATAGATTCATGATTCAAATGGCTACTGGAAAAAACGTGGTTGATATTGCTACTGCTTCCATCACCAAAGAAGCTGCCCCTGCTGCGGTTTTTGTCCACCATGGCGAGAAACTAGAAAAGTTCAACGAATCGAATTTCAAAAGGTGGCAACAAAAGATGTTGTTTTACTTAATGTTGACACCTAAATTTTGAATTTGTATCGCATGGTCTTATCATGTGTCGTCGCATGTGTAATCGGAGGAGTTTCTAGAAGGCGTGGGATTCAAATTGAGATGAAGATTTTGTTAGTTTCAACATATTCAATAGATAAATATAGGATTGGAGTCATACTCAATCCGCAAGGAAATTTGAAGCGATGAAAGATAACGGATGATGGCTAAAGTGCTGATTTGAAGGAAAATTGGAGCACCAATCTTTGGAATGATATCAAGTGTGCCATATCTCTTCAGTTTTCAAATTTTAGTTGAAGCGAACTCTACCCCTTTAAATAGAGATGGACGTGGGGTGCGTGAGGGGGAGCTGAAAATCAAGTCTTTTGGGTGTCTCTCGGAGGGAAAAAAAGCGAGGCGAGCGTGAGAGATTTGAGAGTCTGGGGGTGGCTAAAAAAAATCGAGGGCAAAAGAGCCAAAAAAAAAAATTCTGCACAAGAGACGATCTGCGGAGAAATTTGTGAGAGCATTCGGCTCTCATGCAAAGAAATTAAAAAGGGGAGGGGTTCTTTCGTGAGGGAAAAATAGTTGACCAATAAACAAGGAGAAAAGAGTCAGGGGAAGAAAACAAAGGAAGGAAGTCAAATAATGGAGAGTCTGAGAAGCGAAGAACAAGAAAAAAGGGGAGCATCGGCCATCACGTGATCCTTTTGTCTATTTCCTAATCCTCCATCCAAGTTGATGATGAAATGTTGCTGATTAGTCGGTGTGGTGTTGTTCTGGTTCTCCATCTTGCCGCATCTCCGTTGTTGCCTTAGTTGTGCCATCATCGCTGATTTTTGTTGCCCCTAGCAACGCCAACGTTGCTGCACCGAAGTCCCTGCCATCGCAAGCTCCATCCACATCGACGAGCACTGCAGTCGCCGTTCGTGAACCTTGTTGTTTGTTCCGATCCAGAATTCACCAATTAGAATAAGGTAACTCCTTAATCCAATTAAGATTTTGATGTTATTTTTTTAACTCGGACTAATGTGAATTTTGTTTTTTTAGGCATTACCCTTTAGAATTTAATTGTTTGAATTCTAATATGATCCCAAATTTGATCCGTGAGATGGCGGATCATTTTTCCGATTATTTTAGATTTCTCTTGCAAGTCGGGTACATATCTTTACAAGATTTGCGATATCCGTTAATTTAAACTGCGAGACGATGAATTATTTTTTCAGATATCACAATCTTTCCTTAAGGATTAGATTAGATTTGTTTCTTTAGTTTAATAGTTTATTTAGGACATCTTTTAATTCCGAATTTTATATAAAAATAAGAAAAAACATAATCTTAGAGTAAACTAGTTTCTTCGTGTGCATGCCTAAATTAGGATATTTAGTTTATTTCGAATTTTCTTTTAAGAAATAAAATAGGAAGCATATGCATGTTTATAATATAGGCCATGTCATGCACATATCACATAATTTGCACGCTAGGAATTGCATGTCATATAGAGATTAGGCGCATAATTTTCATGCCACGTCATCTAGAAATTGCATGTTTAGGTTATAAAAATTGCATATCATGTTAGAATAATACATTAAGAAGTCTAGAGTCATGTAGATTAGATTTCATATTTTATTTGATTAGTTAATTTTGAATTTTCATTTATTAAAAAGAATGCCTAAAAAAAAGCATTTGCATGTCATTTAGGTAATTATATGTCATCCATTAGTCTAATTGAGTCGCATGTTACATTTATTAGTTTAATTTAGAATTGCAGAACATATTAGGTTAGTCACATTTAGGGTTAGATTTTCATCATAAGCATCACATTTTTAGAATATCTTTTGCATATAAAAAGTGAAAATTCAAAAAAATGTTAAAACTTCATTAAAGCATATTTAGTTAATTTTCATGTTTGAATAATAGTAAAACCCAAAAAAAATTTCTGTTGATTTGCTTCATTAAATCATTTTTGTTTATTGTTTTATTTCATTAAGCATTTAGTGTAATGTTTGCGCACCCGCATGATCACCGTGCATGTTAGGGAATAAAGTTAAAATCAATTCAAACTGCTTGCAAAATATTTTTCTGAAATTAAAAGGAAAGGTTCTCAAGTCCTCGAATTCAAAATCTTTGGTTCGTAGGGATAAAGTACCACTCCCAGTGTTTTACATGGGTTTCTAATCGACCTACCATAAATAGATTAGTGGCGACTCCATTTGAAATTGATCTTGCATGTTTAAAAAGTGAAACCTGAGTCGTGAATTGGTATGAGCTTGGGAGAACTCGAGCTAAGTTAAACTAGACTTAGCAATCCATTAGCCGAACCCTAGGTGGTGCACCTTCGGGGAGGTCGCGACACTTAACATCGTTGAATCTTGCGAGATTCTTAATAGAGGAGGTTCCTGAAGCTCCTATGCTGTTTGATGGTGAAACGAATCAGCAAGCTTTCAATGCGATTGAAGCTTGGAAGCATTCTGACTTCCTTTGTAGGAATTATGTCATGAATGGCTTGCACGATTCGTTGTACAATGTTTATTGTGCAGAACAAACAGCGAAAGAGTTTTGGGAATCGTTGGACCACAAATATAAATCAGAGGATGCCGGAGCAAAGAAATTTGTTGTCGGATGGTTCCTCGATTGTAAAATGGTCGATTCCAAGATTGTGAGCAGTCAGGTGCTAGAAATCCAAGTGATTTTGCACGAGATTCAAGCTGAAGGAATGAATCTGAGTGAAACCTTCCAAGTGGCTGCTATAATTGAAAAGCTACCTCCTGTGTGGAAGGATTTCAAGAACTACCTTAAACATAAGTAAAAGGAAATGAACATTGAAGAGCTTATTGTTAGACTTCGAATTGAAAAAGACAATAGAAGTTTTGAATGCAAGTGGTTCAATCCTTCTGAAGCTAAGGTGAATATTGTAGAGCATAAGAAAAGCCACAAGAATAAGAGGTTGCCAAGCCAAAGCTGGGACCGAAGGGAGGTGTTTTCAAGAACAAGTTTCAAGGAAAATGCTTCAATTGTGGCAAGGTGGGACATAGATCTGTTGAATGCAAACTTCCTAAGAAAAGAAATCATGAGACGAATATGTTCAATGACGTTACCAAAGATGTGTCAACCATAAATCTTTCTGCGATGATTTCTAAAGTGAACTTTGTTGGGTCTAATCCAAGAGAATGTTGGATTGACACCGGTGCCACTAGGCACGTATGCTCCAACATGAAGATGTTCACTAAATTTGAACCAATTCATGGAGAAGAGGTCTTCATGGGAAATTCTGCTACGTCTATGGTTGAAGGCCAAGGGACGGTGTTGCTGAAGATGACTTCAGGGAAAGAGCTAACTCTGAATAATGTTTTGTATGTGACAGAAATCCGAAAGAACCTAGTTTATAGGTCTTTGTTGAACAAGTATGGATTTTGAATGGTATTTGAGTCAGACAAAGTTATTTTGTCAAAGTCTGGAATGTATGTGGGGAAGGGATATGTATCCGATGAGCTTTTTAAGCTCCATGTAATGGCAATTATGAATAAAGACAAGAAGTCTTTTGTTTATTTGCTTGAGTCTTCCAATTTATGGCATGGTAGACTTGGTCACGTTAATTTTGATGCATTTCGTAGACTAATTGACTTGGAGCATATACCCACATTCCAAATTGATTCAAAACACAAGTGTGGAATTTGTATTGAGGCAAAATTAACGAGATCATCGTTTCAAACGGTTGAAAGAAATATCGAGCCTCTTGAATTAATTCATGGTGACTTTTGCGATTTGAAATTCGTACAAACGAGAGGTGGTAATAAGTATTTTATTACATTTATTGATGATAGCACGAAATACTGCTATGTTTATTTGCTTAAAAGCAAAAGCAAAGCCTTAGAGAAATTTGTTCTCTATAAGAATGAAGTTGAGAATCAACTCAATCGGAAAATAAAGAGATTGAGAAGTGATAGATGTAGTGAGTATGAAGCACCATTTGGTGAATTCTGTGAACGACACGGAATTGTGCATGAAGTAATGGCACCTTACTCTTCTCAATCGAATGGTGTTGTTGAACATAAAAATCGCACATTGAAAGAAATGATGAATGCAATGTTACTAAGTTTGGGTTTACCCTAGAACATGTGGGGAGAAGCTATTTTGTCAAGCAATTATCTTTTAAATAAGATACCTCGAAAGAAAGAGGTTAAAACCCTTTATGAACTATGGAAAGGTAGGAAGCTATCCTACGAACACTTGTGAGTGTGGGGATGTTGTTAACACTTAAATTTTGCTATTCCAATACATTTTAGTTTTTTAAAGAAAAATTAATTAAAGTGAGTTTCTTTCATAGGAATATAATAAAAAATAATGAGGTCGAGGTCCACATGAGCTGAATTTTCAAAAGTCCACGTCAGTTTCAATACATTTTCCCATAGGGCCCGTGGCTCACTTGGATCGTCATCTTCACGAGCTCACGGAGAGGAGTCGGCCCATCTTCACGAGCTCATGGTTGAATTGGATTAAAAAAAAAGGAAAAAGAAAGAAAAAAAAGTTTGTTAGAGGGAGGCTTCTAGAAGAGAGGGTTTTGAGGGTTTTTGAAGGGGGACCCACCTTTCCTCTTGAGGGGCTTCACGCTGCATCTGGGCACGGAAGAAGGAGAAAAGCAAAAAAAAAAAGAGGAGCTCTTTCTCTAGCGCTCCCTCTCTCGGACGCAGCTCTCTCATTCTCACGTAGCTCTCTCTCTCTCTCTCTCACGTCGCCGGTGGCTTGGACTCTCTCGGGCTCAGGCCGGCTTCGCTTTTCTCTCTCCCTCCACGCGCAAGCCTCCGCGGGCTCTCTTGCCCTCTCAATCCCTCTCGCCCTCTTGCTCTCGCTTCCTCTCTGCTCCCTCACGGCCGTTCATTCTCTGTCTCCCCCTCCTCCTGCTCGGGCTGGTTGGTTCTCGGACAATCGCCCCCGCTCGGACGATCGTCTTTCCCGGAGCTCCCTCACTGCACGATCGGAGATTATTTCACTGCGGATTGAAGTCACCGAGTTTATTTCATTGCTGCTTCCGCACGATTGAATCGTTTATTGGCGAGTTCGATTTCCTTTGGTCGTTCCATCTCATCTTCACAGGTAAGTCTCTCTCGGTTATATTTCATTCCAACTCGTTCTTGCGCGTAAGTTTACTGTGCCTCTTTCATTTCTTTGCCCCTGTGATGTTGTGATTGTTGTGGAATTGATACTGAATGCTATTTTGCTTGATTCCTGAATTACCACCGCGATGCATTTTTGTAGATTGTAGATATTAGTTTATTCATTCATTGATGTTTTGTAGTTTAGATCGAGATTGATTTCGGTGCTGAAGTTTGTTTGTCATTGTTGAGCTTTACATGTTTGATGAAATACTTAGATCAATGCTGAATGTTTTTTCTTTGATTCTTTAGCCTAGTTGAAAGATTTAATCGATCACATGAACTTTGTTAGTTGAATAGGAATAATAATAGTGCTGGTTTTTGCATCCCATGATGTAGTTTTGTTATCGGCCGACGAAGAGAGTTAGACGTGAGGGAAGACAAGATGAAGGGAGTTTACCGAGCTGTGAATGTGATCTGTGAATGTGAGCAGTCAATCGTTATTTGGGCTTTTAGAGGAAAAAGAGGTTAGGTGAAAATTGAAAGAAGTGAAAGAGTTGAGGCAGTAATGAGAGAACAAACTTACGCCACAATAGGAAGTCCAACTAAGAAAGAAAAGGCCAAGTCAATATAATAAAAAGTGGGCCAGGCGCAATATTCAAATTAAAGGGAAGAGATGGGCCAGAAACAATAAAAAAAAAGAGGAAAGTGGGCTGGAAAATAAAAAATGAAATGGGTTGCGAAATAACAGAAAATGGGCCAAAATAAGGAAGAAACCTTGGGCCGCAATAGGCTTAAAAATTCGTTTTAAAAGAAATAATAGTAAAATAAAAATGGGCTGGGCCTTACGCCCAGCCCATTCTCATTTTACCCGGACCATTAAGGTCCGGGTTGTTTTGGGCCGGGTTAATTAACCTTGTCCGAAACCCTTTAAAAAAAAACAAAAAATAATAAAATGAATAAAATTCGAAAATAAATAAATATTAGAAAATAATAAAATAATAAAAAAATCGGAAAATAGATAATAGATAACAGAAAATTAGAAAATAATGAAGAAATATAAAACAGAAAATAGATAATAGTAAATAATAAAATTGAAAATAGAAAACAGAAAATAGATAATAGAAAATTCAGAAAGTAATAAAAAATTAGAATATAGATAATAAATAATAGAAAATCCAATGAAATAAAAATTAGAAAACAGAAAATAGTTAATAGAAAATTAATAAATAATAATAAAATATCATAAAATAGGAAATGAATAATAAAAATTAGAAAATAATAGAAAATCAGAAAATAGAAAGTAAAATAAAAAAATTCCGAAAAAGTAATAAAAAATATAAACATCTAAAAAATGTTGAAAATCTAGAAAATTCGTGAATAATAAAAAACTAATAAATAGATAATAAAAAAATATAAAATCATTAGAAAACAAAAAATATAAAATCATTAGAAAATATATAAAAAAATCAGAAAATCATTAGAAAATCAGAAAAAATCAGAAAATCATTATAAAATAAAAAAAATCAGAAAATCATTAGAAAATCAAAGAAAATCATTAGAAAATCATAAAAAAAAATTATAAAATCATTAGGAAATCATAAGAATTAGAAAGTCAATTGAAAATCATAAAAATTTCAGAAAATCAATAAAAAAAATTCTAAAATGAATCAATTGAATAAGTTCTTAGAGCTTGACATCAAAACACTAGTGGACTAGCCTTTTAGGTGATGTTAGCATGCATGCAAACATCTAGGTTAACCAACCAACCAATTAATCAATTTTAGGTACCGAAAGGGCGCTAATAGAAATGTTAGCGTAAACAAGTCCCCGAACTTAGAATCTCTGGTTACGTAGAGATCAAGACGACACTCCCGCGTCTTGATCGGTTTCTAGCCGACCCCAATAGGCTAGTGGTGACTCCTAAGAATACTTTAAGTTGTTAAATAACCTTAAAATTTGAAAACGCCAAACGTCACGCGAGGTATGGATTTGGGAGAATCCGAGCTCGAGATCATGGAATCGAGAGCAAGTACCTCTAAACCTAATCTTTCCTCTCCTTAAAGGGCGGAATTTAGGTCGCGACAGCTTGGCGACTCCGCTGGGGACTTTGTGGACTTAGGCCTAGTTAATTGATTGGTTGTTGATTGTTAACTAACATGTTTTATGTAGCGCTTACATGAAGACAAAAGGTAAGTCCACTAATTTGATGTTGTGTTAGATTGTATATGCAGGTTGGGAGATATAAGGGGTGGAGTGTTTTGTTAACCAATTTGTTTTGCAGAAGAGGTGTAGGAATGTATGAATATGTGGATGCAATTAAAGTATTGTTTGAATATAAATTGATGTGCATGTTTGCTTATTATTGCATCACTACACCTCGCACACACAACCTGCGGCCAAAACCCAAACCGCGATTAGGAAACCTTTAGGAGGTGTCGAAAGGAGGAACCCGCGTGGGGAATGACCCGTGGTAATCCCCTTTCGGCCCCGCTCGTTCTAATTAGTGATGAAGGGAACTATCCGACAAAAGTGCGGATGGGGAAACCCTTTGGATCTAATAAGAATGAGAGCCTTAAGCCTATAGACATCCTCCCATTAGATATTATCCTCACAGTTTCATGCGTTTGTGTTTGTGAATGCATCATCATTATCCCACTCTTGTCTTGGTTTGTAAGTTTTCTCCTTTTTACTCGCTTATTATTACTTCAAATTTTCATTGATCATACGATGCGTTGCGATTTGATTCAAATGCCCGTATAGGTTTAGGTTCGATGGGTACTCCCGAAATTCGAATCATTCCTTCTCCAAGAAAGGCCCTTCTAAGCATGTGGGATAATCTTACCAACAACAAACGGGATTATGTGGAGAGGAAGATCGGATATCTCGTTTCACTTTTGCATGTGGAGCCTCAAGCAGCCATGATCAAGGCAGTAGCACATTTTTGGAATCCGACGACATCCACATTCGTATTTGGTCGAAATGAGTTAACCTCGACTTTAGAGGAGTTGGATGTCATCATAGGTAGAACACCATCTTTTGGGTGGGCCAAACCGTTAATAGGTTCAGATCCTATTTCAAGTTTGAGTGAATTTTTAAAAGTAAACATCACTGAAATTAGGAATGTCTTACGAGGAAATTCAAACGCTCTCCCTTTTTCTTATTTAGAGAAACACCTAGCTAGTTTATCCAATGGATCAGACCTTCAAGATGCTAAAGTTTTCCTCCTAGCTTTCTTTGGTTTCGTCATTTTTCCTCATACAAGAAAAACCATGGACCCTCAAGTCGCTTTTGTCGTTCATCAAGTTTGTCACTCAAAAGGGTTTACGAACATGATTTTAGCCGAAACATTCATTTCCCTATCTCGATTCAAGGATGGATCTTCTAGTGTTTTTAGGGGTCCAATAGGCATTCTTCAAGTTTGGCTCCTCTCGCATTTAAAAGAATTTGGTGGCAGTATGTTTATCCTAGAAGTCGATAAAACCATGCACCCTCTTTCCAAATATAAAGATATAGAGAAATTTATCCATTTTTTGTCATTCCATTCATGGATGGATTTCCTTATAAATCTTGTTCCGAGTCAAATTTTATGGCAAGCCTCATGGATAAGATTTCCAAAAGCACGCCTTATTAGCGGGTGCGACGATCCAATCCCACTCTTAGGACTCACTGGATCTACGTCGTATTATCCATTAAGGGTAGCCCGTCAGTATCGCATGCTTCAAGAAATCCCTCCTCTACTAAAGTCGGGTTTATATCGTTTCGACTTCCGCCCTCAATTCGTCCAAGAAGATCAAGTCCGACAGATCGAGGAACAGATCAACAAGATAGAAGATGTGCTATATCATTGCCCACCTAGAGATGTGGATTGGGTTTTGGAATTTGAGGGTGAAATGAAAGAACATCAAGCCTCTAGGGAGTACATGCTTCGTCAACCAGAACCCAAGCTCAAAGTGATTCTCCCTTACATCTCTCCTAACCCAACTCCAAAGGAAATTCAGGTTCAATATGCCATTAGAGAAAGGGACGAAGCTCTAGCCAAGGTGGAACGCCTCACCCAAGAGAACAAACGGCTCCGCTCACGTCAATCGAAGGGATCAACCCGAACTGAAGCTTCAAGCACATCTCCTTAAGATTTGATTTCTTCATGTGAACTCTTTTATTTTGCATCAAGAATGATTAATTGATGTAACCCATTTTCTTAATTAGTCTAATGTGTAAGGCTTTTCATTTGTAGTTTTTTTTTTAGTCGAGTACAAAGTGTACAAGAACCTCTCCTTTTTGAGGAGCTTTGATGTAATTAAAGATCTTATTATTTTTATTTCGAGTTCTTAGCGATTAGCAAACGGGCATTTGAATCAAACCATCGTATCACCCCTTTTATTATATAAATTCTTGATATGAAACTCCTATAAGAATCTTTTTTCGTGAAATTGGACTTGCACGAAAGATTCTTATCCTTGTTTCATTACGAGAATCTATAAAATAAAAGGGGGTTTAGTCGTCTCATTTCATTTCACTATACTTACTCGTTTCTTTTTTCTTTTCTTTCCTTTCTTTTTGTTTGTACTCCTTTCACAGGTACTAAATCACGGCTTCGAGACAATCACCAATTCGAACCCGATCAAAAGCTCGAAAGATGAATATGGATGAACAAAATGCTCGCTTCGCAGCGCTTGATAACAAGATCAATGATCTCGCTACTCAATTTGCTCAATTCGCGAATGATATCAAAGCTGCCTTGGTACCATCTAACTCAGGATCGAGCTACACCTGAAGCAATCCCGGAGCCAGTAGCTGTCGAGGCAAGAGATAGAAATGTACAAATGCCAGCCCCAACGCCCGTAGTGGTCGAGCTCGACCCCATTTCGGAAGCCATTACAGCAAGAATGGAGGAGGAAAACAATAGAAGATTTGCTAAAATGGAAGAAAAACTCCGAGCCTTGCAAGGTTACGAAGCAAATGTAATGGAAGATCTATCCCGTTATTCCAAGATGCACTTTCCTGAAAAGTTCAAGATCCCAGAATTTGTCAAGTACGATGGGACGGGGGACCCCAAGATCCATTTAAAATACTACCTTAACAGGATGGGGAGGTACGCCCAGAATGCTCCACTTTTGATCCAAACTTTTCAAGAAAGTTTGTCCGGTCCGGCCTTGCAATGGTACATTCTTTTAGAGCCCGAGAAGATGGACCGTTGGGAGGATGTAGCGGAAGCTTTTATCCTGCAATACAAATACAATACTGAAATTGCTCCGACTCGAGATGTGTTGAGTCGCACGGAGAAGAAGAGGAGTGAAACGTTTCGGTCGTTTGCTCAAAGATGGCGAACGGTGGCTGCACAAGTTAAACCTCCATTGGATGATAGAGAAATGATCGAGTTATTTTTAAAAGCTCTTCCTCCAGAGTTTTATAATAAAATGATCGGGTCTGGATGTGAAACATTTGCCCGTTTTGTAACAATTGGAGAAAGAATCGAAGGGGCAATACATGAAGGGAGGATCAATGAAGCAATGAATCGAAGGTTTCCCGCCAAAAGAGAAAAAGAAGTTGAGGTAGCTTATGTCCAAGCTCCAGTTGAGTCAAAAATGCCCTCAAACCTGCGGTACCCGTCGACATCCGGAGATAGAATGAACCGAAACTATGATGGGGGAAGGAGTGCACCAAGACAGTTTACCCCTTTTCCGAGGCAATTTACTCCTCTTCCGAGGCCGCTATCAAAATTGTTACCGATGTTGCTAGCTAAGCAAATGGTCGCCAAGGAAGTGCCCCGAGATAATCCTCCCAAATTCGCTGGTTTCGATATGTCAAGGTCATGCGAATACCACATGGGGGAAAGAGGACATGATGTCGACAACTGCCTCATCCTTAAAATCAAAGTTCAGAGTTTGTTAGATAAGGGAATTTTAGCATTTAAAGATTCACGGCCTAATGTGCAACAAAATCCTCTCCCAGTTCATGGCCCGAATGTAAATATGATTATGGGAGGTGATTATAATGATGTCGATGATTCATCAGAACTGAAAGAGGAGAATGATGATCTCTTTCATTTGGAAGATTTAGTAGCCATGATTTTACCTGTTATAATCGATCTGGATGACGAAGAGGAAGTTTCTGACTTTGTTGAAAGTAATACGGGCCATGTGGTGATCGACCTAGCATCCGAGGAGTTTGCACTACTAGAAGTGAATGGAAACGATTTTGAGCCAATAGTAATCGAATTACCGCCAAACGAGGAAGAAAGCACATTGAAATTCCCGTTGAAGCTGAATACTAAAGCTGTCCCATGGAACTATGGGACGTGTGAAATTGATGCCGTCACACGCTCGGGTCGTTGTTATGCACCTGCCGAGACGATTGAGAAGAAGGCAATTACTGACGAAGAAGCCAAAGGATTTTTGGCAATTGTTAAAACTAGCGAGTTTAATGTGGTGGAGCAATTGCGAAAGATGCCGGCTCAAATCTCATTGTTGGACCTTTTTAAAACGTCAGAAAAACATAAGAATGCATTGCTAAAAGTCCTCAATGAGGTTCATGTTCCGGAAATTATTAGTGACAACCAACTTGAGGAGTTTGTCGGGTCCATACTATTGAAGGATCAAATGTCTTTTTCCGATGAAGATTTTCCTCCAGAAGGTCGCAATCACACTAAAGCATTGCTTATTTCAGTCAAGTGTTGTGACAAGTTGGTTTCAAGAGTACTAATTGATAACGGTTCAGCTTTGAATATATGCCCTTTGGCAACTTTACATCGATTGGAGATCAATGAAGCGAGGATCAAAAACTCCAAGTCAGCTGTCCGTGCTTTCGATGGAATGAAGAAGCAAGTCATTGGTGAAATTGAGCTAGAACTTTTAATTGGCCCAGTAGCATTCTTGGTGAATTTCCAAGTGTTGAATATTCCTAGCGCGTTTAATTTTCTATTGGGACGTCCTTGGATACATACTGCCGGAGCAATACCTTCTAGTCTACACCAGAAAGTCAAATTCATTGTAGACAATCGGCTTGTAACTGTTCATGCTGAAACAGATTTTAAAACATATCATGATACCGCCATCCCATATGTCGAGCCAGAAGTGACAGAAGAATCCAGCTATCAAGCATTGGAGTTGGTATCTATGATCCATGTGCCCGTTGGGGCTATTATGCATAAGCCAGATTTAAGCAAATCTTCAATGATGGCGAGTAGGGTGTTGCTTGAACATGGACATACTCCAGGTAGAGGACTAGGTGTGCATGCCCAAGGTATCTCCAGGCCTATCAAGCTCGTAAAATGCTACCAAAGAAGAGGTTTGGGCTATGTTGAAACCGAAGATACTCCAAAGCAAGGAGGAGAGCTTCATCAGCGACTACTTCCTCCTCCTTTAGAAGAAAACTTCCAGAAATCATCCAAACTGTTGCAAGAAGAAGGAGTCATTTATGATGTTGCTGAATTATTTCAAGAAGGCTTCGTATGCATGATCGGCGATGAAGAAGCTGAATCTTCAGCTAGTAATCTTGATTCCTCTCTGTAGGGATGCTTCTTATTTCATTTCTTTTCTATATCTTGCAAATATATAGGGACTATTATTCATTTCATTTAAATTTGTAAATACATCTTGGATTTTGAGCTGTTGATCCAAGATCGTAAACTTTGTAAAACGGCCTTATCAATACAATACATATGCACGTTTTATTAAGGACATGTAGAAATATGAAATCAGTCCAATGATGAGACGCATTAATTCACTTAACAGTGTTGCGTGAGGCCTGAATTTCTACATGATTCCTAGTTTTCTTTAAAAAAAAAATGAATGAACTTTTGTTGAATAAAGACGTCCGATGGTATGAGATTTGATTAGAGTCATTTTTAGTTCATATTTTACTTTTGAAAATGGTTTAAAAATTCATGCATTGTTTTTTTTTCCTATTCACTAACGATCTTTGTTATGTCTCAGGCGTGATATTGTACATGATAAATACACATGTGATTCGGAATTGCATGATGAAAAATCCCCCGAATCTGATACAGATGATGATGATGGTCCAAAGAATGTCGAAAAAGATTGGATCCATCATGAAGAATACAAACCTTTGACAGCAGAACCAACTGTAACAGTGAATTTAGGAGATGAAGAAAATGTCAGAGAAACAAAAATTGGAGCCAATCTCTCAGAGTATGAAGTAAAA
This sequence comes from Melaleuca alternifolia, assembly GCA_019926035.1. Classification (NCBI taxonomy): domain Eukaryota; kingdom Viridiplantae; phylum Streptophyta; class Magnoliopsida; order Myrtales; family Myrtaceae; genus Melaleuca; species Melaleuca alternifolia. Next base: position 1,868,913 of record JAGKPW010002341.1, read on the forward strand.
AGAATGGTTGACCTTTTGAGAGAATATAAAGATGTGTTTGCTTGGTCTTACGCCGATATGCCAGGTTTGGACCCAACAATTGTTGAACATGCTTTACCCATTGAGCCCAGCATTCCACCTAAGAAGCAAAAACTTAGGAGGACTAAGCCAGAGTTATCAAAGAAAATTGAAGAAGAAGTCATGAAGCTATTGAAGGTCGACTTTATAGAAGTGTCGCATTACCCCGAATGGGTCGCCAACATTGTCCCTGTGATGAAGAAAGATGGGCGAGTCAGAGTTTGCATTGATTATCGAGATTTAAATCGTGCGAGCCCGAAGGATGATTTTCCTTTGCCGCATATCGATGTTCTGGTAGACAGCACTGCTGGGTTTGAATTATTTTCCTTCATGGATGGATTTTCTGGATATAATCAGATCAGAATGAAAGAAGAAGACAAAAGTAAGACCTCATTCATTACTCCTTGGGGAACTTTCTGTTATAAAGTGATGCCCTTTGGATTGAAAAACGCCGGGGCAACTTATCAAAGGGCAATGGTCACGTTATTTCACGACATGATGCACAAGGAGATAGAGGTATATGTCGATGACATGATTGCCAAGTCAAGAAGTGGTGAGGATCATATTAATGTGCTGAGGAAATTATTTGATCGACTTCGAAAATTTAAGTTGAAGCTTAACCCCGCAAAATGTATATTTGGGGCAAAATCTGGGAAGCTATTGGGATTCATGGTTAGTAATCGAGGCATCGAGATTGACCCATCCAAAGTCAAAGCTATTTGTGATCTCAAAGCTCCTTCAACTGTTAAAGAGGTTCGAAGTTTGCTTGGGAGATTGAATTATGTGGCAAGGTTCATCTCTCAATTATCAGAAACAGCCAAACCATTCTTTAAGCTTTTGAAAAAGAACGCTAAAATTGAATGGGATGATGAATGCCAAAAGTCTTTCGAAGAAATAAAGCACTATCTTTCTCATTCGCCAATACTGGTGCCGCCAATTGCAGGGGTGCCACTGATTCTATATCTGACTATTCATTACCAATCTCTAGGAGCCTTGTTGGCGCAGAAAAGGCCAAGTGATCAGAAGGAACATGCTATATACTATCTCAGTAAGAAATTCACTATCTCAGAGATGAATTATCCTGAAGTGGAGAAGACATGTGTAGCATTGGTATGGGTTTTACACCGACTGCGTCAATACACTCTTCATCATCAAATTTGGCTTGTGACTGAAAATGACCCTATCAAATACCTCTTGGAGAAACCCGCGTTGGTTGGAAAATTAGCCAAGTGGCAGGTCCTTATTTCTGAATTCGATGTGCGAAGCTTGAATCAGAAATCTGTTAAAGGAAGAGCTATAGCTGATATGTTAGCTGAAAGTCCTAGTCTGACAAAAGATGTTGACAGTACTGATCATATAGATGAACGTATCCAGACGATATCTAGTGACCAATGGATCATGTACTTTGACGGTGCTATTAATTTGTCCGGTTCTGGAACAGGGGCAATTTTGATTTCCCCAACGGGTCAACATTACCCAGTAGCTGCAAAATTGGTATTTCCATGTACCAATAACATATCGGAGTACGAAGCATGTATCCTTGGCTTGCAATTTGCCATTCACATGAAGGTTAAGAAATTACAAGTATATGGTGATTCAGCACTCATTATCCTTCAGACTGAAGGACAATGGCAAACGCGTGATGCTAAATTGATCCCTTATCATGAGTTTTTAGAAGAATTGGTGAAGGAATTTGAAGACATTTCATTTGAATATCTGCCGAGATCTCAAAATCAATTTGCCGATGCATTGGCCACATTATCATCGATGTTACAAGTGATGGAGGGAATAGACATTGAGCCATTGAGAATCGAAATTCTTAAACGTCCAGCCTATTGCATGGTGATTGAAGAAGAATCGGATGGAAAACCATGGTATTACGATATCATGACTTATCTCCAAAAGGGAGAATTCCCTAAAGAAAGTGGGGCATCTGACAGAAAATACTTGAAGAAATTGGCATCGAAATTTTTTGTCAGTGGCGATGCTTTATATAAGAGATCCTTTGATTCGGTGTTGCTAAAATGTGTTGACGCAAAAGAAGCTAATCAACTGATGAAGGAAATACATGAAGGAATATGTGGTCCGCATATGAATGGGCACCTCTTGGCGAAAAAGATCATGAGATTGGGCTATTTTTGGCTAGCCATGGAAACTGACTGCATCCAGCACATCCGGTATTGTCACCAATGTCAAATTTATGGAGACAAAATAAATGTCCCACCAAATGAACTTCATCAGATGTCTGAACCGTGGCCGTTTTCTATGTGGGGCATTGATGTGATCGGTCCAATTAATCCAAAAGCTTCCAATGGGCATCGTTTTATTTTGGTGGCAATTGACTACTTCACAAAGTGGGTTGAGGCAAATTCATATGCCAATGTCACCGCTAAAAATGTGGCCAAATTCATTCGCAGAGATCTTATTTCGCGATATGGAGTCCCAGAGTCAATCATCACAGATAATGGCTCCAATTTGAATAACAAAATCGTGAATGATATGCTTGGCGAATTTCAAATCCGCCATTTAAACTCCTCACCCTACTGTCCACAAATGAATGGAGCTGTAGAAGCTGCCAACAAAAATATAAAGAAGATCCTGTCAAAGACAGCTAATAATTATCGTGATTGGCACGAACAATTGCCGTTCGCATTGATGGCATACCGAACCTCGATTCGCACTTCAACAGGGGCAACACCTTTTTCACTGGTCTATGGTATGGAGGCAGTTTTACCCGTAGAAATAGAAATTCCTTCATTAAGAATCTTGTCACAAGCTGGGCTCTCTGAGACTGAGTGGATACAACAGAGATGTGACCAATTGAATTTAATTGAAGGGAAAAGGCTTAAAGCTTTATGTCATGGTCAACGTTATCAACAACGGTTTGCTAAATCATTCAACCGCAGAGTTCGACCGAGGTATTTCATGGTAGATGATCTTGTGCTTAAGAAAATTCTACCTATCTTTCAAGACCCGCGCGGGAAATTCACTCCGAATTATGAAGGTCCATATGTCGTCAAGAAAGTTTTACCATGCGGTGCTTTGATTCTGGTTGAAATGGATGGTCATGAGTTGCCAAAGCCTGTAAATGCCGATTCAGTAAAAAAATACTTTCCATGAAGGAAATTGGAGAGGCTTGAAAGTTTTTCTTGATGCAGTTTAAATCATTGATATCTTGCATAGCTTGTGCACATATGTTCATTTTGTAGGAGAAAAGTCATGATTGTGGAGACAAATGCGATGATGCGACCTTCAAAATATGAGTCATCACCGGTTAAAAATATATCTCCATGTCACAGGTAAGTTTTCTTTCTTGAAAAAAAAAATTAAAAAAAAATTGATGATAGTTCACCTGGAGAATTGACAAATAAAAAGAAAATTGGTTAATCATGCCAAATGAGAAATATTTAGAAAGAAGAAAGGCAAGCCATTCCCAAATACGTCCTTTAAACATATCGAGATTTGAGTGCAAAAGGAACGTTCATGTTGTTTAGGGATGAGAGATTCATTCGCAAGTAGTATATGAACCAAAATGAAAAGAGGCATTTCTTTCTCTACCATATACACTATAGGTGATCATAATTAAACCCTTTTGAGCTTTTATTCATGGAGAATGTTTACAAATTACCCCTGTCAAGAAACACCCCACAATGGGGCAAATATGGAGGTTTGGCAGTTACTATTGGTGAAAAAGATAAGAAGGATTTCTTTGTCTTCACTTGCATTAATCTTTCTGTGGTAACTTCGGGAGAACCCTTGTGGAAGCTCAAAAGATCCTGAAATGAGAAGAGCATTTCTTTCTCTACCCATACACCTACATCCTTTGATTAACCAATTTGAGCCTTAAAGTTCGTTTCTGAAACCCGAGTGGTGAATATCTCCCCATACTGGGGCAATGCAAAAAGGATCTCTCGAAAGTCCTAATAGTTTAAAAAAAAATGTTCATCTAAAATTAGGGGGCATGAAAAAGCAGTGTGCCTGGTAAAAACAAGGCCAATGTCCAAACAAAAGGAAAAGAAAAGCAGACTCATGCTGATTATGAACATCTTGACAATTACTATTCAGAACGAAAATCGTTCCAAATGCAAAGTCTGTTAGAGACAAGAGCGAAGTTCTTATGATTGAATCAATAAGCACATGGACTTTCGAGTTAAAATTCATGATATGACAATGTTGTCAAGATTATCACCAACTCATGAATTCCCTTTTCTTTAAAATTGTGTTGAGCCTATTTGAGCCCTCCCCTGAACCAGCATTACAACCATTTCCTAAGTCTCTTCGATCAGGTTGATTTGAGTGAAAATAAGGATCTTCAAAGAAGTTACTGTTTAAAGAAGTGAGAACAAAGCTATCTTGTTTCATCTTGAGGTTTCTTGACTTGTAAACCCGGCGAAGATGATGATTCACGATTATTTCTTAGCCAATGTTACTTATCTGTTGTTGATACTATAACCAACCTACATTACAGTCCTTTAAAAGACCTCTTGGATTGGTTGATGTATACTTATTGCGAATGATTCTCGAAACCTTCAACGTTGATTGTGTGAGATATACTGAGTGATTAAATCTCATTGATGATCTTGAGAGTATGTGAGAAGACCTTTCAGACTAAGGATTCTCCATTTGGCATACTTAACCAACTCTTTTTATAAGTTAATCCTAAAGGCATTTGATAATGGACGATACATCCAAATGATTAAATATGTTGATTTTGCCTATGCAACCAATCAGTTTTTATCAATGATGATTCTTGATTAACAGTCCTGATTCTATTGTCTCATGTGTCCAATATAACCAATCTTCGTCAAATGTGCAGGAGCCATTTTTTTTAATATTGTGATATACATGATCTTACTCAATGTAGATGATGACTGGCTAAGCTGTCCCAGTGTATTGGCAAACTTGCATCGCGTCTGGTTATGCTAAATGCTACCATTACAGTCCAAACTTCTATTGATTCCTTTCATCGACACGGTAAGCTTTTATTGCCCGGAGATTCTGGTAAGTCTTCGAAGCTCCAAGACTTTCCACCATTAGTCGAAATCCGTTTTTACACGGTAAGACTTTCCACTATTAGTCGAAATCCGTTTTTACACGGCAAGACTTTCTCATTAGTCCAAATCCGTTTTTACACGGCAAGACTTTTCTCATTAGTCGAAATCCGTTTTTACACGGCAAGACTTTCCCCCATTAGTCGAAATCCATTTTTACACTGGCAAGACTTATCACCCTTAGTCGAAATCCGTTTTTACACGGCAAGACTTCATCTCATTATCATTTGTCGAAATCCGTTTTTACACGGTAAGACTTATCTTCACATCAGTCGAAATCCGTTTTTACACGGTAAGACTTACTCACAACAATTAAAATAGGTTTTTACATGGTAAGACTCCTTTTCTTTTGATCAAGATTGTTATTACATGATGTATTTTAAACAAAAGCAAAGAGAGAGAGAGAGAGAGAAAGAAGAAATATAAAAAAGAGATGTCAGCAAAATTTAGGTGTCTTTTTATCTTTGAAAGAAACCTCTTCGAGATTCCTTTCAAAGAGGGGCAGCTGTTAACAATTAAATTTTGCTATTCCAATACATTTTAGTTTTTTAAAGAAAAATTAATTAAAGTGAGTTTCTTTCATAGGAATATAATAAAAAATAATGAGGTCGAGGTCCACATGAGCTGAATTTTCAAAAGTCCACGTCAGTTTCAATACATTTTCCCATAGGGCCCGTGGCTCACTTGGATCGTCATCTTCACGAGCTCACGGAGAGGAGTCGGCCCATCTTCACGAGCTCATGGTTGAATTGGATTAAAAAAAAAGGAAAAAGAAAGAAAAAAAAGTTTGTTAGAGGGAGGCTTCTAGAAGAGAGGGTTTTGAGGGTTTTTGAAGGGGGACCCACCTTTCCTCTTGAGGGGCTTCACGCTGCATCTGGGCACGGAAGAAGGAGAAAAGCAAAAAAAAAAAGAGGAGCTCTTTCTCTAGCGCTCCCTCTCTCGGACGCAGCTCTCTCATTCTCACGTAGCTCTCTCTCTCTCTCTCTCACGTCGCCGGTGGCTTGGACTCTCTCGGGCTCGGCCGGCTTCGCTTTTCTCTCTCCCTCCACGCGCAAGCCTCCGCGGGCTCTCTTGCCCTCTCAATCCCTCTCGCCCTCTTGCTCTCGCTTCCTCTCTGCTCCCTCACGGCCGTTCATTCTCTGTCTCCCCCTCCTCCTGCTCGGGCTGGTTGGTTCTCGGACAATCGCCCCCGCTCGGACGATCGTCTTTCCCGGAGCTCCCTCACTGCACGATCGGAGATTATTTCACTGCGGATTGAAGTCACCGAGTTTATTTCATTGCTGCTTCCGCACGATTGAATCGTTTATTGGCGAGTTCGATTTCCTTTGGTCGTTCCATCTCATCTTCACAGGTAAGTCTCTCTCGGTTATATTTCATTCCAACTCGTTCTTGCGCGTAAGTTTACTGTGCCTCTTTCATTTCTTTGCCCCTGTGATGTTGTGATTGTTGTGGAATTGATACTGAATGCTATTTTGCTTGATTCCTGAATTACCACCGCGATGCATTTTTGTAGATTGTAGATATTAGTTTATTCATTCATTGATGTTTTGTAGTTTAGATCGAGATTGATTTCGGTGCTGAAGTTTGTTTGTCATTGTTGAGCTTTACATGTTTGATGAAATACTTAGATCAATGCTGAATGTTTTTTCTTTGATTCTTTAGCTTAGTTGAAAGATTTAATCGATCACGTGAACTTTGTTAGTTGAATAGGAATAATAATAGTGCTGGTTTTTGCATCCCATGATGTAGTTTTGTTATCGGCCGACGAAGAGAGTTAGACGTGAGGGAAGACAAGATTAAGGGAGTTTACCGAGCTGTGAATGTGATCTGTGAATGTGAGCAGTCAATCGTTATTTGGGCTTTTAGAGGAAAAAGAGGTTAGGCGAAAATTGAAAGAAGTGAAAGAGTTGAGGCAGTAATGAGAGAACAAACTTACGCCACAATAGGAAGTCCAACTAAGAAAGAAAAGGCCAAGTCAATATAATAAAAAGTGGGCCAGGCGCAATATTCAAATTAAAGGGAAGAGATGGGCCAGAAACAATAAAAAAAAAGAGGAAAGTGGGCTGGAAAATAAAAAATGAAATGGGTTGCGAAATAACAGAAAATGGGCCAAAATAAGGAAGAAACCTTGGGCCGCAATAGGCTTAAAAATTCGTTTTAAAAGAAATAATAGTAAAATAAAAATGGGCTGGGCCTTACGCCCAGCCCATTCTCATTTTACCCGGACCATTAAGGTCCGGGTTGTTTTGGGCCGGGTTAATTAACCTTGTCCGAAACCCTTTAAAAAAAAACAAAAAATAATAAAATGAATAAAATTCGAAAATAAATAAATATTAGAAAATAATAAAATAATAAAAAAATCGGAAAATAGATAATAGATAACAGAAAATTAGAAAATAATGAAGAAATATAAAACAGAAAATAGATAATAGTAAATAATAAAATTGAAAATAGAAAACAGAAAATAGATAATAGAAAATTCAGAAAGTAATAAAAAATTAGAATATAGATAATAAATAATAGAAAGTCCAATGAAATAAAAATTAGAAAATAGAAAATAGTTAATAGAAAATTAATAAATAATAATAAAATATCATAAAATAGGAAATGAATAATAAAAATTAGAAAATAATAGAAAATCAGAAAATAGAAAGTAAAATAAAAAAATTCCGAAAAAGTAATAAAAAATATAAACATCTAAAAAATGTTGAAAATCTAGAAAATTCGTGAATAATAAAAAACTAATAAATAGATAATAAAAAAATATAAAATCATTAGAAAACAAAAAATATAAAATCATTAGAAAATATATAAAAAAATCAGAAAATCATTAGAAAATCAGAAAAAATCAGAAAATCATTATAAAATAAAAAAAATCAGAAAATCATTAGAAAATCAAAGAAAATCATTAGAAAATCATAAAAAAAAATTATAAAATCATTAGGAAATCATAAGAATTAGAAAGTCAATTGAAAATCATAAAAATTTCAGAAAATCAATAAAAAAAATTCTAAAATGAATCAATTGAATAAGTTCTTAGATCTTGACATCAAAACACTAGTGGACTAGCCTTTTAGGTGATGTTAGCATGCATGCAAACATCTAGGTTAACCAACCAACCAATTAATCAATTTTAGGTACCGAAAGGGCGCTAATAGAAATGTTAGCGTAAACAAGTTTCCGAACTTAGAATCTCTGGTTACGTAGAGATCAAGACGACACTCCCGCGTCTTGATCGGTTTCTAGCCGACCCCAATAGGCTAGTGGCGACTCCTAAGAATACTTTAAGTTGTTAAATAACCTTAAAATTTGAAAACGCCAAACGTCACGCGAGGTATGGATTTGGGAGAATCCGAGCTCGAGATCATGGAATCGAGAGCAAGTACCTCTAAACCTAATCTTTCCTCTCCCTAAAGGGCGGAATTTAGGTCGCGACAGATGTCTTGCAAAAGTAGATGTTCTAACACCAAAGGAGATAAAGATTGGTCCTAAAACGGTGGACTGTATCTTTATAGGCTATGCACATAATAATAATGCATATTGATTTCTTGTGCATGATTCTAAAATCCCAGATATACACAAGAATACGATCATGGAATCGAGGAATGCGTCATTCTTCAAATATGTATTTCCATGTAAATCCAATGATGGATTTGGTTCGTCTGAACGAACGAATGAAACTATGAATAATTCGGATCATGGAAGTCATGAGGCCAGACTCAGAAAGTCCAGATCATCTGGAGGCAGATCATCTGGATGGGTCAAATCATCTGAGTCTGGAGCTGTCAGATCATCTGAGTCTGGAGGTGTTAGATCGTCTAAGTCTGAAAACGATGAACTAGATCTGAGACGGAGCAAATGAGTAAGAGTGGAAAATTCCTTTGGGGATGATTTTCTAATTTATTTGTTAGAGAAAGAATCACTCAATTATGTGGAAGCTGTAACGTCTTCTGAGGGACTTCTATGGAAAGAAGTGATAAAAAATAAAGTGGATTCTATTTTGCAGAATCACACTTGGGAGCTAGTAGATCTTCCTCCTGGATGTAAACCTTTAAGGTCCAAATGGATCTTTAAAAGGAAGATGAACGCTGATGACTCTATTGATAAGTACAAAGCCAAACTTGTAATCAAAGGATATAAGCAACGAGAATGTTTATATTACTTTGACACATATTCTCCCGTGACAAGAATAACTTCTATAAGGATAATACTTGCAATAGCTGCGTTGCGAAATCTAGAAGTACATCAAATGGATGTGAAGACAGCTTTCTTAAATGGTGATTTGGATGAAGAAATCTATATGGAACAACTTGAAGGTTTTATAGTTCCAGGACAAGAGAGAAAAGTCTGTAAATTGGTGAAATCATTGTATGGCCTAAAGTAAACGCCAAAGCAGTGGCATGAAAAGTTTGATACAACAATGATTACCAATGGTTTTAAGATCAATGGATCTAATAAATGTGTCTATATCAAAGAGACAAAAGATAGCTATGTCATTCTATGTCTTTATGTAGATGATATATTGATTGTTGGTAGTAATGATAAAATCATCAAATCTACCAAGAGTATATTGAATTCAAGATTTGACATGAAAGATATTGGTTATGTTGATGTGATTTGGGAATAAAAATCACAAGAACGTTAGAAGGTGTTATTTTAGACCGGTCACACTATGTGGACAAGATTCTTGAGAAATTCAACATGAATGACTCTGGTATTGCTAGAACACCTCTAGACAATAGTCTTCATCTGTATAAAAACAGAGGAGATGGTGTTTTTCAAGTAGAATACTTGAGAGTCATTGGTAGTTTGATGTACTTAATGAGTTGTACGAGACCAGACATTGCCTATATGATTGGCAAATTGAGTAGATATACGAGCAATCCGAGTGTTGATTATTGGAAAGCGATAGTAAGAATACTGAGGTACTTGCGATATACTCATAATTTGGTTTGCATTATACCAGATACCCAAGTGTTCTGGAAGGATATAGTGATGCAAATTGGATATTTGATGTGAAAAACTTGAAATCTACAAGTGGATATATATTCGCACTAGCAGGTGCAGCCGTGTCTTGGAAATCCTGTAAACAGACAGTGATAGCCAGATCCACAATGGAATTGAGTTTATAACTTTGGATAAATGTGGAGAAGAGGTTGCATGGCAACGCCATTTCTTAAAGGATATTTCAAAATGGGAAAAACCTGTGCCACCAATCAGTTACATTGTGATAACTAATCTGCGATTGGAAGAGCACATAGTAACATGTATAATGGTAAGTCTAGACATATACGTCGTAGACACAATACCATTAGACAACTACTCTCAACTGAAATTATCTTTATTGACTACGTAAGGTTAAAGGATAATATAGCGGATCCGCTAACCAAAAGGTTAAACAGAGAGTTAGTTGAGAAGTTGACAAGAGGAATGAGACTTAAGCCTAGAGAGAAATGAGGAGTATGGAGAAAAACCCAACCTAGTTGACTGGAGATCCCAAGATCTAGGTACAAAGGGACAACCTAACTATACAGACTCAATGAGGTCACTGTGGGAGATACCCTCAACCCATTCCAAGATCTACGTATGAAAGTGACTTTATATGGGAAAAAGATTAACAAAATGAGAATTAAGTGGAGCAAACATTGTGTTCACGACTTAAGGCAATTTTGCTTTAATGATAATAAAGTGGAGCAAGTGAATTGCTCAAGAATTTAGAAATCACCTATGTGAGAGTGAAGTGGGGCCGCTTCAAAGGAGAATTTCGAGGCAAAATTCTACCTAAACTCTTGCAGAACCAGGACAATGCTCAGGCCCAAAACGAACATAGTCATGAGAACTGAACAAATGATTGAATCATGTTTGAAGTGTATGGATCTTTACATAAAAAAACAGGACAATTCAATGACATTGTGTCTACTAGACAGCTAGTGAAGTAAGTATACTTTCACAAGGGAATGTTCAAAGGGAGACTCCTACCTATCCTATGCAGGTTTCGGATGCTGAACTCTGTCATAGAGTCAAAATCAAAACAATGTTCATTCATGTGGGGGATTGTTGGAATTATGGATGGGTAAATGAGAAATTGTTTCTCAAAGAACCCACTTGTGTGCGAAATGAAAGTCCCACATTGAAAAGCAAGAAGAGTTGGAAGTAGGAAGTGAAAAGCACTAGTCCCACATTGGAAAGGAATAAGGCTTTGGAATGCCTTATATATAATTACGCTTCTTTAGAGTGGTAATGTTAAAAGTACAAGCATTATGCCTTGCGCACACGCGCAGGGGGGATGCAAATTCGGGTCTCGACGAACCTGAACTTGGGCGCAAGCGTACGACCTGCGTACACGAATGCAACCCCGGAAAGTGGGCTTAGCGACATGCCACTTTTTGCCTTATGGATTAATTTTTTCCAACTCAAAGATGTGTGCTAATTGCCTTTTGAGAACAACCAGATCTTACATCGTTTGGGACTGTTCAAATCTTACGACGTCTGGGACTGTTAAGATCTTTTGCGTCTGGGATTGTTCAGATCTTTTGCGTCTGGAAAACGTCAATTTTAATGACGAATTTAATCTGCCTTTTTGTAACTGATTGTTATAGAGTTATGTTATAACGGCTGATTTAATCAGCGTTTAAGGTAGTAACGACAAATTTAAATTGGCAATTATACCCGATATGCTTGTAACGGTAGATTTAATACCGTAACCTCCGATTTAATTCGGTAACGGTAATATTAATTTCATAACGGTTTTCCCCATTGGTTTTATAATCTGTTTTCATTCTTTTTGTCTGGACAGAAATTGATTTTCGAAATCATTCAGAGATTACATTGTCTTTGAAAAATCATTGCATTATTTTGAGAGTGTTCAGTAAAGAAGTTGTTCAAGTTTGCCGAAAGCTCCGAAGTGCTGTTCTTCGTTATTGTCAACCATTGTATCCTGGGAAACAACCTCATGTGTACTAGAAGAGACAAAGCTTCATTGTGTACTGGAGGGGACGAATTTGTTTTAAGGAAACTGTGTTGAACACAAGCCTCGGTTTCCTTATTCTTTCTTTCCAATTCTGTTATTGTATGATCTTGTGATCTTCTATTGAAATATATTGATGCCATTTTGAATTGTGTACGTCCAGTAATCTCAAGGCAGATTCAAAAGGAGATTTGTGCAAATCCTCCAACATATTATGCTTTGGACCATATTACATAATATATATGTTTCCTTTTGGTAATCATATAAAATATGAGTGTGAGAAACCGATTACTTGGAAGCTTATTGAATATCCTAAGCCCCATGAACCAGTTAAATTTAGGGTTTGGCTAGTGTATTTCGCTCTAGTTTAGCGTAGAATGCATATAATTGATGAAATTTGAACAAGCGATCTCCAGTTTCCGAACTATTTGGATGCCGACACCAACCATGAAGCCTATGTGACATGACATAAAAATATGCTTAATATTTGGTTAATAGACATTACATTTATCTGAAAAATTTTAAGATGTCATTATCGTTGCTTTCTCTTTTCTGTCCAATTTGGAATGCGATAGTGGATAACTGAGTAAACATGAAGCTAAGAACAACAAAAGCCAAAATACGCTCATCTATCTATGTAGCACTCACTGCGCATTGATAAATGCTCTCCAAGCGAGGTGAATACACTATGGATTGAACGTGATAGAGCTGTACATTGCCTTTCTCTACGAAAAAGATTAAAATTTCTGATGCAAAAGGGAAATTAAATAGGTCAAATAAATTGACATTTTATATCTTTAAATCATCTAAGCTGATTAAGCGAGCTCATAACGTCTTTAAGGAGGCTTTGCAAAAGAGAGCAATGCTAAACTTACTAAGGAAACAAGAGTCTAGCTGAAAACTATATCTGAGAACAAACTTTGCGTTGTTTATGGCGTTCTTCATCCATTATGCTCCCTACTTTCGAAAGCATTTCATGATCGGTGATTATCTATCCAGTTGAGCTCAAGAACACATATCTCTTACTTGGATGAGAGAGCAACGCACTTTGCTCAAAATCAACTCTAGGGAGTTCAGACTCATCTAAAAGTTTACGAAGAAGCCAGTCGGATATAGACTTTGAGAACAACTGGACTCTAGGCTCTGTGGGCAACGAGGGCGATGCTGAGATTTGAGGGAGAGGCATCAAGACTAGGACGGCACGGGAGTTATTAGGCAAAGACATAATCCAGAGGTTTTTGAGGAAGTTGAGTTAATGAGTCTAAAGTCCTGACGAAATATCAATCGAGGCGTCATGCAGACGTCCGTGAATGGATCTGACAATTGTCAGGAGAGAGATCGTGGGGAGCATTACTGACGTTCTTAGTAAGATGTAATTGGTTACTCATCCAGTTTTTGTTTCTACCTATTTTTTTCCCCTTAGTTTCTTAAGCTAATAAAATAATACAATTTGTGCTTTTATTGAGAGTGATCATACAAGAGTCTTTGTTTATGACCTAAACCACTTACTTTTAGGATCTGCATTAGCTCGACTATCGGCACTCATTCATTGGTGAAAGTGAAGTATTTTTTTCACATTGGCGGTTGATTTGACGATAATCCTTTACTGTTGTCACTGCTATTGATACTAAACATACAGCTTTTTTTTTCCTACAAGCATATGACGTTTTGCATTTCTAAATCGCATAAGATAAGACGGGACGTATCAAAATCCTGTCTGTTGGTGCACCTAAAGCTCTAAATCTTGTTTTTAGAATGCAATCGGATTCTCAACATTTCAATTGGCTCAATTAAGTTGTAATTTTTTTTTTAGAAATGCAATCAATTAATTGAAGAACAATATGGAAATTCTCCTATGTGTCATACTCGAATTGATATTTATAATGTCAAATATTATGACTTCATGTCATTTTCTTATAGATGTTTAGGACTTGATTATACCAATTGAAAAGTTTGGGACTTGGGTTGCATTTTTTGGGTAAAGGTATAAAGGGCTCGATTGAAACGATAGAAAGAAATAGAACTAGAATGCATTTCGTACACATTGTACTGAGGTCAATACTTGTGCATTTTTCCCGAACTATGAGGTTTTGACTGGTACATAGGATCTATCCTATCCGATTCTATCCTAAAAGGTCTAGAACTTTGGACAATCGGATGCATTTGTTTGAGGAAGTACTGGGGGGCTGGGGATCTGAAAATGCTTCCTCATCATGCAAGTTAGTCACCACGGCGCATTTCAGCAGATGATTAGCAGGTTGGGATTGTCTAAGAAACGAACCACCATGGCATTTTTCAATTAAGAGTCCATCGAGGTCATGAATGTCGCCGAGATCCATCCTCCAAAAGAGAATTTTCTTCCCAACGCAGCCGTAAACTTTGCAATCGAACCTAACTGCAAGTAACTGTGTTGGTTAAGAGCCTCTCCCTCATCGTCGAGATCAGGAGTTCGAAACCGTAGTTTCTAGCGTCTTAAATGGGAGGCCATGGTGTTGGGGTTTTGTGCTAATCTCTCCCGAGGTATAGGGGCTCGCCTCTTTGGTGCCGTCCGGGCACGGGGGCTTGTGATGGAATTCTCGGTCATCAAACAAAAACAAAAACTTTCGAATCAATGTCGAATTTGAATTGTCAAGGCCATACAAAGCTTCGTTGAAATTGCAAACGTAATCTGGATTATTAGAATCCATGAAGCCCCGGTGGCTGTTCCCTAAACACGGATTCATTTAATCACTAGTGTAAAAAGACATTTTTAACATCAAGTCGACGTAATTGTTGGTTATGAGCAAAGGCTACATAAGGGACCACATGTATTGTTTTTTTTTTTTTTGGTAAGGTAAGAAAGGACTACATGTATTGTTGCCGGCTTCACAATCATAGAAATCTAATCTAGGAAGTTGATTGCAGCGTTTAGCAACTAGCCGCACCTCTGATTGATCTAAAGTCCCGTCTGCTATCGCTCGAATAGAATGGAACCGACCGAACAAAAGATTTATGACATTTTGGCTGGCGGTTTGATTTGGTTTCGGGTAATTGGCTCGAACCGACCTGAAACGCATGCAACTCATCTCGAGTTCAGCAGCCTTTACTGTAAAATCGCCAAATCATATGCAGTTTTGGGCCAATAGCGATGGGCCTTTCGTTGAATGGGTTGTTTGGGTATGCAGAAAGCATTTAGATCCAAGCTCTTGTCGAAACTTTCCAGTTTCCTTCTCTCTCTCTCTCTCTCCGATGAGGACGACATTGGAATCGCAAGTCAGAAGACCCCGTCGTCTATCTCTGATGAGTGTTCCAGCTAATGCCGCGGTCGTCCACGAGGAGTTCTTCTTGTCATTTGACGGAATCAACTTGACCAACAGCTGCTCCAACGCCTCTTAATTTTGCTATCCGATGATCCTTGCTTTTATGATGCACATAATTGAAACTGGGATTTGGGATTTTGTTTAGTCTCGATGCTAGCGAGTGCTATGAAGGATCTAGTTCTTATAATTGTTAAATGGCTGTTCGGAATTTTACATTCCATATGAGCTGATTTCCGGTGAAGTCATTGCTGATTTCAGCATGACAGATACCCGATTTTAGCTGAAAAAAAGGGATAAACCATAAAAAGAGTTGTCGTATTACATAAAGAACATACTTTCCTCTTATTGTCGCGTTAATTTATTGGAAGAGTCGCCGTATTACATAAAGATAGCATTCTTATAGAATAAACATGAAAATATCTTCCTAGAGTTCCTTCATCACTGGATTCACTTTAAGGAGTTCTCAATGTCTATCACAAAGCGGTACTTAACATCATTCTTTTGAAGCCTCTCCTGAGCTTCATTCGCATACTGAATAGGAATTACTTCAATCTCTGGATGTATCTCATGTTCAGCGCAAAACTCGAGCATCTCTTGTGTTAGCTTTGTACCGCCAGTTGTGCTTCCGGAAATAGTCCTCGATTCTAAACAAGATACATGCAAAATAAGAACACAAAGAAAGTCGTGGGTCCTAAGCTATCAGAAGAGGAAACAATTTCTAAGACCTGTCGAGAGAGAACAATTACCCATAAGAAGACTCCGTGGACTAAGTTTGAATTCGTCCCCTGGAAAGCCCACCAAAGCCAAAACTCCACCAGTCTTAAGCAATGACATGTACAGATCAAAAGGATGGTTTCCTGATGCAGTGTCAATTATGAAGTCGAGAGATTTCGACAGAGCCTGTAAAAGAAACCTCAGAATCAGATCCAATTACGACACCCGCCATTTGAGAAACCTCAAGATTTCAGTTGGGTTCTTATCACTGGACTCTTACGCTCATTTGCTCTGTGTCAGATGAGAGCACGAACTTGTCTGCTTTCAATAGATTCAAGGCGTCATCTTTCTTGGAAATGCTTGTGCTAAAAACAGTAACGTTCAGTCCAAAAGCCTTGGCGAACTTCACAGCCATGTGACCGAGCCCACCAAGACCAATCACTCCTAATGATTTTCCAGGCTGATTCATCTGGTGGCGGATCATCGGAACGTAGACTGTGTTCCCAGCACACAGCAGGGGTGCTGCTTGAGCTAACGGATACTTGTCAGGTATCTTGTAGCAGTACCTATGGATTTAACATTTTGTTATGAAGTGCACAATGTGAACGGGTTTGGCATTGGTAGTGAAGATGTGAAAACAGAAGATTGAGGAGACTGGCAAATTAGTGAATCAGCCCCATAAGTAGTAGTCGCGGAATAGTTGCCAAATGAGATCCAAGTAATCTTATGCACATTAAGTGATGTGTCTGACAATAATCGGGCGGATCCTTAAGAGTTAGTAATTACGCACCTCTCGTGGGCAACTATGAACTGGGAATATCCTCCCTGGCAAGTGCTGCCATCTTCAAAAGTGCCACCGATTGTAGAAACAGGACCTTTCGAACAATGTGATTCTAGTCCACCACGACAGTTATCGCAATCTCGGCACGAGTCGACATACGTTCCAACACCCACATGGTCTCCTATCTTGAACTTGACAACGTCGCCACCCACTTCTGTTACGGTCCCCACGATCTCATGCCTAAACATATTTATCTCGTTAAGCATCGCATCCAAGTAAAAAGAAGCAAAGATTATAATTGCGCACTGGTCCTCATCATTTGTTGAAGTTTTAAGCTAGCGATGCAGTGAAATTACAAAGTACCGGATCAACGGTGAGGAACGGTGCATGTGGAGAACTTTTTTCTTGGCCGGCAGTGTCTCTAAGATAATCCTAAAGAAGGACAAAATATTCGAAGAACCAGACCATATTACATTTCCAGTAGTGCCAAAGGTACATACCCTGGGACCAAGGGATATTTGAAGTGCATGAATATGCCGCGGGTGAACAACACGTCCGCATAGCAAATGCCACAGTAACTAATTTTCACCGAGATGTCCTCGCTTCCGACCGCTCTGTCATGTGAACAATACAACAAGCTTTACTCGTTAGAAACGGCAAAATACCTTATGAGTCGAGGCCACTCATTCATACGATGAGATCGGTGACTTAATAAGCGATTGGCTAGTTTACCTGCGATCGAACTCGTAAGGAGAGAGATATCCAGATTCGTCTCTCGCCGCCCATCCATGGCAGTTCTTTCCCGTCGCTCTGAATGAACTCATCTTCACTGGTCTTACCCTTTGGAAAGTTAACAGCAAAGATGTTTGACAATCTATTGTGTTCCGGCTTATATAGAAATCCCGGGTTCTTGCAGTATACTTATAAACGTCATGGCTTCCTTCATGTGTACTACTTTTGTATTCTTTATTTTTTGACTCCCAACAGGCATAAAACGTATAGCGTGACGTCCACTTAAGCGTCATGGCGTACTACCAGATAACAGGACCCCGTCAAAGAGTTGACGAAGTAGAGAGAAACATACGCAAAGTAGAGAGCAAGAAAAGTCCACACAACCATCGTTGGGCAAGCTAGGTTTGACTAATCGAAAATATAAAATGATAATCTCATAATAGTTATTCATGTTTCATCATTAATTATACCAATTAAATTCTAAACATTTCTATTTTTTACCAATTGAGTCCATCCGATTAATTTTGGTAAAAAATCGCTTATGTAAATGTTAGCTATCTTATATACCATGATCAATGTTGACGAGGAAAATTTTTCAAATTTTTTAATTATTTTAGTTATCTTTTTCTTTTCTTTTTTTAACCCTTGGCCAATGACCCTTTGTCACACTCCGAACCCGATGGGCCCGCCAACATCCCTCTAGGTGCCGTTTCATTTTGACAATTCCAAGATCAACAGCGGACGTTTAGTATAAATATGAAGTCCGCATGCGGAAGTGAGCTAACTCCAATCACTTGACAACAAAAGATGACATAGGATGTGAATAGAAAAAAACACACTTGTAGAATTAGCCAATTCAGTCATTACAACAAAATGGTGCACAAGTCAGACTATTTCCAAAAGACAGCGATGGAAAGCCATAAAGGGGGCCATTGGCTATAAAACAACTCCTCCGCTCTTAATATATATATAAAGAAGACAAGTGTTATAGCTATACCTAAGCGTTGGGCTCGCTATCACCAGACCGGTCCTCATTAGCTATCGGGTCATAGTCTGTAGCAACGTCTGACTTACTAGTCCATTCGATTAATTTTGGTAAGAAAATTACTTATGTAGATGTTAGCTATGTTATATAGCATGGTCAATGTTGACAAAGATTTATTTCATCATGAATAGAAATAAGACACAGTGAACTATTGAGATTTACATCCAGCAGATAAATATTTTCCATGTCGTCTTCCAGAGAATGATTTTATGTGATGTCAGCTATATTATATAGCACGGTTAATGTTGAAATGGAATTTTTTTTTAATTTTTTTAATTTTTTAATTTTTCAATTATCTTTTATTATCGTTTAATCCTGTTTTTTAACCCTTGGCTAGTGACCCTTGCCCGGTCTAGGCGAAGGCATTGCCACCCTAGTTGGCCAAAGCGAGGACCTCTGTGCACTCGCCACCAGCCAAGGTTTTGAAAAACAAATAGAAAAGAAAAAGAAAAGAAGAGGAAATAGAGAAAAAAAGAATAAATAATAAAACAGTTCAAATTTACTTAAAAAAAATTTATCCAAGTCAACGTGAATTATGCCATGTATGATAGCTGGCATCCACATTAGAGATTTTGGGTTAAAATTGATTGACTAGACTCAATTGATTAAATGTAAAAAAATTTAGGATTTAGTTGGCATAATTCAAAGTTTTAAGACTAAATTGGAAAAAGTTAAATAAGCTTAACACTTTTCCATAATTTTTCCGATTATAACATCATTCGTTTTAAGACAAATGTTTCATTTAAAAAATATTTTCATAAAAATAATTACTTATATATGTTGACGTAATTATCCAATAAAAGAATTTACATTATCGACAATAATTCATATCTAAATATTTTGGTGTCCAATGAACATATTTTCGTCCATTCATTTTTGTAAGAGATATACGTGATCATTTTTAATAAATTATTTCTCAAATCACTCACTTTTTATGAAATGAACGCACACTAATGGCGTTTTGTATTATCATATTTCACCTTCTTCTTCTGGACATCTTATGACCTCTCGCTTATATTCCACACGCTTCCACACGACACCTTTTTAATTGGCGCAAAGACCACGTGAAAGTAAACAACGAGGTTTTTGTGCAAAAGAAACAAATGAAAAGGTATGCTAGAAATTTCAAACGCAAAGGACAAAATGCAGTTAAATTCTAAATCTTTTAATTCTTATAATTAAGTCCTAAATGTTTTTCGATATCATCCTATAGCGAGTCAATTGATATTCGACAAGAGGTGCCGTCTAATAAAAGTTATTCCACAAATAATGATATTAATGTTTCACTGATTTGCTATCAAGAAATTAAAAATTCATCCGCAAAAACTGTCAAAAGGTAGTAATCTTTACATTAAATGTCATCTTTTTCTTTATCTATAGATAGACGAAATTTCCTCCAATCATACTTTTGATCGGCGAATTATGAGTTATGAACATAACTCATGTGTAAGTTTCATTAAATATGAGCTATTCTACCAACCGGAGTCTTGATTATTGCTCATTCATCAGCTTCACATCCGCACATGTAAATTTACTTTGATTTGGCAGGAGAGAGAGAGAGAGAGAGAGAGAGAGAGAGAGAGAGAGAGAGAGAGGATTTTTATCTGTTGGGTTGGGTTAGCTAGGGGTCACACGTTTGGGGATAAACTCACCAATTTGGGGCAGGTGGAAATTGACAAGGCCCTTATATGTAAATTTGGGAGATCACCATATTTGTAATTCACTATGAAAGGACTTGCTAATAAGGGGTGAAGAAAAACATTCCCTATGTTTATACTGATATCAAGTGATTGGTCATTTAAAAATGTGGACTAGATGGATGTAATATTTACACTCTTTTCTAACATATTGGATCATGTTGGTTGTGATCTAATGTAGTATTTCCATTGAATATTACATCAATCTTGAGTAAATTGTGAAAATTGTAGAGGGACCGGACAACTTTTACCAGAAGATAAATTTCACCGATTTGATATATGCTAAGGGAAGGGGCTAATATTTGATTGTCATTGGTCTAACTAATATTGTGAAAGAATAATGTATCATTTCGGGAGGAACTCGTCTCCCCTGAGCCCTATTGACCCTCTCCTCCCATTGATACTGCTGATGATAAACTCGCAAATTATCTTGATCAATACGGATGATGAAATAAATGAAGATTTCATTTTTGAACCCTTGTTATGTCTAACTGTATGAATGTACTATGAGTTCACGTAAATTAGAAATCACAATCATTCAAGCCTTTTTATTGAAAACAAGATGAGAACATTTGATTTTAGGCAAGAGTAGTCCCTGCTTATGTCGCCTCACACGTTATTTTGTCACTGAAATCAGAAATATTATTCAGTCTTTCAACAGATTAATGCATTACGATTTCTTCAGAGAGTCACTTGATAAGCCAAGTCACTTCAAGGTGTTCTCAATGTCTATCACAAGATGATACTTCATGCTCGATCTTTCGGAGTATATCAAGAGCGTCGTTTGTATATTGGATAGGAATCACTTCGATCTCCGGATATATCTCATGTTTAGCGCAATACTCGATCTTCTCCTGTGCACTTCCAGAGATACTGCTTGTACCTGAGTCAGATATAAAATTTATAAATTATGATGCAATGCCAGTAATGGTTTGTAATTTACACCCGGTGAGGAATGCTTCCCCATCAGAAGGCCGAGTGGGCTGAGGCATATTTTCTCACTTGGAACGCTGGACCAAAAGCTAAGACTTCTTCTGGTTCAAGTAATGACATGTATAAATCAAGTGAGTGATCTCCTGATGTTGCGTCAACTATGAAGTCCAGAGAATGAGACAGTGCCTGCATGGCGAACATCACAGTACTCACAAAAAACTGGAAAGATGAGAAAAAAACGAGGAGAGATTATTCAGTGAATCCAGTATATATACTCTAGATTATTTTGAACGCGTAAATTTTGATGCTCTACAAAAATTCAATTTTCCTTCAAGTTCAGCGCTTATCCTAAATTGAAAGAGCATGACCCTAGATATGATCCGGGCCATGGCTGGGATCGTCGTCTTGGTCAAGATTAGATCTGGGCAAGGTCACTGCGCTGCCGTTAAATCAGGAGCCACGGCCGTTGCTGGTCATAGCCACAGCCTCTGCTGCATTTTAGGACCCTGGTCATCACGGCCATCCCCAATTGATAGATGTTTATTTGGTTTTCTAATCATGCAGATATGATTATTAATTAAAATTTTAATAACTAAAAAATATTTTTTATATTTTTTTTCAGAGAAATTACTTGTCAAGCTTACTCATATATGATATCATGAAATTACGAATATTTTAACTTTACAATATATTAGTCAAATGTCAAAATAAACAAACAAAAATCCAAATGCGAGGAAAATAAGAATATTCTGTCATGATGCCAAATCAGAAGAATAATCCTAATGCGACTTAATTTACCACAAGTGACAAATTTTTTTGTCGCTTTATGATGCCTATTTGGCCTAAAAGTTTACTAAAGGCCAAAAAAAAAAAAAAATTACGTCGCCATAGACTTGACAAAAGCAACGAGTTCTTATTACCTTTGGCCAGTCTACGCAAACATAAAATGAGTCTGTGTGTCTTTGGAGCTACACGATATTATTTGTTGCGTTTGGTTTAACTGGAAACTTTGTTGCCTATGACCAAAATGATAATGCCATTAGGTTGCAAAGGCGACAAAAGTAATCCTTCGTATTCGGTAAATTCTGTCGCATTTGGCAAGGAGCAAATGCATCGAATGATTCGCGACGGAATTTGGATTTGCCTGAAGCCTCTTTTCTGGTGTGAAATGTCCCACCGCTGAAGCCTCTGTGCAGCCACCAAACGAGACTAAGACCACGCCGCGACCGGTCCTGACTAAGTGTTCCTCTGTGCCTCTCTCTCTCTCTCTCTCTCTCTCTCTCTCTCTCTCTCTCTCTCTCTCTCTCCATCCCTGAGCTCCGCTCAACGCCTGCGGAGCTCGACCATGGTTAGGTCTACCTGGACATCTACCTGGTCGAGGGTCGTGGCCGAACTGAGGCAAGGACACGACAAGGCATTGGCTGCGCCGCGGAAGTAAGGAGCTGAGCAGTGGGTGAGCGGGTAGGTTAGGCTTTTAGCAAATAAGTACTATTGTGGCTGGATTGAAATGGCCGTAGGTGCAAAATTGGACGGAAAATGGGAAATCTGTAAATATGATCAAATGTTTTGACGCAATTTAGGATGCTAATTGGAAGTTTCGAAATTCAGTATGCAAATTGGTACGTGGATATTTGTCTAATTTATTCCTGTCAGGAACCTTGTTAATTACTTTATTGTAATCCTTTTAAAATTCAATATGCGAATGAGGGAGTGGAATTGAACCAAGTATTTCCAAGCTATTCCGAAGAGTGCATGTGTCGAAGCAAATGAGGAAGATTTTATCGTCGATCCCATACAGAGGCTCAGTAGCTTCTTAGCATGCAATTAGTTCACTCACAATACTACTCTAAATAGAAATGTTCATCAATCATTCACCTTTTCATTGTCAAGAATTTGAGACGCAGTTGTAATAGAGAAGGATTATTTCCTACTTGTTCGTTCATACACTCAAATCCTAGAGATGAGAAAATATTTAGTAGTATCAAATCGTTATATCAACAATTGACGTGGCACGTTAGTTGGACCATTCACAAATTGACACGTGGTGCCCTGAATTAAAAGAAAATAATTATTTAAAAAAGTTGATTGATGGCAATAAATGTTAGCCATAAATGCATGGCAGCTTTTTTTTATATAAAAAAATTGAAGACTCGCTCATCTTTTCTCCAAAAACAGACATTTTGTTTTCCCCTTTCGGAGAGCTTCAACGAGTTTAAGCTCTATATTCGCTCGACAGCCGCATCGAAAACCGATCTAAACAGTTTGGCTTTGGTGCTATGACCCACAACCAGACATTTTAAATTTCGTCTAAGTTACATAAGATCCAACCCACTAAATATGAGTTCAAAAGTGAGCGTTCGCCCCATTTTGTCACATCTAATCTTTAGAAAGAACAATTACTTTAAAGCAATACAACGTTCATAATTATACATTATGTACGCGTAGCTCATGGGGGCCTAATTTATGTGAGTCGACGGATCATGCACAGCTCCCACGTGCATTCTGTTCATATGAATCGGGAGCATGCAAATATAACTGTCTTACAGGTATATCTTCTGTTAAACCAATCAATTAGCTTCGCTATTAGGGCACCAGGCTAATTACGAGGTTGGCCCCAACACCGTGCATGGCACGAGATCTCGGGTTTTCGGCAATAAAACTTGTTTATTTTCTATTTTTAACCTATTTATTGAAGGAAGAAAGCAAATCGTGATTGCTTGTGTTATTATATATTAAGACGTTGACACGACGTGGCCTCTGCATAATAGATTATCTATTATTTGTTGTGGAACTTAAACACCATCTAGACCATCAAGCATAGTAAAATCTGCCATACTTATTGAAGCCCATTAGATTTGATGTATACATTTTTGATAAGCAATGCCTTGTCACTTGAGAGCACTATAAAAGGAACGCTTGTAGAGGTGGAAAAAGCACCCATTCAATCTTCCACATATGGTACATATGTCAATTTAGTAATAAAATTTTCAATTTTGTTAATTTAGTCCTAAATTTCCGTGTGAAATTATAATGTAATCATTTCAATCGATTTTCATTCGAAATAACAATTCAGTGATAGTCAGCTGTCTTATGTAGCGTATCTTCACTAAGCGATTTCTGATGAAAATTGGCCAAGGATTTAATTGGCAAATTTGAGAGTTTAGGACTGAAATTGGCATATGTAAGTTAAGTTTAGGATTTATTCGACAAAATCTCTCGAAGAGAGTGCCTGACTGCCCGGTTCTTGATTCAGCAAATTATGTGCCGAAATGTTGAAGATCATTACTGGAGCCATTTGTTCTCTGGACAACTTCGAGTTTCTAGACACCTTGAAAGTTCAGAAAATTTATGGTCTAAGCCTCCAAGCAGACCTGATGACGCATGCTACAAGGGGGGAAAAAGGAATAGCCAAAGTTGCTACCCACCTGAGGTAGGCGACGACGTAATTTAGTGAGGACGCCGCACACATAATTGCATGAAAACTCGCAAGGTTTTTAATTGCAGCATTAGAGATCGTCAAACATTTGCTGATCTCATAGAAGTCCCTCAAAATTTCAGTATTTATTCTCTTTAGAGATGAAGTTAGGTCGAGAAAATGAGTCCATCATCGATCGGACAAAGAGATGAGCAAGATCTGCCATGCATGGGCAGCGAGAGACCATCCAGGGCTTCTCTCTATAGATCAATTAAATACATGCATTCATGAGCTTTAATATCAGTATTGGGTGTTTTAGGCTTCTCTCGTCTCAAAAGTAAGTTCAAAGGTGGAATTTTTCCTCACACTCATAAAATGATCACCGTCCTCTTTCATAATCTATATGGAATAAGACTAACAATCCTCCTCTTACACATTGGGTCGCGGGATTTCACAAAATCTCATATAGTGTCAGAGTTCAGGTTTACCAATAGATTTGGACACAACAATTATGCAGAGATATGGGTCGTTGCTGCTTTGACCGAAGACCAGATTGGTGAGGAAAATATTTTTTGGTTTATCCCACATTGGTTGTGGAAGGCCTTGATGATCAATCTACGGTTTCATTCTTTGAGCTACTTTTTGGAATAGGAGAAGCCTAAGGCCATCCAATATTGGTATCAAAGCCTACTTATCAATAAATCTAGACCGAATAAGGGTTGTTGCCACTATCCTTTTACAGAGTCATGGGAAGCGACGACATATCCATTCGCTTGGCAAATAGCATTGTTACGACAATATGTTCATACTACATGTGGTTCTTCACTAAATCAACTTTCAGATTGCCTTTTTCTTCCCCATGCTTATCTGTGTCCGTCGGCATGAGATCGTGGGGATTGCCCAAGAACATGGTGGTAACGTTGGCAATTTAATGGGGGAATCAATTTAATTAAGTAATATGAGGATTGCAATGGAACAGGACTTCGAATGAATTGGGTCACTAGAGAAAAAATAATTAATATATCTATATTCAAACTGAAAGATAGTCTAAACTAAAAGCTTAAACTTTTAGGTTTGACTTTATAACATTGTATTAAAGTTAGTGATATCCCATTTGCATATGGGCATCCATCATCATTGGTCAAATTCTACGTGTCGCTTCTAATCCAACTTGCACGTGAGAAAGAGTATTGTAATATCGTCTCACATCGCTTGACAATGGGTCATATAGTCTCTCTTTACTTACCAATTTAAGTTTTTAGGTAGGATTTTTCAAACAATTTTTCGTGATCATGCCAAGTTTGCTGAAGATTAGAGAAATTAATTAACCCATATGTTAGCAACTCGACGGACGCTTGTCCCAATAACAGGTCTTTATGTCAGTTAATGGGATAATTAGTCATTGGAATAAGGGCTGCATTACGCTTCTGCATATTGCTTTAATGTCTAATTCACGTCAATAAGCCAAATTTGGTTGGTTGAACAACTCATTGATTCAATGAGAGGGAGAGTAAAAGATGAGGTTGTCTTGGTGAAGGACAAGCAACTGATGTTATATGGAACCCACCAGCGCAAGTAAAGCTAATATAATCGTTTTAATTCTTGATTGAACTTTTTTTTTCTTGTAGACTGTACCACAACGCCTTTATCATGAACATCTCTGGACAAAAGGAAATTCTTTTTTTGTCTCTGGCCACGGAAATTAGTCAGCAGCTTCGACTCCTTTCTGATGATCTCGTGAGAGCTAAAATCTTGTTTAGGGGATTGCGATTATAGCATCGGATCTTACTAACAAGTGTCCGAGGGACAAGCTATAATAATTCAGATAAAAATTTGATTTTCTAAATGCCAAAAATATATTCTTTTTCTAACAATGTCATCATAAAAAGCCAAGTTTTAGAGCATCATAGTACTTTTTTATGAAGTGCTGCAGGGGCACTTCTAACAAAATCCTCACAGTAATTAAACCTTAAGGTTGGCGCAATTAGTTGGGGGCGTTGGGAGAGTTTCAACTCAGGAACTGAAAGTCATCTATTTGAATCCTATTATGTGCAGGCAAGTTATTCTGAGTTAGGGGATCTCCTCAAGTTAAAAGCATGTATTTTACTGGTCTACGGGACTAGCATGGTGTTTTACATACTTTCGGGTACTCCAATTTTCACGGTCGTGCCCTTAAATTGTAAAAAAAAAAAAATATAATAATTGAAACAATTTCTTCCAAATGATTTTTTTATGTATGTAAGTGCAGGTTTTCTTTGAATATTTTCTGAAAAATTTCGTTAGAGCGGTTCGCCATTACTCAACTTGCAGATCATGCATCGGCATCACCTTAATTAAAGAAGGTAATACAATGTGATGATAACATCTCAGCGCATACGGTGCTAATGCATCATTTCCCTAATTTATCCATTGTCTTTTTCTTGATATCCTTCTGTTAGCATTCATTTCTAGGAAACATATGGTAGTTTTTGCTAGATTCAGTAGTCATATTGTCGAATTTGCAGGTATTGCCAGCAGCACCTTGTTCGCTTGCGGAATCACGATTTTCACTCACCCTTGAATTTCGTGATCTCATTTGACAAGGAACAAATGGCAGTAAGATTAACCGCAACGAGTCTTGAAATTTCTCAAGTTTGGGTTCATATTAGATGCATACGATTTTAGGGTTTCTAAAATCTTCTGTTTTTTGTACAGGCTTTGTCGAAAACTCTGGACTCCACAATCGACACGGCATCTGGAGACCACCCATTTCATCTAAATCCATCATGGCTTAAAACAGGAGGATTCTTAGCTTTGGTTGGCTATCCGGGTGAAGAGATAAAAGTCAGTCCACTCAGCCTTCTCATGGGTAAAGCATTCTCTCAGTTAGTACAGTTCATCTCTTTCTTATCTTCCAATTCACTCCTCTTTTGCTACATTAGAAAAGATGGCTAGTTTTGCATCTTGAAATGCATACCTACGGTTCAGGTATGGGGATCGTTTCCGGAAGTTCCTTGTCGGTAAATAAAATGAACCCAACAGATGCTTGAATACTGCGCCAAGCACGAGATATGTCCAGAGGTTGAAGTCATTCCCATTCAATATGCGAATGAAGCTCTTGATAGACTTCGACAAGGAGATGTGGAGTACCGGTTTGTATTAGGCATCGAGAACTCATTGCAGTGATTTGATTCAGCTTACTAAATCGCTTTATGCTGAGTGGAAGCAATTGTGTAGGGGAAAAGAGTAAAATGACAGTAATAAGTAGGCATTCATTATAAGGGTTTGCCGCCTCCTTTTCGATAAAAAGTTCAATGCTGTTTGATATTTTTAGGTGAATTATCCATTACGTTATCAAGTAAAGCCAGATCTTCATTTCCCCAACAAAATCGGTCTCTTCAAGACAATGATTAGTCCTGAAGTTTTTCCATAGTGCTGAGAAGTTACAGTTTTTTTGATAGAGAAAGGAGATTCCTTTGGTAGTGGGGAACCTAATGTAAACTTTAACTTGCGTACGAGCAATACAAAGATGCTAAGTTTGATTTGTAGAAGCGCGTGACCTCTGGTTCTTGTGGTTTGAAAATTTTGAGGAGACCATTGATCATAAAAAAAGAAGAAGACATAATTATAATTACAGCAAAAGGAGATCAAATGAAAATGTCATTGAAAGATGTAGCAATGTGAAAAGTTGAGTTTCACATTCATATTAAGAAAATTTTTCATTCTTTTCTAAATTTATTGCAATTGTATCAATTGAATCCTATATCATTTTTTCCTCCAATTGAGTCCTAAACCTTCCGCATTTGTACCAATTCAGTCCATTCAGCCAAATTTGACTAGACAGCATTGATATTAATACTTTTTATAATATTTTAATATTTATCGACTTTTGTATACTTTTATTTTCTTTTTCCATTTTTTCTTTCTCATTCTCCCCCCTCCCCCTCCCCCTCCCCTTCTTCTTTTGCTTCCTCTAGCTAGTCCACAAATGTCAATGACTGGGGAGGACTAGCGAGGTCAATCTCGTTGGCATTAGATTAGCCTCACCTAGCCATATGTGGAGCCATTGCCAAGGGCCACAAGGTTGTGCAATGAGGGCAAGCCTTACCAGCCCACTAGGTAAATTGAGTGAGTCGTTCTCATGGTCGTTGGTGAAGGAGCCCTCACCTATTCATGGCAAGGCTCACTTGAGGCTAGTTGTTAGAAGAAGAAGAAGAAGAGAGACAAAGAAAAGAAAAAATAAATAATAAAGAGATTCACTAGAAACTATTCATGTCAACAATGGCCAGTCAAAATTGGCCCGACGGACTAAATTAATACAAATACAAAACGTTCATGCCTCAATTAGAAATGTTTATGATTAAATTGATACAAGTATAATTTATTTATGACTATTTTTTTGTAATTTTTCTTGTGATTAAAATTTTCGAGAATTTCTAGTCTCATGTATTAACTATAGCCACAATGACAAGAGAGTTGTTTTCACTTACATACTCTTTCCAGTTATAATCGAGTGGCCATTACAAACTAATGCCGGAGGGGACTCGACTGGAAAAATCATGTCCCATTTCGGACTCAATCGGATTAGATTAAAATTTTCGACGGTCCGACTGAGAAGAACTCTCAAACTTAAGGATCAAAACTAGGATTTCACACCACCCCCGTCCTGGTTGGATGATGGATCCCAGCCAAGCAGAACACAATGGTCTTTACTTTTTCTTTACCCCAGACAATAAAACGTCAAAACTGGAGAAAAGTACACACGCTTAGGCTTTGATCGGACAAAGGCCCTTGTTTTTTGTTTTTTTACAAGGGGAAGGAGACGAGTACGTTGGGCAACTTGCTGCGTAGCTCTGGAAAACACCCTTCTCTCTTGTCTCTGTCTCTCGGTCTCTCTGTCTCTCTCTCTCTCTCGGGTCTGAGCAAAATGGCAGGGTACAGAGCAGAAGATGACTACGACTACCTCTTCAAGATTGTTCTAATTGGGGACTCTGGCGTGGGCAAGTCCAACCTGCTCTCCAGATTCACCAGGAATGAGTTTAGCCTCGAGTCGAAGTCCACCATTGGAGTCGAGTTCGCTACTCGGAGCTTGAACGTAGATGGCAAGGTCGTCAAGGCCCAGATTTGGGACACCGCTGGTCAAGAAAGGTGAGGCCTTTTGGGTTGCGGCGGGAGAATTCTTTCTCGGTCTTGTCATCCTTCGTATTAGCTTGCTGTCCTCTGCAGTTTTGTCGCCATTGCTTTGTGATTGTGCTTCTCGGTGATCTGGGTCTTGTGTTGCTAAATGATAATGATAATGGGGGTGGTGGTAGGATACTTTACGGTTGGATCTTACTTTTCTTGGGGATTTACTTCAGGAATGGCTGATCTGCTTTTGTTGGGACGTATGTTTCAAACTGGACAAGTTTGAGGCTTGCTTTTTCCTTTGTTGTGCTAGTTTTGTTAGATCTGAAGTCGTTAAGCAGGGTCATCTCCCCATGAGGTTCAATTTACTGGGGACTGCTGCGAAATTAAACTCAATTGCTGAGTGGTAATGGCCCTTGTTTTCTCTTTGTGTCACTTGAAGGTTTTTTTTTTTTTCCCTTTCCTGGGCGAGGCTAGATTTATGGGTGATGGCCCTGATGGGCATGACATATATGGCTCTTTCCATCCCCCCTAATGGCGAACATGAGTAAGATGCACGACTGAGCTAGCATCTTGCTCCGTTTCCTCCATTTCTCTCTTTTTTTTTAGGTTGTTAGGCATTTTGAACTTGACTACGTAATGGGTTTGAATGATTGCGATCTTTGTGGAAGAAGAACATCTAGCATGGTGCACTGTCTTGCAGAGACTTACTGTTTATGGAGCCAATAGGCTTTATGAGTCTTTCAAGATTTTGAGATAATGTTTGTCATGGTTCTGGAAATGACGCGGAAGAATGAAGTTTTAGATTTGATAGTGCCTGGATGTTCTTTTCTTGACCATGTTTGTCCCATGGAATAACTGACGCATGGTGAGATTGGGGGAGCTTGCTGAATGTGTTTGACGGAACAAAAGTGTTTGATTTGATTGTGAAAAAAAGAACTCTGAGACATAAGAGTTCACCACCAAGGCATAGCGGATTACTTCACCAGCCATGGATAAAGTTCACCACCAAGGCATAGAGGATTACTCCACCAGCCAAGGATAAAGAACTAGCTCACCACCAAGGCATAAAAAATACTCCACCAGCCTATGATAAAGAACTAGTTCACCACCAAGGCATAAAGGATTCCTCCTCCACTCAAATATAAAGAACTTGAAGGTTCACCACCAATGAATTGGATAAAGAATAATAAAAAAAAACCACTCACTTCAGAGAAATTCTTATGTATTATTGACTCACAACTCTGCCACTCACAATTGAGAAGCATCTCTTATTTATAGAGGGACTAGGACACTTAACTAGGAAATATCAAACTAGGAAACATTAAAATGGGAAACCTTAAACTAGGAGATATCAAACTAGGAAATATCCAATTAGGAAACAACTCAAATTAGGAAACGTCCTTTCAACCTTTGATTCAGCCGGAGGAACCTTTATTCTTCAACTTATAAAAAGTCCATCTTCAATGCCTTTACCTTATTGGACCCATTGGATCATGTAATGGCCAAAACTTCCCTTTGCTTCCATAAACATCAAATGGTCTTCAATGGAACTTGACACTCCCACATTAATAATTTAATGAATTTTGTACTCATGGAGTCTCTTGATTGTAGTCAGTCACCCCTCTTTTCGCTCTTCAACAATGAAATTGATTATATACTCTGGTATCAGTATTATGGATGGTGTTTGTTCATAGTGGAATAGGCAACTAGGGTAAGTCTTGTTGTTTGAGGATGAGTTTATACCACGTTGAGAACATGTGAATACATCTTATGCTTTATACATACTGTGAAGATTGTTTATCTTTAAGGTTCCTGTTGTAGTCATCAAAGTATGGTACAGAACTTCGTCATTCACCAGATTATAGGAATTGGAAGCATCAATGAACTGCTGTGCTTCATCATAAATTTGATTAGATTGCTTTACAAGGGATCTGTATTGCTGAAGGAAGACTCTAATCATCTGCATTGTTAAGTACTCAAGAAAATATTTCTATGATTCCCGCCAATAAGGTTTAGATACATTAAGCATGCCCTTGGGTGGTTGAAAGTTTTGAGGAGATTTATAAAGCAGGATATTGACACATAATAAGTTCAAAGCAGAGTTTTTAAACTTATGAGGATATGATCTGGTGCAAGACATTACTAACTAAAGAAGCAGGTATCTTTCCCTCAGCCGTGTAACATCCATTGTTCCATGAGTTAGAGCTTGGCTTTGTAGTCTGATGACTAAATTGTGAGTTTCTTGACCCCTATACATCATGTCACTTATCCATTTTCAATGCATTTTGGTGGGGCTATCCCACCCCATTGTACTTCCATAATTGGTAAAAGAGGTTTGTTTGCTTTGCTTTGTTCCATGTTCTCTCAAGATTAAAATTACAGGATTGTGACTCCATAATTTGACACCAAATATGCAATACTCAACGAGAACTATATCATATAGATAAGGTTAAAACCCTGAAATGGCAAGTGCTAAATGTAGAAGAGTAACCAAAATGTTCTTTTCTTCTTACTATTGAAAACTTCAGTTGACAATCTGTAAAAGTCTGCCAAAATAAGTTACGGCAGTATTGTAAATGTTGATTTTAACAGAATACAGATGAATAGTTAGCAGAGGGTACGCCCTTGGTCTTGCTGATTCTGAAAGTATGGGGGGCTATATTGCCAAAAGAGGATCCACAATTGGGTCCC
Organism: Melaleuca alternifolia; assembly: GCA_019926035.1. Taxonomy (NCBI): domain Eukaryota; kingdom Viridiplantae; phylum Streptophyta; class Magnoliopsida; order Myrtales; family Myrtaceae; genus Melaleuca; species Melaleuca alternifolia. The sequence goes on from JAGKPW010002341.1 coordinate 1,901,401, forward strand.
TTTTCTAATGGCTCAGTTTACGATAGGTGCATATTTTTCTCAGTATAGAACATATGCCATGAGTTCATGGCACCTCTTTAGTATAATTTTTCTAATATGGAATGATGATGTCACACACTGGTATTGAAACCGATGGCACTTCACTTTTGCTTTTTGTTCCTCTCAACTTGGGCTTGCAATGGTAAAAAATTGCTTCTGCATTCGTTAACCATTGAAGCGGTTTAATGGCTGGTAGATTTACTAGTGAATAAGGAAACATCTGCACAAGCAATTTCCTTGAGCCGTAATAAATATTGGCGACATCAAAATTCAATTTTTTCTCTTATCAGGATTTAACATCCATGTTTTGGAACATGATGGAATACATAGTTGAGCTAATAATGATGGTATCTGCTCCTCCTATTTGTTCAGAAAGAGGCAATGCTATAAGCTTAACCATGATTGTGGGTGCAATTGGAGTTTTTGCCCCTGAACTTTTGCTTTTGCCCGTCTCTTTTTCCCCCCTTTTTTCTATTGTTTGACCGGAAGTAATGTAGAAGACACCCAAAAGACCAGTAGCTTTGTGAGCACTTAAGCCTAGAAGTGTGGGCTGGTGATTGAGGTGTTATGTTGGTGTTTGCCCTTTGTCCATGAGTTCAGCAGCGGAAGTTCATGAGTTTAGTTATGTTGTGATGATGACAGTTCCGATTGTTGTATTGTTAATTTAAAGAAGATATGTTGTGATAGTAACTGTTGGAACTTTCAGTGTTGTCAATTTAAAGCCTCTTGAGATAAACTCTGTTAGATTGTGCTTTGCCACTACTTCCTTATCTTCTGCTATATCAATTTCTGCAGGTACCGTGCCATCACTAGTGCTTATTACCGGGGAGCTGTGGGTGCATTACTTGTGTACGACGTTACTCGTCACTCCACATTTGAAAGCGTGGAGAGATGGTTGAGGGAGTTGAGGGATCACACGGACCCCAACATCGTGGTCATGCTCGTTGGTAACAAGTCCGATCTCCGGCACCTCCTGGCAGTCTCAACAGAGGATGGGAGATCATTTGCGGAGAGAGAGGCCCTCTTCTTCATGGAAACTTCTGCACTCGAGGCGACCAATGTGGAGAATGCTTTCGCCGAAGTCTTGACTCAGATTTACAACATTGTGAGCAAAAAGGCCTTGGAAACAAGTGAGCAAGCAAATGGCTCGGCCGTGCCTTCTATGGGAGAGAAGATTGACGTCGGTAAGGATGTGTCGGTTGTCAAGAGAGGTGGATGCTGCTCCAGCTAGTCAGATTCTTGGAACGTTCAAGACTTTTGGATTACTGGATAGTCGCCATTTTCTTGTCATTATATGTGGCCATATATTGCGTGAAATATTTTTTCTGCTCACAGCCGGCTTCCGGTCTAGATTGCAGGTAAGAATTTGTATCATTTATGTCAGCGATTTGTTGTGATGAGTACAGAGCTTAATTTAGGAACTGCTTGTTAATTTTACATCTATTGGTTCACTACTATGTCGTCTTCTTTGTTTTTTAGACACAATGTATGAGGTGCTCGATGCTATCATGCACACATTGTATTATTGCCGGAGGGAAACATTTACGTTGAATTGGAATTATATTGTATGCATTGAGTTTCTTTTCTCTTTCCTTCTTTGCTAATTGCTCTAAAAAATACAAAGTAAAATTCTCTAATTTATTGGACTCGCAAGGCAACAAATCAATATTTTTGCTTGGTTAGAACAATTTGAAAAATTCCCAACGATATAGATGTATTCGATAATATTTTTCAATAGGAACGTGATAATTTTTTTTATGCGAATCTCTCGAGTGATTTAGAATTCTTACTTGCAATTAACATTTTCTTTCTTAGGAGCGTTGATAAGAAATATAGAGTATGTAATATCATGATATAGAATGTATTGACAGATGATAGAAGTGATTTTAATGGATAAGTTGACTCCTGACACATGTTTTATACATACTGAACCAGTTGCCTAAGTTACCCTCATGATAAAATCTGAAAAGACACCACCTTAGTATTAGTTCATTGGAGAAGAAGAAGACGATGCAATCACTGTTCGAAAGGCTAAACGGGCATTGAGTACGTTAATTCTAGGGAACGTACAAATGCCATGCCACTTGTAAAATCATCCCTTTCACTTTTGATCTGGAGACCGGTATCTATTAAGCACTCCGCAAACCTGTAAATAGTGATTTGAAGCATTCAGTCAGGGGGCTGGCCATTTTTTCCTCCCTAGAAGTTCTATTTCTGTCAGAGGGCAATATGAATGTTTTATCATGTTCCACCTATTCGAGCTTCTCTCTCTCAGAGGACGAATCTAGATGCAAAACTTGGACGCCTTAAGCCAGTTTTTGTGATGTAGGTCAATTTCCCCGGTGAGAGGTTGGGCCAAGGTCGTTGTTCCCGTTTTGAGCATCAACAGTTTGGCACTATTTGTGGAAAAGGAACAAATAGCTCTATTGTCCTCCCCACGAAGTCTCCAGAAATGGATGGCATGCCAAACCATCCTAATTATTCCCAAAACACTTGCAATGATTCTCATATGTTTAGTGTGAAGTTTTGTAGGACCACTGCCAATTGTTCAAAAAGTTTAAGCTGTTAGGTGAAGGCATGGATTAATATTTAAGTATTTTCACACTCCTCTTCACGCTTAATCTGGTCTTTTTTTTTTTTTTGCCTAGTACTAAACGTGGAGGCATGGGAAGATTTGAATTCAGGACCTCCTGCTCCGATACCATGTGAAGTTTTGTAAGACCACTGCCAACTGTCCTAAAAGCTTAAGCCGTTAGGTGAATGCGTGGATTAATATTTAAGTATTTTCACAAGGGCCTGCATGACAAGGGCCAATTTCTATTCCAAAATAAGTTTTTCGATTCTATAACTCATTATGGAATAGAAATCCGCTTGGTATATTTTTTTTTCTATTTCTGGAATAGATTTCAGTTCTAGAAATAGGTTTAGCCAAGAAATCAGCAACAAAAATTTGTGATTTTCGTTCCAGAATGAAAAATCCATAAATTGTTTCTCTTATTGAATTGCACATTTTACATACAATTGATACAACTTTATCACAATCTTCCCTCTCCTTATCTCGATTTTTGTAATGTATTTCCTAATGGGGTTACTTTAGGTTCACTTCCAACGATGAGAACAACACATCTAAAGTAAATTTGGAATTATACAACAATAGAAAATGTGATGAAATTTATCAATTGTTTGCTCTAAATAATAAGCATTTGAAATTTATAAAAATAAACATATTGTGAACTCTAAAATGAAATAAAAATTATTTTAAAATGAAATAAAAATATAATTTTTTTTTGTTATCAAAAGGATTTCTGTTTCTAGAATATAAATTATTTGTCCTTATCAAACGCAAATTTTTTCTTCAAAAATTATATCATGCGCGTCCTTACAATCAGCGGCCGCCTCAAGTCACACGTGCGCCACCTCCTTATGAGTCCCAGGCTCCTCTATCTTATCTTTACATGCCTCAGTATCCAAGGCCTTGCTCCTACCCATGACAATTCCCTACATCACCTCCATGGTACGACCATTTTGGCTGTGAACATGCACCACCCCTACCTTATGCCCCTTTGCCCACGAGCCCTATGTTCCTCAGGAGCCTACGACGCCGTCGAAGGCTGGTTGTATCACCAAGGATCAATCTTCTACCCTTGTAAACCCGGTTTGACATGCTCCCTGTCACGTAACATCGTAGCCCCTTTGGATAAGGTTTCGATGGACATCGCTCATGTAGGTAATTCGGCAACCAAAACAATTGAGTTTGGGAAGTGGTTATGGTGTCGGGCGAGAAGCTTCCAGCTCTATGGATCAGGTGGATGACTAAGATGTGGATTGCTGGTGTCTATGGAAGAAACGCGAGCTGGGGGATGTGATCCAGAGACTCGCTGACCCCAGGTTATTAACAGCAATCCTCTCTTATCATGACCCGAAGTTTACGGACATGATAATAGATGCTCCCCTTCCAGAAGGGTTCAAGTAGCATATCCAACGCTAGTAATATCATGACGGTTTAGGAGACCATTTAGAACATGTTGAGGCACTTCAGGCTGCTACGATGATGCACACGACACCAGCACCAGGTGCTATCTTGTGTCGAGCATTCCTGACAACTTCGACCAAGGCCAGGATATGATTTAGCGGTCCAAAACCGCGGTCCGCTAGGTTCTTCCACGAATTAGTTAATACGTCGTTAGGCACTTCTCCAAATGCCGGTGGTTCTGAAAGATAGAGAATTCACTTTTAGCAGTCTAGTAGCAATTGGAAGATTACTTTTAAATATTACCTCCATCAATTCAAGAGAGTGACTATTGAAATTCGGTCACTCCCTACTGACACTAATTTACTAAGGCCATAGTGGGGCTCTAGAGATCGTCCTTCCTTCTTCTCCACTATCGAGATAGTAACATTGGAGAAGTTCTCAACCAGCGCAGTTTATGTGGAAGAGATCACGGGATCATCGTCATGTTCTTTCACGTCCACCATAACTTCGGTACCAATGACTACAGTCATCTAAGCGGCAAAAGATCGAGGAGAATCGGGCTTTTGCAACCCCACTGAAGGGTTGAGGATACACGCCATAGCTTAAGTCCCAGGGCAAGATTATGATAGAAGTAAAAGATCTGGGCATTTTGCGCTGGCTAAATCGACTGCAGACCAAAGTATCTCGCCAAAAAGAACAGCCCTGATTAACGGAAAAATCAAATGTCCCAATGATCGGCAGTTATACCATAATCAACAGGCTAGATTGACTAAGGTAAACCAACAGCCTGGAGCGAACGATCGATGTAATTTCCTATACACATCTAGCACAAGTCTCGGAGGAGAACACAAGTTGATGCGATGTGTGTTAGTTATATCACTTTCCGAGGCAGTCGAGACATTAGTTGCTAAAACTAGACATCCTAAATGCATGACGTCTTGACTTCCTTTAAGCATTTCGCATCAATCCCCATAGCAAAGAAGAACAATATGTGGAAGCCATTTACATTCAGCCTATCAGGTATGCTTGATGAGACTGAGAATTGACGGGGGAGGCGAGTGAATGGAGGTGGTTGTACCTGACCAGTTGACTTCTTACACATGTTCTGTGCACACCTGATTAAGTAACACGGCTCGATGGGAATAATCGTGAAAACATGATTTCAGGACTCGAATTGTCCGACACCTTTAAGATCAACTCATTGGAGAAGAGAAACGGTGCAATCGTTATCCGAAAGTGTTAAATGTGTATTGGTCTCTAAGGGCAATGTGATGGCACTCATCGAGCCATCTCCATTCACTTGTCATCCAAAGGCCACCCACCTATCAAGTATCATGGGATAGTCCACCAAACAGGTAACCTATAGATACTAATTCAGGCATCTAGATAAGAGGGCTAACCATTTTTATTTCCCTAATTTCTTCTCAAGCCTCTCTCTCTCTCTCATATGAACATTGTTTTAAGCAATAAAAGGCCAATTCAGGTAAAATATCCAGACGTCCTAACCCTATTTTTGTTGTGTGGGTCAATTTCCTGGCGAAAGCCTCGACAAGTGTGCAATCTTCGTGTTGAGCACCAATGAAAGAAGAACACTACAAGTGCTAAAACTTTTGTACGACGTCCATTTTAGTGCCAAAAATTTTCAAGGAATCACTTAAGTGACAAATTAGAGAAAAATGATTACTTAAGTGCCAACGACGAGATATTCCGGCCAAAAATGACGTGACATTTATAATTAAATTTTTATTAGATTATTCTATTTTTTAAAATTTATTAAAATTAAATTAGAAATTAGTTTTTAAAGAGGGGTCAAATGGGAGGGCGGCAAACCCTCATCACAGCCGCCCCACCCTCGTCAGAGAGGGTGGGGATGGTCGGCGAGGGTCGTTGGCCCCCAACCACGCTGGCCATGGGTTGGCGACCCTTGCCGATGGCCGACAAGGGCCCTTACAGGCCCTCCCTAAATCTGGGCAAGAGCCTTAAGGGTAAGGACAGTTGGCGTGCCCCACCGCTGGCAAGGGTGGGGTGGCGATTGCAAGGGCTTGCTACCCTACCCCTTTGACCCCCTCTTTTTTTAAATTTTAATCTAACTAATTTTACATTTTTTAAATATTCTTTGAAATTTTATTTTTTATTTTTTAAATGGTTATTACACTTTCCGGCGAGCCACGATGACTCAAAATATTAATAAAAAAGTGTCACGTCGGATTTTCAGTCTTGGTACTGAAGTGATCATTTTTTGAAAAAATTGGCACTTAAGTGATCTGAATGAAACTTTTAGCACTAAAGTGAGCGTCATACACAAGTTTTAACACTTGTAATATTCTTCTTTCGAGCACCAACAATAGAATCCCGCCAACATAAATTACAATTGTTTCTTCAAACTTCTAGCTCAGATTTAGTCTAGCTTGGTATCTATTCAAATATAGTAGGATTACTATTTAGGATAAATATAATTGTAATTTACATCTTTCACGTTGTAATGTATAGAATATTCCATTATTCTCTCTTTCATCACAATTTTCAATTTGATATTACAACTATTATTGTCATGTGAGGAAGTGCCCATTGAGTATGTTATGTAACAACTATGGCTGCTTCGGCTACGTTTCTCTTAAGGTATGCATAACAATGCCAACTGTAACAATAACTTCTCTCTATCAATCCAGTCTTCGTAGCCGTCTGGTAGTAATCCACTATTTATTTAAAAAATGAACACTACCACTAAACTCGCCGGCCTCAAACGAAACAAATCCTTAGATTTCTTCGCGAACAACAATCTGATAACATCTTGTGTACCACCATATGTCATTACGTCTTAAATCCACCAAGATAGAGTGTTATGATGCCTCCATATGTTGTTTTGTAAAGTAAACAGTACCATCAATCTCGCCATCCTCTAACGAGTTAGATCGTGCTAACTACATCGCCATCTAACACCTCACATGCCTGCGTACGCCTCTACACATTAGATCCACAGGCGCCTAACGTCGTTAATGTCATCCCCACACATGCTTGACACATGCTAGGTTCGAACATCAATAAAGCTAGCATCATCATGACGTTACTACACATCAAGACTTGCCACGTCATCAATCTACACAAGCCTTTGATTGTTGATTGTTGACCGGTGTTGATTGATCAGTCAAATCGATCCATCCAGTCTCGAACATTTTTTTTTCCATATTTGCTCTCCAAAAACTGGTTTCTTCACATAGCTTATAAAAAAAAGCTAATGTTTTAAGTTAATAAAGTGGTGACAATTGCCAAATAAATCCTAAACCTTTTGCAATTTTGCCGATTAAGTCTTTCCGATGGATTTTGACCTGAAAATGCCTATGTGGTGATGATGTAGCACGCTAGACCTCGCTGGTGATGACATGGCCACGATGTGGCGATGATCGGACAAAAAAAAATTTATCTTCTTTTTCTTAAAACAATTACTTGGCCGGCGAGCTCCACTGGCCGCCAGAGCTCGTTGGCCACTCTAAAGGGCGGCCCGGTCCTCGTTGGCCGCAGGCCAGGGTGGGGGTGGCTAGGGAGGGCGGCGGCGGCTGTGGAGGCCGCTGCCACCCTCGCCCTCGGCCGGACGAGGTTTGCCTCACCCAAATCTGCTCGCCCTGCAGATCAAGGCGAGCTCACCCAACCCAGATTTGGGCTAGGCGAGCCTTGCCTGGCCCTCCCCGGCCACAGGCGAGGGTGGTGGTGGCCTCCCCCACCCTCACCCCCAGCGGGCAAGGGCGACAGCGGCCTCCCCCGCTCACGACCAGCAAAGGCTGGGCCGCCTTTTGGAGTGGCCGGTGAGTCCGACGGAGCTCACCGACCAAGTAATTTTTAAGAAAAAGAGGAGAAAAAAAAAATTTTGGGGTCCGGTCATCGCCACGTTATCACTGGCGAGATCTGGTATGCTACGTCGTCTCCATGTAGGTATTTTCCGGCCAAAGTCCACCGGAAGGACTTAATCGGCAAAGTTGCAAAATGTTTATGACTTATTTGGCATAAAAAAGGTTTATGACTGAATCAGCAAAGTAGCAAAAGGTTTAGAACTTATTTGACAATTGTCCCTGATAAAGTGCATATAATTGATAAGTTACGCAAGTATTGTCACCGATGTGATCATATATATATATCCAATAGCTATCAATTATGACCAATGTAATCTACCGAGCCGAACAATCAACCCCAAAGCCAAGGTTCAAATGCATGTCTATCTGCTATCACTGCTGCCACAAAGGCTTCTTCTACTGGATCAATCATCAATCTATCCTTACAGGATCTTAGTTCCCTTTTTCAAGAATCTAGTACTTCTAACTCCTTTATTTGTAGTACTATTGCTATATTCATCAACTCAAGCAATAATTCAATTGAAATCAATTCTAATTCAATTGAAATCACATGACTTCCAATTCTAATTCAATTGAAATCCTTTACTTCATGTGCGACTACTATTCACACAGGCAATAATTTATTGAAGGTGTGGCTAACACTTTTCTAGTTCTCAAACTCTTCACTAAATTTGATTTTTTAAGACAATAGTATGAACTTGGTTTTGATATTTGTTTATCTTCTCATGATTGTCATGTGCAAAATCCACGAACCAGACAAAATATTGGAAGATTGTAGAATGGGACATCTCTTTGTGCTTGTTTCCTTAAATATTTTCAACTCTTTCGCTGATTGTTTGACCATAGTATAGTATACAACTTGGCTTTCTTGGTTAGGTATTGCTTTTCCCTCTAGATTTAGATCGTTGATTCCAAGCGGTCATTTAGGTTCTATTGACAATATACATGTTGACTATCTACCTTGTCAATTGGAAAAATATGGTGTCTTACCATTTGATCTTAGTGAAATTGTCTACAATGTTCCTTTTGATCTAAACCAGTGTGATATTTGGGGACAATCACAAATCTCCACTATGAGAGTTTCTCGCTTTTTGTAATCTTTGGGAATGATCATTCTCGTTATAACTGGCTTTATCTTATGAAACTTGATATGAACTTACTCATATCTATCGTAATTTTGTTACCATAATACAAATGCAATTTTCTTAAGATATTAAGATTTTTCTTATTAATATGTTCATAGAATATAAAGATACCAAATCTCTTAAAATTCTCTCCCAAAATGTTATTACCATTCACCATTCTTGTCATGGAAATTTTAAAATGGTCGAGCAAAATGAAAATATAGGCATATTTTAAAATGTGACACACAATCTTCTAGTCTTTGCCTCTTGTCAAGAACAATATTGGACACAGGTTTGTCTTACCGTGACATAGATTATGAACCGTACTTCATCTCCTATTATAGGTAACATTTCTTCTTATAAGTGCTTGTGTGGTAGTGTCCTCGATTACAATTTTCTTCAAGTCTTGGTAGCTCGTCTTGTGCATCTTCTTCTAAAGGAACTCATGAAATTAGAATTTCCTGCTAGTTTATATGGCTTCCTTGGGCATATGCATGAGCACAACGAATATAGATATTATGACTATATATGGTTGCCTTCTTGTTTCTCATTATGTTACCTTTTGGAAACATAAGATTTTTTTTATGTCCCTTTCTTCACCAATCCTTCAATGGATTTATTATTAAAAGATCTCATATTTTCATCAACTTGTAAATCTTCTTCTCCAAAGCTCTCTTCTTCTTCTAAAATCACCTTGTAGCTTCTAACGTGTCTGTCCATTCCATGAATTCTCCACTATTGGACATTCCATCATCCTTAGTTCATCATTACACCAAAATAAGTCAACTTTCTGTTCAACTTTGTGATTGTTATTATTACCTTGCCATTGCTTCCTTTCCTAAACCTCGCACATATAGAGAAGGTAGTACTAATTATCTTTATCATAAAGCAGCAAATAAGTTGTTGGCTTTAAAGAAATCTCATACATGGGATTTGATTAATTTGCTTCTTGGTAAGTTTATTGTAGGTTGTAAATAAGTATGTGAGATTAAAACAAAGGCAAATGGTACAATGAAATGATACAAGAATAAGTTAGTAGCGAAAACTTTACTTGAAAATACAGAAGTGTATGAAGCACTTTTTGCTCCTACAACACAGCTTACATTGCTCTCTGTTCCAGATGAATATTAGAATAGCATTCTAAAATAGCAATCTCATTGAGGAAGTCTAATGGTGCCTCCTTCTGGATACATTCATCCGTCAAACAAAGTGTGCTAATTATATTGAGCATTATATAGATTAAAGCAGACTCTTTATGTAACGTCCTCCGCCTCGCCACCGACATTATTGTCCGCTTTGGGCCCCACTGGCCCTCACAACTTTGTTTTTCCTCGAGAAAATGCGTTGTTAGTGGGTCAAGGACAGCTTATCCCGTATAAGCTCTCCTAGGACTCCCTCCCTAGGTGATGTAGAATAAGGATGTCACATACTCCCCCTTTAATGGCACAACGTCCTCGCTATGCCCTCGACGGCACTAGCGAGCGCTCGCTGTGGTCACCACATGCGATCGGGAGTCGACTCTGATACCACTTTGTAACATCCTCCGCCTCGCCATCGACAATTTTGTCCTCTTTAGGCCCCACTGGCCCTCACGGCTTTGTTTTTCCTCGAGAAAATGCGTTGTCAGTGGATCAAGGGCAGCTTATCCCATATAAGCTCTCACAGGACTCCCTCCCTAAGCGATGGGGGACAGGGATGCCACACTTTATGGATGATAGAATTCCTTCATTTTAAATCTGGTTCCTGCAACCCTGTTATTTTTGTTTGACACAAATCTTGTGGGTCAATTATGCTGCTCCTATAGATGACCGATATGTTTCTTACTGGATGGCTGACTTGGCTATGTGTTAAGCTTAGAGGTTACTATAGATTCCTTTGGTTATTATCTCATTTAAGCCAAATATGCCACCAATCTTATTTCCTAAGCCTAATTCACTAACGCAAGGTCACTACAACTCCTATTAAGACGAAAGCCATTTTTAATGCCAAATATGGGACTCTTCTTTCGAATCTTACACTCTACCAACAATGGTCATGATGCAATTCAAGTTGGACTACTCAAACAATAAGATAGAGAGAATGACTTGCACACACAAAAGCTCCGTCACATAAATGAGCAGAAATTTCAGTTATATGTTAGCTCGGGAAAATAGCCATAACTTTGTCGATACAAATCCAAGTAACCTGATTATAAAGCCAAAAGTATGAAGACTTTGAGATCTACAACTCATCTGTTTGGAGTTTTCTCAAATAAGCATTGTAGGGTGTCGATATTGGGGAGGAAGTGGACGAACGTGCATGGACGGAGTGAGGAAAAAGGATGGGAACTTCAATGGTGGCTCTTCTAGGCCTCCAAGGAAGTTGAAATGACATGAATTCTTCTGGATTGATGACTGCCACTCTTCAAGGATGCAAGTTCTGAAAAGCTTCTACCTTCAAGGATAGAGTAAAAACTCTCTTAGGTTTTGAAAGGTATGAACTATTCGAGATTCAAGAGAATTGCACTAGGCAAGTTTCATCAATCAAATTCAGTTTGCTTTCTAGAGAAACTTGATGGCATTTTAAAATAAAATAGGAGAAGGACAAAAGACTAAAGTCAAACCTAGAAACTAGAAGTAATTAAAGACCAAGAGCTATTAAGAGTAAAATATATCAAATACTTATAATTGTCCTAAGGTGTCTTCTTGCAAACTGGGAAATGAAAAAGTCAAGATGGAACTTTTTCCATTTTTTTCCTATGAGGGACTTGTTGGTGAGAGCTTATTGATTTTACTTTTATCGATAAGAGGCTCATTGAACTTGAATGCAGGTTAATCATCCTCAATGAGTGAGCTGGTCTTAAATACGGGCTACCTCAAGTCATTAGTCATATATCTTCATTATTACTCACCCTAACATCACCTATGTTAGAACAATCTAACTTAGCCCATAGAATTTTCACTTGAGTAGTTGAGAATACGGCGTAACTTGAGCAGCTAAGGGCAAGTTTGGTAACCATTCTCGTCCCAGAAATAGATTTTTTTTAGAATGAGTTTTTTTGAGAAATGGTTCTCGGATGAGTTTTTGGGAAAAGAAACACGTTTGGTAACTACACAAAATTTCTGTTCCTGGAATAGAAAAAGAACAGAAATCTGTTTGGTAACTGTACAAAATTTCTGTCCCTGGATTGTTTTCATTAAATTTAAAAAAATGTTAGTGAAGACAATAGCTTGATTTATGAAATACTTTTGTATTATTAAAGACAATAATTTTTGCAAATTGAATCCATGCCTTAAATTAAGTTTCAAATGATTAGATGTGAATGTAGAGATAAATTAAGTTTCCCGAGACCAATGCCCATCCTCGTTTGATGTTTTGCCCTTTTTGATGTGCAAATGACTGTCCTATTAGCTTAATCCTTGTATAGACAACCCTTCGCCTTTATTTAGGATTGTAGATCAATTACTGCCTGGCATGGACTGGACAGTATCTTGATCTTAGTGGCATCTAAATTTGGAACGTGAGTGGTGATTGGAAAAAATACAGTGGTGGTGATCGTACCGAAAATCTTTTTGTTCCACTTGTGATTGAAATCTTTTTGTTCGTCCTTTCAAAGGAGGAATGAAGACTACCATTTAATTAGTTGCTTCTATCCTTGCATCAATATGCCAAACCATCAGAGAATGCTTTTGTATTGTAGGATTAACAGTCAAATGCTTGTTCTGTTTTGCCGCTTTCTGATTGTGACACCACAGGTGATCTCATTGTCCACATTATGCAGCTTTTGCGAAATTAAATTTATTACTTCGCTATAATCCTTGTTCATAGTAAGGTTCGTCATGTCTCCCTTACAAATGTTTCCACTTGAGGAATTCAACCTGTAAATGGACAGATAGAATAGACTTCCTCCAGGCAAAGAATTTGTGTTCTTCTACTAGATATTTTAATGCCTCATGAGGTTGTAAGTTTGTATGGTTGAGAACTAGGGTGTTCAAGTGAAGCAAGAGGCTTTCATATTTTCCTGGAAGCATCATTTTAATTGCTAGTGGCTTCTACAGGATCAAGAAAAGATGCATGGTGTTCTTCAAAAGTCCCATAGCCATGTTCAACCTGTCTCTCACAAAGGGAATGCTTCCTTGCTGATGAAATCTTCATATCGAAATAGTTTCAGAAATTTAGAGGTCATCGATTAACTCACGCTAAATAATTTTGTGGAACTTTGGCTTGATGAACATTTTCGCCAATTTGTTTCTCACATCTGTCCTCCACATCAGGACCAGGCACGATCTGTCCTTTGTGGGATCTCCAATCATAGGTAAGGACCCATGTATCATGGCGGATGTCTACAGGGTTCAACTGTATTTGTCCAACTTCGTCCGACCTCCATGGTCGGGGATGTCTTCTTGGACCCACGCTAAATAGAACCGTCAACAACTTAAAAAAAATGAATGAAATCAACTTAATCAAATGAAAATTTGATTGTCATATAAAACATACACCTGTAATACAATGCATATGAGTTTGCTTGGGATATTACTTGGGAGATTCAAAAAATATCATCGGCTCAAGCCGACACCTTCATTACAATAGCCACTAATAAATATATAGTGTAATTGGCTAAATTACAAAAGTCAGAAACACAAAGTCATGGAATCTCAGACATATTGTGATCCCTTGCCATTTAATTTGCAATAGTTTTCCTAATCATATTTATCTCAGTTGTCTCCTCATTAGAAGTATCATCTTCACCCTCCGCTTCTCCAAGTCTAAATTGGTAATCTGAATCTCCATATAAGGAAAAGTTTTTGTCCATCCTATCTTCATCACGAATATAATTATGTAAAGTGCAACATGCAATTACAATAAGTGCTTGCTTTTTCAGTGAGAAAGGAGGCATGTGTCTCAAAATGAAGAATCTATTCTTTAATGCCCCAAATGCCCTCTCAATGACATTTCTTAATGAAGAGTGCTTATGGTTGAACAATTCTCTTGCTGTTCTGGGGCGTCTCCCTATACCCCTGTAGTCATTCAGATGATACCGTTCGCCTTTAAATGGAATTAAAAATCCACGAAGTGGTGCATAACCGGAATCAACCACGTAGTATTTGCCTATAACATAGTATATTTAAATTTGTTATGATATGCAATCGCAATAAATGGTAAAGAAAATTACTCTTTATAGTCAAAGCAAATACCAGGTGGTAGGCGAGGGAATTGTAATCGAGGAGTCTCAAGTGCTGCCGAGAGAACTCGACAATCGTTTGCAGATCCTTCCCACCCAGCATACATGAAAGTAAATTTCATGTCAAACGAACAAGCACACATCACATTCTGAGTGGTAGTCCCTTTCCCGCCTGTAAATGGAATTTGCTTTGACACAGGGACAAAAGCACTAATATGGGTGCCATCGATAGCGCCTATGCAACCCTGTAGTTTTATGAAACCGTAATGTTATACAAGAGAATTAGTGATATGTATTTGATGATGTAAATGTGATATTAGACTCATACCTTGAAGTATTGTCTATGGCTAGGATCTACAAGAATCTCCTCCGCGACAACATCGAAAGAAGGTGCTTTGATAACCTCTTTTGACAATTTTAGAATCGCTTTCAACACTATAGTGAAATACTTACTGATTGTTTCTCCTGAACGTTGGAATCTCTCACTTAAAGTTCTGATGGAGCTTTTGTGACCGACCAAGAATAAGAATATCCCAACTTGTTCATCTACCCTAACATACCGACTATCTTTTAACCAACCTCTAACCTTCATTATTTGACATAGGTTAAAAAAAAACATGTCTCTCCATTCTGAAAGCTTCATATATTCTATCTGAATGTCCATGAATAATCTCTCTTATCCATTCAGGTCCTGACAATTTACTATCCCTAATAGGCTCTCTTGTATGTAATGACTTTTCCAACATAGCAATGAAGAGAAATGAGGCAACTATCTCTTCCTCAAACTCATCGAAATCATGTTGAATTGGTGATGCCTGCGTGCTAGATACACTATTTGATTGTTCTTCCATGATACCTATGCCATCAAACAAATACAAGAACATCAATGAATGACTTGTCCATCCAAAGTAAGTAACACCTAATAACAGAAGCAATATAACGACAACAAACCAAATATAACAATAGCACATAACTCATCTATGCCATCAAACAAATACAAGAACATCAATTACTGACTTGTACATCCATCCAAAGTAAGTAACACCTAATAACATAAGCAATATAGTGACAACAAACCAAATATAACAATATCACATAACTCATGAATACTATATCACCAAGTTACTTCAATAGTCTCAACTAATAATATATAGTATAAGTTGAAAGTAAGTCAAATATAAAACCAATACATAATCCAACAACATAATGAAACCAAATTTTAAAATCCCACACAAGCAACAATACATTTCCCAACATCTACTAAGATGTTGTATAAGTCCAACTCTCCTATCAATTGTGGCTTTGATGAAAGCCACTCTCCATCCAGCATCGGCACATGCTCGTTCCGCAGCTTTGTTATAAAGAGTTTGCTCCAACTCAGGCATGTCATTCAGGACATCCATCATAGCAACAATAGAAAATGGATCCTCAGGTGCTTCTGTGACTTGTGAAGTTGTAGAGGATTGACTTTCCTTAGATTTTATCATCCTTTCAAAGGCTTTGCATGCATTGGAAAATTCAACTGAGTTACTCTTTCTTCTTCTCTTGGTATTTGGAGTCCTATCCAAGTTGTGTTTGTTATGAACCTCGGGTGTAGTATTTTTATTAGTAAACACTTGCTCATCAAGATGGTGCTCAGTAAAGTTCTCTGTATTCCCTCCATCAGGAAAAGCACTGTCATCTTCATCTGATACTATAAATTCTTCGGCATTTCCGATCGCATACTCTCCCGTAGCATATGTATCCCCAAATACAATGCACAGATCGGGATACTGAGGAAACCCATCCTTCTTGAATTTTGCCCACTCCTTATTATCCACCATTTTTCACAATGATAATATATGTCAGTAATATATTCAAACCTCTTAAAACTTATATCTACAATGATCTTAAAATGACAAAAAAGTTAAATGATACCTTGATGTGTGGTTCCCGAATACTCGGGTCATCGACAACAACTGTTTTATTTACATGATCCTAGCCAAATCCAGATTGTGAAATAAGTTTTTTGAAACTAGCATATTGTCTTCTCAGTTTGTTTGTCTTGTTCTTCAACTGTACTAAGGTATATTGGAATCCAGACTGCTTAGTGAATTCAGCCCGTATGTTATTCCACCATGCTTTGTTAAACGTACAAGTGGTGCGATTTCCCTTCTTCACCTCTTCTACCAATATACTTACAAATATATTGGTTGAAAGCTCACTCCATTTTGCATTGAATGCCTCCGTCTCTTTTTGGGATGCCATTTACTCTTCACTTGTATACATCATAATATAATCACGAAGGAATTACACGGGGAAAAAACAATTTATATCACAACGTAGTCATAATATTTTACCAAAATGCATATTAAATGAAAAAACCAATTTAAATCATAACATAACTATAATATAAAATACACGGTGCTCCTAAGATGAATTTAACATAGCAAAACACATAGTTATGTAGGAAAGATAGATCACTACCTTTCTGAACAGTTTGTTCATCTCGGGTGTAAAAAGAGAGATAGTTATTCCACAGTAAACTGCAAAAAGAAAAGAAAAGGTCAAGCTTGAATGTAATGGGAAATAAGTGAGATAGGGAAAGGTCTAAAGAGAAAGATAATGGCAAAAAGAAGGTTACGGTGAGCTGCAACGCTTATAAGCTCCACTTCCCTCAGGAATGCTTCCTCTCCACCAGGCCTGTTATGATCGGCAACTCTTTTAACGGCAACCTTCGTACTGTCCGATAGAACACCTCGGTAGCAAGTTCAATTTCACGCCAAGAGAATCTCCTCACTTGAGCAAAATTAATTTTTCGGTCATTTTCACCTGGACAGTTGGAACTGCTAGTCAGTATATATATTAAGGGACTCTCATGTTTCAGCTACAAGCTTCTTATAAAGATACAGAAAACCTACAAGCTCCCTGCAGAGCTTATTCCTCACGAATGCATGCTCAAGCTCATTTCCATAGCAGAGAATAATGGAAGCATGGAAGACTTCTGAAGATGCTTTCCTGTAGCCCAAGCCCTTCAAGGCACGCCCTTCATAATGATTTCTTGTCGTTTAAATTTTATAATAGTGTGATGGGACCAGAAATCATAGTCCAAAAATCAGTGAATCGTGTTTATCAAAGGAAACTTTTATCTGAAACAGAAGACGACCCTATCCAAAGCACTAGAGATTTCAACCCCAACTGAAGACAAAACTATTCATTCCGTTACTATCATGCTACACGGTCCTCCTGCCCATTTACTGTAAAAATAAAAAATAAAAAAAAAAGGCACAGAGTGATTCCCATGTACAATCATTCTCGTCTAAGCCAGAGCAAGTTTATGGGACATTTTCTCTCTAAAGATGGGATTTCCTCTCACATTTTTATTTTTCATCTCATTTATCTAAGCCTTCTCCCATCCCTTTTTTCCAATTTTTCTCACCAATTATGAATGGTAGATTTATTCCAATCATGTTATCGCTCAGGCAGACAGTTCCTGAAACACCCCAACCCATCATCCTACGTTTTTCAGAATGCAATGACACTGCATCGTTAACTTGTAACCGAAGGCTACATAGATTCCCCAAAAACAGGAGCAGACACACAGTCCAACCGGCCATAGATAACAGAAGAAACAGGGCAGCCACACAAACAGGGCAGTCCATCAAACAGTAGTAACATGCACAAAAGAAACAAAAAGGAGGAGGAAAGTGAAATCACACAAAAATCAAACTCTCAGCTAATATGACTTAGCAGACAGAAGCAGCACAGTTGGACCACAACGAACAGAGACTTCATTAGCTGGCCGATGAAAAAGAAAACAATATGCTTAAAAGAAGTAAGCAATTAGAAAGAAAACTTTCCTAGTTTGTGTTAAGGAGCAGAATTGATGTTAATAAAATTATGCTGAAAAGGTGAGGTGCCTAAACTACATTAAAAAAAGAAAGATTTATTTGTTAGTTGTTCATTGGCAACATCCAATCAGCAAAAATCAGCAATTCAGGATAATTTGTGAGGAGGTCAATTCAACTTTATGAATTAAATCGCAAATACATGAGAACGGAGCTTATGAATTCAGATCCTGTTTGACAACATTCAAAGGATAGTATCACATAAATAAACGGATAGCAATGGAGGAGTTTGCAGTGCATAACTCTCTCTACAGAGCCCCTCAAGTTCAAGAGTGATATCATTACAATGCAACCGCATCAAACAAACATCAGGGTAACAGACAAAATGTTCAGCAGCTATTCATTTGATTAACAACGAGATAAGACCGAATGATAAGGTCACAAACACGCAGAAACGATTAACAACAAGCAAAAGTCATCGCAGCCTGTCTCCCTTCCATTAAGCATGATAAGGTCACCCCCAAGCCCTACGTAATCCAAGATTAACCCCTAACAGCATAAATCAACGACTGGTAATAAACGACGTGTAGGAACTAAAACGGTGAAGATAGTGGCCCTAAAAATAGGAAAAATGGTTCGAAAACCCTCGAAAACAATGGATTTTGACGAGGTTGAAAATGGGAAAATCGCACACAAAATCAGCTCAAATCCAGCGAGCCAAATCGGGATTAAACAGAGGGGAAAATTGGGAATTGAGCAAATCGGAGGGCCACGATGATGTCAATGCAAGCAGCTCGTCGGTGCTTCATCGATGCGGCTGTTCGAAGCGCCGAATCGTCGTGCTCATCGAAGAAGGAGGATGAAGAAAACGAAAGAGAGGAGGATGCCGATGATTACCTCCGGCGCTAACCATAACGAGGCTTGCGATGAGGGAGGAGGAAGAACATACCTTAGGGTTTCTTCGGATTTGTTAGGGCCGAGTCTCGGGGAATCGAAAAGGAGAGAAGGCGGAGGGAGGAAGAGGAGGAGGCCGCGATTGTGAGTGCGAAACCCTAACGCCGGCGGAGGAGGAGGAAGAGGAGGAGGCCAGACCGGTGCGAGCAGAGGAGGTGGAATGGAGGAGCAGATCGTGGTTTCTGTTTTGTGCTTCCTTCTGTCTTGTGCGAGTGTAGAAGGAGTTTGTGAAATCAGTTCTCTTTCTCGGCACTGTTCATTCTTGTCCGAGAAACACAAAACCAAAAAATTTTTGGTTTTGATTTCTTGTCCCAAAGTCATCTCTGACCTTTTTTTCATCCGGGGAACAGAAATTTTATAGACATTTACCAAACAGGTTTCTCGTCCCAAACTAGTCCGGGGACGAGAAACCAAGAATCAGAATCGTTACCAAACAGCACCTAAGAGCAAAAGAACCTTTACTTGAAGATGAGAGAGAGGTAAGAGGAAGTAGTGGCGTGCGTAAAATGAAAGGGTTAGGTCTTATTTATACTTTTCATATTTGGTTAGGCATTAGATGCCTTAATAAATGAAGGGTAAGTGCACCAATAGGATTGTTTCACATGGGCTAAGCTTGAATATGGATGTCACTCTAATTAGCATTATGTGTCCCTATGATGATTGTAGGACAAATGGTTTTATCACATAGGCTTAATTGGATAGTGTTGTAAATAAAGTCGGATCGCAAAGATCGCAGCGGAAAATTCTAATTATCAAAATTGAGTAATATGTAATCGTGCACAATAAGCAAGGGACAAGAATGATGAGACACCAGAATTTTTACATGGAAACCCAATGAGGGAAAAACCACGGGATGCTGGTCCAGGAATTGCTCCACTATAATCAAAGGATTACAACTAACACTCTAATGATGTTTCTATCACAATAAATCCTCACAACTTTCACAAACACATCATCGCTTGATGAACTCTCAAGATCTCTCGTGTTTACACACCCTCGCTTGAAGAACTCTCGTGTTTATGTTGTGGAAGACTCTTTTGTGATATCTCTGGAGTATTTCTGGTGAATGCGGAAAAAAAAAACCCCATCAAAGCCTCTGATTATAGCAGCTGTCTTCCACCCAAATTAGGAAATCTTCATCACAGTTGAGCGTTGCTCATGTTGAATCTTTGCACAACTTTTTCTATATATCTCTCTTGGGATAACCATAGCTTTCCACGAGTCCGATCACGTGATATCGTCATCCCAAGTATTTGCCTTGCCGGTCCAAGGTCCTTCATGGAAAATTCCTTACTCAAGTCCTCCTTGAGTTTTGTGATTTTTCTGACATCATGCCCCACAATTAACATATTGTAAACATATAATAAAAGAATCAGAAATCACTATCATTGAACTTCTTGATGAACACACAATGATCCTCCAGTGTCTTCTTGTATTCGTTCCACTCCATGAATGAATCGAATTTCTTATACCATTGCCTTGGAGCTTGTTTGAGCCCATAAAGACTCTTCTTCAACCTGCATACAAGATTTTCTTTCCCTTTGCTTGTAAAACCTTCGGGCTACTCCATGTATATCTCCTTGTCAAAATCACCATGTAAGAATGCTGTCTTTACGTCAAGTTGCTCGACCTCTAAGTTCAACGTTGCTGCTAAACCAAGAACTACTCAAATGGATGACATCTTTACAACTAGAACAAAAATTTCTTCATAATCAACTCTTTTTTGCTGACCAAAGCCCTTCACCACTAATCTTGCTTTGTAACGTGGTTTAGAGCTATTTTCTTTAGTCTTCAACCTAAACACCCATTTATTTTTTAGTGCTTTTCGGCCCTTTGGTAGCTTCACCAAATCATAGGTGTGATTATCACGCAATGATTGCATTTCTTATTGCATTGCTTTCATCCATTCTTTGTTGTGGGTATCAACTTTTACTTCTTGAACATTCTCCGGTTCTCCCCCATCAGTAAGACACACATACTCATTTGGGGAGTATTTTCTACTAGGTTGTCTTTCTCTCGTTGATCTCCTTGATTGCTCTTGAGGAACATCATCAGCATCAGTTGTTTCCTCTTCAACCTCATTATCAACCTCTGCTTCTTTTGCTTCTTGAACATCCACTCCACCATCTTTGTTTTTAGTCTCGACCTCAACTCTTTCAGCAGCATCATCATTGACTGTTGTCTTGGTTTGTGCTTGTTCAGCTGAATCATTCTCTGTCTCCTTTTGTGCTCCCCCACCAATTGAATTTTCTGATGAGTTTAAGGGCTCCCAGTCAACTAACTCTTCATCTACACTTTGAGGCTCTTCATGCTTCTTAAGATCTTTAATAGTTTGGTCTTCCAAGAAGACCACATCTCAGCTACGAAATACCTTCTTGCTTTCAGGATCCCATAGTCTATAGCCAAAATCTTCGTGAGCATATCCCAAGAATATGCACTCCTTGACCTTTCCATCTAGCTTGGCTCGTTCATCTCTCGGTATATGGGCAAATGCTCTGCAACCAAATACTCTCAAATGATTGTAAGATGGATTCTTACCAGTCCATATGCTTTGTGGAGTTTCGCCTTTGAGTGGAATCGAAGGTGCTAGATTTATTAAATCCATCGCCGTCCTCATTGCCTCCCCCCAAAAGGAGTTTGGCAACTTTGCATGGGAGAGCATACATCTTATCCTCTCACATATTGTTCGGTTCATCCTCTCAGCAACGCCATTGTGTTGTGGTGTTTTAGGCACTGTTTTCTTGAGCCTTGTGCCATAAAATCTGCAGTAATCCTCAAAAGGACCTCGGTATTCTCCACCGTTATCAACCCTCACACACTTTAATTTTCTGCCAGTTTCTCTTTCTAATTTCACGTGCAAATCTTCAAAGGTATCAAGAACTTGATCCTTCGTTTTCAATGCACTAACCCACACTTTTTTCTTGAAAAATCATCAATAAAAATAACATAATAGGAAACACCACCAACAGATCTCGAAGTCATAGCACAAACATCAGTATGTAACAAATCAACTCGATTTGTCTTTTTCAATGGTGAAATCGATTTAAAGGCAACTCTATTAATCTTTCCTATAATGCAATCTTCACAAGGATTCATGATAATACCTTTTGCATACGGGAGTAACTTCTTTGACATAAGAACTTTCATTCCATTCTCACCCATATGTCCAAGCCTTTTATGCCAAAGCTCGGTAGATATCTCCCTCACTGCATTAATATCTCCTCTGCATAATTTCACCTACATGGTATAGAGTGATATATCTTTCACTCCTCTTGCCACCACTAGGTTGCCCTTGGTTAACTTCCACTTTCCTTCACCAAAGTGGCTCACATAACCATCATCTTCTAATTTTCCTGCAGAGATCAAGTTAAGACGAATATCAGGAACGTGTCTTACCTCTTTCAAGATCAATTTGCATCCGTTATTGGTCTCGATCTCAACACTTCCTATGCCAACAATCTTTGATGGGTCATTATTACCCATCTTCACGAGACCAAAGTCTCCGACCATATATGAAGAGAAAAACTCTCTCTTGGGGACTACATGAAAGGAGGCTCCAGAATCAACAAGCCAAGTAGTGTCTTGACATGTTAAATTGATCCTCTCATCAGTGCGAATAATCATCATGTCTTCATAAACTGTGGTGAAATTTGCAGCAGGTGCTTCAGTTTGCTTCTTGGCTTCCTTCAATCGATAATCTTTGATGAGATGCCCAGTTCTTCTACAATGAAAACATGATCTCTTCTCAAGCCTTGACCTTGAGAATGAGCAACCTCTAGGTCCACGGCTTTTGCTCCTTCCACGATCTATTTTCTTCTCTTGTTCATTAATAACAAGAGTTTTATCACCATGGATTTAGTACCTATCATCCTTGAGTCTTTGCTCTTCAATCAGCAATCTGTCCTTCACTAACTCCATAGTTAATGCTCCATTAGGTGTGGAATTATGAATTGACACAACTAAAGTGTCCCAGCTTTTTTGCATAGAACATGTTAGGAAGTGTGCATGCAATTTTGGAGTAATCAATTTCTCCATTGCGTTGATTTGATTTACCAAACCTCCCATAGTGCCTATATGTTCAGAGACACTTGTTCCATCTCTGTACTCCATACGTGACACCTTCTTTATTAGACTTGCTATGTTTTGAGATGTATTCCTCGCGTATGTCCGCTCCAGATTTTTCCACAAATCATAAGCATTGTCTTTCTGGGTGAAATTTTCAAAGATGCTTTGATCAAGCCACTTTCTGATAGTGGCAACACATCTCCTATTGAGAATAGTCCACTCATTCTCCTCCTCCTCTTCTTCATCCTCTTTTGAAGAATCTTCTCCTCCCTCTCCATCTGCTGTTGATGCCAGAGTCTTTACCATGCCCTTTGGAGGCATTCTTGTCTTAATTGGCCTTTGCAAGCCTTTGATGTAAAGATGATCCTCCATCTTGCATCTCCATATTGCATAATTTGTAGCCGTGAGATTAATCATGTTGACCTTGTCTTCTGACATCTTTTACAACCTCAGCTATGATACCACTTTGTTGTAAATAAGGTCGGATCGCAAAGATCGCAACGGAAAATTCTAATTATCATAATTGCGCAATATGTAATTGTGCACAATAAGCAAGGGACAAGAAGAATAAGACACCAAAATTTTTACATGGAAACCAATGAGGGAAAAACCACGGGACGCTGGTCTAGGAATTGCTCCACTATAATCAAAGGATTACAATTAACACTTTAATGGTGTTTCTCTCACAATAAATCCTCACAACTTTCACAGACACATCATCGCTTGATGAACTCTCAAGATCTCTCGTGTTTACACACCCTCGCTTGAAGAACTCTCAATAACTCTTGTATTTACATTGCTGAAGACTCTTTTGTGATATCTCTGGAGTATTTCTGGTGCACGCAAAAAAAAAAAAAAAAAACCATCCAAGCCTCTGATAATAGCAACTGTCTTCCACCCAAATTAGGAAATCTTCATCATAGTTGAGAACATCCAAATTGATATGATTCCTTGATTTGGGCAATCACCAGAAATAACAATATCTTGATATTTATCATAAATATGGATCATTCATATTTAAATCAATTCTCTTACAGCGTCCTACCATAACAGGATTATGTCCTACTAGGTAATCTTGATGAGCTTCCATCGGGATATTTCAAATCAAATCCCAACCATGTTGGGCTGCCCCCAACAGATAGATGTTTTGAAGAAAGTTTCTTCTTTGCCCAAATGTATACACGAGTCACCAAGGCAATAATGGGTAAAAAATAAATGTCTTACGCATTTGTCAAGTAAGAAGAGTGACTCATGGTATCATTTACTGACTAGCAATGATTACGGATTTGATGTAATGGTGACATAAGGGCGTGACTTAAGTGTTAATGTCATCAAGTGAAAGTAAAAAGTTGGTAAGAGTTAGATACTTAGAAAAATCAAAAGATTAAGTACCAATGAAGAATCAACAATGCCACTACGTATATACCCAATATTCATTAGTCTACATACCAATAAATCCGAAGTGTTGTTGTGATAAATAACCTTCTAATGCCACAATCAGAACAATGGTGATATCTTTAAGATCACGAAGCTAATAATACTCGCAATGCTTCGAATAGAGCCGTTGAAAAAGTGGACGTGCCCGACAAAATAAAAGGAAGCTAACAGAGAATCAGAAAATACCTATTAGTCAAGCTAATTAGAGCTACAATGATGGGACAACAAGTTTAGCTATTTAGGGTAGTCTGCAAATGTTCTAGAAAGAACCGTATGGATAACTCTATTTTTGGACAGCAGCATCAATACTCTTCCAACTGTTTTTTTGCTTCATTAAGACATCAACAAGAAGATTGATTGGCCTTTAATTAGGCCCTTTTCCTTTTCTTTGATAGCCTTTACATAGGCTTTTGGTTGCCATTGTTTAGGCATTTTGTACCTTTCCGTTGGCCTTCTTTAGGCCTTTTTCTGTTGGCTCTTTCATTAGATCCTGGGTACCCTTACACTCACACCCATTTTTGCAGTGTTGAGTGCAAATTTTGTAGTACCGGGCCCTGATGCCTTGTATATTTTCCATAGTTAAATATCAATACAACTACTTACCTTACCAAAAAAAAAAAACAAGAAGATTGATGATGATTATATAAGAGAAGATTCTTGAAGCTGAAATGTTAGATATGTGCAATACAAAAATTTGAAATTTGCTAAGTTATGTTTCAAGCATCAAAAGCGCTTGTTCATACATTGTTTCTATATTATCTTCTTACTACTTCTTGCTAGAGATCACGTGTACAAAAGTAAGAGCAGCAGCTAGGTCCTGATAGTGTGATCTATCGTGTAATAGGATCAATGCTTGCCCATTGTAACTTATTAAGCAGTTATTAGTGCAACCTGCCCCGACTTATGACTGTTAACTTGAAAAGTGCATATAGGCTTAGGAATAAAGCCGAACCACTATACATTATTGTGTGTACCCGTTTCCCTTGCTTTTACATACACTTGCTCACAACTGGATCCGGTGATTTAAAAAATCTGTTGCACATGATCTTTTCGAAATCACAAACAACTCCTACAATCTCTATCCATCCCCTCTTTAGGTTGTAATGTTAACCCCAACAACACGCGCCTAGTTCATATGCTGACCAAACTGTTAATATCTTCATCAAGACATCTCCACTTGGGCTTTTCTCGATCTTTTCTCCATATTCTAATTGACTTCTTTCAAGTCACCTTAAATTTGAGGGGGGAGATGTTAGATTATATTACTATTAGTATAAAGGATTTAGTTAATTGTGATTTACATTAATCGTACATAAGTCTAATTGAAAGCTCACCCTGTGTATGGAAGAGGTCTTGTATGTTCATTTTATAATACACAGACTATTACATTTTTCTCTGGTTCATCACAATTCTCAATTGTAAAAATAACTACCTATGTAGTGGGCATTTTTTGTTTGTTTTCAGTTTTTTACTTTTGCCATGTTGCAGTGGTGACATTGGCAAATTCAAAGACAATCTGATCCCGCAAGCAACAAGAGCAATTTCTGCTTTCCATTATTCCCCAATATTATGGACTCAAGATTTACCTCTATTAGGAGGTGAACGTTTTCCCGTTCGAAAAGGACAAGAAAGGAAAGAGAATAACATCGAGTGAATGGTCAATCGTGCAATTGCGTATCTCTTGCTTTAGATCCGTTTTTGAGCTATTTGATCAATCACTATCATTGAAAGTACGAGTTGTTACCCTATGCGATTCAACAACCGAACGATTTCCGCTCCGATTCTACCTAGTTCTCACCAAAATCTCTCTACATAAACTCCTTCGCCACATCTATCACGAAAACAGAACAAAAGACGGAAAAAATGAAACAAAAGGAAAGAAGATTGAAAGAGAACTGACTTTAATAGCCACTTACTCACTGGCAAATACTAGAGAACAAAATTATTACAAGATATTGATGTGTGGCCACATATCATTTCATGGCTCGTGTCACAACAAATGATACAAGGCCACATGGATTTTTGCTTGTCAATACTTGTAAATATTTTGCTTCTATAGCATTATTACTTAAACCCCCGGAAGAGCAAGAGACTAAAGTTAGGTCACGAGATCTTCAGCAACTTGCTTCTAAATAGCCCGAAGAATCGCTTGAGCGACATCACTGGCTTCCAAGGCTTGATCTTGAGCAACAGCAAAAGCGTCCATCGAGAAAACATGGTCGCACGAAACCCTAGCTTGCAAAACATCAAGACCCATTTTCTCGAGTACTTCCAAGATTGAAACAAGCCCATCATCTCTTTTCTCGCATTTGACTTTCACTTCGAATTTGTCTCCAATTTTTTGTACCTTCACCTGTTGGAGACCCGCTTGAAGTGAGACTCAGGGACTCCATGATTTCGATATCATGCATTAGAGCGATGCTAAATATACCCTAAGTCATACCAAATTCTCTTATTTGAAGATGTTCTAATAGATTTGGCCTACCAAAATGATGAACTAAAACACAGACCCGCAGAGAGAGAGAGAGAGAGAGAGAGAGACCTTGGGTTCCCTCATATTCTTGAGGAGGAGGAGGCATCGTTTCTTCACAGCTACAAGGTTTGAGTACTCTCTTCGGATAGCTTCCAACTTGAGCTTGAGCTTGCCTATGTTGGTTAAATAATCCGAAATCAATGAACTCTTCCTTACCTTCACATCATTAACAACAAGGAAATATTTTGTGTCACAACTAAGCATCAAAACCTACTTCATACAAGTAAGAATCTTTAACGGAATGAACAAAGAAAGAGAACTTTGACACTAGTTTTCATCATCACTCACAGATTTTGAGTTGCCTAGGATTCGTAAGATGGGAAGCTTTCTCCTCCTCAATGCAACCCTCTTCCTCATTCTATGGGTATTGTTTGCCATCTCTCTCTCTCTCTCTCTCTCTCTCTCTCTCTCAAAAATTTGAATGTGGTAAGATGGGCTTAAATAGCACGTGGAAGGAATGAGAGGGCATGCGTGTAGAGATAGGTATGTCTTGGGATCCTTCACTAGACATGCTACTATTCCTTTGTCTTATGCGAAAGTGGAGTCTGCCGGTCGAATTGTTTAATATAAAGGAGATAAAAAGCAAAGAAGGGACAGAAAAATAAATAATATCGTTCGTTTTTCCCTTCCCTTTGTCCTGAAAATACGTACAAACTTTAGATACATTAAACTTATTTCCTAAACAAATGATTTAAGAAATAATTCCATGAAGAATTCTAAAGTCTTTCTTTTCACTGACGGTGATAGTGGAAATAATCATAAATAATACATGCAATTTCATCTAATGCAGCTATATATAATAGTCACGAACGGATGCGAGAACTTCCGACGATGAATTTTTATTTTTAATTATGGAGATGAGAAAGTTCCACATTCAGCCAAATAATAGAATCTTGAAGAATGTTCATCATGTGTACAGCCCCCAAGTTGCATGACAGCGAATATTTGATGAATATATATCACTTGCTTTTTCAATAGGATCTGTTTTGGCTTTATTTTTTTGTATCTTGATGTGGGTACAATCATCCCGTGACACATATGCGTCCTTTCTGTTTGAATGTCATTTCTATAACCCATGAAAAATCAACGATGCCACTGCCGAGGGCAATTTCATTTCATCTTAAATAATTATGTTTTTTTTTTGTCACGATTTGCATGCACATATTATCTTCGTTGTTAATTTATCACAAGGAAAGAATCACATCCAGCTTTATCCCTACACTTTCACATTCACAGTCATTCTAAGCTCTGGTTGAGGGTGATTCGAAATACTTTTTACTTTTGATTTCTTATATCTTATCCTGTAATTTCTAAAATGAATTTGTTCACCGGAAATTGTTTAATGTAGGTGTTGGCGAGCTCGACTCAACAAGATACTCAAATAGTTTGAGTTCGAACTCTACTCTGCTCCACTCTTGAATAGCCCTCGGGTCAAACCCAAGCTAGGCACTAAGTAATTCTACTGAGTCTGGTTCTAGAGCAAGAGATAAAAGATTTACAAGAAGTATAGAGAAGATGTCTCGCTGTCAAACTCGCCAATCAGTGGACCTTTTTTGCATGGGCAAGAAAGGAAAGAAGAAAGTGATGAAACTGGGGGACAGTTAATGGTGATCAGTGTGTGTGTTTGTGAGAGAGAGAGAGAGAGAGAAGACATTCCAGAGTTCACGGGCCTCTCGTTTGGTTGCTCCTGTCTGCTGTACGAACATGAACCCAAAAGAGCCAAGACAGACGCGCAAAAACACTGTGCTTCTGGTTGATCAGGAGGACTAGGAGGAGTGCTAGTGGCCGTAGGTCACATGCTCTGTCGACCCTCATCTCCTCCTCTCCTGTTTTATTCCTTATCTCCTTCCCTTTTCCTCTTCTGGGGCTTGGGGGTCCCCCAACAAAAATATGCTCACTTTCAAAACCATCCTTTCACTCTGAAACAAACTCAAACCCCACCCACCTGCACCATGCGGGGCTTGCTTGGCTCGGCTTGCCATGTTCACATACATAGGAACACAGCGGCATGGGGTTTGGGATGACTGAGCTGATTTCATATCTGTATTTGATGAGTCCCCACTACATTGAAACTGTTTTCAAACCGTATTGGTCAAGTCCATGGAGATTCATAACCTGTCCTACATAGAAATATATTTCCTATGACATTTTATATCTAAAAGAATATCATTATAAAGTTATGCAATGTGGTCACTTTAACTATTATAGTGCTTTGAGATTCGATGTGCTTTTTGAATAACATAGTAGTAGATTATTTTAGTTAATACTAGCTCATTCATGTAATTAATTCTAGCTCAGTGATGCCCACTCACCGCGTCGATTTTTGTGTACTTAATGGCAAGGATCTTTTAAATTATATGATTACTCTATCAAATTGAACCCCTTAGAATATGACATATCAACACCTCAATGACGACAAATTTATTTTGCTTATCTCTCTACCCAATACCTAAAGTTGCAGAGCCTGCCATGCCGCCTGCTGTAGGTCACTATACCATTACCGCAGCTGTGACCTCCGCCGCGGCGCCACTGCCAAATTTGCATGTGATGCAGTCGATCGCTTCCCCTACCTTCTTTTCCGACTCTCCACCATCTCTCTCTAACCTCTGATCAGTGGTCCGACCCCTAACCAGATGTCGAAGACCTCGGAGTACGAGGTTTTGGAGCTCCTACTTGTCTTGACCTCGGATTGGTTTATAAGATAGAAGGTATATGTCCACACAATAATACTACGAGCCTACGAGCCATATTTACCTTCATCCGTGGTTGGAGGAATCCTCCTACTAGCCTTTTGATTGATCGTTCACATATATAAACATCGCCCACGTTAAATTTAACTAGTTAAAATGTGAGTGATGATCAGAACTTGTAATCCATCAAATAAAGCATGATTTAAGGATCTAGCTCTTGTACTACAATGGATGAAATTCCTCTTCAATCTACACAACATTATACTACTAAGTCAATATATATGAAAGGGAAACTATCAAAAAGGTCCTAAACATGTAGGACTTGTACTAATTCAGTCAGACTTTATATTTGTGTTATTTTCACGTTTTATCAAATGGCCGGAAGTCATTGACATAAATGTTGGCCATTTACATGGAATCATCAATGTTTACATGAATCATTTTTAAAAATTTTTAATATTCTTTTCAAAAATTTTGTTAATTTTTTGTCTTTTATTTTATTTTTCTATTCTTCTATTTTCCTTCCTTCTTTTCATTTTTTGAATGGTGATTAGCAAGGGCCACAAAGCCTTCCAAGCTACCAGCAAGGGTGACAACCCTCGCCCCAGTCTATACATGGCCATTGCAGGCATGAGCAAAGGCACCCTTACCCATGGTTGGCAAGGCCATAGCCACCTTATCTAGTGGCCAGCAAAGCCATAGCAAGGCTAGCCTTGCTCGTAGCCGCGCATGCCTAGACCATCACGAGGTTTGGCCAACAAGGTTGGCCTAGCCCAAATCTAGGCGACGTCTAGCAAGGGCCGTGAACCTCCCAATGGTTGGTGAGGGCTTCACGATCCTCATCTGTCTCGCCAAACACTATGGTAAGAAGAAAAGAAAGAAAATGAGGAACAAAACGAGAAGAAAAGAAAAAAGAAAAGGAAATATTTAATTAAAAATTTATCCATGTCAATACCATCTATATCATGTAAGATGATTAGGATCCATGTCAGTAATTTCTAATCAAAATTGACCGAATGGATTTAATTGGCAAAATGTTAAAAAGATTATGATTATATTCGCACAATTTAAATGGTTTAAAACTAATTAGCACAAATGTAATAAGTTTAACGCTTTTTTGATAATTTTCTCTGCATTCGCATGTTGCTATGATTCACTGTCAAAATGGTTGGCAGTTGGGTTTTTGTGTTTTTAAATATATTATCAATTTAAATACTATTTGAAATGTGAATATTTTCTACTGCGCAATAAAATCTCGAATCCAATATAAGCTTTTGTTTTTTCTTTTTTTATAGCACAAGATATCATGACTGCCTTTCTCGGCTTAAATAATCACTAGTAGATGCAACCAACTTGTACACATACATCAGACAAGATTCCACCTCTAAAGTGACACACAAAGCCCTCAAACTTACACCGTATGGGAAACATCCATGACCAATTGGGCAGAAAATTTGCCGCACCCAAACTGAACGGTAATCACAGCCTCCCCCTTACATCTATATATATACATAGACCCGCATGGACTTGGGAAAAATGATAAAGAGTAGCATGTAATGTTCTCTTTATGTCCATAGATATCTATACAGATCCAGCACGGATTAGGTTATTGTTTTACTGCTGCTGCATGCTTCCAGATTTTCCTCTAATGGTTGGGCACGTAAGAATACGTACTGTTTATGTCCGTGAGAAAATTACAGATATTCTAAAGAATACGTAAGAAATCATAATAGTTGGGCACGTAAGTTCCATCTAGAAATTGACAACCCTGTCTCACACCCGTACATCTGAAACAATGACAAGACCCATCGACTATCGATGTTTTTCTGTTCGTTCTTCACAGGTTGAACAACTCAAACGGCAAAAAGCAACGTTGGCTTTTAGCAACTCAGCCTTCCTCCTTAAATCACTCTATTTTGCAAATTGTTTTGTTCTCATGCCCTGCACTGTAGACACTGATGGGGGTAGGGTTTGCTGTCTAGTGTGTCCCCTATCTTTCTGATATTTCAACGTTTCGTGTAAGAACCTCCTTCAGCTTTCAAAGTTTCTTTGGCCATTTGTGTTTATTTCATCTCTCTCTCTCTCTCTCTCTCTCTCTCTCTCTCTCTCTCTCTCTCTCATCAACTGGTGATAGGTTAACTTTTTTATCTAATAATTTGTCTTCTTGTTCATGATCTCTTTGCTCTTTCCCAGTGGATGCGGAGTCACATGAGCATACTGGAAATTGCGAAAGTAGGATGCTCTTCAAAAAGTTGGATTTGTTTACACGGCACGGGCTTGTCTTGAGCGTGTTGTGTTTGGTTTCTAGCTAGGTCAGGAAAAGGTTTGAAGACTAATGATATTTCGCCTTATCACTCAATTTGACACAGTCTCTTGTCTGTCTCACTCGCTCGAAGGGTGAATTTGAATTATTATAGTTGCATATTCTCTTGAGATCATTCTCAAAGCACGAAACCATATGTGCTCCAGTAACAGTGTTCTTGGATAATGAACGGTCTAAGAAATAGTTAAGATTAATAGTGCTAAAAAGGTCTTTTACTTATATATGGCAATTTTGCCCACTGAAAATGGATATACTCCTTATCCGCTCCAAATGGCAATTTTACCCATTGAATATTTCTTGTATTTTTAAGGTGGACAAAATATCATAAAGAATGGCAGTCTATTCAGTTTCAAATATTTCAATTTAGCAAATTCAATTTTAAACCTTTTAAAGATTCCCAATATAATCATTTCTATCAAAATTGGCAAAAAGTATCCAATGTGGTATCAACCATCCGAAGTGGCATAACAACACTGACTGAATGGATTTTATAATTTTGTTAAATTTTTTCATAAATGTTATGATTCTTTTCCTTTCTTTTCTTTTCTTTTCTTTTCTTTTTATTTATTGTTCATCTTCCTAGAACCCTGTTGGTCTGGGCGAGGGTTACCAGCCACAAGCAATAGCTTGCACTCCCTCACCCGCAACTACATCTGGTCAACCCTCCCAAATTTGGGCAAGGGCTACAGATCCCTCACAGTGACCCTTGTCGACAAACACTGAGGCCCCAGCAACCCTCGCCAACTTTCTGGGAAGATGGACAAGAGAAAATTGAAGAAAAGAAAAGAATTATAAAAAATTGAAAAAAGAAAAATTATACATATCAATGTTAGCCTTGTTATTGAAGATGGCCAGCAGTCATGTTAGCAACTTCTATTTAGTTTTGTTCGGAATTGACAAATTGTTAAAAAATTTATGACTAAGTTGGCGAAATTGAAAAATTTACGGTTAAATCACTTGCTATAATGTATGTCGAAGACATTTTGGACAATTATCTCTCCCATAAAATATAAAAATATACATAATGAGTTGTTCCTATTGAACCTTAATGATTAATAGGCCGCGTTCTATTTGCAAAGATAAATTTTTAAAAGATAACAACAAACGCGTCTCTTGCATGTGACATGAGAAGGGAACGAATGAGGCGGGGGAGGGATGCCCCGCGCTCCCATTTCTTCCTATGAGCGCCCTTCCATAGAAAAAGTTGAAGACACCCGTTCCTTTTTCGAAAACGAAAGCTTTAAACTTTAGTACGATATATGACGTGGCGATTAAATTAAGAAAAAATCTTACGAATCTAACAGTAAAATGGAATGATTGATCTCTTCTGTATATACTAGAGTCAAAAATAGTATCTTTAACATCATCGACATTATCACTTTTTTGTTGTTTAGCAGTCGGTGCTGTCCGGGCGAGCATTGAAGTGCGTCGATCTAAAAGAAATCCCCAAATTGAGATGATTCACATTTGAAAATATGATGAGATTTTTTAGATTCAAGAAAACTAGGAAGGCAGGGTATGCTTTCCTTTTGTTCAAGGGATTCGTATGAGACATTCTGTCGATATGATTTTTTCTATACAAATGTTTATCAAATGGACAAACGTAACAAATTCATTTGATGAGATTATAAAGTATATGCATGTTAGTGTTTGAACCTTGTATGCGTGGCTATTTTTCTACATCGTCAGTGGACAAATTAAATGTCGTAAGTTTTAAATGTTAACATTTGTTTTTCTTTCCCCTTCTTCCCATGCTACTTCATGTAACACCAGCCGCCGACTGCCACCGTCGTCCTCCATCATGACCACCGTGACATCATGACATGTGTGTGTGGTCGTTGCTTGCCGAGATCAAAGCAGCAGTTGTCAACCATCGGTGACCTCGATTTGAGGTCCTTGACTGTCCATGACCTTATGTCAATAAGAGAGAAACAAGTTGGATTCTAGTAAAGAGAGAGACACCACGAAAATGTCAAAGAAAGGGAAATTGCACCGAAGAAAATAGGGTTGGCATTGTCGACGGGGTATCTGAAAGGAGAAAAGTTTAAGGCCCGCGCTCAAGGGCAAAGTCCCACGGGCGTGGTTTCTTGGGAAAACTACACATATTAGTTTAAAATTTCCAAAACTATCGTTGGTTTAATATCTACTGGATGATTACAGACTTTCTTCATGTAAAAGTAATGATAATTGCAGGAAGGCCGCGACAATTTTCATTAGTCTATGTAAGTACAGTGAAGGACGTTTACAAGGAAGAGGATTTTGACATGAGAAGAACCAGTTTGATAGGACATGTTATTTATAAGGACTTCGAGGTACCAAACGCATTTCATCATCTAAGTAAAGCCTTTGTACTAAAAAATGCTCAAGATGACCATTTGATAATGGATCGCAAGTCGTTTCACAAGGAATATGGGGGACAATATCAACGGAATGATGACAAGGGCACATAGTATTATCAAGTGATAAAGAGAAATATATAATGCAAATATCAGCTCCTAAATTGTGCTGGTCAACCTTACATCTTAGGATGACTGTTGAACAAAAAAGAAACGATTAATAAACTAGGAATTCATGGCAAAAGTATTGGAGATGAGTCACGAGAACTTTGTCAGTTTTTGTTAAGGTGTCAGACTGAACAATTTATATAATGATATCAGCGAACTCCATTTTGGTAAACCGTGCTATTGTCAGAGGAAAAAGGTTTTGCGAGTGGTTTGAACCTCGGCAATTGCTCCAATCAACTCTTACGCTCCTAACTTTTCAAAACAGCTAAAAGGGGTATGATGGAAATGAAGAAAACTACACTATTTCTATCATTTTTACCTATATTCTATTGTAGAGTTCTTCTTGCATTGTAATTGATAATAAGAAAACTCGTTTTTTGATAGTGTAATCAATCGTGTGAGAAAAGCAATATTTGCTCATAATATCTCTTGAAGATTATTAGTGGATTCTAATCATTGTTAAGGCATTAGCGTAGGGAGTGTAGGTTTGGGGATAAAGTCAAATACTATAAATCATTGTGTAGTATTTTCTATCTACTCATTATTGCCTATAACTGTTTGATAGAAGCAATTACTTATCGAGTGCCATTCGTGTCTACAATTGTCAAAGTATACTTTGCTAGCTTCCACGAAATGTTATTAAAGTTTTCACACAATCTATTTATCACCCTTCTAGATTGCAACGTTAACCCTAACATGGTTATGGCTAAGTGGAGAGAGAGAGAGAGAGAGAGATTTTGAAGGGCTATGCTTGTGATCAAGTTGGAAATTGGATATTAGTCCATAGTTAAGGGGATTGCTATACGTAGAATCAATAATTAGAAAATTATTATCGCACCTATTGACTTTCTAATGCATTACTGTGAACGAGTATTTATATCATATCCTTTTTTGGCAAAGGTGTTTATATCATATATATATATATATATAGGAAACGAAGAAATCTAATTTAACATTGGAACTCAACATATTAATAAGAATATTGAAAAATGTTACTAATATCTATTAATATGTCAACAACATTCTCTACCATCCCCTCAAAGTCAACATGGAAGTAATATTGCTTTTGGAAATAATGTCTTATAATATTGTTGATGCTTGATGTTAAAAAAAATTATAGATGCAAAAAGTAATAACTGAAGTGTGAACACTTCCACTCGATCTGTAAGCTTGACATAATCACATCAAATAGATAGCCGTGTTGTTATTGTTGTTATTTTGTGCAAATACTAGCAAAAGTTGCACTATCTTTTGACTAAATTGGGATAGCACCGAATTGCTAATACCATTAAAAGCTGTCCCACCTCTTGAGGGAAGCATCACAATGGTTGTCTAGAAGATATCAAGTTTACAGTTGCAATCGTGTTTAAGCCCAAGCCTTCCATGAGAACAGACAAAATACGGACAAAACCACATCAACACTAGATGTGAGCGTGACCACATTGACAAGAGAACTGGTGAAAGGTTAAACCAACAAGCATTGCACAATTTTCCATAAGATCACATTGCTGGAGTGATGCCCCAAAATGTCACGTATTACACATGCCTTTTTGCGATCATGATTCATAACTTTAGTTACCTTTGCAGAAACACGTTAAAACATTCATAACATCTATTACAAGTAATCACACAATTTTAATATTATACACATGCTTCTAAAAAAATATAAACAACAGTGGATATTATCTTTATACAATATCCAAACAAAATGAAAGCACGCAGGTCCACGGAAGATCAGGGTCGTCTATCTCCAATATTATACACCCATGGTGAAAAGCTTGCTTGTACAATAGTTTAAGTATGAACTATGGATTGATAAACTCACCCATTGGCTCATTGCCATCGCCATCAAAAACCATCAATTGTCCAACTAGCTCACTATCATTATTCTAGTACCGCTCAACATATTGATGGGGAATTCACTCCTGAAGCCCCATGTTGAACCATACGGTGGAATTACACTTAGTATGTACTATCATGGATTCGGGTATGAGCACATCCTTAAATAGACATTTGAAATGCAATGGAGCTCCGAAAATATTAACAATTGGAAATCCATTCTACATGTATGAAAAACTTATGAGTGAACCAAAAGTCAATAAAGGAAATCTTCAAGTCTAAGGTAAGAGATCCACTTACCACGCAACCTAGTATCAACAAACTGTTAAGTAGCATTACATTGGATTAATCACTCATATATAAATAGTTGGATTGTTATTTCATGATTCACAAATATTACACAATATCTATATAAACAAGTTCATAATTGTCCACTAGCCAAGCCCATTTTTATATACGAGAGATCGTCACCACCAACTCATAGAGGACCAATATACATATCCTTTGCCGTGTCTCTCAGCCTATTCATCACAATCGTCCTCTACATCAGTGAGGATAAATATTCCACTATACACTTGTATGATGGTAGTCATTTCTTAACACCAT
Organism: Melaleuca alternifolia; assembly: GCA_019926035.1. NCBI lineage: Eukaryota > Viridiplantae > Streptophyta > Magnoliopsida > Myrtales > Myrtaceae > Melaleuca > Melaleuca alternifolia. Next base: position 1,938,321 of record JAGKPW010002341.1, read on the forward strand.
CATATGGTTACAAAAGTCATGTTATACCATGACTACACATGCCATGTCATAATAGCGTTTTATGTCATCTCAATCTTATATGGAACTGTCTCATATGATAGAACATATGGCTAATTCCAAAGTCAAATCCACATACTCATGTAAGGAAATTAGCTAGGTGGAAAATAGACTATGACAAAGGTCTTAGACATGCATATTATCATAGCAAGCAATATGTATCCCAAGAATTTGACATTTCTCATGCAATTTAGATAATTATTTAATTACATGCGCTTCAATATGTATACTTTCTTTCTCTTCTCATCATGCTATTATCGATGCAATAAAAATGCATTAATCAAGTTAAAATCGGTAATTTTTCAATGGACATAATCAACCACTGGGGCTTGCCCCAGTGGCCACCCTTCCCTCATGGGAAGGGGGAGGTGGGGAGTTCGATTCCCCACCTTCTCGGGGGTATAGGGTGGGGACGCGTGAGTGAGGGCGCAGGGTATCATTACCTGCATTGGACACACAGCACACACAGTTGCTTGTACACTAGATATAGATCGAGTAGAATAGGACCTAACAAAAAAAAATGGACATAATCACTATTAGATACAAGTAACAAGTGGTTATATCTTATCGCTTATATCAGATAAATGGGTATGCCCAATAATTAGGTATAAACAGTAAATGATTATACTCAATGAGTGAATATGAACAGCATGTGATTATACTCAATAAGTGGATATGAGTAGATTGCAATTATATTCAACAAATAAAAATAAGAAGCATCCAATTATGCTCCGCAAAAGGACTTACCAAAAAATTTATAAAACTTACCCAAAAAAAAAATGCTCCGCAAAAGGATATAAGTAGTGTGTTGTAATAGTCAGTGAGCGAATATGAATAATATGTAGTTATACTTAGTAAGTATATGTGAGCAAGTAGTAGTTATGCTCACTATTAAAAGTGTGAGAGGGTTATTATGGCCATCAAAACTGAAAAGATTATTATGTTCATTAAATTTTATTTAATTAATACTAAAAGTGTGAGGAGTGGCAAATCCTAACTAGGTTTTACACTTTACTCTTTTGTTCTATACAAATTTTTATATAGCATCAGTGTAATAAATAAAAATCTAGTTGTTATTAGTTCAAATCTAATGTCGGCAAGTGTCATATAGCCCAATGTAGCGTCACCCAACCCTGTTAAGTCCAAATTTGATGCCGACAAGTGTCGTCCAAGCCAAATCCAGCATCGCTCAACCTTGTTGAGTCTAAATCTGACGCCAATAAACGTCATCAACTCAAATCTAGTGCTAACTAATCTCATCCAGTTTACATCTGGTAAGGTCCAACATTGTGTGGTCTCATTCATTGCAAACCCAAAGACTAGGCAAGATATGATGCTAGTCGAACTCACTTCCCTCCCTGCGAGCTGATTTGAGCTTTGTGATTGCCGATCTGAGCTCTTTAGTCTTTCAGGATTCATTCGTATGTCTATTAATCCTTATGTACTAGCAGCAACTTGCTTGATTTGGCTACTGACTCTATTCACCTTGAAATTGTATTAGATGAAGTGATTTCTATTTGGACATAATCAACGGTTTCAATGCATGCTTTGATGAATTTGATGAATTTGATTGAAATGTCGTAGAAATTTGGATTGTTTGAAACAAATTGCTATAATTTGTTGAATTGAATTCCAGTTGGTGGGATTTGAATGTGATTATCATGTTGAAAATTCTAATGCCATATTGGTAAGCATCCGGTTATGGTGAAAATTAAAGGAGTAATAACTGAGGTTCGTTTGATAGAGAAGAAATTAGAAGGTATTGCCAATTTCCAACAATAGAGGATAATCGTGTTATTAGATTGACTAGGAGAGAGCAATGGAATCATTTGATATGTAACAAATCTGCCTTTGATACAAATTGGGAAACTGTGGATGTCAGAATTCTTGGTCAAATGTTGAACTCCACGAAAATCCCAAGTTGTGGACTTAGTTATACATATTAATGCAATGAAAGAGATGTAGGACTACTTGAATGTCCTTTATTAAGGATTTACGAAGTATTCTGGATATTTTATAAGACTAATAGAATGGGTTGGCCACTTACCCAATATTTTGCTTATTTTAAATGGATATATGATGAGCTTGATTCTCTATTACTCATTACCCCTAATGTTAAGAAAATGTGGAAGCAGCAAGAGCAATTGGCCGTTACGAGTTTTGTGGGAGGATTAAAATCAAAGTATGATGCAGTCTATTACCAAATACTTTGATGGGATAGATTACTTCATTCATTGAAATGTTTGCTTGTATCTTGACGGTCTCAAGTGACTCATTTTATCTACGAGTGATAGTTCAACCTTTGATAATCCAAGGAAATTACGGTCGCAGTGGCGGTTGAAGTGGGTGTGGCAATCGTGGTTTTGGTAGAGACCAATTAGCCCCATCTAGTAACACTTTTAGTGACATAAGAGGTACTATCAAATTTATCCAGACTTATCTTTATTATAGTTAACCTGGACACATCCAGATATTCCATTAAAAGCCTCATATAAGGCCCCCTCAATAGACTGCAACTAATGTAGCCACTGCAGTAGAGTTTGGTACCTCTTTGCGATCTTCTGAAGGAGGAAAGGTAATCAGAATTACGTGGAGAAATTTGCTAGGTGCAACTAGATCTGGATTTCCCAACCAGTTTAACAGTCCGCCTCCATAGTTACTTTCGTTCAAACGGGAGATGCGGTAGCACGTCTTTCTTCTGCCTCTATCCCGCGGTTCATTGATTTAGGTACTACTGATCATATGGCTGAAGTTTTTGATATTCTTTCACTTTGACGTCTATTTCCAAACTTATGGTTCTCCATCCATAATAAAGGGCATAGGCACAATTCCCTAACATTCTTCATATATTTATCTTCAATCATATATCTCCTAAGTTTTTCGTGTAGCCTTATATCTGTCTGTCATCTTACTAAAACATATAATTGTTCTATAACTTTCTATTATGATTCATGTGTTTTTTAGGACTTGAAAATGAGGAAAAAGATTAGTAAAGGAAGTGTGTTAGGGGGTTATAGTTGTTTAATGATATTATCAGTATTGCTTGTTTTATGACTTCCCTACATCAGATCCATTATTGTTTGGTCCACCCTTCATTGGAAAGTTTTAAAAAGTTTAATTCCTAATTTCATTCTTTATATAGTCTTGAGCGTGACTCGTGTTAGTTTGACAAATTGATCTATGTTAGTTATCATCCAAGAGTTAATAAATAAGCTTTCAAACCATTTATATTAGCTCATTCTGATGTATGAGGTCCATGTCCTACTTTTTCTAAATTGGGTTTTCGGTTCTTAGTTACCTTTGTAGATAATTATTCAAGAGTCAATTAGCTATATCTAATAAAATGTCATTCTAAGTTTTTTCTATGTTTTGTACATTTGTTAATGAAGTGGGTACTTCATTTTCAATTCCTATTCATGTTCTTCAAAGTGATAATGCCAAAGTATATTTTTCTAATCCTTTTTTCTGAATTAATAACCCAACGGGGCATACTTTATCACTCTTTCTATTCGGATACACCACAACAAAATGGTGTCGCCAAAAAGAAGAAACATCATTAGAAGTTACTCAATCATTGATATTTGAAATGAAGATGGACAAATCTTTTTTAGCTAATACTGTTATGACCGCATGTTATCTTATTAATATTAACGTTACAATTGTCATTTAAGTCCTAAACATTTTGCAACTTTGCTGATTTAGTCCTATTTTTGCCAAATAAGTCCTAAACCTTTTGCAACTTTGCAAATTAAGTCCTTCCGACGGATTTTGACCAGAAAATGCCTACGCGGCAACGACGTGGCATGACCAGCCATCGCCGGCAACAACATGGCAACACACATTTACCCTAATTTTTTTTCTCTTCTTTTTCTAAAAAATATACTTGACCAGCGAGCTCCGGTGGCCACTGGAGCTCGCCGGCCACTCCAGAGGGCGGCAAAGCCCTCGCCTGAGGCCAGCGAGGGCTGGGCGAGGCCGGCCTCACCAGGGCCTTGCCGGCCTCGGGCGAGGGCGGAAGCGCATTTGTTTACAACATGTAGTATTTTCACTTGAACTTCTATTTCCTTTTATCATGTTCTAATCTGCTCAATACCCTTCAATGACGATTCTAGGATTACTTAGCACTAGTAGTTCTCATGAAAACATGAAGAGCAGGAAAAAAACGATTAGACTCTCTTTTAATGAACAGATACAATAAATTTCGTTATTGTCTTTGGAAGCATATAAAGCAATCAGCCCTTTGGTGACCATCGTCTTGCACAATCTTGATTGAAAGCTTGAGGAAGAACTTTTTCGTAATTGATAATGCCATTTTACTAATTTAAACCTTTTGGGCGAGTAAAAGGACGACTCTAAATATTTCAGAATAGTTCAGTGATGACCTAATTAAATAATTAATAGTGTGGAGATAACACTTTATAACGGGACAAAATTCAAAGACCTAATTGAATTAATTGAAAGTTTAAATATAACTTTACACACTAGATAAAATATTCAAGATTATTTGTGTAAATAGAGATTTAAAATAAAATTTTGGGATATCTCATGATTGCTCTCTTGTCACAATTGGGCCATTTTTCCAGGCTCGTCAAAAGATTGCAGGAGCATATCCCTATCCGGGAGAAAGTTGAGTCATAAGTAATATCTTGCCCCACCCGTGAGTGTAGTTGACTTCGAAACTTACCAACTCACTAAAGCATGAAAGTATTCTATACGTATTTGCGATATATTGAAGTCATCTCTAGAAGTATAGACACGCACATCTCCAGTAAATTATCCAGGGAGGATAGGATGGAGAACTACGACGCCTTGTAGTGATTAGGCGGGTGCTTAAAGAAGTTTGGACAACCCCATTGACATATAAAAAGGATTTCACTAGCTCGTGATAGCTTTATGTAAGATGGTTTTCAGAGAAAACTGAATGCTGAAAGAAAAACATACGTGTTCAGCCTTGAGCACTAGAGCCTCAGAACTTGCGGCTCCACAGCAATCGCAAATGTAAGTAGTAGGGTTATATAAACGTTGGGAGTAGTTCTTTCGGCAATTGGCAAAATCTTGGCCCATATGATGTGTGTCCACTGGCTAGCCCACTGCCAAAGAAGATTTGCCAGTATAGTTCACTCATGCCCAGCAACCTTCATCTGTGTTAATTATGCTTCCACAATCACCGATTGCTCTCTCTCTCTCTCTCTCTCTCTCTCTCTCTCTCTCTCTCTCTCTCTCTCTCTCTCTCTCTCTCTCTCTCTCTCTCTCTCTCTCTCCAAATAGATCGCCGATGCTGATTGGTAAAGTCCCCGCATGAAAATTGCACCGCGAAACCTCTTAGCCTTAATGTTTGTTCCATGCCTTCAGGTCATCACCTTCCGAGAGGTACATGATAAGCGCACATTTGATCATTGAGCTACTCAAGTAGAAATGACGTAGTTTTGCATTAAGGTGCTTATACATTATTATGCCTATAATCGCACCGAATATCATCTATGCCTAATTTAACCGATTCAACCGGTTACATCGATTGATTCGATCTTGATAGAATTATGGGCCGCCCAAGATGGGCTATGTGCTTAGGGCCAGTCAAAATGGGCCAAGCCCAATATGGGCCCATAAATGACGGTTATGACAGTGGTTATCATATGGAAAACGTTTCAAATAAAAAGAACATACGTCGTTCTTCCTCTCAAGAACACAAACGTTCTCTCTCGCCTCTCACCTTAGATTTCTTGAAATTCTCAGGCCGCAAAGAGGGCATCTAATAGGTAGCTTTCAAGGTACGTTCGTTTTACGTGATGTGTCTTTCAATCGGTGATACAACAAATCCCGGGCATGTTTTCGCTGCTTTCGTAATCGGAATTCGTTTCCAATTGTCGAGGATTTAGTAATCCAAAATCACCCAACAGATCTAAAATAGGTTATCTACTGGATAGTGCATACAAATGAGTCTTAGGGACATTTTATAACTAAGTCCTTCAAGACCAGAATTTGAAGTTGCTTTACGTGTGACAATTTGCCATTCATATTCATGGAGTGTTTCAACTTGAGCTGGCTTGAGTGCCCCATATAAAATGTTTTGTGCAAGGATTTCATTCTCGATCCCTTCCATACTATCTTCGATTTCACAAGGGGGGTGTTTTCACTGAGTTTCTCCTATCAACTTTCATTCAGTGGGTTACGTAGGACCTACTGCAAATCTAAAGTCGCCTAATTTGTAATGCCTCCTGCATTCTTTAACCTTCCCAAACCTTACAAAAATAATAGAGTAATGCGCCTTATATTATAATCTCACTAAGAAAATCTAAATCAATTGATCTGACAATTTATATGGCATTGCAATGTTTTAAGTGTGAAGTCAACAAAAGTAAAGACGGAAAGGGGTACAAATATAAATAGAGCAAGATCAAATTGAATATGGCCTGTGCTTTGCTTTGGTATCCTTTCATTCTTGGCTGATATTTTATCCAATAAACTCTTATTACCCTCCACCGTTCGCCGTTCAGGTCCATTTCTTTCGAAAATTCGCCCTCCTTGTGGATTAAATATGACTTAACTTGTATCATATGAAAATCTTCTTCACATTTAATGAAACTAGTGAATATTTTCTAGCAAGCTACAACAAGGGATTTCCCTATTATTGGGGTCTCCAACAAAATCTTCCTTTCTTTGGAACTAATGTCATATTGCAAAGGTCTAGGAAACTATTAAACTCAAACAAGAATTATTTAGTAAGATTTTGAAGCAAGATCAAACTATTGAATCACCTCCCTCTAAGTTGATCTTCATTATCGCCTCTCAGATTTTTCATTAGGAGCAAAGAAGCTTCAGACAAAATATGACTTGGCTGGATTCATTCATTATGGATGAATAGAAAATCGAGGATTTTGTTCACATTTTGGTAAACAAAGTTTAACACTTGATTGTGATATAGGACCTTGCAATTTTTGAGAAAAAAATATTCAAAACTAAATCGACTCAATTAAAATATTTAGGACTTGAATGCATTGTCTAGATAATGTTTAGAAATTCTATTGTTGCTGTCGGATGATACAAATAAAAGTATGCTCAAACAAATTAGTTCACAAATTCAAACTCACTTACAACATGATAGAGCTATCTAATGAAATACACTTGTTTTGATAAATAAATAAATAAATAACTCTTCAATTATGCTGAATTGGTCATTTTAATAGAACTTTTAGAATACTTGTTCAGTATACTTAACTCAAGACAATTAAACTATTATTAATTGGTTTGTTAATGTAAGGGTGCATTGAAAAGAGTATTTCCTTCATATTCCTTTTTCTCCATATCTTTTATTTCGTCCACAGTCTTGGAGTCGCTTTTGAAGATGTAGCCAGCCCAACAGACCCTTTCCTTCATCTTCCCGCGAAAGTTTCATGTCATCTCCCTCCTCTGCATCACGAACCAAACCTCTGCTCTATCTCTCTCTCCCTCTCTGCATAAACACAATGACACCAACGTCGCACCCTCCTCACCTTCCCAACCACCGCCTTCTCATCTCCTTTAAGCATTTCAAAGGATCTCTTCTACACCGCCTTCTCACTGAGCCTTCACGCTCTCCCTTTTCTTGTCTCGCTTTCTCATATAAAGAAGTGAAAGAACACGGCAATACTCCCCTTGGGTATCGGCAAGAACTCGTTGGGTCGCGATAAGATTGGACAAGATGATGAAATCTGGGGTTCCCCTGTGCAGCACCTGTGGAGAGAGTCTTGGGGTTGACGATAAAGGCGAGGTCTTTGTGGCTTGTCAAGAGTGCAATTTCCCCGTTTGCAAGGCTTGTGTCGAATATGAGATCAAGGAAGGAAGAAAAGCGTGTTTGCGCTGTGGCACTCCATTTGAAGGTACTCCATTGCTTTCTTGCTTCTACTTCTTCTTCTTTTTCTAGAGGCTAGTTTTGATAGGACAGATGCATGCTTTCCAGATTGTTTTCGTCTTTTTGTTTTATTTATGTTTTTTAAGTGCCGTTTGTTAATTTTGATAGGATTGTTGCTCATTCATGGCATTAAGTTATTGTAAGACATGAATGTTGCCCGGGGAGTGATCATGATGATGAAATGGGAAATTCTAATGGGTTAGAAAAGAATCTGCGACTGTTTGGTGTTAGACCCTACTAATGTGTCTATTTCAAGTTGCAATTAAGTTGGAGATCCATGTAAATTTTGTCTCTGATTTTCACCAACAAAACCAACAGATAGAACTTGAGAGGCAAGAAAATGCTCATCATTTTCTGCCTTCATGGTGATAACTCTAATGTAGAAGCTTGAATAATCAGATGCCAATTATTTATACACCAGTTGGCATGCGTTTGCTGTGATGTGATGGAGAGTATCAGCATCTCAAACATGACATGGTTTTAACTTATTCGTCATGGTTTCTTTTTTAATTCAGCAAACTCAATGGCTAATGCTGAGAGAAATGAATTGGGAAGTCGATCGACAATGGCAGCTCACCTGAATGATCCTCAGGTATAAGCATTTCTTGGCAGCTCTGGATGTTGCCTCTTTAACTTTCAGATGATAGTAAATGAAATTGACTCTGATATCAGATATGTGATGAGTGAATCATCTGCCTTCAGTAGCTTTAATTTATGCCCCATCTTCATTGGGTATAAAAGTTTCAGAGTCTGAAGACTACATCTATTTTGGTTGTTACAGGACGTTGGGATTCATGCTAGACACATCAGCAGTGTGTCTACATTGGATAGTGGTATGTCCTTAGCTATTATTGTAAAGGAGATTTTGACAAATATCTTTGATATGGTGCTTGCTCAGATCAATTTAATGTCAGTGTATTTGAAACTATCTTGTCTCTTGTTTTTCTTGAAGAATACAATGATGAGTCTGGGAACCCTATCTGGAAGAATAGAGTGGAAAGCTGGAAGGACAAAAAGAATAAGAAGAAGAAGGCCCCGACAAAGGCTGAGAAAGAGGCTCAAGTTCCACCAGAGCAGCAGATGGAGGAGAAGCAGTGAGTACTAAGAAATCAGAGATGTAAATGAAAGGATGGATGTCATGTATGAGTAGGTGGAGATAAAGCAGAATCTTAATAATATCCAAAGCCTCCAAAAAGGATGTTTAGTTTGGATCTAGGATAAAGGATTCCTAACAGCTTAAAAATTTCTATTTTCTTTAGATTTAACAGTGGTCGTGGTCCATGAATAGACACTTTTCTAGTTAGTTTTTGAATGGGCCTCAGTTGATCATCATTGACTGATAGCAAGTGCATCCAAAAAATGAACAACATGATGTAGTTGTCACTTGATTTTTGTTTATTACGTGGTTAATGTTTCCAGTGTCAGCAATAGGACACAGACTGGGCCTAGTATATATGCTGTCTCTTATTTATGCTCTACTTCTTGTGACTGTCAGATTGGGTGAGTGTTAGATCTAAATATAAATTGTACTTTGACATAAAATAAGCTCCATTTTTAAGTGAATGTAGTTAATCTAGGAAGTTGATCATAGCATGGTAAAATCACTTTCTAGTTCATTTAAATGTTTTTCTCATGCCTACTGTGGGATTTTACTGATTCACTGCTTTTACAACTTTTGTAATGGATTAACAGTTTCATGATTATGCTGCTGGTTGCTTTGCAGAATCGCTGATGCTGCAGAGCCTCTTTCAACCATTATCCCCATTCCCAAAAGCAAACTCACACCGTACCGAATCGTAATAATAATGCGGTTGATCATTTTAGCACTTTTCTTCCATTACCGAGTGACACATCCAGTTGACAGTGCCTATGGATTATGGCTTACATCCATAATATGTGAGATCTGGTTCGCATACTCATGGGTGTTGGATCAGTTTCCTAAGTGGTCTCCTGTGAATAGGATCACTCATGTTGACAGACTATCTGCAAGGTATACATATAACCCCCAAAACAAACAGACGTTCATCAACTTCTTAGAGCCATTAATGACTGTATCAACATTATCACACTTTGCTGATCTTTCAATCTGCAGAATATATATCTTCTCCCTGCTTATGTCAAGGTTTATACTAGAGGGCTTCAAAGCCATAGATCATTGTTGAATAGACAGTTTCCAACTTTTTCTTGTTTTCCGATCATACAGACTCAAATTTGACAAAGTCACAAATGAATCACCTGACTGTAACTTGGTGACTTTGTGAAGATAATACTAAATTGCTTTCACTGAGGTTTTCTTAGATTGATTTTTATGGGAAACAGGCACATGTTTGTATAGATATAGCTCTCAAACTTGCTATTAAAGTGAGATTCATAATTGGTTTTGTTCATTTCCACAACAGGTATGAAAGAGAAGGTGAATCTTCAGAGCTTGCTGCTGTTGACTTCTTCGTCAGTACAGTGGATCCACTAAAAGAACCACCTTTGATCACTTCCAATACAGTGCTTTCCATCCTTGCTGTGGACTACCCTGTTGATAAAGTCTCTTGTTATGTTTCTGATGATGGCGCTGCGATGCTCACATTCGAGTCTCTTGTTGAAACGGCTGACTTTGCAAGAAAGTGGGTACCTTTCTGCAAAAAGTTTTCAATCGAGCCCCGTGCACCTGAGTTCTACTTCTCTCAGAAGATTGACTACTTGAGGGACAAAATTCAGCCTTCTTTTGTGAAGGAACGTAGAGCAATGAAAGTAAGATTTACGCTGTTCCTGCTTTTGATAGGTTGATGGGGTCAATTCAAAGCCTTTAATTTATTAACACTAATGAACACAACTATTAATCTTATTTAACTAACTCTTATTTTCATGTGATATTTGATTTGTGGCAACAGAGAGACTATGAGGAGTTCAAAGTTCGAATTAATGCTTTGGTAGCAAGAGCGCAGAAAACACCAGAGGAAGGTTGGACTATGCAGGATGGGACACCTTGGCCTGGAAATAACTCTCGTGACCATCCCGGAATGATTCAGGTGAAGTGGCCTATTTCCAAATCTTGTCTTGAACAATTTCAAGACAAGAAATCAACCAAAACAAAAAAACAAAAAAACAAAAAAACTTCATCATTCTCTTGCCATTTGGTTGTTTCTGTTTAAGCAATTGATCCACTTACATAATTGTTAAGAAAGAGATTTTATCGTTCTGTTGTAAAATTCTCTCATAACTTGCATTGTGGCGTTAAAAATAGTTATTCTGAGACATAGCTGTTTTACCCATTCAAGGTTTTCCTTGGAAATAGTGGAGCCCATGACATCGAGGGAAATGAACTTCCACGGCTGGTGTACGTTTCCAGAGAGAAGAGACCTGGTTTTCAACATCATAAAAAGGCTGGAGCAGAAAATGCTCTGGTATAGCAATTTTTTTGCTGATTACACTCTGCTTTTCAGATACCTTTCCAGTTACTTATGCTGAAAATTGTAAATGAACAGGTGAGAGTATCTGCAGTTCTTACAAATGCTCCCTACATCCTCAACCTTGACTGTGATCATTACATTAACAATAGTAATGCTGTTCGTGAAGCAATGTGCTTCCTGATGGATCCTCAAGTTGGTAGGAATGTGTGCTATGTGCAGTTCCCTCAGAGATTTGATGGTATTGATCGCAGTGACCGATATGCCAACCGAAATATTGTTTTCTTTGATGTGAGTTCTGAATGTTACTACTTTTCTAATTGATTTAATTAGCCAATTCTCATACTATGCCAGAAGTCATTTGCTTATATCTGCTTTACTAAACCTAACTATCCGTTAAGTGAGCAATTCAGAAACCTCATACTGTATAGTATCATGTCAAATGTCTTGGGAAAATACTACATTTAGGAGTCAAATTTGGGAAAATGATTATTCACATAAGCTTTAATTTAATCATGGTAAATGCTTTTTCTGAGATAGGACTCGGACCGACATTGCTTCTACACATTTAGAAGCTGAGTTTGAAGCTGATGACATGTGGACATAATAGCAAAGATTAGTTAACTCAGTCTGGGGGTCAAATTGCTTTGGAGCTTAGCTTCTATGGCATAACATGAAGTCCATGCCAAGGTCCTATCACAACTTTTCTGTATTTTTATCAGGTTAACATGAAAGGGCTGGATGGAATCCAAGGACCAGTTTATGTCGGGACAGGATGTGTTTTCAATAGGCAGGCACTTTACGGATATGGACCCCCTTCGATGCCGACTCTACCAAAGCCCTCCTCATCATGCTCATGGTGCAGCTGCTGCTCTTGTTGCTGCCCTTCAAAGAAGCCTACTAAAGATCTCTCAGAAGTTTACCGAGACTCAAAAAGGGAAGACCTAAATGCTGCCATCTTCAACCTTGGGGAGATTGACAGTAAGTTGAGGATATAAATGCAACTGTACCTATGGAAATCAATTCGTTTTTTTGCATGTTTATGCTAATTTGGCCTTCTCTGACAGATTATGACGAGCATGAGAGATCAATGCTAATCTCTCAGATGAGCTTTGAGAAAACTTTTGGCTTGTCCTCCGTATTTATTGAGTCAACGCTGATGGAAAATGGAGGAGTTCCTGAATCTGCCCATCCATCTATGCTGATCAAAGAAGCCATTCATGTCATTAGCTGTGGCTATGAAGAGAAGACCGCATGGGGCAAAGAGGTACTCACATGGCATATCGTGTCAATCTCTCTCCTCGTTTAGCAACATGCTGCTTATTTTTTCCATGCAGCACTACATAATTTGACTACTCCTCAATTCTTTGTTGGAGGAACATATTCTCAATCATCTTGCATCATTCAAATTGCGAACTTCCTTGATTCTCTGGATCTTATATGCTTATAACGTCCATTTTAGTTTTAACAGTTGATATTGACTTAATCTATTTATTCTATTTTCAGATCGGTTGGATATATGGCTCAGTTACTGAGGATATCTTAACAGGGTTTAAGATGCACTGCAGAGGATGGAGGTCAATCTATTGCATGCCCTTAAGGCCTGCATTCAAGGGATCAGCGCCCATTAATTTGTCGGACAGGCTGCACCAAGTTCTACGATGGGCTCTGGGTTCCGTGGAAATATTCTTGAGTAGACATTGTCCACTATGGTATGGGTTTGGTGGAGGCCGACTCAAATGGCTTCAAAGATTGGCGTACATAAACACCATCGTCTATCCATTCACATCCCTCCCTCTCGTCGCTTATTGCTCAATTCCTGCAGTCTGCCTCCTTACTGGAAAGTTCATCATTCCAACGGTAATTTATCCGACTCAACCTCTTAAAAGACTTCCTTTAAATATGTCTATGTAACAAGCGTTTGAAACACATTCCCAAGAATTTGTGAAGTATATGGAATCTGTGCATGAAATATATCCATCAACTAAACAAAAGGTGACATGACCATAAAGTTCAATGCAAGTATCTTTCACTCTTTTCTGAGATCATTGTCTCACCTGCACCTACTAGCATATTAAGATCAACAAGCATATCAGAAGTTGATTGATACATTTTGTGTATCCAATGATCTCACAGTTCTGGGACCTGATTGATATTTTTTTTTTCAGCTTTCCAACTTGGCAAGCATGCTATTTCTCGGTCTTTTCCTCTCCATCATCGTCACAAGTGTGCTTGAGCTGCGATGGAGTGGTGTGAGCATTGAGGATTGGTGGCGTAACGAGCAGTTCTGGGTGATCGGAGGTGTCTCGGCCCATCTTTTTGCCGTCTTCCAAGGATTCCTGAAGATGTTAGCCGGCGTAGACACCAACTTCACCGTCACTGCCAAAGCAGCAGAGGACGCAGAGTTTGGTGAGCTTTACATGATCAAGTGGACGACGTTGCTGATACCCCCAACCACTCTTCTCATCGTTAACCTGGTGGGTGTCGTTGCTGGGTTCTCTGACGCACTAAACAAAGGTTATGAGGCATGGGGACCGCTCTTTGGCAAGGTGTTCTTTGCATTCTGGGTGATTCTTCATCTTTATCCGTTCCTCAAAGGTCTCATGGGAAGGCAGAACAGGACTCCGACCATTGTGGTTCTCTGGTCGGTGCTTCTAGCTTCCGTCTTCTCTCTCGTCTGGGTGAAAATTGATCCATTCGTGACCAATGCCGACGCTGACAAGCTCACCCAGAGCTGCATCTCTATAGATTGTTGAATTGCACGGGTTGGCTAGTGCTTATCAGGATCACAAGCCGTTTTCGCAGTTTTGCTTATGTGGAGATTGGGAAACGCCAAGTTTGGGACGTTGCAAATTCGCTAAAGAAAGGGTGATTGTTGCATTCATGAGTTGAAATGTAGGGTTGAGACTTACATTTGTTCCCACTCTATCTCAAAATTTCAGGTCTTTGTGGACTGGTAAAATGGGACGAGGAAGAAAGAGTTTTCTCTATATTAATTGAACGATTAGCAGTAGAATCTGCGGTTCATTGGAATCAAAATCTATTTGTTTTTTGTACTAATTTCATCTTTGATTTTGGTGCTTTTATACGCCTTTGTTTGACTGATTGAAGTGAAGTTACAAATTTTATCCACCAATCATATACTAAATGCTATTGGGAATACAATTTAAGTCGTAGAATGTTGAGTTTGCCCTTGCTTAACTCTACATATATTCATTCACTCATTTTCGGTTATTTCATGTTCAATTTGAGAGGATATGGATCAAAGAGATTGACATTATCTTTTAATTTTATATAAAGGTATCCATTATGTACATAATATGAAAATACGAATTCACTATGAGATTATGTTATCGAGGAAAATTTATGCCTGACAAAATCAAAAATTTACACTACTTGACAAATTTCGACTTATTCATATTAACAAAACTTGCATGTTGTTTTATCGCAATCAAAACAGGCCACAAGTATTATCATGCGGGCATCAAGACAGTGATGTGCCACAAGACGTGCAAACCAATCAAAGAAACATGATATTTCCATATATTTAAGGATTCTAGAGGTCCGGTATTCAGTAAAAGTCCCAATTCAAGCTTTGTAATGGGTGAACTAGTTGAATCTCATTTAGCCAGTTCACAAGACATCTATGTTCAACAACTCGGGCAATGGATGCTCAGGAAAAAAAAAATATCATTGGTGATCCACAGACCAACTAACTTTTTGGCACCTAATTTTAAGTATCTTCTAACAAGGAGTGGTGGCATAGTTCCTTCATAAAGTATGTTATCCCACCTCTCATGTTCTTGGTGAATTGACATGAAGATTGATCAGCCTCGAGCTTCAAGATATAAGGTAGAGAGAAACTTGGGAAAGATGTGGTGGAGCTCGGAAGAGAATGCAAACGCATGCTCCCACACATATTTGAAAGATGTGGTCCAAATACGATCGGTCCAATTAGAAGCGACAGCAACCACAAACAGAAGTGTCGCCACTGAGAACAGACGAGTAAAATACCAGGTCGTTTAGCGAATCAAGAAAATCTCAGCTTCATAATCCAGTGATGGATTCAGTAATGTTGAATCTGCATTCTGGGGTTATCGTCCAGTTTCCTGCTTCAAAAGCTTCCATCAAGCAGCAACAACTCAAGGTCAAAACCACTTTTTCTTCTCCTAAAGGTAACGAATTCGACCAAACTCGTCCTTAAAGTTTGGCTTCGCGAATTCCCGATTTCAATAGTCCCAGTTCCACTTTTCCTGGAACTTCAGTTCTTTTTATTGTTACATCGATAGCTTCATAGCGAGAGGACAGTCTTCAAGTTACAAGCTGGATGTTTTAGATAATTGGAATCACAACGTGGAATCGCTCTTAATCAGCAATTCAATAAGGTCTTAAATTCACTAGGACTCGAAAAGGAATTTGATTATCTCCCACAAGGTTTCAAGATTTAGAAGACAATCCGCTGAATACCGCGGTAAAGTCGCAACACCTATCTGTCTATACACCTCGAAATCTCAAACAAAATTGGAAGTCCAATTTTTGCGAATGTCAAATGCAAGCTTCTCCAGCCATTCACTCTTTTTATCATTAACTTAAGAGCTCAACTTTGCCATTTTTTTTATCCTAGTTCTAGTACTGGGCATCAAAATTTTGAAACTGAAAGGTCATTTCTTGATGCAGCCTGTTGAATTTGGCAGAGAATGTACATTTTACTTCAGTCCTTAGGCCAAGAAATAAGCATACTGAGACGAGTGATAATGGAACTAAAGAAAGCCAATCAAGAACAAACGATGAAGTATCGAAGATATCCCCTTCCTCCAGCAAAAAAGTCAGTTCTGTTAAGCAGGAAGAGATAATTTCTCTGTTCAGACGGATACAATCTTCAATCTCAAAGGAGGAGGCAGTGAGTAATGAGAACAAAGGGACCGACCCGGACCAGAATAAACCTGCGGCCCAGTCAGTCTTGGAGATCATTCGACGGTCAAGGAATCAAGCACAAGGTATTGCTTACAGTGACTGATCTACAGAACGTGTGGGTAGCATTAGTCCAATTCCAATGGAAATGCAAAATTACAGCTTGTCTCTTACGATCTCACTTGTTTCCATCGAGAGATCCTGGCCTTTCATGCTCGAAATGAAACAAAAATACCTCTCCTGTCATCTTCTAATTACTGTTTGTGGTGATTCGGGCAGACAAAGTCTCATTAAAGGGAGGCAACAAGCAAAAGCCAAGGAGAAGGAGCTTCCCTAAGAAAGAAGAGGATGTAAAACACATTTCGTCGCCAGTGACCAACATCAAGTTAACAAGGCCACCATCCAATTTTGTCAAGAAGTCTCCAATCCCATTTCCATCAGCTACAAGGGGAAAGGAAGAAAAGTGGAATGAAGCATGGCCAGCCACAGCCGGGAGCAATGACTCCACTTCGCAGAAAATAGAAGAGATGAAACTTCAAGAGCTCAAGGAGTTGGCTAAATCTAGAGGTGTTCGGGGCTACTCAAGGCTAAAGAAGAAAGAACTTGTGGAGCTACTGAGGTCCTGAAGCACCAAACACCTTTCTTCAGAGAGAGAACCAATCTCACTCTTAAAATTATCAAAGGAGATGACAATACCACTCGGAATTTGACTCGGGACGTAATTGAGCAAATCTTGTACACCCGACGTTACAAACAACTTTCTTGCTGAATTCCATAATGTGTAAATTCAGGGACCTCGCCAGGTAAAACTCGAACTATTCCAAGCTGTACGGGCGAAGCCTTCTGTTATCCATAATAAATTGATGGTTATTTTCAACTTAGCCAATTGTTGTTTTCATTTTATTGATGGATATTTCCATATTATGAAGCACCACCTTCCCATTCATATTGAGAAGTGATAAGAGATCTCTATTTCCAGACATACCATCATCTCAAAAAATTCTACAGATTCTCCGCAGTCCAAACAGCTTGTGTACATGCTATTTTGTTATTTATTTTAAGGGTGATACTACAGCTGAAGGGACTATGTATACATACTTTCACAGGAAAGAAATGGCATACAAGAGCAACAATAAGATGGGACACACCGTTTGCTAAGAATACGAAAAACCCAAAAGGTGGTAGTCTACATGAGAGTCAAACGATAAATAACCAGAACCTCCTCCTATTTTCCATCTCAAACAATCCTACAGAGGATATGTAGCTTCCAATACAAAAGTATTACCAGGTAAGAAACAGTTAAAAAAAGCATGGCAAATCATTCATCCTTAACCCGTGATGTTTTGGGACTTGTTAAGGATCACACCTTCATACTTAACTTGGAACCATTTCATTGCATCCTCTTTTGTAACCCTGTGCTGAATTCCAACACGAGATTTGCATCTCCTCCTGCGACCAACACGGTACCCAGGGCGCTCCAAGACCACATAGAAGTCCATGCCATATATACCCGTTGAAGGGTCATACCTTAAAAGAGAATAAATCGTTTTCAGATAAAGTAACAATGCGGTTTTAGGGGAAAAATGACACCGCCAATGTCATAACTTTCCTACAATACTACTTTGGTGCTATAGCTTTTTTCAACTGAGCACCTGAGTATCATAATTTTCATACGCCTTTCACTTTGGTGCCATAACTTTTTGTCGATTACTAGTGTTGTAACTTTTAAAAACCGCTAACCAAGTGCCAGAAGTCATAGTACCAAATAACCAAGGCAGTGCTGTATGAACACTGATTGTACAATACGAATTTTCGTCAATGTTTACCAAATGTTTTAGTCCATAGATTTTTTTTTTTTTTGGGGTAAAGTTAGTCCATAGACTTTGTGCAGCAGCAACCCTAGATTTTCTATTATAATTTTTCCTATCACACAAAGACTAAGCAACAAAGGAGGAATCTTTGCTTAAAACTATATAAGTGTACAGAAACAGAAAAAGCACACATAAACTTACTTGATTCCAAGATCGATGTGCTCCTGGATGCCGAACCCGAAACAGCCAGTGTCACTGAAGTTCCTCCTCAAGAGCTCATATTCCTTCACCTTCAAACCACTCTCGAGCAGCTGCATTGCCTTCTCTCCCCTCACCGTGACGTAGCAAGCAATCTTCTCATTACGCCTGATCCCAAACGACCTCACAGTGTATCTCGCTGTCGAAATCAATTTATCAATAACAACAAAACTACTCATATGTTCAACTATTGACCACGACTCGATCTTGCATGCGAGATTGCGTGACCGCTTTCACACGGATTAAAATTTTCTTCAGGATTTCAGATCCCCCTAGTATAACAATAATTCAATTTCATACATGATGTAGTTTCGGTGGATTTCATCAGAACACCAACATGAACATGAAAAAGAAAAATTCACCTAAAAAAAATGAGAACCCATTTTCCAAAGTATCACACACAGAAGCAGAAGGTTTGCAGAGAGACTCCTACCTTTGGAAAAGACAGGACTTTGTCCGCTGAGTTGCTCCAAGACCTGAAAACAGATCAGTCTTGTTGAGTCGGAAGAAAACGAGGGAAAACGATCGGAGAAGACCGGCACAGAGAGAGAGAGAGAGAGAGAGAGAGAGAGAGAGAGAGAGAGGGATGGGGATAGGGAGTACCTTGGCAGCGCGTGTGAGGCGATCGCCACTCTCGCCGACGGAGATGTTGAGGACCAGCTTCTGGACCTTCATCTCCCTCATCGGGTTGGCCAGCTTCCTCTCCGACGCCTGAAATTTCCCATGGCTTTAGTCCCAATGCACAAGCTTAACAAAGCACAAAGCACAAACACAGAGAGAGAGAGAGAGAGAGAGAGAGAGAGAGAGAGAGACCATGGCGGTGCAAAACAGTGAGCAGCAGAAGTGGCGAGCGGATGGTGGGAAGGAAGGCGCAAGCCTAGGGTTTTTGAGTTGGTGCCATGGGCCGGTCGCGGTGAGAACGGACCGGGTTATCCAGATGACCCGACCCGATCCATGTGCGTTAGGCTGACCCGCTCATGGTTATGAGTTATGATCAAGGAAAATGGTGCGAATAGGGTGTGTGACCGATGAGCATTAACCATAGAAGTGAGCATGACTACAAATCATTTTGAACGAGTCTGACACCACTGGATTTGGATGCAAGTTTGAATCAAAATCCGGTGTTATCTCACACCGGTTGCATAAGCCAAACCCACACCACAAATTGAGATATTCCGAGATCGAGAAGTCGTTGATTGATTTGAACTTGTGATCAGTATGGTTTTCGAAATTACACGAAAGAAGTACTTATAAAGTGTAAGCCCTATAGGTGTGTTCAGTATTTAAAAAGCTCATTTGAACCTAAAAATCCCTTAAGGAAATATTGTGGCGTTTTAATAACAATTTTCAAAGAATTTCCAAGGTCAAAAGTTAGTTCTAGATTTTTTTTCTCTCCATCTTACCCTAATTAGATTTATCATATTCCCATATTACCCTTACTTTTTCTACGTTTTTTTTTCCTTACAATTTGATCGATCACCCATATTGAGATCGCGCAGCACCATCACCCATGACCTCAGGATATAGGCCACGCCCGTTGAGGTCACACCACCTCAAGCTTTATTGTGGGACCCAGGCAACAGCCATCAAGATTGCATGACATCAGGCCTCACTTGTGTTAAGCCTCTTTTGGGTTGCATCCCCTAAGGTGACAACCGTCAAGGTCATGCAATCTCAAGCCTCACTTGGGTCATGCCACTAGAGGTGGCGAGCAATGGCCACCAAGGTCACGCAACCTCAGTTTTCAACCACCGATGAAAGATTTTATTTTTAAAAAAGTTTAAAAAAAATTATAGCAAAAACCCTTTGTAAGTTTTTTTGCCAAACACTATCTAAACTCGAAATTGTTTCATAACAAAGTTTTTACTAAACACAATTGGCATTTCTCCAATGAGCTTTAGCTTTCGATATTTGTATTATACGTAAAGTCCATTTCCAAAGTTGAATCAAAATACCTAAAAGAGTGTGTTTATTCCACAAAAAATGAATAATTTGAAAAATATTTTCAAAATTGAGGTTTAGCTTTCAGTATTTGTATGACACCCAAAGTCCATTTCCAAAGTTGAACCAAACATAATAAGAGAGTGTGTTTATTCCACGAAAAATGAATGATTTGAAGAATATTTTTGAACAAATTATGGCTTGTAATCGTTTATAAAAATAAAGAAACAAAAATTGTTTTTATTTTATAAAATTATTTAAAAATAAATTATTATCGATAAGCAAAATACTACTTTTCATGAATTAGCTATTCGAAACAACATAAGAAAATATTTATTATTGGAAAATATTTTCAAATCACTCCATTTTCTCAAAACAAATAGAGCCAATGTCTTTTTATGCTCAAAATCGACTCTACTAAGTTCATATCAAGAGAAATTTGGATATAGAATATGGTCTAACTCCTCTTCGAAAGCATTAGAATAGGTGAACTTGTCGAAACATAGAAATTTCAAATCATTTTCTTTCATCCTCATATGTTTTTAAATACCTATTTTATGAATGTTGTACACATGTGCAAATGTATAAATTAATAATTCTATCTCTCACATATTTCATCATAAAAATTCAAATCTATTTCATCTATAACAGCCTTCGTAAAAAAAATCAAATTTCCTTCTAGGGACATTGAAGTGTAATCATTATTTCATTTCATATTATTCAAGCAAAAAACAAAATTCAATTTATATCAATTATTTAAATATTTCGTAATTAAATGATTTTGCTAATCCCACAAATATCAATTTTTCGCGCACATTTGCCAATCTAAAAGTTAGGTCAGTATCAACGGAAGTATCACTCCATTATGGTTCTTCAATTGCCAAGACAGATTCAAATTAGTCTTTCAAATACAAATATTAAGAATGATAATGGCTTGTTATTTTGGAATTAAATAAATGTATTTTTTTTGCTTTTGAACTTCATATAAAAGTATTGTTCAATTTCAGAAAAATGTCAAAATATATATATGAACCTAATTATCAATATTTGTATATTATATATATGTTAATTTACGTGCATAATTTATAATAATATTTTAATATTTTCTCAAAGTATCTTTTAAATTTTATTTTTTTTCCTTTTATTTTCCTTTGTTTTCTCTTCCATTCTTTCTCCAGTTGGTATTGGCGACCGCTCACAGGCAAGGGCCAGCATGGTCAACCTCACCAGCTCAGCTGCCAGCAAGGTCAAGCCTCAATAGCCACAATAAAAAAATGATAAAAAAAGAGAAACATTTCATAATATATATATATATGTAAACCGTCTTCATTAGCATGAGGGCGCCACATAGGATGTCCGACATATACATCAGCAATCGCGAGTTAAAATTAGTCGGACAAACTAAATTGACAAATTATCAAAAGATTTTGATACTGAATTGGCACAACGCAATAGATTTATTACTTTTTCTCATAATTTTCCCAGTATAAAAGCACCGGAGATCCTCATATGATCTTTTTATATATTAGGTACTCAAATCATTTTTTCTGTGCAATTGGATCTACTATTCCTTAAAAAAAAAGGAATGGAAATTGTTGAACTGGCGATCATATTAGTATTTTACTATTAGAATAAACATGGGTGATGCACATGTTTACAACCCATCAATTGAAGACACGATTGGAGTGATGTGTAAGGATGAGTAACTTGGATTGCCCAAACTAGGAACCGTCTGGACCGGACCTGAAGTGTTGGTCCAGTTCCCGGTTCCCAAAAGTGTAAACCGATGTCCAGGCGATCCGGTTCCCGATTCTTAGGAAGGCCGGATCAGACGGACCGGATTTTTTTTATTCTATTAAAAATAAAGATGTAAAAAAAGTAAAAATAACTCAATTTAAATTTCCAAAGTTTTAATCTTCACTCAACTTTACCAAAATAATTTTTTTCTTAAGTAAAAAAATTCAGTTTCTTTTAGAATTTTTAAGGTTCCCAACCGGTCCATTAGAATTTCTAGGAACCGGACTGGATACCAGGACTTAGGTGGTCTAGTCCACGGTCCTAGAGACCGGGGACGGTCCCATCGGTTCGGTTCCGGTTCCAAGAGGGAATTGAATCGCCCTGAACCATGCATACTCCTAGTGACGTGGAAGGAAAACATAGCCATTTCGCCATATGTGATATTCGATCTCAGCTATCTATATGTCAATATTGTGCTAGACCGAGATCTTCGCCCCAGCAAATGAACAAAAAAACTCAAGCAAGATGCAAGTTCTGTGCTCGCTTTCATGTATAGGGGGTTGTGGCTCCAAAGTCAAGATTATCACCATTGCATATCCACAAAAATGCAGCAACTGCAATCTAATGAAGAACCGAAGTTTACATATAAATTCAGACAAAGCAGCTTGAAAGGGAGAACGCTGCGCTCCATAGTATAGTAATTCTGTCGATGATCTTGTAAAGAACTACAATATCTACACGCAGAGTATGAAGAGACAAAAGTACCCAACAAGGCAAAACCCATGAGAAGACATATAAGAAGTTGCAAGCTTCTCAGTATTTCGTGAATCAAGACATCTTTGTCGAGCTCCTTCTGCAAAATGTAAGAAATTTCAAGAGTATACCGACCCATATACGGCAACCATATCATTTCGATCGAGGGAGTCAATCCATGTCGCAGTTTTGATGTTTGGAAGCTGCAGAAGAGATCGGAAGGAATTGCCAAGACAAACGATAGCATGGTTCATGCCAAGACCCCAGAAGCAGCACCGTGCGGCAAAAAGTATAGATATCCAAGAATTTAAAGAATCTATCTACAACCACCCACACCACCTGCTAGAACATATTTACACGGAAGAACCATGGGAGTACGAAAGCTATTACCAGACACGCCATCAAGAAGTTACAAAACGGTTGTCCCCGCCAACACCCTCCTCTTTCCGGTGAGTTACTATTGGTAGCAGTAGATCTTCTTTCATTCCACTCCTCCATAAATCTATTATCTCCAACTCCGGAGATGTTTTGAGCAGTTTCACCACAAATTTCACAGAACCTGCAGTGAGAAAGAGTGTTAGAAGAACAAGAAGCCTGAAAGCAATTTGCCCTTCATAGACATTGAAGTACCAGCAATATGCTACGCTTCGAAATACATTAAAGCAAAAGTGTAGTTCGAATCTATGAGATAAAATGTGTAAGCTGGATCACAAGCACAGCATAGATGTGAACTGCACAATTCATCTGGAATCTCTTGGAAACGTGAAACCAAACACTTCTTCTACATCTCTTTGCATAGAAAAAAACTTTCCCATACTTTTGACAAATTGCAATCCTGAATCGCGACAGCCATGCAAAAGCAACAGAACAAGTGCTACATAAAAGGAGTTACAATATGGTTAAGCAAACAAAACAACAGATATCTAAAGTATGTGCACGTCTTCAAAAATTAGGAAACAAGATTATCCAGATGTGGACAAATTGACATAGCCGACAAGCAGCGGCTACTACTACAAAAATGCACTAATCCAGAAGAAGAGCAATAAACTATTTTATCTCTTTGACATATAACTATTACAGACCGCAATTTTATCCCATCTCTATAATGACTGGGAGAAAAAAAAACTATGAACTAAACAAAAGAGTGTAAAAAGCAAAGACTCACCAGAAATAGCCAGTGTATTGACTAGCACGTCTAAATACTGAGAATATTGAACATAAGAAATTGCAACAACCAAACTGGTACACTAGGAAGCCTAATTAAAAGAGTAGCCTGTCATACATCATTTACGGCATCTCTTTAAGATTCTCACATCCACAGCTCAATTGGACCAAAACATCAGTAGCCACTGAAAGTAGCAAACAGATCATTGAAGGAAATGGTTCCATGACTACATGATTCGCCCCAGAAATTGATCAACTGAATAGTCAAAGACAAGCAGTTATATGTCCAAACATGCTCGATCCATATTCTTGACGATCTTACTTACCCCTCTTCAACTTAATCCCAAAGAGTAAAACGAAAACAAAAATAATAGGAGACAACTGACCATCCCAGTGCATAACAAAGTATGCACATGCTCTGAATATTGTGGCCAGAAGAATTGTTTTCTTGCTAGAAGAACAAGTTCCTGGAGAGTCTTCACTAATGCCGACAAACTTGTTGTCAGAGCTTCATGAGCAGACTCTAGAAATATTTGATGGTGTAAGGTGATCTCTTATCTCCAGCATGGCCAGGGGATATGGAATTCCTATAGCTAAGGATAAGATTGTCTATGTTACTTAAGTTAGTACCATGTAATTTGGGCAAATACCACCTTTAGTCTCGTAGAATGTAATAACAGCTATTTCATAAGACACTGATGCAAAAGTCAACCTAGTCTGCCTCTAATGCTACCAATTCATCAACTACTTACCATGCTAAGCTCCTATTCTGCAATTTTCCACTGCGTATTGCAAGATCTATCTATTGTTTATAGTGCTCTCATCGCAAAACAAACAAAAACACCAACCAATCTCATAGTGTTACCCTCAGTGATTCCAGAATTAAGTTTCTAGCATTATAGGCTGAATTGCAAGCTAATAAAGCCAACTACAGAGAGATGGTTTCAGTTAACCCCAAAAGTTAAATCGAAACCTCCTTAAAACGTCCCTGCCTTCTCCTCCTCCACCTCCAACTCCACCTTGAGTGCAATATAAAGTAGCAGAGAAAGCAGTCGAAATGCCAATATAATGATGATATATATCCATGTGCATACATGCATAGTAACTTAAAGAGCCCATTCAAATGAAGCCTTAATCTGACATATGAATTTTCAATGGCAAAAATCAAATAACACTTTTTGAAACAGGCATTTTAACAATCAGATAAAGAGATGCAGCATGGATTAGACGACAGCAACCAGAACGCATAAATTTAGTTCAGACATAATGACGCACATATCATTTCATAAGAATACTAAATGAGAAGCTTAAATTTTCATTCGCAGCTTGAAAAGTTAAACTAATACCTATTCCCTTTCAGTTTAAACCATGCCTCAGCACAGTGACTGTGCGCAATCCCAAGCTCATCTTTGCACCCACATCCTAGCTCAATCAATTCCATACTCGAGATGGCAGAAGTCATTCCATCGCCCATCGTCAACCCCGGAATAGCATCCACCGATTGCTCAGAACTCAGATGACAAATTCTGCAAACTCTCTCCCCTTCACCGTTTTCACCACAGCCACCATTAACATTACCATACTGGATATCAATCACATATGCATCATCCCCTTTTGCAGAGACCTTCTTCTTTAAATCCTCCTTCAGTATTGTCTCAGACTTCAATTCTCCACCCCCCTTTGCTTCCGATCCTCGATTGACACCATCCTCCTCAGAACATCTTCTTGTCCCTTGATCACCCACTTGCCCCAATGACCCATCATTGCTCTCTCGATGAACCGTAATAGCATTATCAGCAACCTCAGCAGCAACCCCACTTGACCCCAAATCATGGCTTCGAGTCTCCGACTGCCCAACTTGTGCACTTGCCATGGGACCATCCTCTAAATCAATCACAATATCAGTCTCACCAACTGAATGCTCAGAATGCTCCCTTGTTCCAGAATCAGCTTGATTCAAGCTTCCACTAGTTTCTGGATCATGTCTCATCTGATCCATCACACCACACACACCACCAAACAATGACTTCGAAACTATGAACAGTCTTCCATCAATAAAACAACCATCATATTACAAATAAAGCCAGCAACATTTGCAAATGCACTCACAGATCCATATCCATGTCTACCAATAAACTCTTTCCCTGTCAACACTAGTTTCTTGAAATGGATCGAAGACGAAGCAATTTGACGCAACAGAGAGCCAGAGCCAGAGCGAGAGAGATAGAGAGAGAGATAGAGATAAAGATTGAATCTCTCTCTTGTTGAGGGGAAGTCAATGAAATCCAAAGCTGTCACTGACCTGCACCAATTAGTCCTGCCTCACGTTTCCCCGCATTGCCCCCATCACACAAACTCTCAAGAAAAGGGTCTGTCACCCAAAAGACTGAATAAAAATATAATATTCGAAGGAAAACGAGATATGGGTCGGGCTGCAATCCAACAACTGCACCAAGTCTCTCTCTCTCTTTCTCTTTCAGACTCTTTTCTCTAACCTCACGTCCTTGGAAGGAGAATATACAGTGACATTAGGCGAGAAAGAGCACAGAAATATAGGAGGGAGGGGGGAGATTCCTTTGATCTTTGAGCCGCGAGCGAGAAGGGAAGCTGAAATCACGTAATCATGAGGGAGGCGCAAAACAGGACAAAAGAATCGTCTTCCGGGCTTCCAAACCAAATCCAGCGGACGTTGAATGATATGCTGTCTAATTCATCTCTTCCATTAAAGCTTCGCATTACGGTCGCGTTTTGTGGCTTCTCAATTATTTTTATATTTGTACGGTCAAATTTCCCCATTTTTGTATTTATGCGACCGGTCTCTCCTGGTACTTCTTACCTATTCTTTTTTGCATTATAATCATATTCTATTTAAACTCCAAAGCGACTCAAGACTTATCTACCATCCACAAATCGACAGACACGACATGGTGCCCAATATAAAATGCACTTGAATGCGATAGGACGGACGAGTATCGCGTCGTGTATCACGAAATTTTACAGAGACGCATAAGTAATATAGTGACAGAGTCACGTCACTTTGAAAAGATGTCGCGTGGTATTCAGGCATCTTGCTCAATCGTCTTAGAAATGGGAGGAACCTTAATCTTTGTCACACAAAAAAAAATCAAATGATGATTATGGAATGGCTGAATAAATTGCGGTCACGAATACTATTTGTGGTCATGTTTCACGCTATTATTTAATTTCATTGTTAACAAATCTAATATGTCGATCATGTGCGAAGCGACCCTATTAGCTCATAGGCAAGTCAATTTGAATATTACCTATTCATTATACATAATTGAATCATAATGAATATGGTCGGCACGCCAAGCATTAGCTAGAGTTTTGGAACTTTCTTGCTCCCAATAATAATAAAAATCATGCATTAAAAAGTGTTTGTTTCATAGAAAGCTTTAAGTTGGAAGATATTTTTCGAAAAAAAAAAGCGATTGATTATATCGCTTGGAAAAATTAATTAATGAAAAATATTTTCTTTACCAAAATAATTTATTATTAATTATTTCCGTAGATAATGAAAGCATTTCTCGTTTATTCAACTTAGTAAGTGATATAACAACAATTTTTCACATCATTTTTTGAAATTTTTCTTATGAATTTTGAGTTTTTGTGAAACAAACGTATTTCATATATTATAATGTTTTGTCTTCGTGCATAGCCTGCAGGAGGCGACTAATGTAGATAAGGGGATGACGTCTTGACTGGGCAAAGTGATGATGCGAAGTGTGAATTTGGCGATGAGGGGATGATGGCTGGACAGGATCGTGGGAGACGTGCCCTTAATTTAGACTAAACCACAATTTTGGGGCCTTTAACCTAATCCTTAAACGTCACATCAAATTGGGCTTTTGACACAATCCCTTTTCAATTTGATGATTGTCATCACAGATTCCGTCACTGAGAATTTTTCCCTGTATTGACAATACTCATGATGAGGCAATAGCAGTGAAATTTATGTGGTGATATGACGCGGCTCAAGTCTGATTCAAAAAGAAAAGTCTAATGCGGAAAAAAAATGAAGAAATTATTAGAAAGAGCAACGAAAAATTCGGCCGGAATATTGATAACTATTGTATAGAGAGATTTAACCGCTGAGAATTTGGAGAATATAAAAGTTTGTGATTGCTCCGTTGCTGAAGTTTTTTCTTACTCTAAATTACATCCAAAGTCATAAAAATTCCTTGAATATCATCTTATGATCCCTCAAAAATTCATAAAAAAAAAAAGTCACGAAGGAGAAAAAAGCCCTAAATACCGACTAGAATCTTTTCCCCACTATATAACCTACTCAAATTAGGAAAATGTCCAAATCACACGAAACTACTGAAATTAGGAAATCAATCCGGATCGAGTTTTCGCTATAGGTTCAAACTCGAGGCACATTCTCAACAGGTCCGAGCTCCTGGATAACGACCATCGGTAGGATAAAATCACTAGGGACAGTGGAGGGGATTGCGAGCACGCCAAGCAAAGGAAAGCGAGAGAAATTCGCTATCATTTATTGATACAAACGTTAAAGAAAAGACCCGAAGGAGACCAAAGCGTGTGTTGAATACTCTGTGGCGGCTAGTCAATTTAGGGCACGGATCGAGCGAAGCATCAATAATGGAGACAACGATGGCTGATGCCAAGTCAAGAAGATCACCTTCAATACCGGCTGCGATCACTATTCTAGTGGGGAGGACAGAGTCTCCGATCTTTCATGTATTCCTCTTCTTAGAGAATGAAGAAAGAGAAGGGTGAAAAATCAAATTGCGTTTCTTTAGATCATATCCCTGGGATGTGACCCTCTCTCTTTTTTTTCCTTTTGGTATTGAGTGACTTGTGAGCAAAGTAGAGATCTTTTGTCTTGCCGACAAATTACGATTTATCTTGTCCCGCGACGATGGCAACACGAACCGTTCGCGATACTAGTGATGTCGATATTAGAGGTCGCCTTCGGACGGCGGCCGGACAAGGATAGAGAGAGCCAATTTGGTCATGTGGGAGGCCGCGAAAACTCGACCGACCTAAGTACGCGTATCCCTTGTGAAACAAGCAAGCCCATGCCCACAGACTCTCGGTTTCTATTCTACCTGTGAGCTCCATAGAGAGCGAGAGTAAAATTGTGTCACCATTCACCAACTTACACACATTAACTCTTCCGTGATAGAATTAAGAAAGGACAGGTCATCTCAACACTTTAATATTCCTGAAATGTGACGAACGGGAATCGGGAATGCGAGATAAATCGAGAGGAAAATCGACTCTGATATCATGTAAAATTGCCCAATTTTAAAATCTTAATTAACGTGTGGAAGAAGATAAAATAGATGCCAAGAGGTACAATAATCCTGAAGAGGAGCGTTGCAGAATAAATAGTAGATGAGAGAGAGAGAGAGATGGTATCACCCACATGGACACGTTAACCACTCCATTTATGAAAAAGAAAATCAGCTTGCTACTACAATTCAGTTACACGTCCACGTCGAATTATGAATATCGCATGCAATTTGGGCTACGTTCGTTTCACGAAAAATATAGTATTTTTAGAAATTATTTTTTAAGAAATTATTTTCCTGGAAAATGATAATATTTTTCGATATTCATTTGTCAAAGGCCGCCGACTATCGGTCTTGAGTGAGGTCGAGGCACGATCTTAGAAGCCGCGATATTTAAAGGTAAACGAAAAACACGAAAAATGTTATCTTCTTTAAAAACTTAAAACATTTTTCCCATTTTTGAAAGTGTCTTGTCCATTGGTGGTATAAATTTTCCTTGACTATTTTATTTTCCATAAAACGAACACCGGAAAATACGAAAAATATTTTCCTGAAAGTTATTTCTTGAAGCGAACATAACCTTGATGAATGGAGGATTGGCATATGTTAAATGTACTGAAGCAGAAAATAGTTATGATATGATGTGAGAATATCCAACCTAAAAATTAGAAAAATTATCGGAAAAGTCATATACCTACTCCAATTATAATAATTAAGTTATAAAAAATTATTAATTGAGTCATAAACCTTTTATATTTGTGTTAATTCAGTTTGCCCTCAAATGGAATGAATTGGTACAAAATCAAAATATTTAGAACTCAATTGACCAAAAAATAAAAAGAAGATTATATTGGCCACAATTGCAATGTGTTTATGACTGTTTGGATAATTTTTTCACCTAAAAACTTATACAAATAGGTAAAAAGAGACTAAATTTATATAAGGAGCATATAAATTTTGTAATACTTTAACATGAGGTCATGAAGGGAAAATCATAGTTATGACCGATAAACTTTATCGTAATATGTAATATCAGCTTTGAACTTTTAATTTATTTAATATAGTTTTGGAACATTAACCCAATGTATAGTATCATTTTTGAACTTTTGATAAATATTCAATTCAATACTTACACTATATAAACATATCCAATGTTATCATTTCATTAATTCTAATTTATGGATAACATTAAATATTTTCATATTATTTTAGGAATTAAGTTGAAAATAATGTTGGACACATTAAAAGTTCAAGAATGATTATGCACAATAATCAAAGTTTATAGATAATTACTATCAATATATTGTCATTAATTATGAAGAGTGAGATTGTGGGTCGTCAATGCGTGCACGTCAAGCCCTCCCCTCACGAAAGACTTGACAAAATGATCGTTTTTTTTTTTTTGGGTAAGGACAAAATGACCTTTGCTAGCAACATGTCTCAAGAAAACAAAATTGTGCATGTGCTACTCCAACTAGTCATGTGCAAACTTTGTAATTAAGAATTAACTGGTAGCTATAGAGGATTTTTTTGGCTCATCACAAAATCTTTGCAAAGATGGATGTGGATTGGAATTGGCCGAGATGGTGGGTAAAAAGGCGATCGCGGTAATTTCCTATCACATTATTATCGTGTAAATGCAAAATCTAAAGAGTAAAGATATCTCATGAATAATGAATTTATCTACTTCGATCATACTAGATATTGAATGCTAAATGTTGGTTCGTTTATTTATTTGCATTGTTGGTTCTAGGGGAGACTACAAAAATCTTCTTTTGTTTAGGTCATCATAATATATTTCGTAAAATATTTAATCCCCAACTTATCTTTGGCAGCAACTTAGGGATAAAATTCAATTTTCTATCCAAATGTGGACGAAATATGCCAAGTTAGCACTGGCAAAATGACATGGGGTATTTAAGTGAAGAAGCTCCTTAAAAAATTACACTTTCGGTCCTCGTACGCTCAAAAATATTCAGTTTGAGTCATCGTTATATAATTCTCAACAAAGACTTAATTTATTTCGTTATGAAAATGTCAAATTAAGACTAGCTATCATCTGGTCTTTTTCCATGTTTACAAGCATGCGCAATCTGATTGACAATCTTGTAACAACCATAAATTTATCATTAATAAATCCACAGTATTAACCATAAAGACTCATATGAATGCATTTTATACGTTCATAATAGTCAGGACCATTCAAGTCTAATTTTAGAATGGAAAAATGAAAAACTTCTACTTAAAATCTTATCAATCAGTGGTATGAGGACAGACTGCGGTTTGTTGCAAAGACAAAAATTTGAAGACGAAATTTGAAATTTCCTCAAAATGTTAGGCCCCAAGGTAAATATTTTTTTTTTATTTCCAAGCTTACAATCAGTAGGCGCCATGCATTAAATTGTCGGAGCAAGCTCAGCATATCCCGTTGAGATTTGGAAGGGGAAAAAAATGGAAGTTTTGTCCTTAAATTGCTAGGAAATCTGGTACAAGGACCAAACCCCAATTAGTAAATAGCATGAGGGCGAGTTCCTTAATTTTCTCTTCGTTTTAGTAATAGAAATCTATGAATAATTACACAAATAGCTTCCAAGCTTTGGCCTAATATGTAATGTCGTCTTAGAACTTTTAATTCATTCAAGTAATCCTTGAACTATTCATAAATATTTGATTTAGCCCGTAAACTGTCAATTTGTACAATTTACTACCTCTATCTATCATAAAATGTAAAAATTCACACTGCTCTCTGGATTTTAGAATATCATTTCATTCCAATCTATTTTCCAACTCAATGAAAAGCATGGCTATTTTTTTTATTAATTCTGACCTAGTTTTATCTTTTTGAATTAGGATAGTTCCATTTATGCATATTTTAACTTATGATCTCCATAATGATAAAATATAGAACTTCATCAGAGTTGTGCTGGGTTGACAATTCCTGCTACTTTGATTTTTCTAATTTACAAATTTAGCTAAATTTAATTAAGGAAAAGTGGAACACAAAAAAGTGGAAATCTTATCAGTCCAAAAAATGAAGAACAAGATTTATATTAAAATAAATACAAGAAATCTGTAGGAAAATTAACATTTTTAATAAATATTCTTACAAAAAAAACATTTACTTTTCAAATAAAAGAAATATGAATTCGATATGACTATAAATAAAAATTAATTAATTACTATTATATAGATGATAAGTTGAAGCATTCTTAAATGGAACTATAGTAATATTCCTAAAGCCCAAAAGGTAAATGCAATAAAAAAAAAATCTGGGCAATAGTGTGATCATGAAAACCTATGAGTGGTATCAAAGAATTGATTTGATTTTTATGTTAGAAAGTTGAGCGTTCAAATCCAACAAATTGATAATATAGACATTATATTAAACATTTGAGAATAGTCCAATTATTACATTGAACGAATTAAAAAATTTAAACAAATCAAAATTTATAAATCATTTATATAGATTTTTTCTAAAATTTATAAATAAATAAAAATCCGTGATGTCACGACGAACTTATTACGTCATCAAGGTGGCTCCTGCGTTCTTTTCTTTATCTGAAACGTGGTCCTGCGTTTGAGGGAGCTAATCAATGAGAGAGAGACAGACGTGCTGGCCACTTCCGAAAAGCAATCAACTTCTGATTAGAGGAAAGATTAGGAGCATCAAAATCGTTCACTCCACGCAGTTCATTATCCACACGAATAATTAATTATGTGCCGCTTGTACTTATTGTGCGAAGGTTTAAAAGAAACAATAGAATTAAATATTCAGGCTCCATTCGTTTTACAAAAAATATAACATTCTTGAAAAATATTTTTCAGAAAATCATTTTTCTGAAAAATGATAATATTTCTCGGTGTTCGTTTATCAAAAGCCGCCGGCTCGCCGATCTCGAGCAAGGTCGAAGTACACTGTTAGAGGCTGCGATATTTAAAGATAAACGAAGAACACGGAAAATGTTTTCCTCTTTCGAAAAAGCGGAAAACATTTTCCACACTTTTGAAGATGTTTCTTTTATTGGTGGAAAATATTTTCCTTAACTATTTTATTTTCCGTGAAACGAACGCTGGAAAATTAGGAAAATATTTTTCATGAAACGAATGGAATCTCAGAGTATTTTCCTTTTCCAATAATCGATAAACATAGGTTTTCTAATCTCAAGCTCCATTTATTTCACCATAAAATAAATTATTTGGAAACAAATCTTAAGAATAATCACTTGTATCGGTCAAAAAAATGAACGACCAAAAAATGTCATCATTAAAAAAATATTTAGATGTAGATTATTATCGATAATACAAGTAATTATTTTTATGAAAATGTTTTCCAAATTACTTTTTTATGTAAAACAAACGCACCCTTAAAAAGAGAATAAACTTCCTCTCAAACAACAGATTTATAACATGAAACTTGCAAAAAGAGTGCACAACCCGCTTAAAGTGAATAAAAACTTATTAAAGGTGTGAAGCTTATGATTTTTCAAAAAAGCACTAAAAGAATGGGGACTGTAGTTTGTAGAAACGAAGAATAAAATAACAAACAGACGAAAAGGTGCTGTCAAAAGTTTATTATTAGTCATTCGGAATTGTTGAATCTAGTTTTAAATTTTCCTATTTCGAAAGACAGCTGAGTTACTTGAGAGTGTCTAATACAAATGTTCACATTTTGGTCTTAAATATTTTCTGTAAAACAAGATAAGAGCCTCCCAACAAATCCATAAAAGAACAAGAAAAAGATAGAGATAGAGATTGGTAAGACACTCCTTTTACGCAAAGGCTGATTAGATCCTTTTAAATTGTAGAGGCGCAGAACAAGATGGCTTAAATCTGGAAAATTTCTAATGTAATTATCGAAAAAAATTCTTCAAATTTTATAAATGATAAGTTCATCTACATATGCAATTTTTTATGAATAGACAGGGATTTTCAGGTAATTTTCAATACATGTAATATCTGTAAAAAGATATTGAAAGATATAAATTTTTTCAAAGTAAGTGCCACTTTTTTCAAGATCAAAGAATTAACATTAGATTGACACTTGGCACTTGGCACTTCTAAGATCCTATTTTCATCTAATGTTAATCAATTTGTTCGCAAACAAATTATAGATCATATCCGGAACTGACATTCGAGTGATCTTTACGTATGCAAAGTTCCTCCAAAGACTGTTTTTCACTTAACATCTGTGAAAATAGGTTAAAGGAGGATATTTTGGGGGAGGACATGTCTCATTCCCTCGAGCCCTTCTTTCACCATTTCGTCCTATCTTGAGATTATACTTAACCTACTCTATTTCTTTGTTTTTTTTCTTCTTATTATTGATTATTATAGGGACGAATAACGATTTTTTTTTCTTTTCGGCCAGTATTTACTTTCCTTTCTTACCATTTGAGATATCAAATCTATCTTTCTCCTAAATACACACTTTTGAAAAGAGTATACATTCTATGATCTTGACTTTTATGGCTTAAGTAACTTATATGATTTTATATAGTATGTTTTCTCACATTTGTCACCTTTAATGTGTTTCCTAAGTCCATACTGACTGAGGAAGAACTAAAAGAATATTTTTAGAAAAAATTGTCGATTTCAAATGTGGCTAAAATTAATACGACTTTAGATATGACTTTGAAAAAATTGGTATGTAGTATGCATTGAGTATTTTATTTCGTGGTACAAATGTCAAAATTTAGATCTTTTTAACTAAATTATATTGGTATATGGCTATTTAAGGGCACTAACCAAATAAATTTGGTATATAGGGGTCATCACGAGGAGATATATGACGCCCCATAAAAGGCCTTTGTGCACTCACTTACCTCTCTGTTTTGTTCTTTTGCTGCTTTAGCTTGTTCATCGTTGTAAATTTTTCTTTTTTATGTTACAATTTTCTAATAGAGAAAAAATTCAAATTGTTAATAAATCATGGGCAAAAGGATGGGTGAGGGTGAGGGTGAGGCTCGCAACTAGATTCGGTCCACTTAGGTCTACTTGATATGTTGTCGATTAGTTAGAAAAATAGTAGATTCTTCCCATATATTTTGAGTTAGAAAATGAACTTGTATTTCAATAGAAATTGTTATTATGGAAGTACAGCCGACTAAGTTTGACCCGTCCAATAATGACAAAAAAAAGATGCATCTGTTCAATAAGATCCAATGCTCGGTCAACTCAGATGCTTAAACTCTCCAAAGTCAAATCTTTCGCTATTTCGGAAAATTTCTCTCATTTTCATATCCATGAAATAACAAGAGGAAATCCTAAAGTAAAATTCATGAATCATGAAATAACAAGAGAAAATTTCTCCAAAGTCATATCTTTCGCTATTTCAGTAAATTTCTCTCATTTTCATATCCATGAAATAACGAGAAAATCCTAGAGTAATGAACCACTAAAGGGTTAAGACTATAAATTTAAGAAAATGTCTATTTGTACAAGTCTAGCGATGATTTTACACGTCTATGCAGACCAACGCTTATGAACTTACTTCAGTCCTCTCCTATCGCTATGATTTAAAAAAAAAAAAAAAACCCTGAAGGAATTTCTATGTTAATATCGAGACAACAAAGAGGAGGCAAAAAAAAAAAAACAAATTTATTGCATTAAACCCATATATAGTTGGGTTAAACACATATATAGGAAGTTCAATGCCAGAGAGGTGACCAAAGTTCATATTGAACTCCGGTCCCATTCCATCAGTTTCAACTAGCTCACCACCACACACTACTCTCGCCACCCTCTGGAAATGATGCTTTTCCTCGTGCAAAATTCATCGGCGATCACAAGGCATGTTAACTTCATGACGGCGGGAAGAAACGATTGAGGTTGAAAGGAAGAGTGTAGAACTCCTCGTTCCGGCTGTCTCCTTTGAACGTGCGGAACTTGGCCCACCACGGCATTCCCCGATCTTTGGCACTGTCCTTGTAGTCTAGAGTGTTGTCCAAGAACACGGCCACTATCAGCGCGACCGTCGGTGAAGAGAAGAAGATAGTGTTCAAGAAATCATTGAACTGCACAGAGAGAGAGAGAGAGAGAGGGTTAACGTAAGTAAGTCTACTTGTATTCAAGTCATACAGGCGATGAACTCTTACCCATATTGCCCTGGTATGAGCAGGACCATGGAGGGCCTTTGATGTGTACTCTCTGAAGTACTCGGGAACAGACAAGCCCAAGAAGAGCGACACGCCCACAATGAAGAGATTCCTCATCGAGTTCATGTTTGTGAACTGCAAAAATGACAGCCCCACAGAAGCTGGAAGAAGGCAAATGCAACTTTTCAATAATAATCAGATGCTAAACTTAAAATATGAGGAGGTAGATGTAAACGGTAGTGTCGATTATCGCTTTGGTTGCACTTACCAACAAGACCAAACAGAACGCAGTACACAGCGGCAAAGACTGTGAATGGTATTGAAGCAAACAGTGCTCCAAATTTTCCTTCAATAGAAAGGCAAGTATGTCAGAGAAGGGAGATGAAATGAAGAAGTCGATAAATGAATGCTCTATGACTCACCAAGTATTGAGAAGAAAATCATAAAGCCTGCTGAGATCTGAATAACCCTGCGGCTCCCAACTCTAGTGCTTCCAAGAAGACCTACATTTTCTCTGTAAAATCAAGAACAAGCTTAGTATTGGGAAAAGGGTGAAATGAAGGGACTAGATATCAGATTACAATACCACTTACACAGAGACTGTTGAACCTGTCAATGTCCCAAACATTCCATCCAGCAGTATGCCAATGCCCTGCGTGTGATGAAACCTCATGTTAGTTCTTCAAAATCAGCTGATATTTTCTGCTAATTGTGATTCTGATTTGCCAACCCCTCTTGACAAGTTTACTCAGATACTACTTTAATATGGCAGCAAAATTAGGTGTGCATGTGCACGCTAACCATTTTTTTTTAGGTCTAAATGAAGTAAAGAACCGGACAAAACGCTAGACCTGCCATCCGATGCCACGGCTAAGAACATGAGCTGGAGGCGGTGTTGCACTAGCCAGACGCGATGCAGCCTTGTATGCTCCTGTTGACTGTCAAAAAGACAAGGGTCACCAATGGACTAGTGACATTGAAATGGATTCTCCTAATTTCTGTCTATATCCGAATAGTACCTCAATTAACGAGACTAGCACGGCAGCCATCATCCCAAAAGCATGTCCAGCATCAAATGTAGGCGCACCCCACTGAAGAGGGTATGGAATCTTTATCCTGTAACAACCAACTCTCATATCAAACAGACTTTTTTGTGTTCATCACTCTCACAAGTTAGGAATTCAGCGGTGTCATAAAGTTTCTTTCTATTACATTGGCTTATCCTTAAAAAAAATGCCTGTCTGCTCCCCCGTGATCATCAATACTCGACCTATCTGCTATTGGTGCATCGCACACTTCTATGAAAATATAAAATTGTGAAAGGTGTTTCTTGTTACAGTGCTTGGTGTTCTTTGACCAGCAACGACTATGTTTACATCCTCTAAATCTCTAAAAGCAATTTGTGTAAAGCCATTTCTTTGCTCTCTCAGAGACTGCACTGGCTACAATGAATGCTTTAGCCTACTCTGTGAATTAAACTGAGAGGACATATTACTGACCATGGAGCAGAGGATATCAGGTTGGCCCTGTCAGTTCGGCAATTGATTTGAGTTAACTCTGGATGATGTTTGTATGCACCGCTTACCGTTAAGAGGTGTGCATATGCCCATATCACAGTGATTGATATAAGGAGAGCAAACCGTTCAAGTACAGGCAGTCCTCTCGTGTGTAAGTTCTTTAAGTACTGTAATGAAGTTCATAAGAATGAAAAAGCTGAGCAGGTCGGAAGATGAACCAGTTGCGATACCATATGATGTGACATTTTTTCATAAGCAAAATGAAGATTGACTCTCAAATACATATAAGGGAAGACGGAGTTGAATATATTGAATGCTACAACTAATGTTAAATACTTCTTTGACAGACAATTGTTTTTCGAATTGCTTTTTGAATTTATACCCTAAAACAGGTAAATATCATTAGAAATGGTATAATCCATCTCCATTATTTTTCATATGAAGTAGAATTTGTCTGCATTATATCTCAATGACATCAACTTATAGCTAATATATAGGTCTGTTACCTGGGAGAAAGCTATAAACAAAATAAACATAGGGATGCCAATTTCAACACATCTTCCAACCTGAAAGATGCACCATGAGTAGTGTAAGATTAATAAAGAAGGGTGATTATTAATGCACAAATTCATAATCGATGTCAAGAAAAGTGCAATCTCCTACCACGGGGAAACCTCGATCAAACAGACCAAAGCCCACTAACGCAATCACAGGTACCATACCTAGTGGGCTGAAAAACCTGCGACGTAAGTTACATAAATTAGACATTAAGCTTCTGTGAACTTCATTAGCAGATGGAAATAATCTGTGGGATAAAATCTATACCGGGAACATATTGCCCACATCTGACTGTACCCAAGAATGATTTGGATGCTTGATGCGACAATTAGAGCGCCCTGAACTGCTCTCATCGTACTAAGGAATCTCTAGAAATATAGACAGTCATGTGAGCACTTGAAGATGCTTTATAGGTTCACCCAGCAAATCCAGCATTGTCACCTAGACCACACCATTGCATGTGGACTCAACTATGTGGGCAAGTAAAAATCTTCGAACTTACCAAATGATCATCTTCAATTCTTGCGAGTGAGGAATCGTGAATTATCGATATGATAGGGACCATATACGCATAAGAACCTCCAATAACCGTTGGCAACCGAGTTCCAAATAGCGTCTGTAAGAGCGTATTAATCCCCTCGACAAACAGCAATGTCTGCACTACTCTCACTTTGTCACCCTGGCCAACATTGAAACCATTGGGTTCAATTGGTACTTATTCCCGTGAAAAAATTAATTAAGATATTAACCATCATAATATGAAAGTGACGAGAGCACTTTGGTCAGATTTATGGCTCATCTATTATGTTATTTGAACAATCAATTAAAACTTTAACCTACGCTAGTAACTTTCTTTGTTCGGATTCATTGAAAACCAGTATGATAAATTCGCACGTAGCTATGTGAACGTGCAAAAACTCACTTACAATTCGAAATCACACCGATTGTAGCTCAGCAAGAGAGATCATGGCACTTGTCAAAAAAATCTCAGAAATAAGACTAGTGGTGCCGACTGCCGTCGCAGTTTCAGGGTCGCGACTGAGAAATCCCTAAATTCTTTAAATGACTTAAGTTATGAGGTTGACGTATCCTTACAAG
This sequence comes from Melaleuca alternifolia, assembly GCA_019926035.1. Lineage (NCBI taxonomy): Eukaryota > Viridiplantae > Streptophyta > Magnoliopsida > Myrtales > Myrtaceae > Melaleuca > Melaleuca alternifolia. Next base: position 1,977,791 of record JAGKPW010002341.1, read on the forward strand.
CTTCTTGCATAAAAGAAACGACTAAGAAATTTGTGAAAATATACTGATTGAACTCATCATAACCGTGACTATTTACTGTGAAACTCTCTGCAGTTACTGTAATGTTAGCAAGAAAGATGCTCTGCTCTATGATCTATTCCCCCAATCACCATTCGACAGATATTGAAAGGAGCATCCATGATATCAATTCACTAAAGAGAGAGAAATCAATGTACATAGCTTCACCAAATATGGAGTGAAACGATTAATAAAATAGAAGTAAAATGAGATCAATCAGCAGAGAAGGGAAAAACTGAAATAGAAACTCACATCACTGCCTCCCATTAAAGGAACCAAAAATGAAGGGATCATCACTGCTGTTCCCAAGGCCAAAATATAGTGCTGAAAGCCCAAAGCAATTGCTTCCCCTAGTTGCAAGTGCAAAAAAAATTTATACTCATCGAGTGCAAAAACAATGGGGCGTTTCAAGTGCAAAAGATCAGGTAGTGAAAATGGGGGCACAATACGAATTAATCAAAGATTATTATATCAACAAGATCCTAAAAGAAAAAGATGGAGAGGATTGACCAATACCCCAAGAAGGGTTCGAATCTATGCAATATTCCAAGCCCTGAAGTTGGTCCATTGGTAGGTGACTTATTTCTTCTGCTTTTGGAGCTGCCATTGTTTCCAGTTGTCACACTCTGAAGAACCTCCTCTGTAATGCCTCTTTGTTCGAATGGGTGTCCCTAGAATGAATCACAGAGACAAATGGGCACAAAACCTTGATCTTCACTAATTTAAAAATCGGAACTTGATTAGAATTTGTTGTCTGTCTGTCCGAGTCTCTCTCTCTCTCTCTCTCTCAGAGAGAGAATGGACCAAAGAGAGACGCCGATAAAAACCCAAAAAAGAAGCTAGCAGAGAAATGGAAAAGCTAAAAAAGAGAGCTTTGAAAGTTGAAGTCTTCAAGAGAGAAAGAGAGAAGAAGAATGCAAGTAATGGGGGGAGTGAGCAAGTGTGAAAGGTCTGAGGGAAAAACCCAGCACTTGCCGCCCACTTTAAACTCCTTTTTAGAAGAAGTGTTAAATTTTGCAAGCGTGAGACTTGAGCCACTCCCAGTCAGCATCGGCCTCTTTCGGATTTGCAGAGAGACAGAGAGAGAAAAAGAACCGTTAACCATTCATCTGCCCCTGTCCCCGAATTGCCCCTCGAGGGGAACTCGCAACTCCCGAGAGTCCAAACTGGATGTGACCGTTGCCTTTGTACTGTTCCCCTTAGTAAATCTCGCTTTAATGCAGGACCCCAGGCCGGTCCTTTTATTAAATCTTGACCTGAAGAAGAAGACAGCAGAAGTAAAGTGGGGATGGTCGTGAGTGATTTGTGGATTGTGGATGCCCATCTCGCTCGAGGTGCTTGTTTTCCTCCTTAAAAGGAGAGCAAAGAAGAGGTGGGACGAGAGACAGACAGAGACTCCAACTTGAGCCTTGTTAAGAACCCTTGGAGCACTCATCATCCACTCTCAAGACCCAAAAAGAAAATATTCTGATTTTCAATGTCTGATTCCATAAAATACGAGGCAGATGGGTATCCTTGGGGAATCACAAGCTTTTCTTATACTAATATTTAACATGTCTCTTTTTCTTTATCATGTTGAAGAATGTCTTGAAACATTTATTAAGCACATTCATTTCGAAAAACTTAAACTTCTTTGAAATGGTTTTGTACTGTTGTACGTTGCAGGAACATAGACTGCAGATCTTCTTTTTTGACTATTTATTTATTTAAGGAGTGTTCTTACTACATTCATTTAAAAAATCGATTTTTTTTAAAGGATTCCTTGAATCAATTATTTAATAAAAAGAATCAATTATTGATGGACTGATAATCTCTGTGTACCAAAAACTGAACTTTTTTTTGTATTATTTGGTTGCTGAATAAATCTCCAGAGACACCTGCACATTTCTGCGGGAATGTTATGGCTTCCAAGCATATGTGAACACCTAATAAAATGTGAAGCACTTTTTTCCAAATGGTAATTCGATGAGATTGAATATAATCATTCAAAAAATTGCAAGAAGTCCTCCTCTTCTAGCTAGTATCGTTTTAGGCAGAGCTGGTCGCATAGACAGATGTAGCCTCTCAGTTTTTTGAAATTATGGGAAAAGAACATTTCAATATCATAGCTTTCGATGGTGCTCAATTTGACAATATAACTTTTCTAACTATTACTTAGGTGTAACCTTTAGAAAAAAAAGGTTCAATTTAAGTGACTCTAAGAACACATCTTCGATGATGAACTTTATGTAGATATATGCTAGTAAATAAATACCAACCTTGCTTTTTCGAGAGGAATAATTGATTCTCTCTGTAAAACAACGACACATCTGAGGTAGACAATTTTGACGACCTTGCACATTATAGCTAATGGCACGCACAAGTAATTGCCTTCCTTCTACAAGTCTTCTCCTTCATTTCAATTCTATATATTTTTTCCTTTATCTCTTTTCTTTCATTTTTTTTTTTTTGAGTTTGAGTCTTTGTTCTTTTTAATATTTCAATTTTTTCTCTAATATGATGTTTGTCGGGCACCACATTGATGGCTCACGTCTTAAGAAAGTAATAAAATAAAGTAATGTCAGTACTTTCCGTTAATCAAATTAGGCAGTCGACAAATGAACTGAAGGTGATCAATTTGACAAGTTTTAGAATTTAATTACACTTTTTAAAAAATTTAGAGCACTATTCCAATTTTTTGACAAGCTTTAGAACTCCTATTGCATTTTATCTTAAAAAGAAAAATCAATATGTTCATTGTATAGACCATGGCCCCATCAAAAATTTCAAATTTCTTAACATTCCGTTTGAAGATAAAGGAACTAAGTTAGGTGATTTGGGTTTTTTTAGTGGTCCGTGATCTATGCTCTGGAACTTTTCTTCTTCTTTCTCAACAAACCCCTTTGTCTCTGTCCTATGGACTCTCTATCTCAGATTGTGAAGCTGAGAGCCCTCTTAGTCTTTGATTTCTTTTTTCTACTTTGGTTGTATTTTCTTTTCTCTCCATTTTATTTTTAGAGTTTGCGTGTCTAAATAAATTTTTGCAACTGATCTCAAGTGACGTGGAGTCCAGTTCGACCATTCGTCTAGTCAACAACCATTAAAGAGAATGTGCATGACGTGACTCCACGATCTCTTCAATATTATGCCGCTCTCTTCTCTTGATTTAGATTTACAGGTTTTGCTCTCCCAACTATAATTTAGGTTTGGGAGTTCCTTACAGATATTTGATATGTATTCTTATAATATATCGATATTGGCATCTCTGCACGACAATAATGACGAGGGCATTGAATCTAAATGGGCACTGTAAACCATTGCAACTAGAAGGGCAAATCTTGATGTACACTCATCGTTGAATCTAATGATCTACCTCCAAAAGTTTTATGACGGTAGATCTATTTTAGAAGGATGAGAGTGCATTAATTATAAATTATGCTTAGTTATTTATAATCTGGCATATGTTTTGTTTTGCATTTCTTTGAGATTTGTTAAACCAAAAGAATTCTTTGTGTCTCTTGTATATTATTTTGATAAATGAATGAAATCTTTTTTTCAACTTAAATAATTGAGGAAGAATCATTAAGAATCTCTAACAAATTAAAACTTCCAATTGAAGAGCCATAACCGGCAAAGATGGTGTATCAATTGGGAAAATATTAGAAATGATGAGTAATCACTTCCAACTCAAGAAATAATTTGATTCTAATCGGAATCAAATGATTGAGCTTCATTATCATGTCTATTTATCCATTGAATTCTAACACATCATGCGACTTACCATGAGTGACTCTAAAGGTAATAATTTTGATGTGTCGATGGTCCTAAAAAGTGAAGAGTTAGAAACATAGGAAAAAACTAGAATGAAAGATTGTTTATTCAGGCGAAATCTATTGGAAAAAAAAAGTTGAGTGTGATTTGCCATTAATTTTGCGAAATACAGCAGGTTTCCAATGAGGAAAAACAAAACACGAAAGTACAAAATATTCAATGGAATTGCTCTGAGATCCGTTCCGTGGTCCATGTTTGAAGCCAATGATGCATGTTGACCCCCGACCTTTCTTAGATAGATAGATACTCTGTAGACACGCACTCACTTTTCTTCTACCCTCTTTTTCTATGACTCTTTCTTTCTTTATTATAACTTCGAGGACTTGCTGTCGTTTTGATTCATGAAACACGGGGGTCGGAGAATATTCGTCGGGACATTATTTTCCGGGAAAATCTGCACTGAGGATGATGCTCCGTAATTAGCTCAATGCTTGACTTGTCGCGGATTGCAATCGGTTCGAAATGCGTTTGGTTCATCATTTGTCGGAGGATTTCGGACCTTAAAGGCCTTTATACCAGAGTTGAGATGCTTGCCTACATAATTTCAAAGACCTTTGAGTTAAAGTTAGCGTTTCCAAAGTCCTTTAAATCCAACGCAAGTTTTACATAGTGTTTGGCCTTCACCGTTTTTGGAATGCTACTCGGAGGCTAATGGAATGTTCGTTTTTTATTTTTACATTCAGCTTTGACCCCGTTGAACTATATCAATCCAACTTTAATCCCATCCTCACCTCCCTATGTAGTTCGACCCGCATCATCTGAAGTCAATGGCAAGGTCGGATCTGGCCATCAGGCAATCATTGTTCGAGATCACGTGAACTAGACATGGAATGTACTTATTTAGTAACTTCATCTCTTCAAATGGATAAGGGATACCCAGGTATGGAGTATGTCTATTTTGAACCTGACTTGACTCGGTACATACTTGTTTTGTCTTTCTTATAATATTCGCTGTTTTTGCTACTTTTGACTTTATGTAAGCCGAAGTGTTCTTCATGCTTGTTCATTGGTATTTCGTGTCTTCGTCGAATTAACTCCTCGTGTAAGGGTCTCTAACATCCGCGATGAAGACATGCTTTACGTTGAATTTATATCTTCATCGATGGTGGCTCCAACGAAAATTTACTAGGCATCGCGGGTTCGTCTCCTCCATCATGGATGCATTCGTTGTATTTATTAAACCCACTTAATAAAAAATAAGAAGAAGAAGAAGGAGGAGGAGATTTTCATGCCCAAATCATTGACAGCATATGATGGGAAAAATCACTATATTCAAGACCACAAATTCTCCTAACTAATCATTTCACGAACTCTTTTCCTCTCTTTCTAAGCATCCATCTGGATCGGCCTAAAATAAATCCATGTTTCTTTCTCTTGAGATAATCACATAAAACTTTGCACATTTTGGAAAGTCCAGAAGAGCCAAGTCAAAATTGTCTGTACTACAAGAAATCAAAACGAAGCAGAGCACCACGAGGCTAAGTTATCTTCTCAGCCTAAGCTTCACAAGGTAAACGTCATTCTATGTGCTTTTTCAAAAGCTCCTTTTTTTTGTTGCCGATGTTGTTGTTGCTGTCCCCTTCCGCCCTTCTCTTTTGGGTCTAATGTTGTCATCTTCAAGTAATTTAAACAAAAAGAAGAAAAACAGAGAGAGAGGGAGAGAGAGAGAGAGAGTCTGACTAGATCCCTACGTGTGAATCGCAGCTTGCCAAAGATCTCTCTAACGACTACTTTTTTTTCACCTGCTGAGGCGAGCACTAGCTTAGGAGAGGGCCGCCTGCGCACTTGTACCGATCAGCTCAGAATAGACCCGTTATCCGGGCCCCAAAGGATATATCTGTATCCTCTGCTTTCTTCTTGAACGGCAGATTGATCGTAATGGATGCGCTCCTGACTGACAGTCCTCCTCCTCCTATTTCCCGAAAACAAGACATGTCTTAAATAAATCAAGAAAACAATTCTAAAGAGTTACCGTTCAGTAGAACATTAATATCTTCCGATATTTACCTAAAACTCAATAATGAACTGAAAAATGTTTGATTTGATTTTTCTAGATAGAAATTAACTATGGAAGTGCTAGTACCGTGGCATGGACGGTAGGGTGATCAGGTATCGGCACTATAATTCCATATTCGATTTGGATAGACCTCCACCTGCTCGTGGGCACCTGTCCGACCATGGCCTTTGTGGACGTTGGCCCGGGTTTAGGTGTTAGAGATCCGAGCTTACTCTTTGTGGACATAGGCACATATACTAAGGCCTTGGCTTGACCTTGACGAACATGAGCATGAGCATCGAGTTCCATGGCTTGGCCTTGATGGACCCATGCATGAACACTAGGGATCCAGGCATGGGCACCAAGGTCACACACCTTCAATGGACTCGAGCCCAAGTGGCGCAAACCTGACCCTAAACACTAGGGACTCAAGAACTAGCCTTAGAGTTTCCATGTCCAAGCATGGTTTTCAAGTGTAGACACTAATACATATTCCTATTTTGGAAAACAATTTTGATTTTTTACAAAGGGACCATCTTTAAGAATTTAAGCACAAGTTAAAAAGTATTTTTACTGTTGACTCACTCTTCTAAACGAACCAAACGTTGGACATTTTTAGATGTTTTCCGCAAGATGTCATATTTTCTTCGGTATATAATTTGGCCTGGACAAGCATAAGCGAATGAACTCAATCCCACTAAGCTCGAACCATATTAATATCAGCTTTGAACGAATTCCATAATTCATTAGGTTCATTATCGGGTCTACTTCCAATTTCAGTATCTGGTGGTGAGTGAAATGTAGATGGCCACTTACAATTTTTACAGTTTTCGGCCTTGACGAGGGTCATCTCTGGAGAAGAGAGAGAGAGAGAGAGAGAGAGAGAGAGAGAGAGAAGGGAGGAGGGGGAAAGGACCTTTGTTGTTGCTTAAGATTATGTGAGCAAACTTTTGGAATCTATGACTGCACATGCACCCAACTTCAGATGCTAACAAGGAGTTAAAAAAGCTTGATTGGTTCTGCTTTGCAAGCGGCTTTATTTTCCATGTGCGAGACTATGCATTGTCTCCCCGGTTCTTCAATTGGCTTGGATGTTGGAAACATGATCTCGCATTCCTTGCATGTAGTATTGCAAAGGGCTTGATATTTATATAGTCTCTCTCTATCAAACACCTGAGATTTTAGAGATTATTAACATTATTGCCCATGGTGGCGGACCTTTGATTGGACTCGATTGGCCTTATTCTATTCCTAAAGTTTTTCACTTATAGAACTTTTAACCATCTATATATCAAATTAATCCCACCAAATATTGTTAATTTTCAATTTAGTTAGAATTTTTTTCGATGATTTGCCAATTTTTACTGAAAACTATTAATAAAGATGTCCAGGATTTTACGAGGCACGGCCGATCGATTTCATATATCCTACGATAAATTTAACTCTCTCTTTTTATTATTATAATTTTCCCTTGTCTTGCCTAAATGGGTGTCGATCGATGATGGTCTTGCCAAAGTCGCAAGCAACGGTAGGGCAAGGTTGTCAAATCAGCCATAATTTTTGTTTTTAAAGAACTTTTTGGTAGAAACTGAGGTTGCTGGATTTAGATCACGAGGTGGCGGTGATGTGCCAACATGAAAAAGGTCAAGAGGGGCACTTTGGGCCATGGGGATGAGCATTGTGAGCTTTTAGGAACTAAAGAGAATAGCTAAAAGGGCTTCCGATAAGCATCTGCTTATCTTCTCACACCTTAACTTATCCTTAAATTTTTCTTAAAAGGAGTCTGCACTCATCTCTACGTCGTGATCAATTTTAGAATAAGCACTAATTACTCCACACTACGTGCGGCAAGCGGATCGATCCTATCGGGTTTCAATTAGATCAAAGATGATATCATCCAAACTAATCGATTTTACATGCAATACAATTCATATTGTTCAACATTTCCTTATTTGACTCAATTTACGAAAACTCTTGCTCAAACTAAAGTGGGAAATTGGAGTGAGTAAGGAACATATCGAATTAGAGCGAGAGAAGGTCATTAAAGTGGTTAGATCTAAGTAAATTATGAACTCATTTAGTAAACTATACTATTTTGGATTTTACCATCATAAATCCTTTTATAACTTATAATATAACTAACTCATATAATAATCCAGTCCGTAAATAAAATGAATCTATAATTCATTTTGACAAGTCCATTGTACGCCTCTTGTGGACCATGTTTTCCCCTAGAGTTAATTTTTTCCAGCCTCTTCTGACTTGCGGTTTATAACTATGGATATCACTCATATTTACATTGGGTTAATTTGACATTGCTGTTATCTTTCTCTGACTATGGTTTCCATGATGCGCACATTTCACTTTCATATTGGATTCCTTAGGAAACTTGGCGTCGAGGTGAGCTGGAGAGCAAGTTCTGTGGCGGGCTTTTCCACCCCCAATCAATCATCCAACGCAGCACGACCCGCTTTCCATGCCAATCCCGCCTAATTTGGGCTGCGAAACCCGAGAAAAGAAATTGAAAGTTTTTGGACGATCATGGCAAAAGGGTCAACACCCCAATCGATCGAAAACCTTTGCTGTTTTCTTCGTGTAGCTGCTATAAAGGCTACGACCCTTGTTTGGGTCGAGACGTTTTGGGATCCTAGGGTTTCCTGATCCGTCGCTCATGCTCATCTTCATTAAGCAGAAAAAGTGACTTTGCAAGAAAGAAGCCCTTTAGCTGCTCGATAACTTTTTATTCAGGCAAGTGGTTTGTGTCTGAAAATTAGAGTGTGTATTGGTATCGATGCAGCAAAATGATTGAAGAATGTTAATTATATCCGCAATGCCATGTGTAAATTGGGCACGTTCAATGTTAATAAGAACAACATTATTAAATTGAGAGAATAATATTAAAAGTTCTAAACTTATTACACGACAACCGGCTCAACTTAAAACTTTTAAATTGACACTTTAGTTTTAAACATTTTTATTATGTCAATTAAATCATAAAGTATTTTAATAATTTTCTAATTTAATTATAGATCTTTTAATCATGTCAATTCAATTTAAATCTTTTGAAAATTTGTCAATTTTTTTTATTGAAAATAAACACTTCATTAACATCTCAAGATCTTAAGATTGTACATGAAAGGTTCTGAAACAAAGCCAATTACAAACATCAAAGTACAACAACAAAACAAACTGGCTAATAAGAACTCTCATCCCACAGGAACAAATTTTTCTTAGCATCAAGACAAAATGAATGGCTGCTAATTACTTAATATGTTATTGTCATAAGTTATGACCAAACACCGTAATCTCCTTTTTCAATAACTTTAGCTTGCCTAGTGGGCGGTTCACACCTAGATTTAGTATCCTCAACATCATCACTGTATAGAGACACAAAAAACAAGTTGAATAGCACCAAAATTAGTTTGAACAGGCTCCCAAATCTAGATTTAGATTGTGACAGGTTGAACAAGTATATATGCGCCTTTAAGGAACTTCTAGATCTAAATTTATATCGGGAAGGAAGAGCTCCTAAATTTAGATCTATATCTGGAGTGATTAGTTTCCAAAGCTTGGAGAAGTCGTATTACTACTTCCAATGCATCATGAACTTATCATATTCCTCTTCAATTCTATCGGACTTCTTGGTTTGGAGGATTTGAAGCAATGGTTTTATCCCTAATGATGGAAGTGGAAAATACAACTAGGGGGAGCACTGAAGAGCATCGGGAGAAGCGAAAAAAAGAAAAAAAAAGATGAAAATAATAAAACATTCACATATCATATCAGGAGAGAAAATCTCGAACTAAATTGAGAAGAAACAATCTTACTTAGCTAAAAGTTATTTCCTAGTCGAGAGAGCTTGGAGTGGAAGATAAAAAGGGAACAAAAGAGAGGTTTGTGAGAGGACATAGCGGCTAGGGTTTCTCTAAAGGATCTTTTTGAAACTATTATTTCTCAGCTAATTTAGTTATAAGTATTTTAACGATTTATCAATTTAGTTATTCCAATTAATTTTCATTGAAAATTATTAAAGTAATGCTCTAGTAAATGTTTATATCCTAGATGACAAGAACAATACCGATGTAAATAATATTTCTCATTTTTTTAGTTTTTTAAAATTTTCTTCTTTGTTTCTTTTTCCCTCCATCGGCCTAAGGCAATAGCTGCCTTTGCCTAAGCTAGCAAGGGTCCCCTTTGCCTAGTCGTGGACGAGCCCTACTAGATCTGCGAAGGTCAGCCCTTGACAAATACAACGCCAAAATCCATTGCTTGAGGCAATCGACGGACAATGGAGGAAAAAGGAAAGAGACAAAAAGGAAAAATAAAATAAATGGAAAAGGAAAAAAATCAGAATATTAAAAGGATTTTAAAAAATGTCCAATGTTAGTATCTGTCTTGGAAAACACTAACTAGGACTCATCGTGGGTAGTTTCTAATTAAAAATAGACGGAAGGGCTAAATTAACGAGTAATCAAAATGTATAGTTAAATTATATATTTGAAATGTTAAAAACTAAATTGGTAAATCATCAAATGAGGATTACATTTACACAATTGAAATATTTAGAATCGAATTGGCTAGCATATAATAAGTTTATAACTTTTTGAATCATGTTTCCATGTTGATCTAGATGAAACACGTGGATCATCTTAACATAACCATACTTAAGTATGAAAAAAAATTACTAGCATAAGTATAATGTTATATTAATGCTTCATTGGGTGTTAAAAACTTCACATAAGTAAGTGATTAATATTTTGGAACAATTATCACGGACATAATATGATTGACGTGTCACACCTTCTCTATCACGTCTTGTTTTCCCTATCAAATAATTATGGGTTAATACCATGAAAAACCCAAAATTATATTCGTATAACACATTTACCTTACACTTTTTTTATAACACTAAAAACTCCAAACTATATTTCCTGTGACACATTTACCCTAAACTTTTTTTGTGACGCAAAAAATGAAAAAAACTATATCATTTGTGACACATCTACCCCATAATTTTTTTCTTCTCTTTTTTTCCCTAACAAAAAACTTGGCCGATGAGCACACTATTGGCCTGCTGTAGCTCGCCGGCCATTGCTAGAGGGCAATGAAGCCCTCGCCGGTAGTTGGCCAGGGCTCGCCACCCTCTGGCTAGCCTCACCAGAGGTCGGCGAGGCCCCTATCGCCTTCTCCCATGGCCGGTGAGGCCTTGGCAAGGTTAGCCTTGCCCCTATCTAGGCGAGGTACCTCCCTTGATCAACCCTCGTTGCCTTCGTGAGGCCGGCCATCTGTGAAGGTTTCGCTACCCTCTAACAATGGCTAGTGAGGCCCGCGATCAGCTTACCAGCAAAATATTTTTTTAAGAAAAAAAAAGAAGAGAAAAAGAAAAAAATTATGAAGTAAATGTGTTACGGATGATATAGTTTGGGGTTTTTGGTGTCATAAAAAAGTTTATAATGAATGTGTTACAAGAGGTATAGTTTGAGATTTTTGGAATCACAAAAAAAATTAGAGTAAATGTGTCACGATGGTATAGTTTTTGGTGGTATTAAACCGATAATTTTCTATAGAATTTATTGTCTCTTACTTATATGATGCTGCTATGTTATAGTAAAAAAACATTTCTTTATTAAAAACGTGAAGTTGCCATTAAATTGCCAATAATGAAGAGAGGAGAATCAACCTATAAATATGGCAAAAAATAACCACATGGATATTTTTCTCAGAGGGCTTCATATAACGTGGGCTTCAACTAAGCCCATGATTGATAAAAAAGATTAGCTCCACCTCTTTGCAGCGGGAGAAGGCTTGGACATTCTTTTTACCAGTGGGAGGGGTGGTATAGTCGACACAAAAGTCAGCTACACTTCTGAAAGATTTGTCCAATACTCAGCTTTCTTACATAGATCCGTCTTTTGATGAGCTCTAACCACATCTTCAGAATGCTTCTACCTCTTCAAACAAGGCATGTTAGAAATTAAAGAATGCACGAGGAGGTTGCTGAAACTTGTTATGTGTTACCCTTAAAAATGAAACAGTGATTGCTAATTTACGAACTTGTTTAGCCATATGATCAAATTCTTCTCAGCATATTCGTTGTGGTCCTCTCGTTGCAAACACAATATCGATCACGCATTCGAGGTTCGAAAGTTGTCATGCGTGGACTTTGTTTAGCATCTCTCCTCCTTCAATTGATCTATCTACCCGCTTTGCTGTTATTGCTCTTCAGTCTTCATTAAAGACCCACCAAGACCGCCTGCCCCATGTACTCATGCCACCGACCATTTTCAATTCACACCCTCTTCGCAACCATGCGAGGTTTTCGAAAGTAGTTAGGTTTTCGGAGCATATCCAAAGAAGTCCGAATGACAACATCAAACCATTACAGCTTTTCAAAGACAACCTTATCACGTAGGACCTTGTCGCGTGGCCCCTCTAGGAACGGGCAATCCCCTGAACTCCAGCCATTTTGTCCAGGTGTTTCTCCCACACACTCATCTTATCGAAGGATCCGATTCGACTGCATAAGGACTGGTCTATTCTCGAATTCAATTCTTTCCAACCCGCCATGCCTCTCTTAACGCAAGCCCAACATAAGTAGTTTCCCACGTCTCAAGTCGTCGCAATACGAAACTGCCATCCCATCCAGTCGTACTTTACTTGTACTTGTATTGCGGTCATATCGTAATTGTTCACGACCGATGTGCTTGGCAACATACTGTAGTTTTGACCAAAAATATCCCAAAAACAGTCGGGGCGGCTTTATGAAAGTTGCTATGGAGGCGCTTGCGACGAAGAGCATGGTGGATAAGGAGTCGACATTCGTTGGTACGATGACTTCATTTTTAGGAGCTTCTAGGATGGAACTTCTATAATCGGGGACGGACCGATGCCTATAGATTAATGTTGTCAATTCTGGGTTATCCAACCAGATCCACCATTGCTAAGAGGACCACATTGCCTTCGATTAAGTGGTCCACCCATGTTCTTAAATCGACTCAGGAGGCCTTCACTACAAATCATGAAAGCTCTCGATGCTTCGCGCACTTTAATTGACGAGTGGGTCTGATGATCTGCTGGTGCTGGTCATCAATTCTTTTGCTTTGACGCTTTCCATGATGATGCAAACTCAGCCGACGCTAGATGCAATTGCCAAAGCTCAGACAACCTGGAGCCCAGTGCAATGAAAAGAAATCGGGGGTGTGTCTCTGGGGCCGGCTGCTGCTTAGAGCCCAACTCTGCTTCTGGCATGTTGCCTCCCCCAGGAGGACTATCGATCGTTGCTGCTTGGTCCCTAGTCGCCTTCAGCCTCACCTCCAGCACGTCGACGCTTTCGTTGTCGCCTCGTGAGCCCCATCAACAACTACGATTCATTGGCCGTCTCCCTTGTCTCTCTTTCTCATGCACGCACGATCATGCCTACATGTCATGGACGACGCCAAATTCCAGACTGTTTCCGACTTGGATATCGAGCATTAAGGACTATGCTTGCATCGGTCTCTAGGCGAACCCTAGCGACGTCTACTATGACCGCACCATCTCCTCGGCAACTTCTGGGCCTCTATCCAATTGTATTCCCTCTGACAAGCTTTGTCAATGGCGTATTGCAACTTTATCACAACATGCATTTGGTTTGGTTTGGTTCGCATATAAACTAAAAACCGAAACAATCAAAATGCCCATTTTATAATCATATACTCAAAAAGAAGCAAAACCCAAATTGGAAAGATGGACACTCCTATTAGTTATTATCCCAACTCATGTTGGTATCCTTTTAAACGGGAAGAGCGTAATATAAATTGCAAAACTTGTCATGAAATTGTTGTTACTAAGGTCTAACATTTTTAATTTCTGCAATCAAATCGTAAAGCTCATTTGATCAATGCAATCGAGTATTAATTTCACCACTGTCCAATTTGAACGGTGGAATATATAGATGAATATCTCTGTTGCTCTCTCTTTCTTGCGCGGCCCTTTTGTTGATGGAGAGCATAACAATGACAACACAAAGTATGTCAATTTTCTCCTAGTTTTAAGTATAGTTAGACTAGAAAATCAAACAAAAGATAGGCCAAAAAGCGAAAAAAAAAGTGTTGGTCCAAATCGGGCTCGATTAAATTGACAAAACAAAGCATGTCAATTTTCTCCTAGTTTTTCATTTAAACTTTTTTTCCTAGTGGCATTCTGAACAAAATAAGAAAAAGCATCACGTAACCATTTTCAATTGGTCGAATCGGGCTCGATTGCCCAAATTTAATAAGCTTTAAAACTTAACCACTCAAATCAAAGTTTTAAAATTCATTTTCATGCAGAGTTTTAGAATTTTGGTTGAACTAACCCCTTTTGTTAATGGGGATTATCTAATCTCAAGGTCAGGCGGCCTCTGCCATATTTGTCCCTACGCGACTATCCTTTGTTGAGGTAAAGCGCAATTCATGTCCTACATAAGATCCAATAGAGCACGCGAGACTTATTAACTGTCGTTAATAGCGAGTGTTAAGAAACTCCTAACCACACATTATAAAAAAAATGTTTTCATTTTCAACACGTCGATTAAATTCATGTGCAATGATTTGATTGCTTAGCGTTTTTCAAAATAATATCTTTTTTTTTAATCTTAACAAGATTTCTTCAATTTCCGACGTGTATCCGAATCAGCAGCCGACCATTGCGTTGACTTTCTACGCCCCCCCATCAAATGGGTTGATGGGCGCTCGAGATCCGTGCGCGACGGTTCCCGCTATACACACGCCACCACCAAACCGCCAAAATGCCGCCCTCGCCGTTTCAAAAAAGAAAAATAATCACCTACGTGCGAGTACAGCCTCTCCTTCATGCGCGCCACGCGATGATCCCGTGACGTCAACGCCTGTGATCACGGCTCTCGGGCCTCACAGTCCCGATCCGACGGTAGAGATCCCGAGCTCAACATTGCGCGCGCCGACGCCCGACGCACGAACGCGCGTGGCGACAGGTAGATCACACGTGTGGGTCAACAAATAGAGCATTGACTTTTGGGTTACGCCCCCCCAAGAAGAAAGGAGGAAAAAAAGAAGGGAAAATCCCAGAAAATTTTCCAAAGTAGGAAAGAGCCGTTGAGATTGATGACGTCAGGGAGTTGAGGTGTCCATCGCCTGATTAACATAAGCTCTCCCGAAATTTCTCCAACTCTGCCACGTCAGCGAAATTGTTTGGGGGGGAGGAACGTATGAATATTCTTTCTGGCGATTAAATGTCGGGGAAAAGGCAATCTTATCCTGAAACTAAATTGACTTTTCATCCTTCTCTTCTAAATTTCCAGATCTAGTCCCTTGACCATGACTCGCGCGCGTGGCGGATGTTGATTTTTTTGGGGAAATTTTCTGAGATTGTAGAATGCTTGCAAAATAGACAATTGATTATACCGCTTGTTTCTTAGAATTTGTGTTGTTTTATCGCGCACATGAAATGAAATTTTGGGAATCATAATGAAGCCCGAGTGATGTCGGGGGTTGATTTCTGCGAATGAAGATAAGGGCTTACGATTATTATTTTTTTTCCAAAGAAAAGGAGCTATCGAAAAGCCTTTTCCTATTTTTCTACAATTCTTCACTGCTCAGGAAAATTAATCATTGGAAGAATTTTTTTTTTGTGTTCAACAAATATATATGTGTAAACTTTACATTATGATTTATACTTTATAAAATAGTGATCAATTATAAAAATCGATTCAACTCGAGAACTGGATTGGAGAAATTGATGCCTAGATCGAACTCAAACCATGCCCTAAGAAAATGTCACCAATGGAGGAGTTTTAAAAACTTTCAGGAGAAGGGCTTGTTTAAAGGGAAATAAGAAGCTACTTGTAACTTTTATTCCTTGTTTTTTCCTTTTAAAAATAATAAAATTAAACTTATAATTTTCATTATGCTTGTTTTTAGGTGATTTATGCTAAATAAAATTAAAAATTTAAGAGCCATAAGATTTGCAACAAGGTCAAAATTGGAGCCACCTAAAATTGTAAGTAGAGAGATGATTGAGAAAGTGAATTAATCTGCGTAATGATGTGATGCACGAGCACATTCAAATTTTTATAATTTCTCCTTTACCCTCCGTCCAACAAATTAAATAGAGTCAAGCATATTTTGTCCAAAGTTAAATTTTTTTCGCTATTATGAGAAAATTATCCATTAGAGGTATAGCATATTCAGGACATAACTAGAGAGAAAGTAAACACGTGTGAAATGTGGTGGTATGATAAGAATTTAAAGCTGCTTGAGAGAAGAGATAACAGAAGAAGAGAATAGCCCACATAATTACTGGTCTAAATGAAATTATAACAATAGCCTCTAATTCTTCTTTGGTAGAAAAACAAACATAGCCATAACACTTACATAGTTATCGAGTAATGATGTCGAATGCAATCAAGTTCATTTAGTAATATGTTAATCAAATTTGTTGCCATGCCATAAATTCAGTACCTTCAGCACTTCCCTAATTTTGAGTCAAAATGGATTATTAAATAAATAAAAACTAAAACAACCAAAAATAAAATTTTTTAGGGAAGCCAAAAAAAAAAGATCCAAAATAAGAGAAAAAAGAAAATTTAGAATTATTTGTCCTTTTTTCCCTTAATTTATGTTGGGTTTTTCTTTTTCTTGATTTTTGTTTTTTGACATCATACCACATCGGCTTCAAATAAATATATTTAAAAATATTAAAAAAATACCACATTACATTTCCTGTCACACTGGGCCAATGGAATAAGCCGAGCTATTTGATTACATAGATTCAAGGCATCCGCAATTTGATTGTACTTGTTAAATATCTTTAGCACTTTGAATTTACCCTTTCTCTCCACGATTCCAAAGGCTTTACGGAATCATCCAAAGTGACCAAGCAATTGGCCATTAAATTAGTAAGAGGAAAAAAAGGAGAATTTTTTTAAAATAAAACAAGTAAAAGAGACAAAACAAAAAAAAAATGGTGAAAATAGAAAATGGGGCCCGAATAAGAATATACCTCCCCATTTGCATTAAAAAGCTAACGAAGCATCATCATCATCTCTCTCTCTCTCTCTCTCTACAGCACTCAAGAAACCCTCCAAGAACAAGAACAAGAACAAGAAGCGGAAGCTGAACCCACCAACAGTGAATCGCCATCGCCTTCGAATGAGGCATCACTGAAGCACTCCGGCGCAAACCCTCGCTTCCCAATTCTTCTTTCGCCGAGATCCCATCCATGGCGGACACTGGCAACGCCCCCTCCACCGCCTCCGCCGGGGCCGGCTCGTCCGCCGCCAGGTCCGGCTCCAAGAAGGACGGCCAGCCCCTCCTCCTCGGCCGCTACGAGGTCGGCAAGCTCCTCGGCCACGGCACCTTCGCCAAGGTCTACTACGCCCGCAACGTCAAGTCCGGCGAGGGCGTGGCCATCAAGGTCATCGACAAGGAGAAGATCCTGAAGGGCGGCCTCATTGCCCACATCAAGCGCGAGATCTCGATCCTCCGCCGCGTCCGCCACCCCAACATCGTCCAGCTCTTCGAGGTGATGGCCACCAAGGCCAAGATCTACTTCGTCATGGAGTACGTCCGCGGCGGCGAGCTCTTCAACAAGGTCTCCAAGGGCCGGCTCCGGGAGGAAGTCGCGCGTAAGTATTTCCAGCAGTTGATCTCTGCCGTTTCGTTCTGTCATGCGAGGGGCGTGTATCACCGGGATTTGAAGCCGGAAAACCTGCTTCTTGACGAGAATGGCAATCTGAAAGTCTCGGATTTTGGGTTGAGCGCGGTCTCGGACCAAATTAGGCAGGACGGTTTGTTCCACACATTTTGTGGAACCCCTGCGTATGTTGCCCCTGAGGTGTTAGCTAGGAAAGGCTACGATGCCGCTAAGGTTGATATTTGGTCTTGTGGTGTGATTTTGTTTGTCCTGATGGCTGGTTATTTGCCCTTCCATGATCAGAACATCATGGTGATGTATAAGAAAATTTATAAGGGTGAGTTTCGGTGTCCAAGGTGGTTCTCGACTGAGCTATCCAAGCTGCTTACACGGCTCTTGGATTCGAACCCAGAGACCCGGATCACGATTTCGGAGGTAATGGAAAATAGGTGGTTCAAAAAGGGGTTTAAGCATATTAAGTTCTACATCGAGGACGACAAGCTCTGCAATGTGGACGACGTGGAGGACGATGTGGGTTCTTCATCGGACCAGTCCTTGTCCGAGTCGGATAGTGAATTTGAGATGCGGAGGAAAATCACAACATTGCCGAGACCTGCAAGCTTGAACGCATTTGATATCATATCTTTTTCTCGGGGTTTCGATTTGTCAGGGTTGTTCGAGGAAGGGGGAGACGAGACGAGATTTGTGTCAGGAGCACCTGTTTCGGAGATCATATCAAAATTGGAGGAGATTGCGAAGTTGGTCAGCTTCACTGTGAGGAAGAAGGACTGCAGGGTGAGCTTGGAGGGGTCAAGGGAGGGAGTGAAGGGGCCATTAACTATTGCTGCCGAGATATTCGAGTTGACATCTTCTTTGGTGGTAGTGGAAGTTAAGAAGAAAGGAGGTGACAAGGGAGAGTACGATGAGTTCTGTAGTAGGGAATTGAAACCCGGATTGCAGAATTTGATGAAGGAGGAGGCAGCAGCATCTTCTTCTTCGTATTTGCCATCTGATAGTGAATAGAGAGGGAGGAGAGAATGGGTATGCTTTTACCTCTCTCCTTTTTCTTTGCTAAGCCTCTGTATCATATTCTTCATTTTGATGTGTTTTTCCTGTCGGGGTGTACCTAGATGGGGCATTAGGTGATACTATATAATTTAAGTTCTATTCTTGTATTCAACAAGGATAGATTGAAGTACCAAAATTGACTATGCAAGTTTCTTACATGTTGGGCTCTAAGCTTTCTGGACTGTTTGGCTTTGCCTTATTTCATATCAACATTACAAATGGCAGGCATGGTGTATGCCATTTTTTGTATTCCATAAGTACCATGTAGTAGAAAAATTGAGATTGATTTCCGTATTAATCTCAAAGTGATAAGCTTAAGCTATAAAAGTCCTTTCGTTCACATAAAATTCACGAAAAAGCTATATGTTAGTACTGCTCTGCAGCTCATTTACTATTGCAGTAACTTTCATTTGAACAGAACTTTTATTTTTGGTGTTTTGACTTTGATCAATAGGATTGTGGTAGTCAATATTTATACACTTTGGCTCTCGAGATATTAAGGTCCATGTGTTTTATTCAGTACTTTACTTGATTCTACATTTGGAGTTCCTAATTCCACTTGAACTTGAACACAAGCATGTTCTGACCTGCAAACCTGACCTGAAAACTGGTGGACTCTGGGTCTGGACGTTATCTTGTTTTTGTGTCCACTTGCTACTGGTCAGAGTTTGAGAAAGAAAATTCTTTTGTTTTAGCATCTTGATGTAGTTGGCTATGCCTTCCCTTTCATAGGAACAATAATAATGGCGAACCTGCCCTGTTTATTTTCCTTGTGCAAATACTGTGTAGAAGAAAATTCGATATTGATTCCCTTAGTGACCTCAATGTGATAGACTCCTAAAATATGCTAAAAATCCACCCATGTGCAGAAACATCTTGAAAAGCAATATAGAATTCTTCTATTCTGCAGGTTCTTTATATGTTTCGTTTAGATAAGTTCCTTTTGAAGTTTTGAGCACACCTCTCATTTTTTGTGCTGACCTTGATAAGTCAGATTGAGTTAGTCAATCTTTAAAAAGTTGCATCTCTCCCGCTAGCTTTTACGTCCATATGGTTTATTTGATGGTTGCGATTCAATGCGAAGTTCCTCATTCCAAGTTAGACTAAACGCAGGCATGTTTTGACATGAGAATTGGTGGAGTATGGACATGGTTTTTGCGTCGATTTTGCTGCTAAAGTCTTTAAAAAGAAGATCCAATTACCAGTTTTGAGGATTTTAGTTTGGGATCATATATATTTCCTTGGACTAGGATGCGAATCTATAATCAGGAACGAAAAAACGTGCCCAACACTGGAAAAGATCACAGAAAGCCCCTAGGCAGGCAGACATTGAACACAATAGAACATCATATAAAGAATTGGGATTTAAGACTTTGGTTCAAAGGTAGACTGAAATTTGAATTGAACATCTTTTTTCCTTTTTGCTAAGATAAGAGACAACAAAAGAGAACATGATGAAATTTTAAGTCTATGAACATGTTCATTTGTTCCATTTGTTAAAAGGAGAATGACGTTGTTTTGGTAGTTATTAGCTTGGACCTCATTTGAGTCGGTAGACTACGGGAATTCCTAGTCTGCGGAAGATGAATTTGGATGACAATGATGTGGCACTAGATTTAGGCAGACCCCAATATATAGAGCATGAGAGGTCAATCTCCGCACCAAAATTTAGGTGGCATTTGAT
Organism: Melaleuca alternifolia; assembly: GCA_019926035.1. Lineage (NCBI taxonomy): Eukaryota > Viridiplantae > Streptophyta > Magnoliopsida > Myrtales > Myrtaceae > Melaleuca > Melaleuca alternifolia. Next base: position 1,998,037 of record JAGKPW010002341.1, read on the forward strand.
GTAGATTGAGACTGACATTGCCAAAAGGGCAACTTGGGTGAAATCTGTACAGTGTGCATTCTATTTTTCTTTTCCTTCCATTTTTTGGGGTCAAATTGGATTAATTTGGCGTTTGCATATCCTCTTATCTGTCTATTAAATGCACATTGCCTTGACACTAGGGACATATCATTTGGAACAGACTGCAGCATGTTCGTTTCCTACTTTATGTCCTCCTTATTGGACCATCGAAAAGACACGGAGTTTATTGTCTAGCAACAGAGCATGCTCTCGTGGTATTATTGATGAGTTGAGCTCTCTTGGTCATCGCTAATTGAGTGATGAGAAACTCATGTCTTGGAAATGAAAACGCGTAACTCATTTGATATCACCCCAACATGTTAGGCAGCATGATGCATCTTTTCCATCGTAGGATAATGGGCTTATGGCCATCTGAAGGTCAATGAGGATCTGTGCTAGGTTCCTCTCAGTAGATTAATGGATCGCACTTTAACAAAGGAAAAGATAAATGGGAGTCCACCCGTCCGCCACCCTGGAGCTAGGGTGGAGAGTTCACGTCGAAGTGCCGTGTCAATCGGTGACACATTCTAGTATATTAACTAAGCACGTCTTCTCAGTACATGGTGAGGGTCGCTAGTTCTTGTCTTTCTCTCTTTTTGGTCTCTTTACCTTTTGCATCAGTTCTTCTTGTACCTTTATTATCAAGCTCCGCGATGATACTGTTAGCCCTGATGAAGACCCTTGGATATATGGGGTGCGTGCTTCTGTTACCTATCTCGGTCACTGGACATGGTGGATTCCGTGTGTGAAATGGCCATGCTTTTGTCAATCTCTTTGAAAAAAATGGCTTCATGGTCGAGACCGTCTGTGTTTTAGCTGTGATGTTGATGTGCCTTGCGAAAGTGGAATTCTTGCCATTTCGATCATTTCTTAGCGGTCTTTTTCCTTGATTACTCATTTGAGATAACACGACGCCCGGGGGCTTTTCACGTCCTCATCCTCTCATCCTCCTCCAGAACTCCGATAGAGATATCAAAGTTCAATGTTAGTTGAGTGTGGACTCTTCAAGCTAATTCGACAAGTTTCTAACTTTCAAACGACGCATTGAATTGATGGCCATGTCGATGTTCGAGTTGACCTAGAAAATTTAAATGTCATTAGCGATCTTGTTCTCGCTTTTGTAGATTGATTAGGAATTTTAAGATTGAGTAAATATTTCAACCTTAATCATTAGTTACACAGATGCAGTTATTGCGGTTTACTATTTGTGAATGATGTAACTCATTAAAAATCAGGATAACTTGTCAAAAAAGTTATAAATTTATTGGACGGTGGCAAACTTAGTCCTAAATTCTTTAGTTTATATCAATTTAGTTTTACATAATTTTACGATTTGTCAATATAGTCTTTTCAATCATAAATTCAGCCCTCGATAAGGGTGACCCTTGCCGTAAGTGACCAGTGGAGGAAAATCGGAAAAAGAAAAAAAAAGAAAAGGAAAGGAAAGAAATTTTTTTTTTTTTTGAAAATTTGATTATCTATGTAGCGCTGGTCTTGTTAAGCATGGTAATTGACGTTCATTTTTCTGGAAGGAGTACGGTGGTAAATTATCAAAAGGATTATGGCTAAATTGATACAATTAAGAGACTAAAAATTGTATTGTCTAATGTGCAATAAGTTTAGGAATTTTTGGATAAATTTATCCTCTAAAATCATGTTAAATCTATGTAATAGAAAGAAATTTCAAAAAAATGTATAACACACTTTAAATATACTTGTGCAAAAGAAATCAAGGTATCTCATTTTCTTTTGAAATTAACTTTAGAATCGAGACACGCCATCATTCTTTTTGGAAAAACTTGTCCAAACCAATCATAAATCTATTGGACGGTGGCATACCATTTTGACAATTTAATCTTAAATCTTTAGTCTATTTATTGATTTAGTCTTAAATATTAGCAATTTATCAATTTAGTGCTAAATCCTTTGATGGTTTGCCAACATTGTCTTTTCAATCGTTTGCTTGAAAATTGTTGATATACTCGTTGGCTGTGTCATGTAGGATGATGCGGCTCGATGTGGATAATATTTTGGTTTTCTTAAAAGAAATTTAATGTTTTTGGAATTTCTTCTTTTTTTCTTTCTTTCTTCTTTGCTTATCATTGGGCCTCGCCAGCAAGTTGTCCATTGCTGAGGCTTAGCGATTGGTAGAGGAAGAACAAAACAAAGAAAGAAAAGAAAAGAAAAGAAATCGTAATATATAAAAAAAAGAAAAAAATTGAAAAAAATGCAAAAAGTTGTCCATATCAATGGCAACTGTGGCACGTTAGACTACATGTGTTCATGTTGGCGATTAGAAGGATTGAATTGGTAAGTACTAAGTAGTCTAAAGTCTTACAAACAAATTAGCAAGTTGTCCAAATATTAAAAAATGAATCGATCGTATAATGGATTTTAGACTTTTTCAGACAATTTTTTTTCTAAGTTTTGAGATTTTTTGGAGACCCCCCCCAAAAAAAAAAGGAAAGAAAAGAAGTAGACAGATATACTGAAGATTCACATACAAAATTTGACTTATCAAAATGATGGGATAGATCCCCTTTAAGTCCGGTATAGACCACGAACTCAACAACCACTTATAGAGTATCATAATGTTCAGAAAAGTAATTTGATGGACAAGTCTTCGCATTCTTTCGTTTTTTTACAGGTACGAAGACAAGAATTGGCTCAATGTTTTTCTTGCTCAACTTAGGAAGGCAACAAGTTGGGTAGCCATATACACTAAGTGGGTAATTTCTTAACCTAGATTCCTAAATTGGTAAAACTGGCCTCCTATACTCCGAAATAACATATAATAAGAGAAAATAGATTGTAGAATTGGCTAATTAACATAAATTAGTGAAAGAGACGATTGCATGCAGAAGAATTGTCCAGGCGGCCTCCACATCATATTTTATAAAGCCGTCTAAATTATGCATGGCATGACATGACACAACCAGTGTGTAATTTTTGGAATCCAGGCGGGAACTTCAAGAGCTCTTGCCTCTTAGGGACGAGCTTTGACAAAATTAATAAGAGACTAAAATTTGTATGTGAACTCCTTTGGTTGACATGGAAAGAATATGGCTGCTGTATTATCTTCTAGAATTATTTCTTAATGAATCTAAATTACGCCATTACAAGCAATTATCTTCTGTTAGTTTAACAGTCTTATTCTTTTGGGCCAATGTTAGTTGCTATTATAGTTACTTTTTCGGCTAATAGTTACTGTTGTTGTTATTGCTCCTAATTTCTTTGACCCTATTCATTTGTAATTTGCATGCGGAAGATGGGGTTGGATTGAGATTGGATTGGATATGATTTGTTGCGAATATATTTTTATGAAAATAGATTGATATAAGTTAAATGGTTAATTTAGATCGGACATATTTTCCACACATCCAAATCCGATAGATCCAATCACCCATATGGCAAATCTAGTCTTAATTGCTATACGACCATGCATGTCATCCACATATGTACTTATTGCCGCAGAGTAGGACGATCGGAGAAGAGGAGAAGCTGATGAGCCGGATGGTAAGACTGCAGGAGAAGATCGCCGAACAGCCGATCGTGACAATCACGAGGACAGACTCCATGGTGAGGCTGGACAGGGAAGCCGATACGGCGCTCGACGAGTACGCAGGTGCATGCCGGCGATCATGGAGACCGACAGGCTGAGGCTGGACACCCCCAAAGAGATGGCTGGGCGCGCTCATGCTGGCAGGCCGTGGACTTCCTCGCGGCGAGCAGGATGCCTGTACCTCTTCATCCACGATTGGGGCAAACGGAGGGATCACTAGCACGGCAGAGACCGAGGGAAGCTCATCAGTCCTACACCTCCAGACTCTCCCGAGGTTTCAAAGTCTCTCCACAGAATCATGAAGCTCTCTTTTACTTCTTGTTCTTCCATGCGGAACAAAGCGTTGAAGGGGTGTTTTGGTTTGACTACTGGCTTTGCCTTCCCAGTACTTAATACCAATGTAAGTGAAGTTTTCTGCACTTGCCTTAGTCCTGAGTTTGACCGTGTGATACGTGAATGATCGGTCTGTTGCCGCCATATGCAGCCGCGGCACGAGCGGCTGTGGTAGAACCGCACTTCCTATAGACAAAACATTTGCTTAATGGCTAACACTCAGAATTTTGGCATGTCTGCTGAATTTTTGTCCAACGTACAACTGATCGAATCGCCACCAAACTCGAATCTCCAATTCCCTCTCTCTCTCTCCCTCTTCCTCCCTCCCCCTCCCTCCCCCTCCCTCCTCGAGTGACTGCACCGGCACCCAGCAAACCGTCCTCAACTGTGGCGCTTCTGACTGGCACCATCAACAAGCCTGTGGTCAGTTCTGGCATCGGTATTTAGATGGCAAATAGGGAGAGACAGACAGAGACAGTAGGTGGCATCGGTCCAGAGACGGAGATGGCTTTGCCAGCATATGCGGCAACGGACGATGGAGCCGAGTAAGCACGCAAGGGTTTGATATTTAGGGCATGGTGAGTCTAGCATGAGACCGCCATGTTATACTGATATAGTTGGTTGGGAGACATGGACGAGCCCTCGCCCCAAGGAGGCACATTGGTAACCAATTTTTTTTTGTTGCTAAATTAATCCTTTCAAGAGCCGGAAAAAGATATAGAAGTGAGTAAAGTTCGTAAATAATAAAGTGATTTAAATATACATATTTTTATAAATGATCAAACAACCTATGTTCATCGTCCATATATTTTTAGACAAATTATCATCAACAACACTATTGGTTAACTATTTCAAACGAGGAAAATAATTTTTAAATTATTAATTTTTCACAAAACAAACGGAACGCTATAAAGTATTTTCACTCCAAGTGTCAAAGCAAATCCCAACGAGTTACTCCAGTCATTCGCTTATCCATATTTCTCACTAATTGTTCAGATCACTGCATACTCACTTGCTTTGAAGAATCAACCAAAACAAGCCTGAAATTGGCGAACCCTATGAAAGGATTATGAAGATTTTATAGAAACCTGTACCTGAGAAATTGAAGTAGAAAACTGGACAAAAAAGAGAACGAGAGACCTAAGCCGAGACCTCTTGCGCACTTCCGTGCCAAACTGTGGTGGCAAAGTAGCTCTTCATTCATGATCAAGCGACAATACACGCTACGAGACTGGCAAGGCAACAGAGGACTAGCTGCTTAATGAAACAGTATGGTTTCTCAAAAACCCGGGATTTTCTTTCGACCCTCCACTTTCCCCCCCTTGTTTCGTGCCGGATCTCTTGAGAAGAAAACAAAAATGCTTTGAATAAAATTGAAATTGACTCCCAAAATTGTAAATACAGTTGAATGAACAATATCCCCAACTCTGCAGGCAGATTGATCACACTATGTATCCTACAGCTACAAGCAAACCCAAGAGTTAGGAGGTTAAGGATGGTATGCAAAGATACAGAAGATCACTCATAAGTCAACGCAGACAAAATTTGCTATCCCTTCTCAAATAAAACATAAGTACCAAAACGGATCTTCTCCTTATTTGCTGTCTGTCTGCTGACCAATTTCATGAACTCAACAACCGTACGCCAAATGGAATCCCCGCAAAACCTGTAGTTACACACGTTGCTTGAACAAAGTATTCATTCGCTTTATAATCGGCACATGGAACAAAATGATAGCTCCCTGATAAAAAAGAAGAAGAGATTTGACGATCATGATCTCCAAGAGAATAAACAAACCAAAGAAAATTGTGCAAGCACAAAAAAAACTCCTTTACAAGAGAACACACTGATAATGGTGGCCATGCAATTCTCAAAGTTAATTCTGCAAATTAGCGAAAACTCATTAAAGAATGAAACATATTCTGCAAATTAGTGAAAACTCATTAAAGAACGAAACATATTCTGCAAATCAGGGAAAGCTCACTAAAGAACGAAACATGCTTTAAGTGACATCTCTTTAATGATAGACAACAGACTAAAAGACAATTGCTTGATAACTAGCAATATAAAACTCATTTCCATGTTTCAACAACATAACAACTTTTGAAAGAGCGTTCACCAGCAAATAACTTTCCCAACTTAAATAAAGATTCAACAGAAAAACTAGAAACACAGTAAGAAGATTCAATAAGTCTACTAATAAAGTGATACTCTGATCACATTTAATGTACAACAAGCAATGGACCGGATCAAATCCTGTGTACTTGATAGAAAATACAAAATTGCTACGACTATTTATTAACACAAAAAGATTATTATTAACACCTATCATCCAACATGAAAAATACCTGGACTTCATGCATTCTGCTGGACTTGGCGGTGTATTTGAAGCACCCAATCAACATAACCATTGGTGCCGCCCATCTGGTCCTCAATCAGGTTTGCAAGGAGAAGAAACCCTTCCCTTGGCTGCTCACCTTGTCTTACAAGATGACACAACTGGTAGTATGAAGGATCAGTCTCCCTTAGTTTCTTGAGCAGGGAAAAGAGCCTCTTAGACATTTCATGGTTGAGTTCATTCAAGTTAACCTGATTCTAGTGATAAAAACCAAAGTTAGAAAATCAAGAAGAAGAAGAAGAAGAAGAAGAAGAAGAAGAAGAGACGAAAAAGGAAAGCCGATAGACCAACTTGAGATTATAAATGAAAATGTAAAAAGGCAGAACACCAGACCTAAACAAGGGGCGCCTAATTGATTTAGAGGAAGTTTAGAACTGAACAACAAAATCACATAGAATCCATATTAAGAGAGTTGACCACACATAGTATGCACCACAATGTACTGCTTTGCGTCAAAACCAAAATGAAGAGGAATAGTCCACACGGGGATATAGAATTCACAAATTCACAAAAAAGGTGTAAAGTGTATCTGAAGCAGTAAGTATCATGATATAACTGTTTCAATGATCTTTTATCAAAGCCAGTCCACAAAACATCAGTATAATGTATTTCCAAATATAACTATGTTTCCTACGAGGTATTTCAGTCACCATCAATACTCCATATACTTCACATCTTGCAGAGAGTATCCAACCAATAAAACTAGCAATTCAAATCTGGCACAAATTCAGGTCAACAAACTGACCGTTGCATTAATCCACAATCCTAAATTAATATATTCACTGGAGAGCCATGCTGGGTAACTCATAGCAGTGGTATATTTAGGAGGGAAAAGGAAAAGATGATAATCCAAAGCAAAAAGTATGGTAGAAATACTAACCCTTGATAAGTCAGCTGCAAAGTCTTGCTCCAACAAATTCTTGGATAAATCAGGCGAAAGCATTCTACCAAGCCATATAATAAAACGAAAGCCATCGTCAAACAAATAGAGCCCCCTGGAGTCTAAGCTCTCTGCAGTCAATGGTAACCTTTTGGTTATGTTCTTAATCTCACCATCCAGAGAAGACCCCTGCAAGAATGTTGCAGACATAGTGTCAAGTACTTTAAAGGACCTACAAAGTGCTATGAGGAGAAAATGATGAGATTCTGGAGGACCATTACCTTCATCAGATACTCATCAAGCCTAATTAAGTCTGGATATAAAAGTTTTAACAATTTTTTCACAGGCAACGCCATCATGGTGTAACCAGCTGCACTACGTTCATCAAGTGGCACATCAGCATACCCTCCTCTTAAGGCTGATGATTTACAAAGGGCCAAGCCGTATAAAGGTAAAAACTTCAAAGATTCTGGATATATCATCCTGCCTCCCAAACGATGCTGCACTGCGTAAAGATTTCTATATTCCCTGAGTGCTTTGACTATTCTCAGCTGGATAGCATTTCGTGCATCCTCCAACTTATGGGTTAATGTCTTCTCAATTGCTACAGTACATAGACTAAAGTTAGAAAATCAATCCTGTATATACTTAAAATCAAGCAGCAGAAGCCATTCATAGCATGAGAAATCCACTCTACCTAGCCTACTGAACAAAGATATAATGGCACCCGTGTCTGCCTGGCGGTACATTTCTCCTAGATCTGTTACAGTGGGAGCTGCAGCCGTGTGTACTCTAATACGCCTTTCTCCACAAGATGCAGTGTATCTTTAATTGTCAAGGGCATCCAAACCTAAATGTCCATAATACAGCCAGAATGCCCTAATTCCAATTGAAGTAACCATTCAAGGGCTTGAGATTGTAGAAATATTACCCAGAAGTATGCTGAACTATGTAAAACGTGAATAATTATGAAATGACAAGAAAACTATCAACAATCAGAGACCAGAAACTAAGCCACCTATAATATAAAAGCAGATGATACTTCTCAAGTTATCCATGGTAACATGATGAAAAATTTGGAAAGTGACTGTACAGCACAAAGTAAAAGTTACAACAGGAAGTTGACCGATGACCATGACTGTCCCACCATCTTTCAATTTTAATCTCAAAAGTGAACAAAATTATTTGGACCAAGGAAAAGAAAACGCAGTGAGCAAGATCTACATATGGTACTATATAAGAAAGGAAAAGACCATGATGCAAATGCAGGTATAATTATGTATATAGCAAGAGTTAAAAGAAAAATGCAGATAAAGAACCATCCTCATTGAAGGATACAGCAAAGCAACTTGAAAAAATACTGTTTGAGTTGTCAGTAATGTATCTTCAAGAGAGAGCTGCATTGCATATGCTTTATCACAATCCACAGCAGGAAGTGCCAACAAGTCAGTGGATCTTAACATAAAATTTCCATGGTAAGATGTGAAGCGGATTCCTGCAAGTTTCCGTCAAGAAACAAAGTAAATACAAGTTACCCAAAGCACATGAGTGAATTATGCGCATATAGGCCACATCTTGATAACCACTTCTGAAAATCATCCACAAACCTTTCCCACATCTTATGCGCAGAACGGCCTCCCAGGCAGTTTCCCTCGTGAGATCTCTGGCTAATTCGTGTCTCAGCTTCTCTCTGTGAATATCTGATTGAAAGCTGGGATAGTAGTAGACTTGACCCCCAGTGTATTTCGCGAGGGTCCCTACATCGATATAATGTGACAAGCATTCAGCTTCTGAAGAATGTATGATGCATCAGATGCATACATCAGCAGCTCTATGGTATTGTGTGCAGCAAATGGTTAGAAATATGCCCTCATTGGATGTAAGCTAAATCTAAACACCATTTCGCGTAGAAGAAAACTACTGAGATCTTTATAACAGGGCAAGGGCAAGGGCAAGGGCAGGGCATGAAGCTCCCGAGCTACGTGGCCTTAACTTGGGATTTTTGCAAGTGGCTGTTGCCACAAATTGATCCGTGACCTCCAGGAGGTGACATGACAACGACTTTACCATTGCCCAAGGCTCCCCTTTGAGGTCTTTACCAACAATATAACAAAAATCTACGATCAATCAATAGAGGACAACTGCAAAGCTCGATATTAGAGCTACCATGCTTCTATGAACTCCAAGGTCTTCCTTTGAGAAACAATATTTATTGTGCGCTTCACAATTAATGCACAGCGACCATCAAAAGTCCAAGAGCATAAAATCCTTCTTAACAAATTAAATGTAAAAAAGAACAAAAACTCATGATTAGATCTTTTAACTTCCTTTCACCCACTCCAGTGCATTGTATCAGACAGACAACTAATGATATCTAAAGACTCTTCCAGAAAATTAATGTGGCCACCAGTAATAGCAACCACAGTCTAGTTATGCTAATTAAAACTATAACTAAGCAGCCATAGACAAATCCAGCACCAATGTCAAGACTCCGATCTATTTGTCAATCATAATTTTGACGTATATTAGTTTGGAAAGCTGAGGATATACCTAAGGAGGCTATATCACCATACTTTTCATTGAATGCGTATACATTAACCCCTATCTGGTACTTGGAAAAATCAGCAGCCATTTGCTTGTAAAAGGGATCTTCTGGTATTCTCAGCGTATGTTCTTTATCTGTCCCATAAACGCGAACATCATCTCCCCGCAACTTCAAGCGGCCAACACCAAGAGATGGCAGCGTATTCTGGAAAAGAAGTAATTTTCCTCCAAGTTGACTCTGCAAAGCAATGAAACGTCCATGAATAGGGAATGAACAATTTGACAAGCAAAAGCAAATTTCACCATATGCTCTAACTGCATGCAGAATTGAAAGAATTCTGATAAGGTAGGCAAGAAGAAGGAAATAAATACCATAACCATAAATGCTGCCTTGAGGGCTGGACCAAAAGCAGATTCCAAATTCAAATTGTTCTCAAACATAGATGGCAAACTATCAAGGAAAGTCTCCACGACTTCTCTGGACTCTGACAGGTTGACTAGGAGATCATCTGGCAATGGGATAAATATATCATCGAGATCTGAGACAACCATCATCTGAGGTTGGGTCAAGGATGACTGCACAATTGCAAAACCCAGTGTTACAATCAGAGTGACTAATTAGATGGCACAAAAGTCTCCACTGAAATCAAACGGAGTTGCAGCATGAATAGCACATAGATCTCTTACCTTCAGATTATAAAAATGTATAGTGCTGTCAAAAGTTATGAACCCAATCTGTGTCCTGGGGAAGCCTGGAAGATTATCTAAACATGACTTTATAGTCTGGGCCACGACCTGCGAGACATTAATCCTTCCAGAGAGTCACTTTACATGTATATCACGATAGGAGCCTATGTGATATATTGCAAGAAAAGAGCCCTTCAAGAGATAAATATTTGAACAAGAATGAACTTATTCTGCCCCTACTTTCCAAAAGCCTGCTTCAACCAAACTGAACCAGTGCCAGTTAACCCCTCAAGTAACTCATTAAATCTCATGCTTAGCTGACATGCACAGTAAATAGTTGCATCCACAGTCAAGTACAATCAATCTATCAATTATGGAAACACACATATATCGAGATGCAACAAAATCATGAAACACGCAGCCATTGTAGAAAGCAGGATGAATGGCAGCATGACTATGGACATTTTGCTTCGTACTCACCTGTACCATGCCACTTCTAACTGCAGATATCGAAACATCGATGAGGAAAAAGTAGAGCGGTGGCATTGGTGGCCGAACCATATATTCAGTTGGAGCAACAAATTCAACACTGCCCTGTGTAAGCTCAGGTCGCTGATCCAGATCAATTCTTCTGCCAGTAGAGTCCAAATGGGCAAAGTAATCACCAGGAACTGTAGATGACAGTAAAGATGGTAGCTCATACTAAATCATAACAGAAATTGCTTTGCAAATAAAAGTCATCTGCTTTCCGGCTAACACAGGTTTACAAGCTGTGAATTTCATGGTGGTAATATGTAATTGGTAAATGACTCATTCGTGACAGACTGAAATACAAGACAGTTCAAGGGATTATTGTAGTCTACCAAGGAAGAAACCATAACAAGCCACAAGATTCAGTTATAGCTAGCACCAGAACCCAAAAGGACTATTGAGGCACCTTCAAACAAATCTTGCCCCAAAGAGGAAAATGTGTAAAACTGTGATAATCTTTTGAAGCTGATATGCATTTGTCATCATGACACACCCAAGCCATGGTATTTTAATTTTAGACATGGTGCGAAAAACTACCGGCGGGGAAGAATAATAAGTTAAATATTTCTCACTGCACCTCCACCTTCCAGACAAAGAAGGAAATTAAAGGTCATAGAAAGTTCACAATTATCACCCCTCACAACCGACCAAAAGGAAAGCAGCTTGATTGGTTAGAATCCAATTCGTGAAAAAAATCTTAAGCATCTAATTCAATTTCAACCTGATGTCCAGAAGATTAAAGGTGTCAATGCCAGCAAAAAGAGACTGGCTGATCCGCAGGCAATTATCATAAGCAGGAAGCAGGAAAGGGACAAAGTTCAGAATTCCAAGCAACAATTAGAAAACATCACAACAAAAGCTTATGCAAGTAATAGCACAACTTCTAGGGAAAACAATAGAAAGGCCAAACATCCAAAGTGACTTTAGTCTAAATAATTACCATCATTCAATAAGGAGCAGATGTTGCAGCGCCACTTTCTCCCGGCTTCACTAAATGTTACATATGGATTGACATAGGTGCGACATCTCCTGCACCGAATAATGCCAGTTGAAGCAAAATTCAGTATAGGAACTTCTTCCTGAATAACAGCAAATGGCAACAAAATAAGGTGACCGTGATTCCATATATACAACTGATTACAGTTGCAGAAATAATTTAAGCTTTTCAGTTCAAGGAGTCTCACCCCATCAGGAGCTTCTGCCAAAGGACAAACAACTGCTCCAAGAGGCAAGTGCCACCTCGAGACCAAAGATTGAGAATTTGGTATGGCGCTGGTTGTAAGCCTTAGAAATCTAGAATGACAATTCATGGGAAACATTTCAGCAAATGACTTGGGCTCCACATCGCTGTCTAGTGGTCTTGGCAAAGATTTTAAGTCAAGTCCAGGGTCCAATGATCCAGGTACAGAACCAAGAGAGAGGGAGCTGAAATCTTCAAGCAGCCCATGAATGGGACCAGTGGGGGGTCCATATCCTGGGTGCTGTGTTTGCAGGGCCCCTGGAGCAGCTACTGGTGGTGGTGGAATATAACCTCCTTGATGTGCATGCAAAGGGGAAGACGATACTGGTGGAGTCGGAACATAACTTCCTGGGGCAGTAGCAAAAGGAGATTGTATAGTTGGAACTGGTGGAACTGTTTTAGACAGTTGAGATGCATATCCAGGCATAGGGGGTGGTCCACTTGCCCTGGCAGCAGGATAAGATGCGCTTGCCTGGGGCATGTTCCCAACAGGGGGCATACTATTTGCTCTTGGCGGAGATCCCATCGGCAGAGACGATACATGTGTTGGCGGGCGGAAAGATCCAGGCTGAGAATATAATTGAGCAGCAGGAGATTGAAATGGTGGCTGTCCAACAGGTGGAGCTTGTGTGGGTGGTGGTTGTGCTGTCCCAGGGAACTGTGGTGAACTAAAACGTTGGAAAGGTCCAGAAGTGGGAGGGGCATATGAAGTTGGCGGAGATGGTACTGACGGATCACTATATGTAGATTGTGAAGTGGGCCGGAAACTATATCTTTCTGATCCAGCTGCAGGAACAAAAGGTGAATGAGGCGGAGCCTGAGGAGGAGCAGCGGTAGTAGGTCTAAAACTGGAGGCCCCTGATCCAACCACAGGGTTTGTTGATGAAAAAGGTGTCGCAGCAGGCGGTGTAGATGTAAAAGGCGAAGTGGGCCTGCTACTGAAGGCCGGACGACCTGAATTTTCAGTCCCCATGGAATTGATCTGACAACTTAGTCAACTCCAAATCCCTATACTCCCATACATAAAACCTGATGTAAGAAGATATTTCAGGATTTGAACAGGAAAATAAAAATTAGTGGCATTACATGCCAATTGAAAGAAAAGTAACATGTAGAATGCTACAACCATAACTCCTGATATGCCCAATTGTTTTAGTCTAAACCAAAGCAATGGTAATTCTTTAGTTAGTGACCAAGCAGCAAGCATCTAGAGCTAAATTGAAGTGTAGCCAGTGAAAAGATACGATACTATGTTCATCAACCATCCAAGTAGACCCCTATAAGAGAGAATAGAACGCAGCGTCAACAGAGACTCTCTCCCCCCAGAACGGGATATAAACCCAGCACGGTGGTCAATGAGTGCAACAGCCTACTCTCCGGACAATCCTAGGCACGAGAGAAGCTGAAAGCTAACCTTTTTTTTTCTTCCTAATAATACACTCGTTCCCCATCAACCAATCCATTCGATCAGCAAGAACACATCACCGGCACGCTAATCAATCCAGATCGCTCAATCCCCCTCCTAAATATAAACCAAGGAACGAAATTCTACAGAAGCAGAGCCACGGCCAATCAATTTTGACCACGGTATCTCACAGCCAGAGAAGAGTAAACCCACCTCCCAAACACCGAGAGACGTGGCGTCCGACCCGAAGGTCACCTGATCGCTAAAACCCTAGGAAATCTCCGAGAACCCGAGAAGGGGAGGGGGGGCGCAACGACAGCAGCTTCGGATTTCCCCCCACGAGAGATCGGGCGGAGCCGGAGGATCCCTTGGGAAACCAGAGCTGGCGCAGTTGTGGCGGAGAGAGATCCGAGGGTGATCGGAGGAGAGCGGTGGCGGAATTCAGATCTTCGAGTCCGCTAGAGAGAGAGAGAGAGAGAGGGACGAAAGTGAGAAGGATGAATATCGGAAGCCGGAAGGAGGAGGAAGGAGGAGGACTCGAAGTGTAGATCTCCTGCTTTTTCCTTTATGTTTTTTTCCTCCTTCTTTATATATGTATAGATGTCATTCCTTCTCTCCCATACCGTTACTACTTTTTTCAGGTTGCTAAAAAAACAGAAGGCAATCGAATTGCCCAATTTCCTTCTTTTATCTTTAAGCGGGGATGACTAATTTAGTTTTAATTTTTTTTGTCAATTTATTCCTTTAAACTTTTAATAATTTATCAATTTAATTATGAAATCTATCTATTTGTCAATTTAGTTATCCTCGTTAATTTTGGCTAGTTACTAACTTAACGCTGATGTGGCGTAAGATGAACAGCATCAACGTTGATAATTTTCTTAAATTTTTTAATTAACTTTTAGAAACTTATTCATTTTTTCCTTTCCCTTTCTTTCTTCCTTAGCCAATTGATGGCCTCGGGTGAACTCACTTGCCTCTGGCAAGGCCGTCATTGCTAGGCAAGCTTGAACTCACTGGATCTAATAAGGATGATCTTGTCCTTGTTAGTGGCCGGCAAGGTCGAGCTTCACTCGAGGCCTGCGTAGCTTGTTCTTGCCATTGGTCGATGAGAGCAAGACCCTGCTACAGGAAGAAACGAATGAAAAAAAAAAACAAAAAAAATATTAAATATTCAAAAAATTCAAAAAATTATATACAAAATGGAAATAATCGTTTCACGTTAGTGTCGATTGTACCATTGGCTTGCATTGAATAGGTCTTCACGTTAGTGATTTCGGGCAATATTTAGCCAAATGACTAAATTAATAAAATTGCTAAAAGATTTAGTATTGAATTGATCAATTATTAAAAGGTTTAAGACTATTTGTCATGATTGAAAGGTTTAAAATTGCGTTTTTAAGTTGTCAAGATGTTTATAATTAAATTGGCACATTAAAAGGTTGGAAACTGAATTAACACAATTTAAAGGTTTTTAGGTAAATTGGTATGAGTGTAATATGTTTATAACTTTTTTTGTAATTGTCTTTTTTAAAGCATCATTATGGCTATGTGGCCAAACATTTTCCTCTCAATGCGTGGATTACTTAGGAAAATAAAATTGACGAAAAAATTATGTTTAAATTCAAGAAAATGATTTCAACTTTCAACAAAATCATATTTTTAATATGGATAAATATCGTTATCTGGATCAAAGGCTTTGCACTTGAATGTGAAAACCCCAACTCTTCTTCCTAGTTCTTGAATAGTGAGCTTGAGTACAAAGAAGCTAGGCCCCTAACCTAATGCCATTGCCCAATTTCTTAAATGCCCGGGCTTGGGTCCATAGAGTTCAAGCTTGAGACACAAGTACTTATGCTTGATTCCTAGGCTAGGGTCCACTGAGAACATGTTTGGGACTCAAGCACTTGGGCCCAAATTATAGGTTTGGAGTTTGCATCTATTGAGAACAGGCCTAGGTCCAAAAGCCTATGCTTGGGTCCTCATTACTCGGACTTAGGGACAACGCTCAAGCTCGGGTCCATTGAGACTGAGCTAGGGTCCAAAGAAGACAATGCCGGAATCCAAAAGCTATGTCTAGGTCCTCTATGCTAGGGCTCAAGTCCTCGGCACTCAAGCCTAGGTCAATTGAGGCCCGGTCTGGGACCCCATTGCTCGACCTCCATGAATTTGGGCTCAGCTTGTATAAATATTAACCTTTAGGTTGCGTTTGGTCGTCCAAATTTTTAAAAGGGATATGATGGGATAAGATAGGATAAGAAATCCATGGAAATCATATCTCATCCATTGTTTGATGAACTACGAATTTAAAGTCAGATATTCTCATATCCTATCCAATGTACTGTTTGGTGAACTACAGATTTAAAATTGGATATTCTCTTATTTTATCAAATCTGTTGTTTGGTGAACTAGAGATTTAAAGTCAAATATTTTAAAAATAATAACATTAGGCAAGTACAATTTTACATTTTAATATTCATAAAATCATCCAAAATAATATATCTTTTTCAAATTAATAGATTCTCGCCGAATTTCATGATTATGCATTGTAATAATCTTTTCTGTTCACTTGAAATAATCTTTTGGTTACCCCCTTCAACATCGAATGTTTTTAGAATAACCTCAATTTTAATATATTTACTTTGAAACATGAATTCTTTTTCTCTCTTATAAGTTTTTCATTGTTCCCATTTTATTACAGGTCCAATACCAAATCAAACAAATGCCCAATTAGAACAAAACATAAAGTCCAAAGTTCATTCACTTTATTTTATCAAGCTATCACGAGAATACAATCATAATTAATCACGTTAACGAACGATTTTTGAACAATTTGCATTTATAAAGTACATTACAATTCATCGCTTTTGTAAAATTTCGATGTAAATTGGAGAGCTATCAAGGAGAAAGCTTCAACGTCGATACTTTGGATAAGAGCTTATTCAATTGAGTTTAAATTTTTTAAGGGTTTTCTCATTTTTTATGCTAAACTAAAAATATTTATTCAAAAGGGAAAATCTAAAATTGGTTCAAGACTTATATAACTAATATTAAAAATATATGAAATAAATTATGGATCCCACCTATAATTTTTTAATTTTAATTTTAATTTAAAAAATGAAATTTTGATTTTTTAAATATATTTTGATTTTTTAATATTTTGATTTAATATTTTTTAATTTGAAAAAATGGACTTCGGACTGGGTTGGGAAAACCCAGTTGGGCTCTCTAACCCGGACCCAATAGAGGAGTTGGAGTCGTCTGTGGGTGAACGACGAAAAAAGAAAAAAAGTGTAGGGTTTTGTATTTTAGATAAGAAATCTATCCAACATTATCTCACCCTCCTCCTCGGATTTTTTAATCCAGTTTATATCTCTTATATTCGACCTTATCCTATCCTAAACATCTACCAAATAGGAGATATGATAAAACATATCATATCTTGATTTTTATTTGGTCGACCAAACGCATCATTAGAGCTGAGAATTCAGGCATAAGCCGTACCCTTGTGGACCCTAGTTCGCATATCTAGCTCTTTTGTGCTTAGACCCGGGTCCTCAAAGGCCTAACTCCAATGCTCATACCTAGTTCCTTAGCTATCCATGTCCAAGTCACTACCATATGAATAATACATGTTTATTTAAGAACATAAGAACACGTTTTTCTTTCCAAGTGACCGAAAATAATTTTCAATTCATTTTCAAATTTCAGCCAAACATAAGTAAAGGAATTGTCTTTTTTTCCTAAAAAAAGTATTCCAGAAATAAGAATATTTTTTTATAATAAAACGGAGCTTAAGATTAACCTGAAAGCTCAATCTTTTTCCAAGCAAATGGTAAACGAGATCTTTTGCTAATATATTACGAGAGTGTTCTTTCCTAAAGAAAGCCATAGATACATAGGTATATTCCTTGTATTGTTTTTTTGCTTGAAGTATTCCTTGTCCTATGTAAAGAATGAAATATTCCTATTCCTATGTAAAGAATGAAAAAAAAAAGACTTTCAAAATGGTTAAGTTAAAGAAAGCAGTCATGTTTGTTGATGAACATTGACCATAACGAAGTACAAGGGGACATTATAATACCTCTTCAAAAAATCTTCATTAATAGACCTAAATATTTGTTAGATACAACTAAAGTACAAATATTCTCCAAAAACATGTGATCGAGTGCTATGCGTTTCAAAGCTCGTGAAATCAAGTCATAATACTGTTAGATATGATGTCTAACTATTGAAAAATGATCAATCCATTAAATCAAGCATGACTTTAATTATGTAATTATCAAAACACAAGAGTGTAAATTTGTGTTGCATAAATGACATGTCATGATTATAAGAATCAATCTAATCTTGAACTATTGGAGTCTTAAAATTTTCTAAAAGAGCGGGTAAGTCCCATAAAAAAAAAGGCTTCAACATTACTCTTGGGAAAAAAACCTAAACTTTTAAGCAGGTAAAAGAAGTGTGTGTGTAAGTGTGTATTTGTGTATGTGAAATATAGCGATGGAGCACTCAAGGCATAAATGAATTTTATTGAAAAACTTGTATGATACAAACTATAAAGTGGGCGATCAACTCCTTAAGTTTCTCTAGTTTTTCTTCTCTAGGTGATGCAGTGTATGGGCTGACAGCCGGAGGTTTATTTGTAGACTTCTTTCACCTCATTCTCTACCGACTTACTGTATAAAAATAATATATTTTCTAACTTTATTATATCAACTTGCAGTCTATCCTTTTGCATGTTACAATTGGGTGTTCCTTAACGACTTCAAGATTTCTTTAGTAAATATTAGCTGACTTCATCTACGCCTACTTGTTGCATTTCTTTGTTGTTGACTTGGACAAGCTGTTGCTGCCATCCTTCTTTTTCTTATTTAGGTATACTTCATTCCTAAGCATGTGTGGACTAGTTTGATCTAGGATTTTGTAAAAATTTTGGTCACCATTTAACACTCCTCCTTGATCCATTTTGGTGATATTCCAAGCATGCTTCGTAATGTCTTGATTTAGCTGTTGGTAATGTTTTAGTGAATAGGTTCGCAATTTGATCTTTAGTCTTGCAATACTTCAACTCAATCTCTCCATTATTTTGCACTTCATAAGTAAAGAGATATTTGATGTTAATATATTTAGTTCTTCCATGAAAGACTGGGTTTTTGGAAATTGCCGTCATTGACTTGTTGTCCTAAAATATGGGAGTTGATTTCATATGTGGTTCTCCAATGTCTTCTAGAATTCTTTGAAGCCATATTACTTGACTGGTAGTGGTGACACCTACGACGTATTCAACTTTAGCAGTAGATTGTGCTCCTCTACATACAAAGACAGTAAACAAGAGTAAGAGGAAGAATGGTATAGATATACTTGACAATAAACATAGATACACTTTAGCAGTAGATTGTGCTACTCTACACTTGTGACGTATTCAACATGAGATCATCTACATACAAAGACAATAAACATGTCCGAATTACCTTGAGTCTTGATATAGAGTGTTGGCTTGCTCGTGCTCCTCTTGAATCCTTGCTCGGTGAAGTATTCATCAATTCCGCTATACCATGCTTGTGGTGCTTGTTTTAACCTATATAGGGCTTTCTTGAGCGTATGACATTTTCTTCTTTTGTCTTTGATGATAAAGCCTTGTGGTTGTTCTACATACATTTTTTCTAGAAGATATCCATTTACGAAAGCTAACTTTACATTTAGCTAATGGATTTTCTATTCTATTTGTGCTACTAAGGCTGTAAGTGCTCAAATAGTTTTAAGATGAGCAGTTGGAGCAAAACTCTCGATACAGTTGATACCTAACTATTGCAAATATCCTTCACCACAAGCCTTGCTTTATGCTTCTGGATTGATATGTTTGCATTGAACTTTGTCTTGTATATCCATTTGATGCCAATAATCTCTTTGTTATTAGGGCAATCAACAAGATCCCAAGTTTCAATTTTCTCAATCATCTTTATTTCATGGATTTTTTCTACACTTCTTCTTTGGAAGCATCTTCATTGATTTTAGGTTCTAAGGACATAAAATTGCATGTTTCATAAACTTTCATAAGAGATATTACCTTTAGTATAAGAGACTATGGAGTAGACTCTTCTTGTGTTGGACTAGAGAGGATGGGTGATGTTCCATATGATGATATGCCATCTTGAATGGAGGAATCTAATGTTTCACCTTCTCCCTAAGGTGTTGATTCATCATGTGTAGGAAGTTTGTCTGATAAGTTGACATATTTCTTCTTGATTTTCTCTTCCTCCTAGTTCTAGGTGGCATTCTTATCGAACTTGATGTCTCTACTGATCATGAGCTGCTTAGTTCTTATGCTGTATATCTAATAACTTTTTGATTGATTGCTAGAGTTAAGGCATATTCCTTTTTTCGTCTTCACATTAAGCTTGCTCATGTGTTAATCAGGCATGTGAACATAACATCTACAACAAAACACTTTGAGATGTTTCGCTGAAGGTTTTTGTCCACTCCATGCTTCGACTAGCGTTTTATGCTGAACTACTTTAGTTGGACAGTTATTTAACAAGTATACAATAATGTAGACTATTTTTGCCTAGAAAGAGTTAGGAAGCTCTTTGTCCCTTAACATGGATCTCGCCATCTCTGGGGCATAGGTGACTGTTAGTTGATGATATACACCTTCATGTTCACAGAATTTCTTGAACTCGTTGGAGTTGTATTTAGTGCTTCTATCGCTTCTTATGACTTTAATTCTTTGGCCACTTTGATTTTGACGTGGTATGGTCATCGATAAAGAGAATGAAACGCTTAATTTGGTTGAATGTCAAAGTCCTCATTGGATCGCATGCATTCATATGAATTAGCTCCAATTGTCGTTTTGCTCTTCATCGGGTTGCGGCTAAAATCGAGCTACCGGCGCAAAATTGATGGCAGCAAGCGATTGGGGAGTGGATAAGGAGGTCCCATGGAGGTTCTAGAGGTGGTGGTTTGGGCTGGGTAGTCCTGGGTCACGTGCAACGCACATCCACAACAACTCCGATGAACATAGGAGGGGCTTACCGGAGAGCAACTTTGGGCAGCTCGTGGCGACTCCTCAGGCGACAATGGAGGAAGCGATGGCTCAGGATGGGTAGATGGCGTTGCAGAGAGGGCGAGGGAACCAACATCAGCGTCAGATGGTGGCCGAAGGCCAAGGAAAATCATTCGAACAGGAGGTTCACGACCAGTCTCGATGGAGGACTGAAATGACAAAATTTTAAAAGGTTTAGGACTGAATCGGCAAATTTGCAAAATGTTTAGAACTTAAATGACAATTGTCCCGTTCAAGGAGCATCTATTGGTTAAAATATGTATCGATGGAAGAGTTAGTATGTTTAGGGTAAATTGCTTGGTTAAGGTTCTATAGGATGCTTACCAATCTAAAATCTGGACTCATCAAAGCACTTGATTGAGCAATGTTATAAATCTATGAAGATGGCAATTTTGCACATCCCTTGTTTTTGCCATTGTGTTTCATTGACTTTCACTATGATTCATTCTTATATATCGGAAATGTTCTTTTAAAGGTTGTGGCTTGGGGGTTATTAGGGTTTGATAAGGTTTAGGGGTTATTCAGAGTTTGTTTTAGGAGCATTATCAGGGTCTGTTTAAGGTTTATGGATTCTTTAGTGTTTGGGGTTACAACGGTCTGTTTACGTCTTAGAAGCTTACTAAGATTTAGGGTTTAGAAGTTAAAAATTTGGGATTGGGGCTTATCTAGGATTTAAAGCTAGGTTTTGGCTATTGAACTGCAGTGCAATTGGTAATATATGCCCAGTCAAAAGCCCATATGACTGCTGAGCAAAAGGCCATGCGTAGCAATGCATTTGGCAATATAATTCGATTTGCATTCTGCAGTTGGCCCTTGCACAACACCGTGCATTTGGCCAGCACGCAGCTTTTGCACTTGCCTTTGGATAGTGTCGTGCGGATCTGTATATCTGCACTAATGGGTTGAAGGCGGGCTGCATGAGACCATAATAGGATCGCAGCGGCAGCATCAAGCAAGATAGGTTGAAGCTCATCCTCAAACGCTTAAAGTTCATAGAACCAAAATATTTTGCATTGCTAGAATGGAGCTCACAACACGCATGAACTCATCTCCTCACGAAAAGAGATCACATCCACGTCAATTACTTATAAATTGAGTAAATCTTAATCGGATTTTACGAGCAGAGTGTTTCGGGACCCTCGATGAATGTTCATAAAGGACAATATGTCGTTCTAATTACTGCTTTTCTCGCGTTACGACGTGTTGAGGAAGGTGAAACGACAACTGACCATTTCATGGTTGCCCGAGGGACACGTCTCCAATGCACGACCGATTGCATGGGAAGGGAAAGCTGAGCAACGTACGGAGTTGATGCAGGTGGGGCATGACAAGGGACGCCTTTGAAAAGAAAGTCTAGAGGGGGTGTCCCCAAGAAGAAGACCATCCCCGACTGCCACGTGGCGTGCCGATTCACCCCGCGTGCTCCACCTTTCGGATCTGTAGGATCTCCAACGCCACCAGATGGTGCGCGTGTGCTTGACCCTTCAAACGGGTCAAAGGTTGAGTCCTTGGCATGACGTGAACCCGCGAGTCTATCTCCCCTCAATTGATCAATGATCATTCGCATTGATTGAGAGTGATTTATAAATGTATGCTACAGTATTTGAACGAATTAGATTGTGTCAAGTCCCTATAATTCTTGATTGATATATCATATTTGATTCTTATTTAGGAGTTATCGCAAAAAAGAAAATTTAACGTTCATTTCGAATTATGATAAGATTCATATTGTGACGCAGATATTTCATTTCTATAAGTGAACGGCAATTCTTTCAACGTCTCAATTAATCTCCATTGATCGATTGGGAATGTCGTTAGTTCGTGATCGAGATACTGAGAGGAGCACGTGATGAAGCTGAGGAGCTCAATACCGACCCAAATGGTCCCTCGTGGCTAGTAAAGCGACAGTTTAACCCTTGGGGTTACCCCAAGTTCACGCCCCACATTGCGTTCGCGGGGCGTAGGCCGTACACGAGCCACGCACTTCCCAAACTCGCCACCGGCTCTCTCCTCGTGGCGTCCCCATCCACCCTCCATCTGTTCCTCCCTCCCCCTTCTCCACCGTCCATCTCTCTCTCTCTCTCTCTCTCCCTTCAGAACCAAACGCTCTTCTCCCTTTAAATCTGCTTCAGAACTCCGCTCTCACTCTCACTCCATCTCTATCTCACTGTTCGTCATCTTGTTGTTGCTCAATGAAAAGCCAGGCGGAGGAGAAGTTCTCGGACTACTTCGGGAAGTGGGTATGTCGGCTCGAAGAGTACTCTCACCAGCTCAGCGCGTCCAGAGAGAACTCCATCAGCGAGCAGGAACTCCGAGCCCTCGTCTCCAAGCTCACGGCCCACCACAAGGACTACTACACTGCGAAGTGGGCGGCCGCGTCGGCCGGGGGCGGCGACGTGTTTGCCTTCTTCTCGCCACCGTGGTCAAGCCCGCTCGAGAACGCCTACTCCTGGCTCACCGGCTGGAAGCCCTCCACGGCGTTCCGCGTTATTGAGGCATTGCGGGCTCGCGGCACGGTCATGGGGGAGGACCAGATGAAGAGGATAGAGCAGCTGAGGGTGAAGATCAGGTTTGAAGAGGAGCGGGTGGAGCGGGAGATGGAGAGGCAGCAGGTCGGGGTGGGGGACCGCAAGATGGTCGAGCTCGCGCGGCTCGCGGGCAGGCGGGGCGAGGCGGCGGCGGGCCAAGTGGACGAGCTCGTCGACGCGGCGCTGAAGAGGCTGGCGAGCGGGCTGGAGCGGATCATGAAAGCCGCGGACTGCGTGCGGCTCAAGACGTTAAAGGGTGTGCTGGACGAGCTGAGCCCGTCGCAGTCCGTGGAGTTCCTGGCCGCCATCTCGACGCTCCAGGTCCAGCTGCGGCGGTGGGGGAAGAGGAGGCAAAGCCAAGTCGAGCACAGGCCAGGGGAAACATGCTAGTTGCTTGAGAAACAAGCTTCTCCTAAAATCAGATACACCGACTGACGTCGCGAGTTCAGTTTGGCGTCGGCAAATTTCCAAATCGCTTAGTATTTGGATTGCGTAGACAGCTCTATAGGCGTGACATTATTTTCCTTTTTGTCATTCTGTGTTTGCTCAGTTTAGCGTGGCTTGTTAGCTAAGTTTCATTTCAGCTTCTGCTTAGAAAGCCTCTAGTCCCCACCATCTCGAAATCTCGAAGTGGTTAAGGAAGGAGTTCGGAGAGTCTGCTGTGGAACAAGAGTCGTGCTCGTGGGCTCTCGACGAGGGTATCAGCTCAATTTCACTGTCATCACTGGAATGAGATTGACATTATATCTTCACTCGATCTAAACTTTGATAGTGCGTGATGATCGCAATATCAGATTGGGGAAAACCAAACTTTCTTATCGTGGTAATAAACGATGAGATTGAGAAAATAAGTTGCACGGATCGAATTCTCGACATAACTCCTACACAAATAATATATTTTATGAGTATCCTAAAGATATGGGATGTTAGTATATCCAATCGAAATTCATGGTCCGTGGTCTAAATAAGATATGAGTCAAAACGAAATCAAAATTTGCATTGCTCCCTTAATCAATGGTTAACTTCGATTCCTAAATAACTAAGTGAATGTCGTGCTCAAAGCCAGGCCAAACATGCCTCCTGTCCTAAAGCAAGAGACTGCATCTTGTCTTTTCCCTTCTCCGCGGTCGTTGAAACGAATTTAATATGTGATTTCATGGGGAGTAGAGGAAGTTGGAGTCACTGTGGTACGGAAGCAAACTGCAAACTGGCTGACTTCAGCAGCCGTGTGCAAGTCATGCACAGCCCTTCCATGCTGGGCCACGCCTTGGTCTCTTTCCCAGGTTGGGAGTCTAACTCACTCGTGGAAGGCATGGTTTTTGGGGAAATAAAATAAACGGAGTAAAAGAGGGAAAACACTCGGTAGAATGGAGCTCTCCATGCTTTGAATGTTTGTCATTAGCTCAAGCATTTCGTTTATTACAGATTTACCGGTTTTAACCACACACACACACATATATATATATATATATATATATATATATATATATATGCTGAGTCATTAAGTTGGGAAATTGACGTTTAGGGTAAAGTTATGTTGTTATGTTATTGATCGAATCGGCACAAAAGTTAAATATGTCAGAAAGGTCTAATTCTATTTGCGTGAGAACTATATAAACATGATCTGTTTATTGATCGTGGTAAAATAAGTTAGATATGATTGCAACATATGTCTATTGTTATAAACTTGAGCCCACTAAGTTTGTGTCCCAATCAAAATCGATAGAGGACGGAGTGGCCTGAGGAGTGGATGGATGCTCCTAGTTAGGATGAACCATAGTGAAACGATGAGAGTGAACTTGGCTAATTAATATATTCGGTGTGTGTTTGGCATTGGTTTTTGGCGACTGCTACTGAAGTAAAGTGCTTTACAAGTGTTGGGTAGATTTGAGGGTTAATTTTTTTTTAAATTGTACTAATAACAAATAATGTCATCACGATAATTTTCCTAAGAGGATTAAAGCTTGATAATTGTGCCATACAAAATAATAATAGTAATATTATAAAACACATGAATTCTACTGGAATAATTATTGTTGTTATTCTTGTATGGTAAAAATGGTATATGCCAAAAACTTCAGTTAAAAGCACTGAACAAATATACTATAACGTTAATGGTCTTTTCTCATGATTTTGATGGTCACCCTTATCTCACAGCAGGTTCTGTCAAACGCATCCATTATTTGTAGCTAGAGCACAGCACATTTAAAGGAGATGTATTGCCAAAAGTATGTCTATTTGTGTTGATATATTTTCCGAGTTTGAGTTCAAAAATGAAAATTTCATAATTTAAGAAGATTTCTTACTTTGTATAGATTTTTTAATTGAAAGGTTTTTTAGGCGAACAAACTTTCCTAAAAAGAAGTTTAAAAAAGGATCTTCTACTTGTGAGTTATACCCTAAAATAATAAAGTGTTGAAGCCAATTAAATATTGTGAGAAAGATTTGTAAATTCTTTTGTGAGATCGTGAAGAATTGTGATGTTAAAGTCTTTGTGAGTCATTAGGTGTAATTTGGGACTGAGAAACATGACAGATGTTTGAGTTACTTCAGTATGGTTGTAGTTTTTATTATGTCACTTAATATAGAGTGGAATTCTTTACTATTTTCTCTATCGACATACCTCATCCGACTAAATCATGTTAATCTGGTGTCTGTTTTATTTTCTTTAATTTTTTATTTTACTGTTCGATCACTTAACATTCGCAACACTTTGGCACAAAACAACATGGATAGCACAACTACAGTTATACCCAATGTGTCCCGTGTCCTATTTAGAGAACAATCTTGTACACGAAAATTAACATGAGCGGTTGGTTTGCTAAAAATGAGTTACCGAATTGACATGACCTAACTTCTTCCACCATTTTGAATTTTTTTTCCCAAGATTATCGCCATGCAATGAAACCCAAAAGCTTTCTATTTAGTACAATATTAAAAAGACATAGCTAGAAATTTGGCGTCGAACCGTTCCTTTTAACTTTATTATAGGTTTTGTGCTTTGTGCTAATATTACGAATGCTTGTGAATCGTGTTGAATCGAGTTTCTCACTTGCCCGAAATCCTGCGAGCACAAGATTGGGTTTCGTGTCTCGGATTGCCGGGCACCAAACTATTTCCATGATAATTTATTTTTGGGCCGACACATCTCTTGATTCAAACCATACAAAAAGAATAAATTAATTAAGGTCCAGGCTCCCGCACATTTGGAATAGGATGTGTTCAAGATTCCTATATAGAATTCAAACTCAAATTTGGAGGGATAATTGCCGATTCAGTCCTAAACCTTTTGCTACTTTGCCGAGTCAGTCCTAAACCTTTTTTTTATGCCAAATAAGTTCTAAACCTTTTGCAAATTTGCTGATTAAGTCCTTCCGGCGGATTTTGGCCGAAAAATGCCTATGTGGTGATGACGTGGCGTGCCGGACTTCGCCGGTGATGACTGGTTTTCTTTTTTTTTTCCCCTGTTTTTTAAAGAAAAACAAGCAGGCCGGCGAGCTCCGCCAGCCACTCCAAAGGGCGGCTTAGCCCTCGCCGGCCACTGGCAAAGGCGGGGGTGGCTGCCGTGGCCCTCGCCTCACTCAGCCTTCGTCAGCCATGGGCTAAGGCGGGGGTGGTCGGCTAGGGCCGGCCACCCTTTGGAGTGGTCGATGAGCTTGGCGGCCGGCAGAGCTCGCCGGCCTCCTTGTTTTTTTGAAAAAGAAGAAATTTTTTTTTGGGTCTAGTCATCGTCATGTCATCAACGGCAAGGTTCGGCGCGTCACATCGTTGCCACATAGACATTTTCTAGCCAAAATCCACCGAAAGGATTTAATTGGCAAAGTTGCAAAAGGTTTAGGACTTATTTAGCATAAAAAAAGGTTTAGGACTGAATCGACAAAGTAGCAAAAGGTTTAGGACTGAATTGGTAATTGCCCCAAATTTGAAACTTAGCTCGATTTTTATACAGGATTAAGCAGTTTCAAGTTTGAGATAGGGTTGAACCTCCCAAATCCACCTCGTCGCCCTCGCTAATTAAGATAAATTAGTACAAGATTGTGCACGTTTTATGCTAGAGGGAAATAAATAAGTTACTTTTAATTCAATAACTTGTAATTACACATGTCCATCAGACGACTTCAAGTCCTCATAGCAATAGCACATGAGTAATTATTCCAAAGGGCGAGGTAAGATTTCTTATAATTATTAGTTTCAACACCGTCCTAAGAAACCATTCTAACACGAAAAAAACAATGAATTTTTCAAATGGTCTACATTGTTAACGAAACTTTGGTAAAAATGTGTTGATAATATTCAAAAAGTTCTAAACTTATTATATGACAGTTAATTGAGATTTAAACTTTCAATTGTGTCAATTTATTCTTAAACTTTTTGGTGATTTATCATATAATCATTTTGGCTATGTTGGTAAGAAAGCACTAATGTTGATGTTAGCCGGCGACCAACTATCTTGTGTAACATGATCGTCACCAAAGTGGACAACTTTGACATTATTTAAGAATTTTCCTTTTGTGGATGGCCAATGAGGGTGGCCCTCATTGGGCTTTCATGGCCTTGGGAAGGAGGCGAACCTCGCTTGTGGCTGGTTGCTGGCTGAGTATGGCTAAAAGCAAAAGAAAAATAAAAGGAAAAACGAAAGTAAATAGAGAAGTTTAAAAATACAAAAAATGTCTACGTCAGTGCTGTTTATACTATATAATACCACTAGTGATTTCGGCTAAAATTGACTGGAATGACTAAATTGTGCAAATCATAAAAAAGTTTAGGATTGAATTGATCGCTGTTAGAGGTGGCAAAATTAATTAAAAATCATATTTTAATTTGTATTGGATAATATATGTTATAAATTGATCTTAAAAGATAAAATGAGTCTTAAATGAGTCACTAATAACTTAATGGATCTTGAATAGGTTTTAAATGGGTCATTAACAAGTTATCTAATTAGTTTTGAGTTTTTTAACAGGTCATTTATAGACTATGCAAATTATGATATTCTAATTATTTTTAAAATAAAATTTGATTGTTTTTTCTTTATTTTCCCCTCCTTTTTCCCTTTTTCTTAGTCAGTCACTAGCCAAGAGGTGAGGGATGAGCTCACTAGACTTTGGGGACACCGAGACCGTGCCAAATTAGTGAGCTCGGGCCTCATTGAGATTAGTGAACTCAAGTTCACCCTTGGTCGGTGATGCTTAATTCTCAACTCGGACAAGCTCGAGAGGTTAGATCATGAGGCACGGGGTGCCATCTTGTCTTTGCTGAATCTGCCGACGAGGTCGAGCTTGCTTGAGGCTGCTGAGCTCGACACTAGCAAATTTGGCCAAGTCGAGCTTGCCTGAGGCCACCGAGGTCGAGACTCGCCGGGTTCCAACTGTGAGCTTGCAAAGAATGAAACAAATGGAGAAGATGAAGCAGAGGAGGAAAATCAGAGGAAGAAGACGAATCAATACTCACTGGAATTTCATCAGTTGTATTCAAGAGAGTCGAAGTACGGGAGAAAACTAATCTTGTTCTCTCTTGACTCTTCTTACTATTCTCTCTCTCTAAAACTCTATGATGAATACAGCTTTATTAATTGGAAGAGGTTAACAACAAACTCTTCTTTAACTATTTCTTGTTAGTTCTGTTTTACACGTGTAGCCTTCCTCACTTCTCTTCAGTTGATCGACTTCTCATCTTGGAGAAATATACAACTGGCTTTAATACTTGATCTCGTGTCTGAGCTGGCTTCTACTTCAACAATGACTTCAGCTCCGGCTCTTGAGTTTGAGTAGCTTTAGTAGCTTTCGTAGCTTAAGTTGAACTTGGGACTTTGTCTTTGACTCCAGCTTTAACTCCATAAATACAATAGTGTTTAACATTCCCCTTCAAATTGGGCAGAGGGAGAAAACCCAAACCCAATTTGACACGGAGAGAACAATGTGCAAATCTGATAAGTATTGAGCATTTCCTGAAGTCGACGAGGTTAAGCACATTGAAATTTGGCGAGTTGGAGTCTCGTCAACAACTAAAAAGCAAAAAAATAAAAATAGATTTTAAAAAATGAACTAATTTTTAATTTCTTATCATTTAACAATGCATTGTTTAAAAAAAAAAATCATGAAGCAAAATTTTCTAGACTTAGTTAAATATGTAATTGTTTTAACATTTGGGTTTGGTCGGGTATATGTTTGGTATGACTCGGGTTGGGTATGGGTTGCTAGAATTATATTGTATGGAAATGAGTTAAAACGGGTTAAATAGATTAATGGGTTGGACCATTTTTTACCCGACCTTGACCCCGACCTCGACTTAACCCACCCATTTGACACCTTAATTGCCGCACAATAATTTTATAACTTTTTGGACAAATTTTCCAATCTTATACACTACCACAATCAACTGGACTTTTTTGATTTTTTTAAACTAATAACGATAATATAATTTGGCAAGAATAATTGGATGCTGGAATTACGCATTGAAGTGAAAAACGGAAGAAAGTGGCTACATCATATGACTCCCGTGACTCACTTGAGGTGGGATCTTGAGCCTGTGGCAAAGATGTGAACACACCCGTCTTGGACGCCTACTTGGCGCCTTGCCGGAAGAACCATCTATCGATAAGGGACTTGGTTAGACATATCATATACGGTCAGATAAGATTGCATTGTCATTTTAAACATAGATAAGTGAGGTTTTCTCCATCAAGAAGGCCTTCATATGGCCGAATGTGCTATTTGCATAGTACTTGAAACTCCTTTGCTCATTAGAGATGGCATCAAGTCAGAAACATAGGTATCGTTATTTAGGGGTGAGAGATTTCAAGTTTCTTACAGGTTCTATCTAGAATTTGAAATCTATAATCTACCCGTCAAAATACTACTTCATTTTTTGGAACCTAAAATCTAAAATCTAAAATCTAAAATCTATCTAGTCAAATGTTCTAGAGTGTAATAATTTCTATTTGTATTTGTAATTGAATGATTGTAGTGAATCATCATCTCTAATAATTGCAATTCATTGTTACATTTCACCAGTGATAACTCATACTTAAACACACGAAAATTGTGGCATTAACAAAGAAAAGTTTCAATTATGGGTATTGCCGAAAATGGAAGTTCACATTAGTTGTTTCAAATTACTTCTTATTATTGGACACCATAAAATACTGCATGATCATACAAAAACATAGACCGACAAAACACAAAGATTAATTCTAGATCAAAGAAACACAAAGACTAATTCTAGATCAAAGTTCCAAGTTCAGAAACTTGTAACCTATCCATTAGAATAGGTTTTTCAAATTTTGGAACTTAAAACCGGAACGGTTTCCATTGGTTCAATAATCAAGTTCCTGATTTTATTTTGGAATCATGCTCACCCCTATTAGTAGTAGTTTCATGCATATGATGTCCCTTTTCCCTTGTCTAACATTCCATGTCATTCTTTGCTACCTTTTCATTGTATCATATGCCAAAAGTTTGTTTATTATTTACCGGATCTATGTACTTAGATCAAGTTCAGTTATCAGGTTTCCGATTCTATCATGAAACCATGCTCATCCCTATTACCAGCAATTCTTTGATACATTTTCATCACATCATACGCCAAAAGTCTGTTTATTAGCTGCTGGGTCTGTGTACCTAGATCACATTATTGGGGTCTCTTTATTCTAGCATTAATTCAATAACAATCACGATGCAAAGGTTCCGACAGACGCATCTACTCGGTGCAATTACAAAATGATTGGCCAAAGTGAGCATAAAAGCTTCTGATTGCCTTTGCCGGAACAGGACTTTGGGTTGAAAAAACATTCAACGATTTGATTGGCCCCGAAAAGAAAAGCCACTTCTGACCAAACCAACTGGGCTAAATGATCATTGGGCCCGTCTTGCCTCTCCCAACGAAGCTTATGTCCAAGCAAGGCCGCATCCATTGGTCCTCTATGATCACTGGCCCGACACCGCCATTGACGCGCTCTCTGTCCAAGCAAGGCTGCATCCATGTTAATGTTAATAGCATCTCTCAGGGGAGGCTTCCATGACAGTGTTTCCTGGTGATGTTGCCTTCTCTGCCCTGAAACTACAGGCACAAAGTCTATTAAAGTTATGGAAATGCGTTGGAACGGCCATGGGATATCGGAAGCGACGTGGTTTGCAAGGATGCGATTGCGATATCTCCACAATCTCTGATAAATTACACCAACCATGCACTGGAATTGTACAGAACCGGTTCCAGGCGGAAATCCAGTGGAATGGAGAGGGAGGAAATGAGCTCGACATACGGAACATTATACTGCAAATTATCCGGGTCCCATCCAATCTGCCGCCAAATGATCCCCTGACCGGACAGTCATGGATAATACACAATAAAAGTGTCCACATGAAAGCTTCAATCTGAACTGTGAAGTGCTCCGTAGTCAAGATTCGATGTTTGTAACACGGTCAGAAATTCAAAGTAACGAGTTTGCTGGTGCCAAGAAGCACGAAACATTCCTTGTCACAAGTAGAGTATAACATTGCATTAACAGAACCTTCGGAATATTGTACAGCGGAAACTCCGGTCGTTATTCTTGAAGACGCCACCAATCAAGCATGATCTATTATCAGAGAACAAATCGTTCAGATACATCGTTCAGAGAGAAAAACAAAAGATCTTCCTCTTCCATTTCTTTTGCTTCCTCCGTTCTGGGAGTCTCCTTTGGTAGAAAAGTAAAACCTATGAGAATGTGTGTCCAAGACAGAAGCAAAAGAATGCCCGCCTAGGGCAAAAAATGAAACATCAACAGTGATCAACAACCTCCAAGCTCTAGGAAATACGACCAAACTTCAATTCACGGGCTTTTAGCGCATGGCGGCGGCAAATCGGTTCCGCTTCCACTGTAGAGGATGGTACGACTTCTGGGTCTCTTCTATCTTGGTCCAGGGGAACTTATGCTTCGCCATCTTTCTCCTCTTTGCTGCGACTCCCAAGTAATCTCCTGAGTTCTGCAATAACCAAGATGCAAGGTTAGCTACCCGAATAATTATTATCTTTAAATGTCACTCTAGGATATAATTACACTTTGCTAGTCTTGTTTGGTTCGCAATTGTTTCCACAAGGAAATGGTTGGACAAATCGAGTTGCTTGCGACAGAAAATTATTCTTCCAGTTAAAGTTCAGTTCATGCTGCGCAGGTACTCATAGAACTCCCAGACATGGTAAAATTGATTGTCAAAAACGATTCAACTGAAAGATTCGGATGGTTACCTCAATTTATTGTAAACTATCCAATCTTTACCTTTTTTTTTTTCAGTACTCTTGATAAATATCTAGCAGATACTTTGCATTTCTCTAATTTTCATTGCCAAAGATCAAAGAGCACGAGGAAGGGAACTTCCATACCTTGAGACAGAGTCCTTCATCGACATCACAGATGGGATAATCACTCGGACAACAGTATTCAGTCCCGGTGCAGCAAACGGCATTCTCGTACTCACAGCAACCATAGATCAAGCAATAATCGAAGAACTCGAAAATGCAGCAACATGTTTCGTCGGTGGGGCAATAAGAGAAGTCTCCACATTCACTGGGCGAGGGCGAGGGAGGAGGAGGAGGAGGCGGGGGTGGCGTCACAGGTGGGGGTGGGGGAGGTGGCGTTGCAGGAGAAGGTGGGGGCGGCGGGCTGGTAGGAGATGGCGAGGGGGAAGACTCCTTGGTGGGATAAGAGGCCATTGCATTTATCGCGCAAACACCGTATTCTGTGTCGGTGTTTCTCAGGATGTAGAAGTACCCATCGATTCCCCAATCGGTGCCCCACGAGTTCTTCACTATCCAATAGTCTTCGCCGCTTTCGGAGCCGTACCCGACGATCAAAACTGCGTGGTCAATGTCATTGGGATCATCCGAGCAGCTACCATTATATATCCCCTGTTTCAGAGATTACATTAGGGAGTTAATCAAGTACAAATCATGCGTAAGTTGCCATATACGAAGACAAATCATTAGAGACATACCCCTGTGTACAGTTGGAAGTCATATGCTGATCCATCCATGCCCACACTAATTGGTTGTTGAACAACAGCACAGAGAACAGCACTTTCT
This sequence comes from Melaleuca alternifolia, assembly GCA_019926035.1. Lineage (NCBI taxonomy): Eukaryota > Viridiplantae > Streptophyta > Magnoliopsida > Myrtales > Myrtaceae > Melaleuca > Melaleuca alternifolia. The sequence continues at coordinate 2,031,330 of JAGKPW010002341.1, forward strand.
GATTCATCCACATCTTCATAACCATCAATGCTCACCACTTTGTTCTCCTCCTGATCACACAGAAAAATCAGATAATTTAGGATGAGATGCATAAAACAAGCGTCAAGTTACCAACAGGGACAAATCAATTATATCAGAACCATGTCTTTTGAGAGAATTTTAGTATGGAATTATAGTGTGATAGTGGGAAATTTCAAGAGACTGCAAATTCGCTATGCCCTCTGACATTCCTCGACGTACGGAAAAGGATGCAGACCTTTGAGGTAGTGCAAGAGCCAGTCTCGCCGTTGGTGCTAGTGTAAGGGTAGTCGGCTTCAGAGTCAATGCCGCCGTTGTTGATGACCCACTCGAATGCGTAATCCATGTAACCGCCGTCACACCCTTCATTGGTGGTGTCGCAGGACACGAGCTCTTGCTCGGAGAGGCTCACGAGGTCCCCAGTCACCAGGGCGTTTATCCCTTCCATGGCTCCTGTGGAAGAGAATGCCCAGCAACTTCCTGCGAAGATCATTTGACCAAAGCCACAGATTCTGTGAGGAATTTTTGGTCACAGAGCATGTCTGTAGTCTTTTTTTTCTCAATCAAATTCCAGGCAGCATATGCTCTGGTTTGCTTTTCCGCGTCAAAAAAAATACGAGGACTGCTAGAATATTTTGACTAAATTTGCATCAAAACCTGCCTGAGCTAGCGTATTAGAAATCTTGCACTCAATTTCAGCATTGCCGTACCGGTTTCTCTATCCATCGACGACGTATTTCATCTTGATCCAGCATAATCTAGTAATTTTGATCACATTAGGGACAGCAATCGATGGCACATGGAGTGAAAACATCTCCAAGATGCTTGGATGAATCTTATTTGTCCGATGCCACTTCAATTTAGAATATGCAGCTTTTAACTTTAGTTAAACATTTCCACTAAACTCATACCTTTAGTATGAAAAGGATAGATCTACCTAGGTCACCGAGTCACTGACCAAAGATATAAGTACATATGCCGGATGATTTGACCTTTTTTTTATAATGATTTGACATCATCAAACATAATTGGAAAATTATACTGGCGAAAAAAATGTTGCTAGACTTACCACACGATCCTTGATCCTTGACAGCCGTGACAATCCCATAATTCCTCCAATCCAGGGAAGAAGGAGCGTCGCAAGTCTTCATTTTCCCCTTCAGACCCATCTTCTTGTTGTTCCACTTCTTGCCCGCTGGCTTCTTCACCTTGGACAGATAAACCTCCCTAAACTCCTCGTTGCTCAGGTCCGCGAACTTGTTCAGCCCGACCCGAGGGGCCGTCGGCGACTTTCGGTTCGAGCTCCTCTCGATCACGTACCTCAGACTCTTCTTGAAGTTCTCCAGCCTCTTCTCGGCCTCGGCCGCGTGCTTGTACACCTTGTTGTGCTTCTCCTTCCATCGCCGGAAAAGCTCGAGCACCCGGCTCTCCGAAAGCAGCAAGCTTTCCGGGTTCTCGCCGACGATCGAGTATTCGCTAGGGAGATTCGAAGTCGAAGATAGGCACCAGATGGATGCCCAGATCAAGAACACTAGGATTAGGTGATTGGATCCCATTTCTGCCCGACTGGGTGGTCACAGCTACTGATTGTTTCGCTGCCTAGTATTACTTTATAAGGCTAGAGATCATCCGCATCGCCATTTTCCCGCCTACCAGTCAAGCTCCATGAATTCTAGCATTTATTTTCACCGGCCAAAACAATTTAAATCGATGTGGAGGAGACCAAATTGACATTTCAGACAGCTGAATTTCTGGGATTTTTGGGGGCATTATGGTAGTTATGTCCATCTGCACTGGACTACATAGATTGTTTTTTCCAGTAAATTCAAGAGGTCATACAATCGAGATATAGCTGAGTCCATACCGGGGGTTGTCTCAAGATAAGTTAGTTGGTGCTCTGTCTACTATTCAGAGCATCGGGAAAAGTTGACCTAACGGTCAAAACTGTTTTATTAGATTGGATCATCTTGCATCTCTTGATTAAATGGTTTCTTTTTTTGAAATGTCTCTTTCTTATCACGGTGAAGCTTTGGGAATGAGCCACGTATGATGCTGTAGGACTTGTTCCACAAATTTCATGAGTTATTAATGTGTAGAACAAAAAGTGAAGAACCTTTGATCAAGTCCCTCTAATTTGAACATAAATATCTGGGGACATAAGCTTAACTTGAATACACGTGATATACTTAAATAATTTGAACAGTCACAACCCTTCTAAGTAGTAGACGTGCATAACATAAAACATATATTCAGTAGCATTCTTTTTAACTCATCTAACAAACGAAGATACGCTTTGCGTGAAAAAGTTAACAAAAATTGCATTATTAAGAAGAAAACAATTTAAAAAGCATCTGGTCTAATTTGGAAGAATCTATTGAATTTCTGTGAAGTTTGAAATAGTTGATCTAACTGAAGATGATAAAAATTTAGATTAAATATTCAAAAGTGTTGAAATCACAAAATTTTCATTTGAATTGTTAGAGATCCATGTAAGTTTTAGGTTACCATTTTATCTCTATCATACTATCATCATTCGCCTTGGACTTTTTGCGTAATTTAGTGGGAAAAGTTTGAGATCGAAACCATTTTTTTTCAGTGTATCCTATTGTACGTAGAGGGAAGTGTATCTATTCATGTACATGGTAACTCTTTATTTGGTGACTCAACATTTTCAGAAAGCCAAAAGATTGTTACATAAAACTTCTCCATGTCATTAGGGAAATGATTATGTTCTTACCGATTAAAAAATGGTCCTCATTTGTTCATATATTTATTTGTGTTAAGATGTCAAGTACTTTTGCATTCTCCTTTACTAGCGGGAACTGCTGAAGAAGTTCATGATGTACTCAACTTCAACATATTATCAGAGTTAGAGCTCGCAAATTCGATTCTTCATAATCCCCACCACCCATTTGTGGTTGCTCTTCTTAGTACAGGTTGTATCAATCTCTTAAATGTTTCATTTGCACGGTCTGGTTCGCATGATCAAACTTTTGGCCTAACAGATGTTGCCCGAGGGTAATTCTCAAGATACAAAGCTATGTCGGGCCGCCCGAGTATTCAACAAGTAGAGGGTGAATTAGATCATGAAATCATAGGTCACCATTTATTCCCAGAATAAGGGAGTGACCTTATCCGAAAATTGATGAGCCAAGACATAAGATGATATGGATTTAAGCAGCATGTCATTATCTGTCCAGCATTTATATGGTAAAAGTAGGCATTTTTTTATAGACTCAGAAAAAAACAGATGCTCCCTGCAATTTCAATGGAGTGGACTATTGTCAAAGAACATTAGTTGGGACACCCAATTTTACAGCTGGTCCAAAATAATACTAATCATGAAGAAGTGCGCACTGTCTGGTCAACAATGAAAAGAAGGTGCATACAGATCACTGCATGACAAAAGTTATTAAGCATGGGCCCCATTCAGCTGGCCAAGTTAGAAAATCCAAGATTGGCATTGGGTGAAGATCTTCATGGATTGAAACAGATTGAGAGAAAACTCCCTCAATCAAGCAAGAGTGCGAAGAAAAAGAAAGATTAAAGGAGAGAGAGAGAGAGAGTTGGAAGTCATTTAGATTTCTTTAATATTTCAAAGACTTTGAAATATCTGAAGGTTTTTAGGATTGTAGCTTTTCTGCCAATATCCCTTTATATGGGGTTTGAGTGGATTGGATGGTCTATATTTATCGAGAAGTTAGCTAAATTTTCTAAGACTTTTCATTTGTTTTGCGAGAAGGAATGAATAAGGAAATATCATTTTTTTAAATGATCACTTATATTACTTATAAAAATGGATGAAAAAATACTTTTGCTATAAAATATTTAAACATAAACTGTTATCGATGATAAAGATGTTTTTCATTAACTAATTATTTCAAGAGATCATTTTAAAAAATTATTTTCAAAGTAATGCATATTTAACTAACCATACAGAGTTTAAAAGAGTATCTAACATTCTTCACAACTGTGTACTATTTATTGGTATAGACCAAATCATTTACACCTTTCTTCCAATTGTCTATTCTCTCAAGCTTGACACCATTCTTCTTCTTCTTCTTTTTCCCGAATTCTTTCATTAAACATTGCATATTTTAAAGTTTGAACATCGTTAGGTATGGGAGGCAAGAAGGGGAAGGGATGCCTCATCGGGGAGATAGTGCCAATTATTATACAATGGCAATTATAATACCACTGTCATTATAAAAAAATGCCTTATTATTATATTGTGTTTTACTAAATAACATATATAATAAAAGTGGCCTCACAATAATGGGTGGGTGCTAAAAAGAGAAGGCCTCATGGGTTGATTTTAATAAAGTCAAACAAGCCCTAACTTTTAAAAAAATGTCGATGTGCGACAATTTCAGAAGATGGAAATATGGGAAAAGAGAAATTTATTTCATTGCTTGTTCTGAGAGCTTTCCCAACTTGCACCCTTCATATAAAAAGGCAAGGCCTGTAAGAGAAGAAGTGGTTCAAGTCTTCTTCACATGTCATTGCATATGTTTATTGCTTTTATTATTTATTGTCGAATAAAATAATCAAACTAAGAATAATAAATATTTTTGAAAAAAATACACAGAGGCAGAATTCCCAGGGCGGGACAGGGAGAATACTGTTTGCAAAGAAGATGTGCCCCTCTAAATAGACTTAGTTCCCTAACAAATCTCAATTTTGACATAAATTTTTTTATTGACCTAAAAATATCTTCAACTTTTATTCTAGTCCTAACTCTGCCTAGGCATTCAAAAATCACCTCTAGTTTCTTCAAAATTAGCAATAGCATGGCCAATTAGAGGTTCGTTATCAAAATCTATGTTGTCCTCAATATCCTTACCTTTGTATAGAACAAAAAACAACCACCTGACATTGATTATGTCGATAAAAACTTATGTCAAATTTTTGAACGCGTGAACAGATTTGAGGCTAAATTGAAAGTTGAGAAACCTCTTTTTTTTTTTCGATAAAGAAAAAGTGGTCGGTCGTTCCTCAATGCGGTAGCACATGGATAGTCTTGTTTTTGGAGAAAGACCCTTGAACTGAAAAGATGCCATGATATCATCACACAACACAAGGCAGGCCGACGAGATAAGCATGATTTGGTACAAAATTTAATATTTACAACGTAATTGTCCGCTCCTCATAACGGGAATTAAATTGACACATGATTTATAACTAGCATTGCCCCATATATAAGTATTTAATATTTTATTCAAAATTAAAATAAATAATCTTCAATAAGAATATCTATATTGCATTTAAGATTTATTGTTCCGAACCCCTAACTCGAAATTCCCAATCTGCCTTTGATGCCATCACAAGCAAAGAAGACAACATCGAGTCTTGCTTTGGATAAATTAATTGTACTTTAAGTAACCAAAATTGATATTATTTCCGCTGGATTTAGGGAATTAATTTTATTTTAATTCTTTGGCTGAGCAGGTAGCGTTCTACCTTAGAAAAATATTTGACGGGGGTTTAACTGAGGGGACTAGTCGGCCACTTCTGGACTAAGATATTGTCAGCCTACGTGGCTAATTTTTTTTTATCTGTCTGTCTATCTATTTTATAAGTCCTTTCCTTTATACAATTGTGTTTTGTAGTTGTTGTCGGGTTATACGAAATTGGCAGTCTCGTGGGGCCAAATGGATAAGTTTTATAAGTAGAATTAAATCAAGTCGGAACCAGAAGCTCTATTTATCCACTAGTCATGCTTGCTGAACCGTTAGGTTGAGAATAGGATCATATAATTTATGTTCACAAAATTTGAAAAGAGTAATCACAGAGAAGCCTCTAACTTTGCATTGTGACATATTTGTCTCAAACTTTATTTTTTGGGTAACATTAAAGCCTCTAAACTTGTGCCTAGACTTGTGCCTATGTGACATATTTATATGCCCCAAATTTCTTCTTGTGATACTAAAAGCTTAAAATTTGTATCAATGAGACACATAAAACCAAAATATTTGGTGGCATAGGAAATTTTTTAGGGTAAATGTGTCACATATATATAAGTTTGTGATTTTTAGGTTCCGTTCGTTTCACGGAAAATATATCATTTATGGAAAATATTTTTCAGGAAATCATATTCCTGGAAAATGATAATATCTTCGAGTATTTATTTGAAATTTAAGGAAAATCATAAAAAGAAATAGATTTTTAATTTGTTTCCTTCCTTTGTTATAAATTGACATGTCACTGGCCACAAGTCTCGCTAGACTCTTACGATCTTTTGGCTTGCCACCAGAGACTATGAACTTGTCAATCCAAGGCAAGCCTCGAGCTCACCTCTAGAGGTTACGACATTGCTGTCAAAAGCCGTCGGCTCACCAGTCTTGGGCGAGGTTGATGCACGATGCTAGAGGTCGCAATATTTAAAGGTAAAAAAAAAGACATAAAATGTTTTCCGCTTTCAAAAAAGAGAAATAAAGCGGAAAACATTTTCCCCGCTTTTGAATGTATTTTTTTCTATATGTATAAAATATTTTCCTTGACTATTTAGTTTTCTGTGAAACGAACGCCAGAAAATTTGAAAAATATTTTCTTGGAAGTTATTTTTCGTGAAATAAACGGAGCCTTAGTGTAGAAATGGGGGTAAATGTGTCACACGAGTATCAAATTGGGGTTTTTGGAGTCATAGAAAAAGTTTGAGATACGTATGTCATAACATACACAGTTTATGATTTGTAAGTGCTTACACCCTCTAGATTAAGGCTCTGTCTATTTCTTGAAAAATGAATGATTTTCAAAATATTATCTAAAAAATAATCGCTTGTACTGTTTGAAATAACTAATCATTGAAAAAAGTTTTCATTATCGGGCAATAACTTAAATCTAAATATATTCCTAAACGATGAAAATATGTTTTGTTCATTCATTTTCTGTCAACGATGCAATCGCTCATTATTAGGAAAATATTTGTCAAGTCATTCATTTTTCGTGAAATGAACGGAGTCTAAGTTGATAATCATATTTTAATACAAAGAAAATTATGTTTAGTGCTATGGTCATGTGAGGTCGTTGATGGATCATCTTCGAGTTTCGATCTGTTGAGATGAAGATGTGCTTCAATCGTAAGACGTGCAACAATATGATTTTCTATGAAGAAGCGGATCGGGGATGTGGATATTCCAAACTCTGGCAATCCATCTCAAATCCTAAGTTGTGGTCAGGCCTAATGGGGCAGACGTGTCCACGAGTTCTGGCAAAACACCTACGCATTGCCAATCTCATACAAAGATATTTACCAATTAGCAAATGAGATCCACGTGTCAAGAAGACCCCGTCTCATAGAAGACATTTCACAAGACGGTCTCACCATGTGACGGCGACACGTGGTGCGACAAGCCAATCAAAAGGAAAACGATTCCATTAATTTAGCGCCAAATAGAACAATAAACATAGAGTCAAAGTAATTAGATATTAAAACAACATGCTCATATGACAGTTTATATCTTTAAATCGACCGACAATGCTCTCACAAAATCTTATATGATAGTAAATTAGGAAGTTTTGATTTCAATTTTTTTTTGTGCCTTTATTTGTGTCTTCCGTTACATATTTCTATGCTTTAATCTTACTCTGCAGACTAATCTATGTGTCAGAGAGAGAGAGAGAGAGAGAGAGAAACCATCTAAATATTACTATGCACGTGATGTGATTTCATCAATTATACCTATATCGGTCATGTAACCGACACTTATAATAATTTTACATCAAGAAATTTTTTTGGATAATGGGCCTGAAACAATCATTTATCTTGAACTTTTAGATCAATGTGAAACACGAATATCTACTAGGAAAGATTTGGCGTCTCGCGGCACATACCGTTCTCTTGCAATTTGAGCATTTAGATTAAGAGAATAGATTTCGACCATCAAATGATTTTAAAGGGATATCAAGTTCTGAACACTTAAAGGATAATACTGACTATAGGATTGTCATTATTGGTGCGGATTGAGGAAACTTTCAACGTATAAGGATAAGCAATCACTGATGAGACCCGTGAATTTACGAACGGTAAAGGAACGTTATAATCATCGAGTTACTTACTAAGAATTGGACAAAAGAGTTTTTCGGATATATCCAAGTGGTTTATAATATTTATCGAATCATAATATTCGACCTCCGAGTCTTTCGAGTAAATTACAGTCTTTGGAAGATAGCTACTCAAATGCCATTTACTAGGATTTACATGAAACTTACAATTCTCGAAGATAATTACCAAGCATCGGTACAATCACTTATGCCAAATTGCAGGTATTTTACTATGCTAATACTAAGTGTTAGTATTTTCATGTGAGATAAGTTACCATCCATAAAGGCAAATTACTATTTATATGGGCATCCAGATTACGGTGATTACAGGTAAATTACAATCATAAATTAAATTACTAACTACAAGCGTGACGGTTTCGGTTAAATCACGATGAGATTATGAACTTTCACAAGGCATTTGGATCCAGAATTGGTAAAATATGTCATTATGACCGTTTTGGATTCGGTTACGAAAAATTCGAAGATGAAAACCATATGTTATTGAAATGACTGCAGACATAAACTTCGGTTCAGGATTTATGGGGAAGTAGAATTATAGAGGACTATATATTGCTTATGATGAACTTTCACTAGATTTGTTTGATGGGCTTGGCAGCATGCAACACATAGTCGGGCATATTATCGGGCCCGTCTATCCAGCCCGGCCCACGTATCCGTTGACTATGATGGTCTCACGTGGGGACACGAATATGAGTGGATCAAGATGAATACAAGTATTTTCTCTTGAACCCACTTGGTATCGGTCTCTCTTCACGGAAGCCTTGCTGATCCGGCTAAGTCGTCACTCCTGATATTTTCACATTTGGTAAATTATCGTATTCATAGGCAGACTTGCACCACGTGGACCCAAGATTGGGCCTGACACGACGAATGGGCTGAGAGGTTTCCCAAAGCTTGGCTGGGGCCTAGGCTCAAAAGGCCCAACCCTCGAACCATGTCATTACAAGTCTACGCAAATCGCCTAACATAAGAATACTATATGAGCAATTGCCATCCATCTCTTAAATGGTCACGATTTCCTTGAAATCAATATGTTGCCTTAGAACTAATTACTTTTCAATTTTGAAATTCAATTTATTAACTTTTTAGTTTCGTATTGAATGCTACCTTTTTTTAAGCTAGCGTCCATGTCAAGTAATAGCACAAACACAATATTGCCATTCACTATATTAATTGTTCATAACTCCTAGCTCATAAAAATATTTAGTACTTGCATCCTAAATGGTCCAAAACAAACTCAAACATCAAACATTAGTTGAAGCTCTCTCGATAGCTATACTCAAGCCTTAAGAGCACATACCATTTTCGCCAAGACCTTGGCTAAAGACCTAAGATTGCACCCGATTATAGTCTCCACGAACGAGCGCGTGTCCTCTTTGTTGCTATCTTGAGGCACATCCACCACGTACGACTCTATGACGGTTGTCCCGTTTCCATTGGGCCCGGCTACACTGGGATTATTGTGCAATGTCATGGTGGATTGGTAGTTCATGAGCCGGTGGTTGCCACCGATGATGCTATACACCATCATGTGCAGCTCGTCATCGAGCAGGTCCAACCGCTCGTGGCTGCAGTTGGCTGGCAGGCCTGATAAGACGGTGACCTCACGGATGCTCCCGACCGTGCTGCCTTCGCCCGCCACCATACAACAGCTTTTGACAAACTGTTTGTAGGCCTTTGGGTTCGCAAATTGGCGGACGACGGACCAGACGAGCGGGAGCGGCGCATCGATGGTCTGGGTAAGGCTCGAGCCGCACTTGATCGCGGGGTAGTCCGGGGTGTGGTAGAGGCGGATCATGTCTTTCGTTTTGAGAGTGTCTTGTGACATTTTGTCTTGTTTTTTCATGGTACAAAAGTACAAAGACATGGTATGAATAGCGACACAGGCTTATATTTAAAGGGTGGGTTAACTCAAGATAGGAGCAAACAATGGGAATTTGAGGGTTTTAAGATTTTGGGCAGAGCTTTTGGTGGCTTTAGGGAGAGTTGTTTGGAAGGACACTTCATTGGAACTTGCAAACCCTTTTCTTTTTTGTCGCTTTTGTAATGGCCGCTTGTTGCTGAACTCCTAATTGCATAGGAGTGCGTGCTATTAAATCTCATTCGCATGTGCTTTTTCTAGAGCGTCTTACCTGGTCATACTTTGTTTCTGCCAAATCATCATGATCCCCTACGGTGCTCGTCTCTTTATTCGTACCAAGTGTACACATTTCAGCTTGATATTGCTAAAGAAAAGAAAGATGAAAGTTTGGATAGGATTGAAACGTACCCCACCCGTCATTAGAATGTATTAATATGTAATCTCTCTCTATATATATATATTATAATATTTTATTCATCGCTCTTGTTGTTTTATCAACAAGCTGTGCAAAATTAAATTTTTACAAACTGATTATATCCAATAATTTGTACGAAACATACTTATGGCAAAAATGGTATCATTCATTTTCTTTCTTGTCCATGCACCCCATCTTAAAACGGCTTAACAGGACACAAAATCATAAACTTAGTCGAAATATCTCGAATCTTATTAATCCATGCTCACATGCCTCCTTCATTTTTTTTTTGTTGATACTCTTCGTGCTTTTATTTACACTATTGATCAGCTTTCCACTCTTGTACTCTCTAATATTTCTACTTTTCATTGTTTGTTTAATTACTTGTTTTTTTTTTTAGTTTTTGGGAGTGTTTGCTATCCTTTCTTCCAGCTTGTGTCTCCCATAAGTAGGCACCTCATTCTATGTTATGTGTATATCTTGAATACACATGGTATTGTTGTCTTGCTCAGTTAAATGGTCTTCCGGATTGGCCTCTTAGTTTTTTCTTTCCTCAAATTAGTCTACTCTTCCTTCAGCCTCCTTTGACCCTCTCTCCTCCTATCTACCTCGATCTCTTAACCTGCCATCTCCTCCTCTCGATCCACTCAACTTGCTTTCATTCCTTCAACCTCGAATTGGTTTGATAAGAATATTCGGTTAAAACACAAATAAGCCCATAGGACGAGTGGGGAAGGTAATACCAGCCATACCCCTTAACCTAGGTTCGTCCTTCGCAAATGAACTGAGGTTTCCTTCGCCTCGCTGCTGGAATGTTTATTTTATGACCCCAAGGAAACACCAATTTCCCATAAGGCGAGTCGGGCGGACGATGCCGATGATACACCTAACCCCTGGTCCGCCTTCTGTAGATTAACCAAGGTTTTTTCAGAGCAAGAATAGATTGACCAATCGAACTTGCGACCTTTAACTTGCAAATCGATTCAACTACGCACACTTGATTATTGGTTTTGATACACTTGTTAGAGGAGTATATCAGGAGTCTAAAATCTTCATCATGAAAAGATCCAAGAAGTCTAACACATGGAACTGTTGTATGATCCATAAACGCTTAAACTTTTGAGTTAATAATGCAAGTAGGATATGGTAACTATTGCTCTACATTGCATCAAATTTCGAAGCATAATTTTGCCTAACACTCTCGTGCTTAGCATTACTATGAAATAGAGCTCATAAATTGCGCACCAACTGTTCTCGTGAGACGCGTGTGACACATGATTAAATTCTAGATACACGTGGACCTTTTCAATTTGCTCAAACATATTGACACCGTGAAATCTAATGGATTACTCTTACTTTTAAAACTCATCGGCTTCTTTCCCCTACCTGTTTTTTCAAAGTCTCATCGGCTTCTTTTATCCAACTTTCACCTGTTGATGTGGTACTTGTTACCCGCCAACACCCGCACAAATTATCATTTCTGAACTGCGAATGCACATTGAAAACGAAAGTGAATTAATTTTCACATGCTATGAATCGCTATATGCTTTTTATACAGATAATCTTGCAGAGCTCGCAATGTTCATCTACTCGTGTCCTCGCCACCTTTTCAAACATGTAGAGCCAAAAAAAGGTAAATGAAGCTTCTCTCTTTCAGTTCCACCCTCTTAAAACAAGACATCTTTCATGCATGAATGGTGCGACGTCACCTGCTTTTTCCCACGTAGCACTTGTCAAAAGCTTTGCGCGAGCACTGCAGGACACGTGGTTCTAGCTGTCTGGGCACTTCTCTTGTGTTTCTGTTGATTATGCAGTTCTGTCCGCGGATCACCTTACTTTTATAAAACCTATGCTGCCCTGAATTTGTATTATTCGAGCAAGAGCTGGCGCCTCAGGTGGAATATTCAGATAGATACTATAATGGAAGTTTGTTATCGTGGATGATCATGAAGATGGTTGCGCCATCGTCGTCTTCTTAGGCATCTGCTTTTATGAACTTGAAAGAGAAATCGGGCAGTCCATTCCATTCACTAGGGATACGAGTGTTTTGACTTTTGGAAAGATGCATAAACATTTGATGTTTTGCATATTTGGATGACTGAAATGATGACATTCTTACTCTTCGATGGTAATGAACTTTTTGTCAACTTATTCAAGATTTTTTTTCTCTCTCGAAATTATCGATAATGAAGAAAGATGAGTTTTCTTGAGGATTGGAGAAGCAAGCTTCCGTCTCGTGCATGTATGATAAGAGGAGTATCATATTCACAATTTTCTTTCATGGGGCCTCAATCATGCTCAATACATACTGTATTCATATTGACATTGTACCTTGCACGACGGTTTTGTTTTCATAAAATGAAGGTCGATTTTTAATAGTTAAAATAAGAAATCATATATATTCAAATTTAGACCATTGCATGCACTAGTAGATAAGTCTTGTTCAATCTCAAAAAAGAAGTGGCGCCATTTAAATCCTACAAGCATAGAAAAGTGGCGATTGGAGTGGACCACATTGTGCTCGCTGCACGCTTCAGATCACAAACGGTAAGATTGAGATCGTCTCGAATTAGAGAGCAAAGTGGACCATAAACTTTGTCTCCCTTTCTTCTTCCCCAAGCAGCCTAATCCAAGCCCATTGGCCCGTCTCATCGCACCTTTGCTCCTCTATTGCAATTTTCACCGCCCTGTCTCCTTCGCGGACTCTCCAACGTATCCACAATTATAACCACCTTCGTTGTTTCCTCTCTCGACTCACAATGGTAGTTCATGTGTGTGTGTGTGTGTCCGTGCATGGGACTGACGATTGACGGTCATCCAATATGGTTGCTCGACTCAGTCGGCCCCGTATTAAACTTTGCTTAAGGCCGAATGCTTCCAATCCGAGTTTGCAATCTCAAATTGCTAGTGGGGCGGAGTGTTTGTGTGTGTGTTTTTGTGAGAGAGAGAGAGAGAGATACAAAGCGATGGATGCAGAGCAACAGACAATGGTCGCGAGATGCAGTTGCGCAATGAGGGATCGGCAGCAGAAGAGCGCGAGTGGCGAGGTACGATGGCGGGAAGCAAACTGATCCCAAGACGGAACGATGACAAGGAGAGGAGGTGGGCATGTACAAATTTGCATCCATCTACTAATTTCACTTTGTCTTCCAATTAAAAACTTCCCATGGCTTTAAGGTTGAACTCGTGATCATTTGAGAGAACGTACGATTTTTGGGTTGCATTGCAGACTAACATAACCTAACATATGAATGCTAGGAAGGCCAACCTTTAGAAAGACTGAGCAAAGGTTTATGTAACTTCATCTCCACTTCATGAACCAAGAGCTTTGAGCTTAGAGACTTAAAACACATATTTAGGATTGATATAGATATCTTTCATGTGCTTGATTCGACTTGGTCTTGTAGAATTTGATGAGGGCTCCAATATCATGTGACCAAGAGACAAATCGATTAAAGATGCTTGCCTCTCATTAGAAATAAACATAAGACATCAATCTGTTATTCAACTACAAAGGGATGAAAACGAAACAAGGTTAATCGGATTTTTGTCTTTAATCAATTCCCGATTAAGTTTTGAGTTTGAAGACAGAGTTTGAGATCCCATTTAGCCATACCTTGGTGAAATATAACCGACGAATGATAAGTGTTTATTTGACGATATATCATCTAATTCTTCTTTAGGTTTGGAAGAGCTGGACATTTTTGCAGGTTTAGGTTGGGTTCGGGTTCTCTTGTTCTAAGATGAGGCGGGCTTGGTGCTCAGAATTCTTGGATCATGTTAGGTTTCAAACGTGTTTGGGACGAAATTTATAATTCTTGAAGATAATTACAAAGTCATGCCAAATTGATTACGATGCTATTTAATAATTTCCAAGCGTTAGTATTTTCATGTGATAACCTCTATTATTAAGTTACCATATGCAAAGGCAAATTGCCAATTATAAGTGCATTCAAGTGGCGATGATCACAAGTTATGATCCATTAAATTAAATTACCACCTGCAGGTGCGACTTTCAAGTAAATTACAATAAATTCGTGAAAATTTACAAGTATCTGGATTCGGTGTCAGTAAAATATGATGTTAGAAACTCTCTCGAATTCGGTCATGAAAACTTTGAAGTTAAAAAACATATGGCATTGTAATCATTGCCAACATAAACTTTTGTTCAAGATTTATGGCACAGTTTAGTTATAAATAACTATATAACTTACGATGAACTTTCCAACTAGATTTATTTGACAATCTTGGCGACATGGAATACATTATATGGGCTAACATAGGCTTGTTCGCGGGCCCGTTGATCCAACCCAACTCACATAGTCATTGACTAAGATGGTCTTACGTGTGGCCCCACGAATATAAGTGGATGATATTGCGCACGGTCCATTGACTCAGGTCCATACAAGTATTTTCCCTTAAACCGACTTGCAATTGGTCTCTCTTCACCAAAGGCCCAATGATCGGAATACCCCTCACCGGATATTTTTACACTTCGCAGATTATCGTATTGATAGAAAGGCTTGCACAACTCCTCACGGGCCCAAAGTTGGGCCCAGCACAAAGATGGGCCTAAAAGGTTTCCCAAAGCCAGATCCAAACCAGAAAATGTTGGAGTTGGCGAATATTTTGGGGACCCTTGTTTCTCGTACCGGGCATGCTCACATGAGTTTAGGGAAATAAAAGTATGAACCAACAACTTGTAAACTCTACGCATGGAATGACGGGGGTTCCACATACTATTTGTTTCAAGCAAAAATATGGTTTAGATTTATGTTTCCTATTCTATTGTGGGATAAAAAAAGGTATTAATGGGCTTAGAGTTTTGAGCTCATTTACTATTGCTATATATTCTGTTTTACGAGAGATTATTGTAACCTTTTGAGTCGTCGCAAAACAGTAGTGAAACTCTATGCAGGATATAGCCCTAATTTGGATGAACTTAAGTGAATCTTTTCTTATATGGTCTTCTTGATTTGGTTGCGATATACCATTTTCCCTTTAGAAAAGGCCTTGCCCTCCATATATATCATCTGTAATCTTTGTTGCTCTTCACAAACCTTGTACGCACAATTGCCATTAAATTTCTTAAATGATCATGACTTTCTTGAAATAAATATGTTCACCAAGAAGTAATCAAATAGGAATTAGAAATTTGATTCTTTTTTTTTTAAATTTGCCTAATGAACGCTGCTTTTTGAAGCTAGCCTCCATGACAAGTAATTTCACAAACACAAATTTTCCAATTCACTGAATTAATTGTTTTTAACTCCTAACTCATAGAAATATACAATAGTTGCATACTCAATAGTCCAAAACAAACTCAAATATCAAACAATAGTGGAAGCCCTCTCTGTAGCCATACTCAAGCCGTAAGATTAATAACCATTTTCTCCGAAACCTCAGCCAAAGACCTAAGATTGCACCTGATTATAGTCTCCGCGAACATGCACGTATCCTCCTCGTTGCTATCTTTAGGAACATCCACTACGTACGACTCTATGATGGTCGTCCTGTTGTCGTCCGGCCCCACCCCCTCTCCACCGTCCTCGTGCATTGTCGTGGTGGACTGGTAATTCACGAGCCGGTGGTCGCCACCTATGATGCTGAACACCATCAGATGCAGCTCGTCGTCGAGCAAGTCTAGCCGCTCGCGGCTGTGGTGGGCTGGCAGGCCCGATATGACCGTAACTTCCCGGATGCTCCCGGCCGTGTGGCCGTCGCCCGCCGCCATGTGGCAGCTCTTGATGAACTGCTTGTAGGCCTGCGGGTTTGTGAACTGGCGGACAAGGGACCAGACGAGCGGGAGCGGCGCGTCGATGGTCTGCGTGAGGCGCGAGCCGCACTGGTTGGGGAGGAAGTCCGGGGTGTGGTATAGGCGGACCATGGCTTGCGTTTTGAGGGTGTCCGGTGACCTTTTCTGTTCCCCTTTCATGGTACGAAAGTGCAAAGACTCGGTGTGACTAGGCGACACGGTTGAATATAAAGGCGGGGCTAATTGAAGGAAAGTAACAAAAATGGAATATTGGAGAGTTTTAAGATCTTGGACAGCGCAGTCGGTGGCTTCAGGGAGAGTCGGTTGGCAGGGCGCTTCATCGGAAATTGCAAACCCTTATAGGCCGAGGAAATCCTGTCACGCCGCCTTGGTTTCTGGGCGATCCTCCCAGACCGTCGTCGGTCGTGTAAAGGCGGCTCGTTGCCGAACTCAATTGCATGGTAGTTCGTGCCACTAAACATGTGCATTTTGTAGAGGTTCTTGCCTGTAGTGGCTCCGTCTCAACCAAATCATCACAATGCATACGGTGCTTGTCCGCTTCTTCGTGCTAATAATGGTTTGAACGGGATTAGAATCTACTTCACTAGCTATTGAAATGTTCAGTTTAACGTGCCACCGAAACATTAAATGCCAATAGAGCGAGTGGGGATGGCAATACCGGCAATACACCTAAGCCAAGGTCGTCTTCGCAAATTAATTTAGTTTCCTGAGACACGTTGCTGGAATGATCGGTTTAAGACGCTAATGGAAAACAACTTGCCCATAAGTCAAGTGGGGAAGGTAATGCCGGGGATACATTTAGGTTTAGGTCCATCATTCATAGATCTATCGAGATTTTTTGAGATCGATAATAGAATGAAAAATTGAATATATGACTTTCAACTTGCATAATTTAACTTGAAATTCTCCTCGTTGTTGTGCATGCTCTTTGCAGCTATGCATGTAACTAACCGTTACTGCCAAACCGGACCGTGATAATACATCACAAAATCGCTGGTTTCATCTAGTCTTTTTTCCCCTAACAATGGTGATGCAATCTTCATCTGTGTACCGGTTTGGCCATAGGGTTTATATTAAATTAAAGTCCAATTGACGTTGAAAGCCTACTATTTAACCATCATTTTGATACCATATATTGAAAGAGCACAAATGTCTAATACCTTGATCATGAAAAGATCTGAGAACAAATCTAAATATGGACCCATTATAGGATACGTTGATACTTAAACTTTCGAGTTTATGGGGTGGTAGGATATGGTTGGTATTACTTAACACTGTATCAAATCTCCAGTATATGATTTCGCCTAACAACCTCACACTCAGCATAAAGTTTAAGTAGAGTTTATAGTTTGCGCATTAATTATTCCCATAAGATGCATAAACCCATGATTAAATTCTACATATGCATGGACCTTTTTCACTTGCTCAGACATATTGAATTTACATATTCCCACTATGAGATTTCTGAACAGTGACAACAAATAAGAAACGAAAGTGAATCAATTTCATTTACCAAGTATCTCTATATATTATTTGTCTCATTATTTTTACATTAAAAAAAACTCTATAATGTACTCTCCTATATATTGTCAGTGGGCACACGATCCAGAGATTAGAGAATTGAGTGGGTTTGGGACGTTTAATTTCAAGTGTAGGTTTCAATTCCCATATATTGTTGATAATTAAAGTTAAAGTCTGAGGAAGAAAAGTTAAAGTGGGGCAAAAAAAAAAAAAAATCCTTCGGGCGAGCGAAGGAATGAAGCTTCACTCCTTCAGTTGCACCTTGATGAGACATCTATCATCCACGTCAGCTGCTTCTCTCCACGTGGCGCTTGCAAGATCTTCGTGCGAGCGAGCTGTGCGGAACGTGGTTCCAGCTGTTTGGCTACTTCTCTTGTGTTCTTGTAGATTATGCAATCCCATGTGCCCACGTGTCATCTTGGTCTTACATAAACCCGTATTGCCCTGATTGCGTATTGTTCAAGGAGAGCAGGTGGCTGAGGTGGAATGTTCAGAGAGATACTGAAATGGAAGTTTGTTCTCGCGGATGCTCATGGGGATGGTCGCGCCATTGTCGTCTCCTTAGATGTCTGCTTCGATGAACTTGGAACAGGACAAGATTCAGGAGAGCCATGCCGTCCATTTCATTCATCCCCAAGAGACGAGCGTTTTGACTTTAAGAAAGATGCATGAACATTTGACTTTTTCGCAGATTTGGATAGCAGCAACAATGGTGTCCCCAGTCTTTGATGACAATCTCTGTACTGAACTTTCTGTCAACTTATGAAGGGTTTTATTCCTTTGTTAAATTAGAGAAAATGAAGAGAGATGAGTTTTCTTGAAGATTGGAGAAGAATGCATGGATGCATGATACGAAGGATATCAACATATTCACAACTTTCTTTGATGAGGGCTCAATCGTGCTCCAAACATACTGTCTTCACATCAACATTGGACCTTGCCCGACCTTTCTTTTAATGAAATGAAAGTCTATCTTTAATAGTTAAAATATGAAATTATATCCATTGAAATTTAGGTTGTTGCATTGGTAGATAAGTCATGTGCGATCTCAAAAATAGAACGACACATTATAAAGTCCCGCAGGTACAAGAAAGCGGCAATCAGAGTGGACGAGATTGTACTTGCTGCAAGCTGAGATCAATAACTTTTAAAGTAAGATTGATGTCCCCTCGAATTAGAGAGTAAATTGGGTCAACAACTTAAAATTTAAGGATGGAGATGTGTTCCCTTTGTCTCCCTCCTTCTTCCCCAGGCAGCCTAATCTAAGCGCATTGGCACGTCTCATCGCAACACTGCCCCTGCATTGCCACCTCCGCCGCCGTCTCCTTCGCAGACTCCCCAACATAGCCACAATCATGACCACCTTCGTTGTCCCCCCCCCCCCCCCCCCCTTCTCTCTCTCTCTCAATATATACATAAATATAATATGCGTTTATGGGACTAACAATTGAAAGTCATCCAATGTGGTTGCCCCCCTTAGTCGACCCAATACCATACGTTGCTTGAGGCCGAATGCTTACGGTCCGAGTTTGCAATCTCAAATTGTGAGGATGGCGGAGTGTTTCTGAGTTTGCGTTTGTGAGAGGGAGAGATACAAAGAGGTGGACGGAGAACAACGGACAATGGTTGCGGTTGCGACTGCACGACGAGGGGTCAACTGTAGAGGAGTGGCGAGGAAGCAAAACAATCGCAAGACTGTACAAAGACAGGGAGAGCGGGGCACGAATTTCGCTTTATCTTCTGATGAGACTTCAGGGTTAAGCTCGTTATCATTTGAAAAACGTATGATTGTTGGATTGTATTGCAAACTCACTGAGCCCGACATAGGAATTCTACGAATGCCAATCTTTAGAAAAACTGAGCAAAGGGCTATGCAACTTCATCTCTACTTCATGAACCAATTGTTTCGAGTCTAGAGATTTAAAGACACATTTAGGATATTTATAGATATCTTTAATGTGCTTGATTCGACTTGGTATTGTAGGATTTTGATGAGGGCTCTGGCATCAACAAATATTTTTTGGCCTCCATGTCGCCACGCGGGAGGGGCATGGTGATGTCCTCATTGGTAACAAATAGTTATTCATTAAGCGGGGAAATCCTATTGTCAAATCTGAAATCTTATGTCTATACTTTGGACAAAAATACATTTTTTGATTTATTTCATCTGTTCTATGACCGGAACAGGGGGGGTAGGGACACCACCTTAGGGAGCTTCTTTGGCTGGCCATGCTTGGCCAACTGTGGATACTATATATATTTTATAACATAGAAATTGATTTTCTATGGATATGGATCCATTTGATTTATTTGATTCTTGCTCGAGCTGGATGATAAGCAAGAGACAAATCAATTGGAGATGTTCGCATTTTGTTGGAGAAAACAATATGTCAATATACTATTCTACAACTAAGTGATAAAAACCGAACATGGTTAATTGGATTTTTGTTTGTCGACGGCCCAGTAGGTTTTAATCGATTCTCAATTAAGTTTTGAGTTTGAAGACCGAGTTTAATATCCAATTTAGCCATATCTTGGCAAAAGATAACAACAACCACTGGTGTGTAGTCGACAGTGTATCATTTACTTCTTTGGGTTTGGAAGAGTTGGGCATTTTGCAGGTTTAGATTGAGCTCTGGGTTCGCTTGTTACATGATGAGCTGAGCTTCGTATTCATAATTATCGAACCATGTCAAGTTTCAAATGTGTTTAGAATGAAATTTGCAATTCCTGAAGATATGTCACGCCTCGAACTCGAGTGCGCAACAGTCCCTGAATTGGTCTTCACCAGTCGATAAATACGCTACGTTTCCAGGAGGCATCGCCGACTAATTCCATAATAAATAAATGTACACAACGGAAGTAGTAAATCAATTCCTAACAAAACCCGGAGTATCTGAAAAATTCCTCAATTAATTACATTGGTTCAGTGTTTACAAAAACCTAAAAAGAAGTCAAACCCAAATATTTATTCAATCAAAACTATAAAACTGAAGGAATCTCATGTCTTTTAAAAAAATACTACTAATTGGGTACGACGATAGCAATCAACTACTCCACATATCTAGGCAACTCCGGCCTCACCCAGTTCTCGAGGAGGAACTCCACGATCAAAATCTGTAAAAATATTTAAAACAACGAATGAGATAACTCAATGTATCTACGCCCTAATTTCCAATTGAGATGACACTCACTCTAGGGTCCCTATCCACCTAGGTAATCTAGTTCTCGCATCTCACGGACTTCCAAGCCTGTTTATTTCGTTAACTCACTAGTGCTCACTCCAAACTAACCCTCAATCAATCAGTCAATTATAATCAGCACCATCAAATAATAAATATAACTTAATCAATTGTCAACCACAATCCAATCACATATCAAACACATCCCAATCAATGATCAACCACAAAATCAGTCACAAATTATTGTTAATCAGCAATCAATCGATTTATTAGATAATCGAAAACAGAGGATTTTGATTACTATTCGAAATTCAGAAGAATTACGTGGGGGAGGGGGGGGGGGCATTGAACAGTTGGAAAAAGCCCAGGCCCGTTTACGGAAAGGATTAAATTATAAGAAACTTTTGAAGTCCAAAATGAATATTTGTGACCAATGTGGATATCATTTGAAAATGAGTAGTTCAGATCGAATCGAACTTTCGATTGATCCAGGTACTTGGGATTGGACACGGAATGGATCTTGAAGTACTATTTCCGCATCCCCTTAACCAAATCCACCCACATTAGGATTAATCGTTAATGGCTGATCAAGTTTGATAGATTCGTTCTCGGAAACAAGAAGTTCTGGCCCCCGGGGGATAATATCAACCACTTGATGTCCATCTGACGTGGTGGAAGTCATCAGTTCGAGCCTGATTATCCCTAAAACTAATGCGAGTTTTTCTATTTTCCCCAAGAATATTAAACAATCACATAAAAATTGGGCGCAATCAAATCCTAAATAATTCCTCAAAATTCCTAAAATCTCTATTTCGAACTAGAATCTCTTATTCGATAATTTACGGGCGTCATCACCTTAATTGGCAGCCATTTGGCCAACACAATTTCTGTAATTTATACTAATATATCATAAAATACCTAAAATTAAATAATTTGTCCCTAATTAAGCAAAAATTGAGTTAATTGATTCTAAATGCTTGAATTGTCAATTCTATCTCATCCAGCTAATTTTCAAATTAACTGTAGCCAATAACTTTCCATTTTGCCCCTAAATTTTCAAATTTACTATTTTGCCCCTAAAAGCCCTAATTAGGCTTTAATTGACTAAAATTAAAAAATTATTTTTAATTTCTCAAAATTGCTAACTTGACTCTCACTAGCTAATAATCGAAGTAACTAAAGCCAATAAATTACCAATTCTCCCTTTAATTATTCAATTTTGCCCATTTACCCTTAATTGGCCAAAATTGTCAAATGGCCCTTAATTTGTCCAAAAGTCACCAAATCACACCTAATCACCAAATCGACAACCAATTTAGCTTAATCGAGTCAATAATTAACTACTAAAGTGAATAATCATTCTAATCAAGGATTGCAATTAATGGCGATGGTCCGCGGCGAGCTGGCCGGACAGCTAGGATGACTGGACGATTGAGCGGCTCAAATCAGGCCCACCGATGGCTGGTCGTGGCTGATCATGGCCGGGGTCAGAACATGGGAAACGTCCGAGATTGAGAAACAAGGCATGGTGGCTATCAGCAAGCTAGGGAAGAGCTAGGAGTGATGCTGGAGGTGGCGTGGAAGCTGTGGGCAACGCCTGGGAGCGTCACGGCCACGGCGAGGTCTGGGTGTAAGCCACGAGTTCGTTCAACCAGGGAGATCTGGCGATGGCCAGAACAGGGGAAGCTAGGTCTCGGGCTCGGCGTTGGACGGCATGGCAGCGTCCACATACACGGTGGATGGTATCGGTGAGCCAGGCGGAGCTCCCAGGTCAAGCTGGTGAGTTCTTGTGGCCAAAAGGCGTCAAGGAAGTGAGGGCAACGGCTAAGGTTTCAGGCTAGCGCGCGCAGACGAAGGAGAAGACGATGAGCAATGACTGGGTGGGAATAAAAAAAGAGAAAAGGGAAGGTTGGGCTAGGCTGGGTTGGTGCCCCGCTGGGCCGCTCGCGCGTGTAAAGAAGGAGAAGACCGAGTTGGGCCGAACTCATGGGCTGGCGCGGGCAGGAGGGAGAACGGGTTGAAAAAAATTAAAGAAAAAGGGGAAGGAGTTGGGCCGGGAGAAAAGAAAAGGGAATTAAGGAAAAGAAAATGGTTGGGCCGGGCCGGTCAGTGGGTCTGCCCTGGTCCGCGAGTAGGCGGAGTTGACCAAGGGCGAAATTGAAAAATTCTCAGGGGCCTAATTGAAAAGTTTCTAGGGACTAAATTGAAAAACTTAAAGTAATTAACGGATCTTTTTGAAATTTGAGAAAGTTTGGGGGACCGCCTCGATTTTTTTTTTCTGTTTCTTCCGTGGGATTCTTGGGGCCTAAGGTGTACAAATGGGAGTCCAAAATTCACAAATTTAAGTCCCCAAAAAAGCCTCAGAATGGGCCGTTACAAGATAGCTACAAAGTACAGGTACAATCACTTACGCCAAATTGAAGTATTTCACTATGCTATTTATCAATTACTAAGCATTAATATTTTCATGTGACGAACTCTATAGGTGGCAAATTACTAATTTAAGTGCATTCATGATATGATGACTCCATGTAAATTACAAACCATAAATTAACTTATCATCTATATAGATGTGACAATTTTAGGTAAAATACAATAATTTCATGAAAATTCACAGGGCATCTGGATCCATAATCAGTAAAATATGTCTTTAGAAACTCTGTTCAAGGAAAGCGGCTTTGCATGGCTCCAAGTAGCTTCAACGGCAGCAACGACGGCGACCACGTCCTCAACTAAGCTGGAGGGGCTGTAGGGAGGTCGATCGAGGGAACGACAGCGGCGAAAAGTGGTCGGAGGGACGTGAACATAGTTTAGAACTAAATTGATTAAATTAAAAAATTTAGTACTAAATTAATCGTTGTATAATAAACATATGACTTTTTGAATAATTATCAGAAATATCTTCGACAATCTATATTCCCTGTCACAAGAGCTATTTGCCTGCTTAAGCATGTGAATATGGAGAAGGATGGAACAATTTTTACTCCTCATTAAACTTTTCAAACCCCCACTAATACCACAGATCAAACAAACAAGTACAAATGGCGACCAAGTAATCGCCAAATAGGTCACTCACAATATTTTATTCGACAGCTTTTTAAAGATAGAGATAGAAAGAAAGAAAATAGTAAGAGCAATCCCGCATCCAAGTCATCCCTTTCAGCGACTCATTTCATGGAGGAGCACGTAGCGACGAACGAGCGAGTATGCTGGTTTCATTCCCCTCCTCCCCTTGTACTTCCTCACCTTTTGTCTCCACGTCCTCGTCCTCCTCCTGTTCCTTGACCAATGGTATCCGGGATATCAAGGAACCATCTGTTCCTTCGGGTTTTTCCGGTTTCTTTTCCGGTTCCTTCTGTTTTTCTGGCGGCACTGGTGGAGCTTCAGACGACCCTGGTCGATTCAAAAGGGAGACCAACTCTGGCGATGGTGGCGCCTGTGCCGGCAGTGGTGACTTCGACAGTGCTGGCTCCTGGTCCATCGGTCGTGCCGGCCGTGGTGGTGGCCGCGCCGGTTGAATCAAAAGCCTCATGACCTTGTTGGCGATATTCAACTGAGACCTCCAGGGCAACTTCTCGTACAGGGCAGTGAACCAGACATTGAAGAACTCCTCCTTCTCTTCCCTGGAGAGCCCCTTGAGCAGGCTCTCCATGATCTCTCCGACCAACCTCTTCAGCACCTCCTCCTTCCCATCCGCCGGGAGCTCATGGAACTCGTCCGTGATGGGGCTGGCAGGCGGAGCACGTGCCATGACCTGGTTTGCGAAGTCGATCAAGAAGTGGGAGGGGGAGTCCAACTTACCCTTGTGATCGCCGAGAGGTTCAGACGGCTGCTCTTGCGCATTGGTCGTACTCCCCTTCCTAAGCTTGGCCTCAGAATCGGACGTTGACATGTTGGGTGATGTTAGTTTGAGCTCGAGGCTTCGTTGCTTCGATGAACCGAAGGATGATTTGGTTTGTATTTCATCCATCGATGACAAAGAGAATTTATAATGAAGGGCGCGTGGTGCACATGGCAACACTCATATTTCTTTGTTTTTCTGTTATTTTGTTTCCAGAAAGAAAAAAATATATATGTTTGTTAACGTCAACTTGTTTTTCTATTCCCGAGAACAAAACTTTAGCTTGCGAATAGTTTTAGAACAGAGGTTAAGAAAAAAGCTTCTTGTTCTCCGGAATAATTTCTAGAAATAAGCTAATTTTCTTTTTTATTTTTCTTTTATTCTTTTCTCTTGCCGCGGCCACCTCCAACCATCTGGAGCCTCCGCCAACCACCGCCGTCGGCTGCCGCTCGATCTTCATCGTCGCAGCTCAACCACCGCCCATTGCTGCCTGATCACTAGCTAGCGGCATTCGGTCGTCTGTGAGCAGGAAGAAAAAAATGAAAAGAACAAAAAAATTGTTCAACGTATTAAACGCATTCCTATTCTTTTTCTATTCCAAAATTTTATATAGTTACCAAACACCTTAGCAATATCGATTTCTTTATTTCCTGATTTTGAGAGAAAATTATCATTATATTTATGCTTTCTTTGAAATCTAATGGATTCACAAATTACCTCTACGTAAAGAGGTAGCCCAAATTTGGATAAATTTCGCTAACAAATTTTCTTATGTGTTCTTTTGATTCTATTTTTTGGTTACCCATTCTGCCTTAGAGGATTATTTGCTTGTGTTATTATTTTAGAATTGATGTGTGGTTCCTAACAATAACACGGTTTAACTGAAAATTCATACGTGTTGATTTATTTTATCTGAGAACACTTTATCATCATGTTAACATAAGAAAACAATGACATGATACAAATAAATGATTATTCAATATGACACCTCAAAAAATAACCCATTCATATCTCCATTTGATAGTCAAGTTAAGTGAAATAAGATATTCCTCGGGCTTGGAGAAATTATGGCAAGCAATGCTGAGTATGTTAGGATTGCTTTACAAAGTTAAATAATATGATATGACACATAGTAATAAAAAAAAAGTATCGCATACTTAGCTCCTTAATTATGATTTGAACTAGAGTGTGTATTTTTGGGTTCGTACGAATTATTTATATATGTGAACCAATTGACTTGTCACATATATAAGACTTGTTTGATTCAATGTTCTAGATATGTTGTTGTAGCTTCAATTGCATGTAGGGAAGCTTTGCAATTTGATTGGTTATGAATTTTTCTTTGCCATAGTATTTTCTATTGATTTATATGAAAACTAAATTTCCTATATAAACAATGTCTACGTAAGGAAGAACATTGATCATGTAGGATATGTACATTTATGCTACATAAGCAAGTGATTTATTTAAATAGACCGATATATGTAGGGAGTAATCATATTTCAAGCATAATAGAAAACCATTCGTATAATTTGGAGATACTTTTTATATATTAGCCGCTACAAGTAATTTGAACTACTTCAACGTCGTGCCGCCAGGCTATCCGTAATTTGTCGACGCTTTACAGCCTTTTTGGCCTGCGAAATAAGTGAGTTAACCAACATGCAACAACACGTCATGCAAGTTGCAATTTGCCACTGAAAGAGAGAAAAAGAGAAGGAAAGAAGAAGAAGAAGAATAAGAGAAATGACCATGGTTCTAAGAAAATTTGCAATTCAGAGTACAAATACAGGCCAAACAAATCCGATCCTCAAGACATGGATCTGGCCACAAAACCTTTAAAAACAAATGTTAAATTTAATAGCATCCATTCACAAATAATATTCATCAGTCACCTGAAATAGATTGAGCAAGTCTCGTCTTGCTCCTTATCTTCTCTGAATTTTTAGACCCTAAAATCTGTAGGGAAACAAAAAAAAAAAAAGAATAAACACAATGAAACAAATTGAACAAGAAAATAAATCAGATATCCAAATTACATGATTCGGTCAGAGAGGCTTACTTGACGAGGAGCACAACTTAGGCTTTCACTATAGATTAAGTGATATAATGGAGATTACAATTACTTACAAGTTACTCATATACTTTTAGTGTTTCTTTGATCCATTTATACCCAAAAACTCATACAGTGTATACCCTTCAAATTTGAATAAAAAAATTTCTCTGTCTCCTAAAGCAATTTATATAAGTTACCACACAATTCATTTGCTTGAGCATTTATCTCTAAGATGCAATGCACAAGGAAGGTCCTCCAGCGTACCACCAATTAGGCCATGTTTGGCAATGTTTAAAAACAAGAGTGTTTCTGTTTTTTTGTTCCGGGGAACAAAAAAAGAACATAAACGTGTTTGTGTACACTTTTGTTCTCGGGAACAAAAAATATGTTTTTTCATGGGAACACATTTGGACCAAAAACAAGAAATAAGAAAAACTTGTTTCTTTTTTTTTTGGTAAAGAGAAAAAAAAACTTGTTTCTTGTTTTTGAACACTTTGTAAAAAAAAACGCTTTTTCTTTTTTCTCTCTCTCTTCCCCTTGCAACCTTCGGCCGGTCATTGCCGCCCGCCGCCCACTATGAACAAGAAAAAAAAACGAAAAAAATAAGAAATTTTCAATTGTGCTAAACACATTTCTATTCTTTTTTTTATTTCAAGAACATTTTTACCAAACACTTTATTTTACTAAAAAATTGTTCCATAGATTAGAAATATAAAATAGTGTTTCTGTTAAAAAATTATTTTCCGAAACAGCCAAATGTGCCTAAATGTCACATAATGTTGCCCACCCACGGCACTGGCCTCTGCGCAAAAGATCTTTATTTCTCCAAAAAGAAGGATCCCGACAAACTCAATATATACAGAGTTTGAGTCCCTACTTTGATCCAATCGAGAGAAAACCTCTTTCGTGGTAAACTCGGAAGAATTGACCACTGAATAGGAAGTGTTTTTTTCCCCGACTACTCCAATAGGAAAATGACTTCCAACTTTTTAGTCATACTAACATAACAATTTTTAAGCAATCATAAGAGTGATAGCATATTGTGAATCACAAATTTTTAAAGAATTGAACCCCCACATAAATTTTTAATTATTATTTACTTATTTTCTTGAGGTATTGGATAGACTACTATTATCACTGTGGATAATGAACAGTCACTTGATCATTTACCTGTTTTTTGTACCAATACCGGCAACAGTTCGGACTTTTCTTTTAAATTTGAAACACCGAGTCGACTTTGAAAGAAAGACACAACAACTATCCTTTGGTTAAATCACTTTCACATGACCGGCCTTGTAATATATTACTACAAAGAATTGACCCGAATGGCCGTGGCGTTTGGACTAGCTGGAAGGTAGAAGACACGTTTCGTTTTTTAATAATTGCTCGATAATGTCGTGACTTCCCTGAATGATATACCGCATAAGAATTAACTAATATCTTCTTAATATATTCCTACATAAGAATTGCCTGAATGGCCTTGGCGTTTGGACTAGTTGAAAGGTAGAAGAAACGTTTTTTTTAATAATTGCTCGATAATGTCGCGACTTTCCCGAATGATATACCGCATAAGAATTAACTAATATCTTCTTAATATATTCCTACATAAGAATTGCCTGAATGGCCTTGGCGTTTGGACTAGTTGAAAGGTAGAAGAAACGTTTTTTTTAATAATTGCTCGATAATGTCGCGACTTTCCCGAATGATATACCGCATAAGAATTAACTAATATCTTACTAATATATTACTACATAAGAATGGACCCGAATGGCTTTGGTGTTTGGACTAGCTGGAAGGTATAAGATACATTCCTTTTTCTGATAATTGCTGGATAGTGTCGCGACTTCTTCGAAAGATATACCACATAAGAATTAACTAATATATTTATAATATATTACTACATAAAAATTGACCCGAATGGCCTTGGCGTCTGGACTAGCTGGAAGGCAAAAGGCACGTTCCTTTTTTTAATAATTGCTCGATAGTGTCGCGACTTCCTCGAATGAGTACCACATAAGAATTAACTAATATCTTACTGATATATTACTACATAAGAATTGACCCGAATGGCCTTGGTGTCTAGACTAGCTGGAAGGTATCAGATACATTCCTTTTTTAAATAATTGCTCGATAGTATCGTGACTTTTTCTAATGATATACCACATAAGAATTAACTAATATATTACTAATAAATTACTACATAAGAATTGACCCGAATGGCCTTGGTGTCTGGACTAGTTGGAAGGCAAAAGGCACGTTCCTTTTTTTAATAATTGCTCGATAGTGTCGTGACTTCCCCGATTGATGTACCACATAAGAATTAACTAATATCTTACTAATATATTACTACATAAGAATTGATCCGAATGGCCTTGGCGTCTAGACTAGTTGGAAGGTATAAGATACATTCCTTTTTCTAATAATTGCTCGATAGTGTCGCGACTTCTTTGAATGATATACCACATATGAATTAACTAATATATTACTAATAAATTACTACATAAGAATTGACCCGAACTTCCCCAATTGATGTACCACATAAGAATTAACTAATATCTTACTAATATATTACTACATAAGAATTGATCCGAATGGCCTTGGCGTCTAGACTAGCTGGAAGGTATAAGATACATTCCTTTTTCTAATAATTACTCGATAGTGTCGCGACTTCTTCGAATGATATACCACATAAGAATTAACTAATATATTACTAATAAATTACTACATAAGAATTGACCCGAATGGCCTTGGCCTCTAGACTAGTTGGAAGGCAAAAGGCACGTTCCTTTTTTTAATAATTGCTCGATAGTGTCGCGACTTCCTCGATTGATGTACCACATAATAAATAACTAATATCTTACTAATATATTACTACATAAGAATTGATCTAAATGGCCTTGGCGTCTAGACTAGCTGGAAGGTACAAGATACATTCCTTTTTAAAATAATTGCTTGATAGTGTCGCGACTTTTTCGAATGATATACCACATAAGAATTAACTAATATATTACTAATAAATTACTACATAAGAATTGACCCGAATGGCCTTGGCGTCTGGACTAGCTGGAAGGCAAAAGGCACGTTCCTTTTTTTAATAATTGCTCGATAGTGTCGCGATTTCCCCAAATGATACACACACAAGAATTAACTAATACATTACTAGGACTAATACTTAACTCTGGTTTCACAAATTTATATGAATTTGCAAGTTAAGTTTTAAGTTCGTAGCATGCAAATAATTTTTAATTATGAGTTGCCATTAATCTATTTACCATGAATTAATTAGAAACCAATATAAATTATTTGGAAAAATACTTTGTCTCTAGAACCAAAGAGTTTGATATCATGGACTTGGTTATGCTACATTAATCTAATGCCCTTTCGGTACCATTTTATTTCTTGAACATATTTTTGCTGGCAATTTGAATTGATTTTAATTCTAACCACCTAACATGTGAGGTGACATGCAGGCATGCAAACACTATTTAACACTCAATAATAAAAGCATTAAATAACTGGCAAAGATAGGGAAGATGGACTGACCTTGATATAATGTTAACACAAAAAAATTAAGTAGCAATCCTAATATGGTTTCTAACAATAAGATTAACAAATATGATTCTTTTTGTGTTTCACTTTATTTACATCAAAAGCGATGGTATGCAATGCATCCATTATGCAATTACATTAAATGAAATTATACTAATAATGCCATGCATATAATTCAAACTATCTTCGTATAAGAGGCATTTATTCGATTGGCCTAATTCTAATGAAAGTGTGACATGAACATGAGCTTGCTAAATATCATACAATTTCTAATTAGCTTATCATGCAACGAAGTCAACAGTCCTCCTCGTGTCGCTTCTACCTTGTTTTGCAACGAAGTGTCTGCTTTGTTTCCAGCGGTGGCCCTGAACGCTTGCCTCGCCTCTCGTTGCCGTCGCTGTCGCAATGGACTTGACTCGTTGATCCAAGCCCTGCACTGAACCTCCTGCTGCTTGACTTGTGTCGACGACCCAATTCGCTAATTCGAGCCGCCACAACGACGGCGCATCGTTAGCCTTGACTCGAGAATCCCTCTCAGCCCGACGTTGCTTTTGTCGACCTGCACCCTGCACTATCCAATGACCATCATTACGCCGAGGTCCCTGTACATCCTTACACCAACAACCATCTGAGTCTCCGCCGATCGTCGTCCTACTGATACATGTCGTCCCCTTGGCATGAGACGAACCGAGCTCATAGTCGAGCGACGTTGCAAGTTGAGCTGCCTTGCTGTGAACTGCCAGTCAATCCCCATCCACAGTCCGGTGCAATTCGAATTAGGTCATGGATTTTCTTTGATCCAAATTTATGATTTTGTTGCCTAATTTGAATGACACAATATCGAATTTTTTAAATGCTGGCATGATTCTCGATGAAGCATTCTAAAATAACAAATATATCCTAATTTGACGACCTGCATTGAACAATGGCCCGATTTTCATCCTAGGATACAATCATCGATTGCATGGAAAAAATATCTGCCCGATCCGTGACCACTTGGACATGGCCATCAATTGTAGTCATCTTGCAAATTAAAATTTGAATAAAATCTTTTGCGGATTGCATGTATAATTTTTGAGTGCGCATGCCGTGTTTGATATCTTTTGTTTCGATTACTTTGATTTGTTTCCTTTTATAAAACGGAGCGTCTCTAAGACTATACACCCCAGTAAAGAAGGCTTTTAATAGCCGATTTCCATATAGTTGCATAGTTCAATAGTCAAATTTTATTACAGATACCGAGCCCGGGAGAGCATACACGCACACGTGCTGGTCTTAACTATGCGGGGGATGCGCGCGCCAGTAAATCACAAAGAAAGACTGAATGAAAGTGAATATCAAAATCAGTAACCCCGCCACTTAGGGGTGAGCAACGGTCCAAAATCGACCCTAGATCAGCCTTGAACCGGCTCAACCCGGCTGGTCCTGGTCGGATTTTTAAGACGAATGGGTCGATCCTCGGTTATGAAATTTCTAACCCAGTACTGTATGGGTTGGTCCTCGGTCTTAGGGTGTCGAGTTGGTCCAACCTGGACCAACCCGACAATATAATATATTTACAAGTCCATTTTTATAAGTTTCACGGACACTAGACAGCGGATTAGCATTCATCAATTCCTCATTCACTTCAGTTCTTCTCAAGCCCGAACCAAGAAAAAAAACATAACCCATAGGCCCAACATATGTTATGTTTTCTTCAGTTCTTCCAAGTTCCAACCATGTGTTCTTCACTTCTTCTTCGTCAAGCTCAGTCACTCACAATTTCACAAGCCCTAATTTCTTGAGGTCCCATCCGCTGCTTGCTCGCCCATCGCTCGCTCGTGTGCTCGCTCGCCTCCTCACAGCTCTTCATCGGTCTCCCTCCTCCATCGTCCTAATAATGTGCAGTACTTCGCTCTTCTTGTTTGTACAAGTTATTCCACAGCCGCTCTTTTGCACAGGTTGTTTTATAGAATTTCTTGTACGAATAATTTAGTAGTACCGGGTTAACCCTAGGACCGGACCAGACTGATAGTCTTCAGCCCCAAGCGTGATGGGTCGGTCCATGGTTTCAAAAATTAAGGACCGACATTGTGCGGGTTGGTTATTGGGTTGAGCACGGGACCGGCCCAACCGGACCAGGCTCACCCCTACCGCCACTGCCAAAATGAAAGACCAAGGAGTACCAAAGTGCTTGCTCCTCGGTTCCGTCCACCACACGCGCCACTGGCTACTATAGTGCCTGTTCAGCTTCACGGTATCTCTGGTCAAATAGCACTTCCTGATATCGAACGCCACTTCCTTCATTACGTTGTTGAGGAAGCTCGCGACTTCGGCGTCTGTCCCATAGTGATTCTCTAAAACATGGTGATCTGATAAGAAGCTCACATCATCCGCAGAGGTCATAAGCCACCCGATGAAGATTATGTAGGAAGTGATGTGCCGCGAGCAGGGGCTGTAGCACTGCTCAAACGCGACAAAGTTGAGGAACAAGGAGGTGGTAAAGTCATCGATCTTCAGTGGAGGAATCTCGAGCACTCCGTCTTTGAACTGAATGTTGAGCCACTCGAGACACTTCCTCGGCTTGAATTTGATGCCCGCCCGGCAAAGCTTCGCCACTGAGTGGACTAGCTGCAAATACTTTTTGTTGGATCCCCTCGGTGCTTCCGGGAGGTGGTCAACGAAGCTCAGCAGGATCAGGTGGAGCAAGTGCTTGGCATGCGAGACATTGTAGTGCTCCTCAAGGACCTCTGGCGATCGTTGTATCACATGGTTGAAGAACCGTAGTGTGAGCTCGACGAGAGAGTACTGGGGTTCGGCAGGGAGCCTCGACATATCGTATAGCGTTTGGAGGACGAAGAAGGGGACTCGGTTCTCGAGCTGGAGGAAGTCACGCATGAACGCACTGAACAGCCACACCATATTGAAGATCGGGTCATCGGGGTTCCTCGTGATGATGCCCTGGATCACTCGGAACACCTCGATGACGAAGCAGCCGTCGAAGACCATCATCTCAATGAGCTCCGAGCTCCTAATGTCGAGAGGCTTGGAGTAACATTCTCGAATCTCCCGTTCCATATTCCTAATGGCATTGAAGTAATGGTTGAAATTGACTCCGAAGCTGCTGGTTCGGGCGAGAAGAGCCGAGAAGAATCGCGGCTTGTGCTCTTCGATCATCCGGACGCATTTTCTCCCGTGGTGGTACGGGCTGATGGACACGAAGTTGGGCTTATAGGCATTCGGGTTGATCTTGACAAATGTCTTGGGAACCTTGAAGATGCAGAAGGAGACACTCTTGAAGATGCAGAAGGAGACACTGCCTGCCGAGTCCTTCAGAAGAGTCGGCTTTTCGTTAAGACGCTGATATACTAGGGATGACCAGTCGCGCTCACCCTCCATCGCCACCGTGACACCAATTTGGTCTGCAATGGCTTCTCTAGTCCTTTGCAATTCCATCTCAGACGACGTACTGCTCCGATATCCGGGCTTCGCAGAGACTGAGATTAGAGAGGAGACGACCTAGTTGACCAATGGATGGTGGGCTTTTATGCACGGAGATGATGCGATTTGGCACATGCCTCCATGGAAACGGAACTGGATACAATGATGTATGTCACTGCCCAACCGTCCTATTTAGATCGAACGGTTGAAAAAAAAATTAACTTTTAGAAAAAACAAAAAATAAAAAAGAATTCTTATAATGAGGACCGTCCGATCTGAAATTGGACGCCCCCCCACGTCATGGGGATCGTCTGACTTCCGGATCCAAACCAATGCAGAAGGATCCGAATGAGCAGACACGACTCCAAGGCGTCGGTCATTTTCTATAGAAGATGTCTTGGCCTTTTTTGACTAGTGGAAGATCATGAGTCCTTTAAAGTTACACCTAGGCGATAAAATATGCTCCGATGTTATCTTTTAGGCAAATAAAAAATCGTTTAGATCTGTATGGTTTGAACTGCACCATTTTTTCTACTTTGAAATGATACAATATGCTCGATGGCTTTTGTTGAGACAAAGAATCTGCCAAATCGGTAATAACTATGGGGACAGAGCTTACCATTCGAGTCAGAAAGCTAAGTTTTTTTTCCAATTGATGGAAGACTAGGAACTTTAGTTCATGCGAATTTTCTGATACCGATGAGATTATAAAAATGCCTTGGCTTCAGGAAGACCACTAATGCGTACTATTCTTTAACCACAAAATAATATGAAAATTAAAGTGGGAATTGACCTTTATTTTATTTTATCTCTGTCCCAAACACAAATTCAGGTTTTGAATGTTTGATGGCATTGATGTGACTGCTTTCTAATATGTACTATCCTCACGTGGCTACTGAGACCAGTTGAGTGGGTTGTTGCGGAATTTCCTCCCCAGGTCAATAGTGAAACACATGAAACTATTCATTATGTAACAAAATTGCGTCTTAATCTAAAATGATCATTTTCCATATTCATAAGTAATGACTTCTCAGAATAGACAGATTTCTTCTAATAACAATCAATTGTAGAAATTAAGATTTTTTCCTATTCATTCCATCACATGGAAATGAGAAATCATTCCGTGAACATCGCAAATGTATTAAAATGAATTTGGATCATAAAGTTTGAGATCCACATTTTCGATGGTATGTGTACACACACAATTGGCTGGACTTCATTCCCCCGTCCTGCGATCAGAAGGTTGCAGCTAGCAAAGTAGAGTAAACACCATTGAATCTATGTAAATTACCCTGTGTTGGCAACTATATATCTGTGAACATCACGTTGTTTCTTCTCCATCCTTAGATAGAAGCATTCATTGACAAAAGCAACCATTTCCTGCGACATGAAGGATTCAAAGAACAAATGAAAAGATAAAAGATAAGGCTATCGCGATCTTTTTAAAGGTGAACTACCAAAAAAAAAACTAATTGATTACTAAACAAACATTTAGTGTGGACTCTCCCATACTATATCAATTGCAACTTTGGAGCTTTGATTTAATTAATTAAACATGCAATTTTAATTCATTTTAAAATTGCGACTAATCTATTATAGATCAATTAAAGACGCAAGTAAAATATGGATTAATATCTTTCTTCTGGGAACTCAAGTTTTCATAGATATGGGGACTTATTACACTAGATAATGCTCTTCTGGTTCATTTTCTCGTTATTTCAAAAATATTTTGCAAGCAATCTTAATGAACTTTTACCATTAACATGTGAGAAAATCAAAGTCTTATTATAACAGGATTCCTATAAATCACTTATGACAATGTGAATGCAACATGATGCATGAACTAATTATTAGCATGAAACTTGTGCTAACAATTTTTTTTTTTGTAAGTTTTCTTTTAGGATAAGAATACTAAAGTTCTATAACTTTTCGCAGTAGTACAAGTAAGCCCTGAAACTCGGGAGTTGGCGTTCTCTTCTTCGTCGATCGCAAGTCCGTATGAAGACTTGTCCTAAGGGAGTCTCAGTGGCGGATTGAACGGTGTGGATGACAGAGCGGTGACAGCGGCCACGGCAATGACCGTCGCCACTGCCGCCGTCAACTATCTCCAAGTCTCTCTCGTCCTTGCACTGATAGCGCTCTCTGCATTCACGCTGTTCCATCGTAGCTTTTTGAATTCTTCAATGCGACCAGAATATGTGGCTTTTTGATCGGTTCAACGCGACCATATTGCTTCGCATTGTTCTCTCGGTCTGAGCTTAATTGGAGTATATACGGATTTAGTGATTAATGGTCCATCTCTAGAATTTCAATAAATTTGTGGGAGACTTTTTATGAGGTTGGTCGAATCTCTACAAGTATGAAAGCAATTTTTTTAATAAGTTGATCCTTTATTCCACATAATCTGACAGTACCCTAAGGCTCCGTTCGTTTCGCGAAAAAAATATATTAATTTGGAAAATATTTTTCAGGAAATCATTTTCCTGGAAAATGATAATATTTTCCGGTGTTCGTTTGTCAAAAGTCGCTAATTCAACGACTTTGAACGATGTCGAAAAATATTATTAGAGGCTACCATATTTAAAGGTAAGCAAAGAAGAGGGAAAATATTTTCCACTTTCAAAAAAAGGAAAATATTTTCCTCACTTTTGAAGGTGTTTCTTCCATTTGGTGGAAAATATTTTCCTTGACTGTCTTGTTTTTCGCCCCCGAACACCACAATTTCTGAAAAATATTTTTCGAAAGAATATTTTTCGTGAAACGAACGGAGCCTAAAATGAATATGATTTTCCAGTTCCTGCCCTCATCTTTCAATGAAACTCATGCGAAACCCAATAAAGAGCTGCTTTAGAGTAAATCGAGCTTCCACACGCTCCAATCCAAGCAGGCTTCGGTCCACAGAGTCTCAAGTTGTAAACTCACTCATGACACAGTTCGAAAGTGGTCTGGCAATTTTTCCTTTACTGCAAAACCACTGGAGGTTTTTTACGTTCTAGAAAAAGTAAATATGGAGACAGTATTTTCTATTAAATGATTTTACTTAGTAATAATAAAGTTCTTTTTTTATCATCTTGCAACTGAAAAATTGCTAAAAGTGGAGGATCAGAAATACTATTGTGCTTTGTATAGCATAACGAATTCTTTTCAACTGCATGAACAAGTCAGATTCGCTTGATTAACTCTTTCTTATCCTTTTTCCAATTGAGATATGAGTATTGCCACCTCAATTTTGATGATCCATTTATTTTTTTTTATTGTATAGAAATTAAGGATCGAACAAGACTTCTAAACAAAAATATTGGTAAATTTCATATAATTAGTAAGAGTTTTAATAATAATAATCCCACATAATTTAATCTGACCACTGGCGGATCGATAGTTTCGGACCTAAGTTAATTTACTTAGACTAAGTCTGCGACCAAATTTTCAGCTGAGCCCATTGACTCTATGGTGTCGAAAAATGCATTTGTTAAAATGCCAAATGTTAGGAACATTCCATGAATTGTGTCGAAACTTAATCAATGACAAGATCTGGAAAGTATAGTTGCAACATATGAATTACATGTACATAAACTCTGTCAATATTTAGTCAACGATAAAGCTTGAAAAGGATAAGATATCACGCTGCAATTTAATCAATGACGCAACACTTACGATAGAGATGCACGTTGGAATTAAATCGATGATGCAAATCTAGGGATTACAACTAGGAAACATACCAGAATTCAATCGACGTCTCAAGTCTGAAAGATAAAAGTACAATGTGAGAAAGTAAAGTATTGAACGATAGTAAATTTATTTGATTTGTGCGGGAGGAGAGGGGCTTAAGTAGATAGATGATGGTATTTATAGTGGTAATATCGTAACTACTACCTGTGTCCATGCTTATGGTTTCCATCGATTATGCCGCATTCTTCCTTACGGTTTCCAGCAGTTGTGACATGTTCTTACTTTCTCAAAAAATTTACGCCCGTATTCTCACGATACGATGATCTCGACTTTAAGAGATTAAATGGATGTCAGTTGTCCCACAATTGTAATCATTCTTCTTCCAGCGGCTTCGAACTCGCAACTATATCACAATGCTCCCCAGAGTATTTAGCCTTCTTCTAACGCTTTGGTCACTCGTTGATCATTACTTAATTGCCATTTACTAGGATTTCCATGAAATTTACAAATCATGAAGATAATTACCAAGTAAAGGTAGCAGCACTTGTGCCAAATGAAGTATTTTACTATGCTATAACTAAGTGTAAGTATGTTCATGCGACAAAATTTATAGTTAAATTACCATCTATAAAGGCAAATTACTATTTATGAGTGCATTGTAGTTACCATGATTATAGTAAATTATGATCCATAAATTAAATTACAAACTACGGAGGTGACAATCTCAGTTAGTTTACAATAAATTCATTAAAATTCACAATGCATCTGGATCCATAATTGCTCAACTATGTCCCGGGAAATCCTCTTAAATTCGGTTATGACAACTATGAAAATAAAAAAACAAACCATGTGCTATTGAAATGATTGCAAATGTAAACTTCTGTTGAGGATTCATGGCACAATAGAATTATAAAGGACCATATTACTTACAAGATTTGTTTGATGGGCTTGGTAGCATGCAAAGCATCGATTGGGCATATTCTTGGGCCCATCGATCGAACGTACCTCACACGGTTGTTGACTATGATGGTCTCACGTGGATTCAACAAATGTGAGTGGATGATATTACACTTGAATCAACTTGGTCACGATCTCTCTTCATGGAAGGCCCACCGATTCAACTAGTCATCACCCCAAATGTTTTCATGTTTCATAGATTACCATATCAATAGATGGACTTGCACAACATCTCGCGGTCCCAAAGTTGGAATGGGCACAGCAAATGGGATGAAAGGTACAGCAAATCCGCCTAATGGAA
Organism: Melaleuca alternifolia; assembly: GCA_019926035.1. Taxonomy (NCBI): domain Eukaryota; kingdom Viridiplantae; phylum Streptophyta; class Magnoliopsida; order Myrtales; family Myrtaceae; genus Melaleuca; species Melaleuca alternifolia. Next base: position 2,069,960 of record JAGKPW010002341.1, read on the forward strand.
GAGTGTTGTATGCACAGCTGCCATTCATTTCTCGAATGATCAAGATTTTCGTGAAATCAATATGTTGACTCGGAACTAATTAAACTCCACTTTTGGAATTCGATGTATTTATTGTCTTGATTTCTACATAAGCTATTTTTAGAAGCTTCCTTCCATGTCAAGTAATTGCACGAAGACAAAATTTCCATTCACCAGATTAATTGTTCATAAAACTTAGCTCATAAAAGCATATAGTACTTGCATCCTAAATAGTCCAAAGCAAACTCAAACATCAGACACTAAGCTCTCTCTATAGCTACTCTCAAGCCTTAAGAGCACAAACTCAAACATCAAACACTAATCGAATCTGGCAAGCTGAAGTTTCGCCAGCGGCTGGAAGAGGAAAATTAAAAAATTAAAAAAAAATATTAAAATTTCTAAAAAAAATTAAAGTTGTTAACTGAATTGTATTGCATAAAATTGTTTTGCAATAATTGTTTAAAAAACCATGAAGAAAATTTTCCTAGACTCAGTTGAATATGAAAATATTTTTTAAAAACATGAGCCGGGTTGAGTATGGATCGAGATGGGTATGGATTATGTTGAGTATGGATCGCTAGAATTATATTATGTGAAAATAAGTCAAAATGGGTTAAATGTGTTAATATGAGTTGGGTCAAAATAATATGGATCGGACAATTTTTTACCGATGGGTCTATCTTTTGCTATTCTTTCTATTACTCTAAACTCCGTCATGTATTAGAGCCAGAAAAGACACCAAAATTTTCCACATCTCTACCTTAAGTCAACACTTCCTTTCCTCCAATCGCTATCTCAGAAATGTCTGCATCTCCAGTTTTTTCTCCTTCTTTTCCATCTCTTTACCTAATCGTCTTATCTTTTCATTAATCTCGATTTCCTAAGTCTCAAAGGTATTATGCCCACTTTTACCTCTTCTTCCCTCTTCTCTGCTGCTACTCAAATGATGCTTGTCAGTTGTGCAATCAACCTTGCCTTCTCTTGTTCCATCAAGCTTGATGCAGACAATTTTCTTCTACGAAAATCTTAGTTTGAGCCCGTTCTAATGTAAAATGATCTAATGGGCTATGTAGATGGATCCTTTTCATATCCAACTAAGCTTGTCATTAATTAAAATGGTTCTATGGTGGTCAATCCCTCCTATTCCATTTGGCTCAAGATGGATAAATGCATATGTACTTTGATCAATTCAACCCTCATAATCGAGATTTACCATGAAGTTCATGACTTTCAAGTATCTCGGGAGATTTGGCTTACTCTAGGACAATGCTTTATTGATCACTATGCGGCTAAGGAATTCGGATTAAAACTCTATTTTTTGAACACCCTCAAGAAAGCCAACCAATCATTGTCTAACTATCTTCGACATCTGCTGTCAATTGTGGACTCTCTCAGTATAATTATTTGCTTAGTCTCCGACAAGGATTTGGTGACTCAAGCTCTCTTTGTCACCATGGTCACTAATAGCCCTACGATTCTTTCCTGCCATGATTTACGGTTATGCCTTCTCATCCATGAAGAATGATTTCTTTGAAAATTGAATGCCTCATTATCCTCCAATAGTTGTCATGCTTTGATTGGCCATGCCACTTCATCCACTCCAGCTTTCTAAGGTCACGAGGTGGACGTAATTCTAGAGGCGAAAGATCTAGTAGGGAACAAGGTGGATGCTTCTTGCGTGACCAATCGGGTTTCCAGACCTCTGATTATCGATTTAGTTCGCAATCATTATCAACCCCTTATATTGATTGATCCTCCACCTACTTTGGTCAGCCCTGTGGTAGGTCGAGACCCTATGTTCCGCTGTCCATACAAGCGGACATCGCCTCATCTTTTTTGTCTGATCTATAATGGGGCTGGGCACACCGTGCTACCGCATCCACATCGATTTGACCACACCATCACTACCAATCATCTCTTGGACTCTTTCTCGAGTCTTTTGGTTGGTGAGACTTCTAACTTAATGTGGTATCTTGATAGAGGAGTGTTGCTATAAATGAGCAATGACATTGGTAAAATACTAGATCCTAGACCCTTTTACGATCGACAAAAGTCTTGATTGTTGATCATCGTTTATAACCTATTAAGCAAGTTGGTAAACTCTTGTTAACTACTACTTGCGGATCATTTTAATTATTTATTGTCTATCATGTTCCTTTTCTTGCTCGCAATTTCTTCTTGATCACTCAACGTTGCCATACAAATTCTTGCACTAGTAATTTCAATGGTTCATCCTTCTTTGGAAGGACCAAAAATGAGGAAACTTCTCCCCCAGACCGGGTCCTCTCACGGTATGATCCAATTTCCAACTCATTAGTGTTATCTTACTTACATTCTATTTTGACTTTCTGCATTTCACTCACATACTGGCATGGTCATCGTAATAAACAAGATTTGAGTCATGTTTGTAATTCTAGTTCTAAGTCAATATCTCGTGATTCTCGTCTTGTGAGAAAATCTCATCATTCCCTTCTAAGTTTGTTAATCATTTTTGTGTCTTCTTTCAATTGTAATTCATTCTGATATATTGGTCAATCTTCAGGGAAGCCCTGCTAATACGACTAGTCGTCGTTGGATGTTATTATGTTGTGTAGAGTTGATCGATAGACTTGGGTTAACACCTCACAGGCCCAGCACAATAAATGGGCCTGAAAGGTTTCCCAAAGCCCAAAGGCCTCGCCCTATGTACATGTACATATTATATTACTTCCATGTCTCTCTTGTTAATCTTTACAGACTGCCTAACAAAAGATACTATATGCACAATTACCATTCAATTTCATAAATGATCATTACTTTCTTGAAATCAATATTTTCACAAAGAATCAATTAAATAGGATTTGGAAATTTAATTCATTTTTTTTCTCAATTTCCTAATGAATGATACTATTTGAAGTCGGCCTCCATGACAAGTAATTTCACAAACACTACATTTTCATTCACTAAATGAATTGTTTATAGCGAGTAACTCATAAACGTATATAGTAGATGCATCCTCTCAATAATCCAAAAACAAACTCAAACATCAAACATTAATCTCCATTGGTATACTCGAGCCTTAAGGGCACGAGCCATTTTCTCCGAAACCTTCGCCAAAGACCTATGATTGCACCCAATTATCGACTCCACGAACGAGTGTGCATCCTCCTCGTTGCTATCTTCAGGAACATCTACCACGTATGACTCTATGTTGAACATCCTGTTGTTGTCCAGTCCCGCCTACTCTCGATCACTCTCGTGCTATATTTTCGTGGAGCAGTAGGCCTAAGATGACCATGAACTCCCGGATGCTTCTGGCGGTGCCACCATCGCCTGCCACCAAGTAGCAGCTCTTCATGAACTTCTTGTAGGCCTGTCAGTTCGTGAACTGGTGGACGAGGAACTAGATGAGCGGGAGCGGCGCATCGATGGTCTGGGTCAGGCGTGAGCCGCACTGATTCTGGAGGAAGTCCGGGGCGTGGTAGAGGCGGACCATGGCTTGTGTTTTTATGGTGTCTTGAGACATTTTCTCCTCTTTTCTTGGTACAGAAGAGTAAAGACATGGCATGACCGGCGATGCATGCTTGAGTTCAAAGAGGGGCTGATTCAACAAGTGACAAAGATGAAAAGTTTGAGTTTTGCAAGATTTTGGGTTCTAGGGAGAGTGGGTTGGAGTAGAATTTCATTGGATTGCATATCTCTGTTGGCATTTTAATTCCACTTGTGCTGCGGAGACCTATCCGCTCCACCTCTCGTTGATTTCTGGGCGATCCGCCATGATTGTTGTCCCTTGTGAAAAGGCGGCTCGTCACTGAACTCATAATAGCCAAATAGTGCATGCAAAAAAAAAAATGTAGGAATGATAGCACAAATGACTTCTGAAATTTCATCCAACTAATAACGTCATCTCTTAAAATTTTATTTATTCAATGATTTTCAAACCTTTACTCAATTTACAATATCTTCCCCAAATTTTTAATTTATTCAATGCGATTCCTGATTATTAGTAAATGTTCATTATAATCCGTGGAGTATAGACTATATGAAAAATTTGAAAATTTTACTATATTGAACAACTTAAAAGTTCAATAGGTAAATGGAAAATATAATTTAGTCAACAATCAAAGGAGGATAAAAAAAAACATTGATGAGACCAAATTTATATGTAAAATGAATAGAGCTAAGACTGTTTCACAGTATGTTCACAAATCGCTACGTAGTTGGGCCCCTGAACTTGTGCCTCGAGATCATTTACATATTTTGTTTTTTGCTGAGCCCCGTGTTACTTAAAAGAAAGCCGATTCAGCAGTACCAGAGCAACAAGTTTTCAATTACTGATTACCTCACCATGCAACATTCGTGATACCATAACAACAAGATCAATAGAAAATTCAATTACATATAGGAAAGAGAAAAAAGAAACATAACTGTGAGGATAAATTTCGGTAACCAAAATATTGATAATAGGGATTGTAAATGTCATCTTTCTCGATGGATAATAGTTTTCAAATGCATAGGACTATTAAAATAGTTATAAATTATAGAACTTAAAATATTCTCTAATTGCCCTCTATCAAATTGCTAAATGAAGGAAAAAGTTTGTATTTAGGCTTTGTATTGTATATGAGTATTATGTTTAAATCTATTTTATGTGTAGTTTTTTTTGTCCGAAAGTGTTAGAGGAAGCTTTATTGTTGATTTTGAAGATGACAAAACTCTATGACAAGATGACAAAATTCCGTGATTGGACTTGGAGTCAAATACTTAGTTGTGGCAAGATCTTATAATCTGGAAGTTGCTAGATCTTATATCGTCTGGAGAGGTCAGACAGTGTAACATCTGCCAGACAGAGTAACATCTGGAAATGTCAGACAGTGTATCGTCTGAAGGTATCATACACCGTAAAGTTTGGGAAGTCAGATTTGGTAAAATCTGAGAAGTCGAATTATGACGACTGGTTGAGTAAAATGATATTCATACGACAACATATATATGGATTAACAAGATTGATTAATTCTAAGTTTATGAAGATTATTATTGGTATATTGGATTCTCTGAAGATCGGGTAAATGTGGCAAGTATTCACTTATGGAAACCAAGATCCTGATTGTATAAACGACCAGAATTGACGGGCTCTTTACAAGATCTGAAGATTGCTTGAGATATTCCTGATTGTTCTATCCAACTGGTTGATTGAAAGAATTCCTTTAGAAAGTGCCAATGATCGTATTAGCATGAAGGAGTATTCAAGGGAGATATTTCAAGTCTTTAAGAAGATGCTGACAATAGTACAATTCCAAAGTTTAGAGCTGCTCATTTACTGTGCACTTACATTGTAAACACTTACATTGTAAACAAAAGAGTGTATTACATACTTGCTTTATGAGAGCAGAAGTCTCTGTGAAGTCTTGGACGTAAACTGTAACTCTTTTGATTCATAGTGGAATCCAGTCGATAGGCTGTTAGCCCAAGAGAGTGGACGTAGGCTTGAGTTGAGCTGAACCACTATAATTCTTCTGTCTTGATCTTTTCTTTCTTAACTCTCTGTTTGTACTTATAGTTCTTCGTATATTACTCGTATATCATGCTTCACACGCTATGTATTTTATATTTCCGCAAATTTTTTTTAAATCACCTATTCACCCCCCTCTAGGTGATCGCACTAGATCTTTCAGAAAGAAAGATTTCATTCATTTCTCAGAATAATATATGGGAGGTACACAGAAATCTTTCAAGTCTAGCAAACCAACACATAACAAATCATAATCTGTAGTGAGCACACTCTTATCCCTCAAGAACAGATCGACCAATATAAATTTTTGGCGGTCAATCACTATACTCAGTGATGAGCACACGCCAAGATCTCCACTTCTACTTGCAATAGTTTGCGATGTGCGTTTAGGTTCAATGCTCTCATCACCAACACCATGCTGGAATAGCAACATCAAAAGATGATAGGAACACAGATCAAGTACTTGGAAGGAACTCCCAATATAGATCAAGAGAGTAAAACTCCCAATTTTACATCGAAATCTAAATCAGGAGATAAGAACGACCAAATCTTGAAAAGATTGTGGAACCATATCACGATCATCCTCCTCGATAAGGAATGAATTGAACTCCACAGTTACCCGAGATCCGTTGTAGAAATTTATTCAGACATACAAACTCCCAAAACAGATTGGGAGAGAAAAGAAAAGACAAGCAAATCAAAGGAGGCATAGGCTCTTGGCTTAAGATTCTGAAGCTTAGAGCCTACGAGAGAACTGAAAAAATGAAGAGTTTTTTTGAAGATGAACGGTTTGCTTTGAGAGAGAGAGAGAGAGAGAGAGAGAGAGAGAGAGAGAAGATAAGAGGAATACAGATCTATTTTATGTGTATCAATAATAAAAATTTGTTAAAAAAAGCCATAAACCTATTGCAATTTTGTTAAGTTAGTTTTAAACCTTATAATTATGTCATTTGAGCCATAAATCTTTTTACGTATTGCCAATTAAGTCAATTAGACTATTTTCTACTGGAAATTACCGACGTTGATGTCGACATTCTACGTAGTATGGCCAGCGCCGACATAAATGATTTTTAATAATAGTATAATACTTTTTGAATTATTTTTTTCTCTTGTTCCTTTTTTTTCTTCCCTTTTTTTCCCTTCTTCCTCAAAAAAGTTGTCGAGCCTTGGCGATGGCCAATGATCGGTCAGAGGCGATGATTGGCAAGGTTAACCTTGCATCCCCCCACCAATGCTTGGTAAGCCTTGCCAAAAGTCGGTGGGGGTGTGCTCCTCACCGGCTCTTGTCTCTAGCCAACCACTAAGGCTTGGCAACCAACTAGAGGAAAAAGGAAAGTAAAAAGAGAGAGAGAAAGATTAGAAAAAAAAATAGTATCCAACGATGGATAGCTGTGTTGGTTAAGTGTTTATCTCTCATCGCCGAGGTTAAGGGTTCGACACCCGCAATTGCTACTAAGGCTTGGCAACTAGCTAGAGGAAAAAGGAAAGTAAAAAGAGAGAGAGAAAGAATAGAAAAAAACTAGTATCCAACGGCGGGTAGCTGTGTTGGTTAAGAGCTTATCCCTCATCGCTGATGTTAAGAGTTCGACACCTGCAATTGCTAACGTCTTAAGTAAGGGGCCATGGTGTTGAGGTCCTGTGCTAATCTCTCCCAAGGTATAAGGGCTCGACTCTTTGGTGTTGTTCAGGCATGGTGGCCTATGGTGGAGTCTTTAGTTACAAAATGAAAATAATAGAAAAAATAGTAGTTAACTCCAAGATAAATAAAAAGTTTATGCAAAATTATCTATGTTGGCACTGGTTGTTCCGGTGTCTATATTAGCAATTCCCAATTAGAATTCATCAAATAGACTCAATTACATAATGCGAAAATGATTAAAATTTAATTGACACATTTGAAGTAAAATGGTAAATTTTCAATATGTTTATGATTTTCCCTATTGACTGAGAGGCCAAGTCAAATGTTATTGTTGATCCTAAGTTTAACGAGTGAATATCAATTAGAGGATATTTAGATACACGTGTTTCTTTTTTACTAAGTGATGTTGCAATTTTTTATTGGGTCATATTTAAAGAAACTAATGATTTAATAAATGGGTCCAACTTATGTCGATACTCGTTTGAAATTTGCCATGTCATCTGGTAAGTAAATTTTATTTAAAGTTTTAGTACATTTACATTTTTCTGTAAGGTTTCTCATTGGATTGAAACTAGTGAGACATTGACCAAGGCGATGCTACTAAGAAAACAAGGACATATCGAGTCCAAATGTCAGTAAATAATCCCATTTTAAGATATTACAAAAATGCACATTATAATATAAGATTGGTCATGTGATTCGAAAGCCAAAAGAAGAAAGATTTGCCAAATGGCATTGAGAAGGTGAACCTGATTCCATGGAAGGGATTTTTTTTTTTAGCAATATTTTCTACCATACATGCTTAATGGGAAAGTTACAAAAAATGACTTGAATATATATAATTTTGTCAATTCAATTTATCATTTGTTTATTAATTAAGTCCAAAACCTTTTGCTTTTGTACTAATTTGGGTTATTCATCATGTACACCAACTGTCTAATGCTAACATAGACTTTTTTAAATACCTTTCTAATAATTCTTTGGATTTTTTTTATAATTTTCTTTGATTTTTTTAGCTTTTCTTTATTTTCATGGACTTAGGGCTGACGAGGGTCAATAGCTGACCTTCCACGGCCACAAATGGGGGTTGGGACACCCTCACTAGATCTGGCTAGGCGAGGGTGCTACGGCCCTCTGTTGGTCTAAGCGAGGGCTAATAATGGCATCCCGAACTTTGCCTATAGCTAGCAAGGGTCAGTTGGCGACCCTCATCAACTGTATGTCCAAGGGAAAAATAAAAACTAAAGAAAAAATTATAAAAATTAAAATACTTAAAAATGTTATTTTAAAATAGTCCATATTATAAAAAAACTGACAAAAAATAAAATATATAATATTTTAAATACATTAACCAATATAGGCACTTCCTGACCTAAAAATGAGATTACATGGAGGAAGAATCAAGATTATAGTTGTAAGCCAATTTATATATGTTCTTATTAAAACATATTATTCGAATGTTTAAAATGACCATGAAATCTCTCTCTAGTTTGATCAATCACAAGCATAATTTTCAGCATCGAGTTAGTTTTTCGATGTGTTTCATGGAAATTTGATGACCAAATTCATCCCATTGCATCGCACAATCATGTTGTATTGAACCGTATTCATGTTTGATTCCATTGGATTCAATATATCGAGAGACAATATTAACCAATTAATTAAATCTGGCTTATGAGCATTGTTAGTCTGTCGATCTCATTCCACAATTACTTAGAAATGGTGCCTCGTTCAATGGATCTTGTGCACAAATCCATCTTAATGTAAACTAAGGGCGTGTCGCTTTCAAATAAATTGATGCTTAATTTGTCTTTAAGTTGAATTTCTGAAACGACATCCAATGACCTACTACTGTTCTTCTCTTGGAACCACCATACACGCACCAACTGCATGGTTCCTTTCTTATTTTCCTTTCCGATCCTGTTCCAAAAAAAAAACAAAGAAACACCCGAAAACCAACAAACCGAAAAAAATGGTCCTTCAATTTGCATTGTTTTTCCATTGTAGTCCTCAATTTTGTTAATTAGTGCAACCAAGTCCTTGATTGGTCAACTAGCGATCAAAATTATATTTGCTTCATCGTATCTTAAATCATTGTAGCAGCAATTCGATATAACAAAAAAAAAATTGTCCTCGGGGGAACCGATTTGTTGACATAATTACTTTTGGCTAAAAACGACTGATATTTTATATTTAGCAATTCAAATCTGAGATAGAGGGACTTGATTGAAAAAAAATTCTATGATGCACAGATTACAAGTTCAAGACCACAAATAAAAGACAGTACAAGTTCAGGGACCAAATGTGTACCATATTGTTTTGCCAGAATCAACCATATGGTGAACATGACCTTTACTTCCCATAAAAGAAAATTGACCTTTTCCTTATGCTAATTTAAACTACTGCCCTAGTAATCTTTTCCCAGCTTTATGCTAATACAGGGGTGTAATTTGTGAAGATGCATGGGACCAATTATTGTTTACTTATCAATACACCTTTTGTATGAGAATTTGTTTCAAAAGTAAAAATAAAATAAAAAATGACTCACGATATATCTAATAAATTAAAATAGTAGCACATATAGTAGGAATATTAAGATATATGGAAAAAGCATATAAAGGAAAATCATGTATTATACTTATATAATGTATATAGGTATATTTATTTTGTGAATATTGAGATAATTAGTTTTTATAATCTCACATATTATTTGCAAGAACCATTTATATGATTCACTTGATATACATACTTAATTAATTAAACTTCTAAGTATATTTAACTAAAATATACTTAGATCCGCGTGTTCTCAAGCTCTACCGTTAACAGTCCAAACAGTAAATGTTTTCGTTTAGATAAAACCGTACTACTTCATTTTTAATAAAACTGACCCTTTATTTGATGCAAGAAAACCAAATTAAACATAAATCAATAAATTTCTCTATACTGAAAGATGAAAAGATGATGCGATTCCGAACCTGTAAATATTGCATTATGCGACGCTTTCACATAACAACTTCTTTTTCCACATTTTGGTTTAATGCCCTGATAAAGCAAGGCTATAGTTTCTCAAACATGAGATGAAATCTCATCCAAATTCAGTTGGTTCTTCTGACTTTCTGTCCTTTCAGTTTGAACGCACGAAGCTAGGCATTCACGACTTTTTTCTCCCCCTTTCTCTTTCTCCCGTTCTCAAGAGCCAGATGGGAACACGAGACTGAATTCACGTCAACTGTGCACAGTTTCTTCTCGGGGATTATCTTCCTCTTAACGGAGTCGGTTTTAGCAGAATCCATGCGCTTCCTCCTCCGGGAAAATTGGCAACCACTTCGTAATTTTAAACTAAAACGGACATCAGTAAAGTAAAGCAAAATGTGACCTTTGAAGAGAACTTAACTTAATTAATGTTGGGTTTGTTTCACAAAAAAATGAATAATTTAAAAAGTATTTACCTAAAAGTAATGGCTTGTATCGCCTGAAATAATTAATCAATAGATATTTTTATTACTGACAATAATTTATATTTAAATATTTTCTTGGGAGATAAAAATATCTTTTTTCATTTATTTTCATGAGTGTTTATTTTTTAAAAATATTTTTCAATACATTCATTTTCCGTGAAGTAAATGGGACCCAAGAAATGCTCGGGCACCTCGATTATCTCTTTGCGTAATTTGTTGTAGTTTCTTTTGATTTGAGTTTTTTTAGAAAAACAATCTGAATTAGGAAGAAATTAAATGTCATTGGAAACCCTTAAGAGAACGGCATTTTGTGCTCATATTCACTATGGTTGCAACTCAATCTCATCTTGCATGTCGACGATCACCGTTGCTTGACTTTGTAAATGCAACTGGAGTACCTGAGCGAGGATGCTCTTGAGCTGGGTGTATGGGCACGTCCACGAAGTTGAAAGAAGAAGACAGTGGTTTTAGTCTCTCGAACGGTGCCGATTGTGGGTTCGTGCGTTCACAGGATTTCCGTTTTGTCGACTGCTGCCTCGATCTGGTCCTTATCTTTATAGTTTCTATGTACTTTCTAAACTTTCTCTAGATCAACCAAAACTGTTCTGTCGCTTTGATTGAGGAATGGTCCGTCTCGATTTCAATGTTCCATCGCTATTTCCATGAAAAACAATGTTTCAGAAAAATGGAACTCTTTTCTCTGTTTTTTTTTCTTTTCTTTTAGCAAATGCATTAATAGATGGAAAGCTTAGTTAACCTATTAGAAATGCTGGATCATGAACACACACAGCGGGCAAAATCAATGTCAACTTACTATCAATGGACCCTCCGGGCCATACCTCACACATGATGCCCACCAACATTTGGATCTGTAACCTTGAATGGGGAGGGCCCACTCTCTTGATGGTACTTAAAGAAAACCCCAAATTAACATTGCAAATCAAGGATTTTTTCCTTTTCACTTTTGTATAAAGTAGCTTATGCAAAGTTCCATTTAGATGTGGACTTTCATACATGCCATGTGTTCTACCTAAAGTCTTTTCAAATCACAATTATTTCAAGCTTAGAAAATCTTAAATCCTATTTGTGCACGATAAAGCTACGAGATTCAAACCTAGCTAGCTAACTTGTGAACTTTCGTTGCACTATTGCTTATCTCTCTCAGGATTGGGCCCGCTAACAGATGGCAATTATGTGACACCGGTCAATCATAGTAGAAACGAGTAGATTAGGTGGACCATCTTTCCTTGTGAAATGATCTCGATTTTGAATACTATCACAGAGAGAGAGAGAGAGAGAGAGAGAGAGAGAGAGAGAGAGTCCATTAAATACTGTTTGCGGAAGTGAAATACAAGGACAACGAACTTGTGATTTGAATCTCCTGGCTGAGATTCCCACTTGTTAATGGTGACTATCACCTTCACTGAAGTCAAAAGACTTGAAAACGAAAACCCTAGCAAGGGAAAAAATGATGATAAGGAAAGAGAAAATCACTTAAGATAAGGTGAAACGAGATCCATCAACACCTCACTTTCCAATGAAGCCACAAACCCACATGATCTTGCTTGGGGATATTGAAAGCTCACAAACCCAACTCTCTCAAAAGAAGATTTCTCTCCACCCCATTCCCCATCGCCTTCAATCCTATCACCCCCAAAAGCTCTCTCTCTCTCTCTCTCTCTCTCTCTCTCTCTCTCTCCTGTGACCCAGTTGCGAAAAAAAAGAAGGGATTTGTTTGAGCTCGGTTGGCAATTCCAATCATGTCGCAACATGTGTCCCCAATGGGCAGCCCACACCCCCTTCAATCCCCAAGCACCCATGAAATTATTGGAGTTAGTGAAGGTGAAGAAGACGAGGGCCCCCGTTACCAAAAAAGAAAAACAAGAAAAAAAGAAGACGAGGGCCCTAAAAATGATCAATCCAAAAGGTAAAGTACAGGGTAAGGTGCAATTATTCATGCCATGAATTTCATTCCAATGAAAAAGTCAAGAACCAAAAGAATTCCCCCCCGTCCCCCCCTCCCCAAGTCTCTTAAAAAAGCAGAAAAAAAAGATGCGTGGAAAAGGCCGCAATACAACGTCATTCACTATACATTACACACATATATATAGAGATATATATTATTTTAGGTGAGTGATTCCTACTCATATCATTTAGATAGGAGAAAAGAGAGAGACTTCTCTCCAAACGTCTTTCTCTTTCAATATTCTTCATTCTCCATCGTACTATCAATCTCTCTAATTTCTCCTTTCTCTTTCCAATATGAGGACATGGATGGAGGAGAGGGAAATTAGAGTTTAGTTGCATTGAAAGGAGAGAAAAGAAAGCAAGGAGTGTCATGAAGAGCACCATAAGGTGTTGCATCTCTTGCATTCTACCATGTGGAGCTTTGGACGTGATCCGGATCGTGCACACCAACGGCCGCGTTGAGGAGATCAGTGGCACGGTCCGCGCAGGGGAGATCATGAAGCTGCACCCCAGGCACGTCCTGAAGAAACCCTCATCATCCCCATCAGACGATGGAGTCGTCCCAAAGATAGTCATAGTGCCTCCGGATGCGGAGCTTCAAAGGGGGAAGATTTATTTCCTCATGCCGGTCCCCTCCATGCCCGAGAAGACCCGGTCGAGATCTTTGAGTAAAAAGAGCAAGAAAAGAGAGTCCCAGGGCGGCGAAAAGAAGTCCACTATTGCTATGACGGCGAACCTCCTCATCTCTGATCGGTATTTGAGCGAAATACTTTCGGAGAAGTTGTCGACGCAAAGGGATCGCAGGCGAGGCCGCGCTGCCGTATGGAGGCCTCACTTAGAGAGCATTTCCGAGGCATCGAGTGACGCGTAATTGGTCAAATTGGATCATGTCACGGTTTCCCAGTCCATCTTACTAGGGTTAGAAGCTGCTTCAACCCTTTTCTTCCCTCTCCTTCTTGCGCTTCTTTTGGTACATATGGGCAGAGAACAGGTATAACAAAAACATGAGATAGTTCAATCTTTTTTCATCATAAGTTGAATTGATTTGTGATGCTGGAAAGTCATGGCCATATTGGATCTCATCACGATGCAATCTATGCAATCCTTATGAGCTTCATAGACAAGAAATGTAATTTTGCTATGTTGAGATATCAAGTTGAACTTGTGCTTGAATTGATGGTAGAGAGATTGTGATTTGAGTATCCTTGTGTGAATTGAAATTTGAAAAAGTGATTGTGATGTGATCATACACCGTGGCATCTTTGGCGTTGTAAAGACCTTATAAAACTTTTCTCCTGCCCATGATTTCATAAGCGTGGGAAATGATAACATACTTCCAGGGTGCACGTTCAGTCGTGCACCATCGGTGACGCCATTCATCTCTCACCCCCACCAAATTCAGCCCTACCGCAAAATCATTGACCGCCAACTCCACACAAATCCGTCCACAAAATGGTGGTGTCGATCTAATTCATGTTAATTTACAGGCCAAACAACAAACGATGAGTTTGAATGGTGTCAATCTTTTTTTTTTCATTTCCAATTATTTATTGATTTTTTTTTACTTTTTTATTCAATAATTCATATGATTTTATAGAATCACATGGACCGAAGATTTCGTCGCTCCATCAAATCATTGCGAGCCCATAATCTCTTTCTAGATCCCTCAACTATGGTATAAATTCCCTCTTCTAAATTAATGAGGGGGAGGATTCTCCTTTTAATTTTTTTATATGCAAAAGGGGTTGGATTAATTATTAATTAATTTAGTTTAGCTTATCAAAGCGGCATTGAAGTGGATGAGAATAGTGGCTATGGGAGTCCCCACTTTGCTTTATCCCGACCTTAGAATAATGCCCAATGTAGCTTTGCACTATCAAGTGGGCATGTCTTTTAGAGCATTTCGTTCCTTGGAGAGATGATTACATAGTGCCAATATGCATAGCATCTTGCGCCCCAAGGAATAATTAAATCATAGTAAAGTTTGACCTTTAACCTGCCAAATCTTCTAGGGCGAGACTTCTTGAACAAGCCGATTTTATCAATCGTGACGGTATCTTCCAATATGATTTATTGATGAATGTTGTGACGAGTACATTTTAAATCACTCGTTAGAATAAAGATAGAGAACCTTAGTAAATTTGTCCTTGATGATGAGCGCAGACTAATTACGCATTAAGAGCAGTGACGCGGTGCTTTTCGGAATATCTTGTTTTAGTTCTTTATTCTTGATCATATTTTACATCAAACTCAATCAGAATGATCATTCCCCAGTTCCCCTCATTTTGGGGCCAGGCCAGCAGAAAAAGCAAACAACTCAGAAATTAGTTCCATGTAGTGTCAGAATAGCCGTGGGGCAGTGCATTTCATCTTCTTTATCATGATTATTTTCATTTACTTTAAAGAAAAACGACATAAATGTGAAAACTTGAATTCGATAAATAACATACAAATATAAATTTCACATATTCTAATGCTAAAAATCGAATCGCATGAGCAGTAAAAAACCAAAAGTCACGAAAAAATTAATTTTCATAAATCAATAAAGAACATGGAGATTAAGATACAATTAATTAACATATAATTATTATGATTGATCTGATTGTTCATTGTCTGTATTCTTTGGACCAGCCTCTTGTATAGAACGAGTGTGGCAGAAACTCGCCATCACAAATAGTTGGTATCGATAACATAAACCAAACATATTTAATTCAGAGTCTAAGTAAACTTGAAATTTAAAAGTTTGATCAAAACAAAGCGTGCGACATTGATATACATTCTCCCAATTTCTGGGTACCCCACGTTCGCCCACTAACCAATTATTTTAAAGCACTGAACCTCTTCATTTAATTCGATCTATACAGTCGATGGCTATTGGACCCACTCCCAATTAATAAATGTTGGGAAAATCAAATAATATATGTTTTTTTTAATTACTCTTTTTGTGGTGCAAAATGAAGGGAAGCAACGTAGAGGGGAGACGTATAGAATATTAAAGGCAGCCCACTCAGTCGGCGCCTCTCACTTTGGGCCTATCAGGATGGTAAAGGGTCACCATCCTCGCCTTTCAGGATTGTTACTTTTCAGAGAATAAAATCTTCAAGTTGCTAGATTTCTTTCGAGAATCTGTTCATGTAGTTCGCCGGACAAAACTTTTCTTCAATAAAATTTGTCAAGGTAGACGAAACCGATGAGGGCAAAAAAAAAAAAAAATCCACGTCTCTTATGTCAATGATATACAAAGTACTAAGGATGAATTTGTGTTTCCAAACTTTGCCCCTTCTTGTTATGTCAAGGGCAATCCCAAAATTGATTGATTGAATTTCCGGTCTAGTTCTTTGGAATTGGGAGTCAAATTAAATATTCCAATTTCACATTGAGAATTGATTCACTCTATAATTGATCACTCTTGATTTTTACAATTACTTTATGCTTGCGTTATGATATTTGTCATGAAAAAAATGAATTTTTTATTATATTTCTAATTTATTATAATTTCGTTAGATTTAACTCTCTTTTTTTCTTAATGCTTCTTATGGTACTTGCATGTACATAATTCTCATATTGAATTGCTTTCAATGCACTTGATTATTTCACCTATGATTCACTTGATCAAAACAGGCTATGTTTGCGAACAACATTCTCAAAGGGCCTTAGGCAATTGCTGAGGTGTTTGGCAAATTTTTGTAGAAAGTTCTAGCAAATGTATTATATCTTCAAAAAAAATTCTAAAATCTCCTAATTTCCTAATCCAAGGTAAGTTGACTAGCTGAAGGCTTTTTGCATTCGAGGATGCTAATATATTATTTTTCCAATTTTGCCATCACTAAAAATTCGTAATTTCTAAAATGCACTCACCTAGCGCAACATTCTTAGCGGGTGAACAACAAGCTAGATTTGGCACAAGAGGATTGTCTGCAAGTGATTAACTAGCTAGATATGGGTTGCCGGGGGTCACGCGACCCTAGGGGTTGCAATTGGGGTGGCACAACCCTAAGCTACCAACTGGTGCCAAATTTGAGTGGTTGACAATCACAAGTATATTTTATTTTTTAATTAATTAATTTAAAAGTGCCTAAAATCTTTTTCAAATGTAGTTTTTCCCAAACAACATTTGAGCCATAATAGATATCCAAAGTTACAATTCACCAAACCACATCATCCTAAATACTTCGTATTTTCTGAAATACTTTTTTCAAAGGTTGAATCAAACACATGCTTATTTGATTACGTAGCATTGCTACACAATCAGTGTCTTATTAATGTCTTGGTGTCTTTTTATTGACTTTTTTAGTTCAATTTGTGCATATTGGAAATTATTATTTTGAACCATGAAGGTGTCATTGTTTGATCTATAGTGTTCGGTCTTCATCTTTACTTTTCCTTTTGTAATCTCTCAATATTGACGAAATGGTGATCCACTAAGGAATTTGAATATATATAGAGATATTCTATTGATAATTGTCATAAACTACACGTTGTCACTCTTTTATCCTTTGAATATATGCAGTTCAATAAGTTAGCTAACATTTATAGAAATTAAAACATTGAATAACATTTCTGTCTGGATAATAGATTATAAAGGTTGCGCAGTCATTGCATGCGAAAAAAAAATGAAAATGAGGAAATATATCTCACATCTTCTTGGGGGGGGGGGGGGGAATGGGAGAAAAATATTGTAATGATGAATATCAAGTTTCTAATGGTTATTTTTAAATTTTTAATTATATGTTTTTATAAGTTTCCTCTCGAAATTTTTTTGATATACATGATAACGTTAGTGGTAGAAGAATTTTGAATTTCATTTTAGTCAAATTTTAGATATGACACATTTTGACTTTGTCTCCCCCTCTGTTTGCATTTTTGTTAACCCAAATAATTTTGCTATATTAGTTCTAGCCAAACAAGTGTGAAAAATTGCAATATCGACGCTAAACCTATCATACCAAAACCAACCGAGTGTTACGCCATTTAATTAAAACGATGTAGTCTAATCTTTTGAGAAAGTCCAATCACGCCCTCTTGGTCAAGTCGCATCTGATTTATGTAATGTGGTAGTTCGGTCATCTTCGCCTGTTGTACATACAATGGCGATGAGGAAACATGGACTGATCATCAATGAAGCAGTTCAAGCATTATGTTTGATTTTGTCTCCCTAACTCCTCCTGTCACCGACATCATCTAAATATGTTGTCAATGAACTTGTGAGAGGTTAACAATAACCTTCTGTTTTCTTTCGAGTTCGTATTGTACTTTTATGAGATTCTTATTTTTGTTGCTCATTAATGATAAAACAAACATTACTTGATTTGCATATACATTGATTTAGTCACAATGAAAAGTGAACGATTATGACTTAAAGGAAATTGATTATTTATCTACCATTCGATTAATAAAACTAATTTCTTTGCCTGAATTATTTCTTTTTACCTTAGTTTGATAGAATTATTGATTGAATGGAATTGATTTGATGAGAAAATGTCAATTCAAGAAAGAAAAATTGATTTCGTATATGTAAGAGCCTCATCGACAGGATAATTTTAATATATTTAAGCATAAGTAGTGAACATTACTGTAGTGGGGATACGATAATTAAAAGATGCAGATGACTTCTTCTTGATACCCGCACTAATCAAATGCACATGAAGTGGAATAAGTATTGATTGTATCATTTGACAATATTATCATAGAATTCCAATTTCTCATCCTAAAGTTGATTTTCATATAATAAATACATTTAGAAAGACATAATGAATCATTAAATTTGAATTTTATTTTATTTTATTTCCAAAGGATTATTCAAAAAATAGAATCCAAGAAAAAATATAAAATCACATAGAATATACATTATTGATTGACTTTGAAACAAAAGAACCAAGTACAATTTCATGCATAATAGATAAATTGAGAAAATGTACAAATGATAAATATATGATATCTTATTCTTGTCGTGGAGAATAACCTAAGAACCAGAATTGGGAGCTAAACTGGTTCTCCCTAGAGCGAACGTTAAACCGACCGATTTAGTACTTTTCTCGAGTTGAAGTGGAACTGGTGCTCAATTCTAACTGTCATTGGGCTACCATGTTTTATATCTATGTAACATACATATATAAAAGGCTAAGTCAGTGGGGTTGGGCGGCCAATCAAAGATCGACACGTGGTTCTATGATGGGGGTTCAAGGACTTCTCTCTTGATATTCCGCATTAATGTAATTAAAGA
The DNA here is from genome assembly GCA_019926035.1 of Melaleuca alternifolia. Taxonomy (NCBI): domain Eukaryota; kingdom Viridiplantae; phylum Streptophyta; class Magnoliopsida; order Myrtales; family Myrtaceae; genus Melaleuca; species Melaleuca alternifolia. The sequence continues at coordinate 2,088,757 of JAGKPW010002341.1, forward strand.
TATCCCAATAATGTAACCCATTTGATATAGCACACTTATATCTTAAATATACATTCACTTGTCAAAATGGAAGAAAATGAATGCGTTGAAGATTGAACACGATACAAAACAACCTGCTTACTAAAAGTTAATAGAAGGGGAGTATTCAAATGTCTCCTTCTTGAGGTTTGAAGAATGGGCTCAAGAATAAGAAGCAACGCATGCGTGGCAAATTGATCTAGAATCTCACATATATACAATAAATGTGGCAAGATGTCCTCTCTTTCTTGGCGTAGAACCATAGGTGATGGCCTGTAATGTTTACACTCAACGAGAGAAAACTGATCACCACTTGTCCAACTCAATGCAATTCATACACAAGACAAGGAAGGAGAGAGAAGTTCTTGCAGGCCTTATTTCTTCCAGGACACATTCAGAAGACGACTTACGTAGTCCGGAAACACTTGTATGAATACATAAGTACAGAGATTACTTTAAAAAAAAAAGAGGCTGTTGTGTTATATGTTGCTCTATATGATCGTGCATGATGTCTACGCAATTTTATGGTAAATAGAAGCTTACATATACTTTAAGCATTCCTAGAGATCCACCAAAGTCTATATCTAACTCGAGATGCTCTGTCCGAGAGATTACACTGTTTGTCGTCCGTCCGATCCAGCAGCTAACTGGGTTTGAGTTATCTGCACCACAACATAAAGGTATTACTGATGGGTTACCAATCAGTAGTGCATATTGAATCTGTTGAACTCCGGTGAATATGCAAACAAATCACGAGCGATGCAGTTTTAGCCAAACGATAAGCTTGTAATCCTGGAAGGATGCATCTCTTCTCTACTACAAATGAGAATATCGATAGCAGGTATGGAATGAAATATCCCTCTTAATTACGCATGGATCACAAACATGATTCGGGATTCTCATGTTTGTTTTGATGCAGAATGTAAGGGGGAGAGGTTGAATTAATCGGGTAATTACCAAATCAGTTCAAACTTATTGAATGGATGCCAATTAGGTTCTAAACTTTTTAATTATACCAATAGAGTCCTCAAGCCTTCCTTCAAATTTCAATGCAATCCTTTCAGCTGATTGTTGCCGGAAAGCGCTACGTGGTGTCCTGTCCTTATTGGCTATACTGTGAGGCATGCTGACATGAATAACTTGCAGCTCGCCGCATCAACTATTTCCAGCAGCATTTCACAAGAAGGATTACATTAAAATCTCATGTAAAGGTTTGAGATTATGTTGGTAAAATTGGATTGTTCAGGACTGAATCGACATCGGTCCAATAAGTTTAGGACCGAATTGGTAATTTTCTTGGAATTAATCTAGCAACGAATGAGATAAACAAGAAATCCACAGGTGAAATCAACTATTTCGAGGAGGACGACCACGGGACGCCAAAATAAGACTATGGTTAAACCCCGTGCTTAATTGACGTGAGATACTTTCCCGGTTGTGATCACTTTCGAAGGCACGATATCATATGGAAGACCCTACATGAATCTGGTGCATAGGCCTTCCAAAGAAGTATACTTAAGGAGTGACCTTCGAGGTGAGTCTCTATACTTACAAGAATTACTTTACGAGTCTCTACCCCATCATTCCACATGGGGTTTCGGATTGCACTAAAGTGAAATCTATGAAAACCCAAGACAAGGGTTTAGTATCATGGGAGAACGAGAGGAAAGAGAGTGGCCCCGTACGAGTAAACATAGCCCAGAGATATCCCAGACACCGTGTCATTTGGTAGCAGAATTTCAACGACGATGAGAGTTAGAGACTGTAGACAGGCAAAGGAAAGACATATAGGGACCAGAAATCTCAAATGTGCATGTTATTTTTTTATTTATTATTCTAAGAAAATATCTTTAAAAAAAATTGTGTGGGTCCATTACATGATCCACTATCCTAATACGAGTTTGTTGAGTTCCGCTATGGTCAAATGTGTTGCTTGGAGAATTCAGTAGACTCAAAGTCTACAGAACTTTTTCGTCGACCATACAGCAATTCGGAAGTTGAGTAGAGGCGAGATATCTGCTAAACAACTCAGGATCGCATTACCTTCAAACTTCCAGTAGCTTATAGTAACTTTTAGAGAACCATCCCACCCAATTTCAAGGTGTTACAAAAATGCATTAGCAAACAAAGTTAACAATTAACTCTACCATTTCCAAAAGCCTAAGAACACCCTACTAAACAAGATCGAGACCCACTCTTTCTAATTATAGATACTACATCTCATCTCGGTAAAGTTGCTGAACTACTAAAATTGAAGTCCAAAGGAGTCATATCCCGACTACTCAGCGAAGTAAGTTGGAGATCACTAAACTTGACCTATTCATTTTAACCAAAGTTACTCTTCCAATGGAAATTTTAAACACGCAACAACTAACAAGACCAGAAACTAACAACAATACCAAAATTTACAAGCAGTCAACTGATGAAGATGTTAAATAGAAAACCAATTTGTTAGGGAAGATAAAGAACGTACGAGCAGCTCCATGTCAAACGAAACAGACTAAGAAGAACATTGAAAACACAAAGACGCACGAGGGATACATGGTTCTGCCAGTGTCGGATAGAATGCTAATTTTCATCACGAGAGTGACATAAAGTTAGGGCTCAAATGATGCCATTGAGTTATCTCAAGCCCCATATTCTTATACATCTACTCTTGTCAAACCCCAGAAAGATATCAATCTCGAATATTGCGTTGTTGTTGTTGTTATTTGATAGCAGACAGCATACCACTTAATATAGCAAGACGGACCAAGAATATTAGAATATCTTGAAGTTAGAACTGTTGCAAAAACAAGTAATCCAACAGTATAATATCTAGAATAAAGGAATATATGGGACACCGGATTTACGTGGTTCAATCAGTGAGACCTACTCATCGGGGAGAGCAACATAGGATTCTATTATGGATAAAGTAATAAACATAGATACCACCACATCTATCAGTCATTCAAACACTCTTGGCGTTATCCAACCCCCAATTACACCCAATGACCTGCAGAGTTTATCTCTCATAATTCCTCACAAGATATACAAAAATAATTACGCAAAACTTTACCCCCAAAATTTTTACGGCTTCTTAAATTCTTGTGTTGATTTGGGTTTGTAGTTTATGGGGAAAAAAAACCTCTCTTCGATGCTCTTCACAACAAAGATCTAACTCCAGCTATGAAATCTAATCAAATTAAGAAACTACTTATATTGGGTTTCCTTTAAGGGTCCAAATTCGAGATATATTTTCAATAGGAACATAATCAGTGCCAGCTCAAAGGTGTTAAAATAGGTGTTATGCCAATTATCTAGCAAGATTGAAGTCTTAACATACTCACAAAATCTTTTGCTTTATTTTCAATTGTTGAACGAGGACCATCAAGCTAAGCTCGATCGTCATCACTAAACCAAGTGTTATGACTGTCCGAAAACCTCATCGACTGGCAAGCAACTCATCACATTGATTTGTTCTTGAATTAATAGGTAGATGGAAAGATAGAGTAAAATTAACTAAAAGACCATTAAGGATTATTAGAGATATTACGATAGTCTACAAAAAGGGGGGGGGGGGGGCGGTTTGTGAAGGAGTGTGGCAAATCGCAAGTGGTTATCTAAGTCAGTAAGTCCATTTAAGGTTTTAGACTCCTCTTAGTAGCTCTAGTATTCTGCAAAATGATACAGTCTCGCTATAAATAAATTAATTTTATAACAACCAATTCAATCCAAACATATTGGTTTCAACTTATAAATGACCTCGGTATTCAAACCTTCGTTTCAACCCGCTCCATGCATCAAGTGATGCTCCGCCAGCACTGTTTGATGGGTGGTAACCATCAGAGGTCACGCGGATTGGGCATCACTATGATTTTGTGAGACAGTAAACTATATTTTGGAATCCATAGATTAAAGATTTTGGAGTAAACACTTGAGTATTAACCTATCTGTTGGTTTTACAGTCAGAGATCTGGAGTTCAATTCTTTGTAGCTAGTTGTCGTGTGGTACTCTGACAACTTAATCCTCTAGAATAAGCAGTTATCCATTCAACATTAAGCTAGTATAGATGTGAAAATAGTTGATAAGATAGGCCTTGTGTATATCCGCGTCTCCATAACTTCAACAAGGACTGCGGCTCCATCACCTTAACAAGGAATTTGATCATCATAGCAGCCGAGTGAGATTCGCCATCAAAGAAGAGACCGCGGGTGAAGAAATATGTGGCACCTAGTGTGGTTGGAAATTTGGGTTGAAATTTATTAATGCAAGAGATTACTTTAATCATACCAAGAGGGAGTTGGCCTAGTGTGATAAGCTCATAGTGTAGATTTTTTATAACTTGACGTGCGAGGAGTCAGGGCAGAAATAAATCCCAAATCGGCTTTCCATAACAAGAAGAAGTACTCGATATATCAAGTTTACCCATAGCTCAGTATTTTGAGTGAAGGTAGTTATGATTACGTGTAAATGTAGACAATTGGGGCTCCCTCTTGGATCTCCCCATTTTGATGTTATTGAGCATTTGCGCTGCTTCCTTATTATAATACAGTTTTGTAACCATTCGATCTTATCAATACAGGCTATATCTCTAAAGGAAGTATTAAAGTCATAATTTTTTATGGATGGACTTACGAATAACCTCACAAACCCTCTCCCACTTCTGGATTTGGGGCGCAACATCTCCTTCACTTAAAGCACTGAACTCAAGGAGCCGTACCTCGTATGAGCTTTTCTGCCCCGACCATTACCTTCTATCCTCGTTTGATTAGGTCTAAGGGCTTAGTCCACTTCTCTTACTATACGTATACTGCAAGGGGCATCGGCTCTACCCGCTTAAAGTTGCATGTGTAATCATTTACTCTGAAAACTACGGTTGTTAGAGTGCAGTGAATTATATATTTTATAGTTTAATAAGGAACATGATTTGCTGCATCCAAACCAAATAAACAGCTCGATGGTCAACTTGGTAGGTTGATCTGTAACTAGAAGTTGTGAAGCAAAATTGATGAGACAAGCGTATGAGGACTTCACTTTCAATAAGGGGTGCGAAGGGTATGGCTGCAGTCTCTAGCGTATCCCCATTGACATTGAAGGAGGGTGACGTTAATGAAGATAAGTCTCTACTATGAAAAAGGACATTAAATTTAGAACAAGAGTATGTTGGCGCATGACAAAGAGTATATCCACACTGTGCTTGTAATGTATCTAGTGAAAACTATCCAAAGGAACACTGGAAGAAGAGAGTCGTGAAGAAAGTTTCAATGGCAAACATGGCACTCATTCAATTGTTTTCTTAGCATCTCTCTCCGATGGACATCTTATGTACTATTTGTTTGATGTTGATCTAATCTATGTGCTCCTAAGAAAATGCAAAACCAAAGATAGCTCGAAACGCAGATGCCAAACCAATAGAAAGAACAGAAGAAAGGACATTCGTACGAGACAATCCGAGCACAGGTACGATTACACATATATGAAAAGAATTTATGACAAAGAACGACCATACTGCCATGCAAAATTCTGTGCATGGCCTTGTGCAAATTTAATGCGCTGCCCAGCAGCAGATTCTCTGGCACTGCCAAAGAGTGATTCCTTGGGCCAACAAGAATATAAAAAACATGTTTGTGAACTCTGATGTTGTAGCCAGCAACATCTGAGGAAGGAATGGTTGCTGAGTGATTAAGGAAAATAATATATGCAAATTGTAGCTACTAGCGACAAAATCGACATTCCTTCCATGTTCTATATCTAATTTATAATTAGGCGCAAGCTATTTAATATCTCATGGCCATCCATGGGGAACACAAAATCTCACAGAATCACAAAAGTGACAAATCATTGGGAAAAGAAGTTAAAATTCTTTTTCCTTAAAAGCACTTATGGAACTTAAACAGTGCTTGTCATTATATGAGAGAGAGAGAGAGAGAGAGAGAGAGAGAGAGAGAGAGAGACTTTATACCTCTCTCTAATGATATCTGCAAATATTAAGTGTTGCAGTCGTTAAAGTTACTCACCTGAACCTTTCTACTCAAACTACATACTAAAACCGTAACCGTCGCAAAAAGAGTCTTTGATTAGGGTTTTTAGAGATTTCAGCCTTTAGGGTTTACGAGTGAGAGAAGGGTAATACCTCCATAGTGGAAGATCAACTGCTACTTGTTGGTCGAGATATCTAAATCGTGATGATTTGGTAGGTATTTTTTTCGTTTCTAATCAGTAGATCTGTGTCATGTCATGATAATTTCGCAACCAATTGATGGTCGAAATCGTTTCTGGTGTTGATGCTTCTGTCAATTCGTCTTGGGTAAGGTGATGATTGAGTTTTCACTGGTGTTACTTTAAGCAACGGTCGGAAAATAAGAACAAGAAAATAGCTGTTTATGCAGTAAAATGCAAATTTAGTTTACCTCCCATGAGGAAGTGAAAGCCGAGCTGCTGTCACTAAGAAAGCTTCGATTGCTTGGCTTCATCACTCATCTTGACCTGATTCTTCCTTTTCTTCTTCTTCTTATATGGAATCCCCCTGGCCTTAGCCTGACACTCCTTCACCTCCCTCAGGTAAACGCGGATCGCCCCGTTCCCGAACGGGTTGTTCTCCGGGGCCCCGCCGTTCTCCTCGTAGGCCGCCCGCAGCCGCCCGATCAGCGCGTCGAGGCTGCCCCACGCCTGCCTGAGCGGGCACGTGCAAGGGGCGGGCGGGTCGCGCTGCCCGAAGAAGACGCACCCATGCAGGTGGACCTTGGTCTTCCCGAACTGGTCGAGGTAGCGAAGGAACTCGAGCACATGGTTGCAATTGCACTGCGAGAGCGCGACCGGCGGCTTCTGGTTCCGCAGGTACTGGCCAAAAGTGTTCCAGTCCCGTCGCTTCTGGGACTCGTAGCGGCTCAGCGGCGGCTGCGACGGCAGTGGTGGCTGGTCGATGGCCGATCGAGATGATCCTTCGGCTATATTTCTCTGGATTTCGGTCGACGACATGATTAATTACACGAAAGTTTTATTCTTCTGAGGGAATTTTATGTGAAAAAAAAAATGGGAAAGAGAGAGAGAAGACGCAGGAGAGAGAGAGAGAGAGAGCGCACAAATGGAGAAAGATGAAAATCACATCATTCTTGGGTATTACTAAGGAGACAAGCAATGGGCCCTTGTGAAGCTGCTTTTCTTCCTTCTTTTCCCATTCTCTCTCTCTCTCTCTCTCTTCCTTGAGTCCTTTAATATGTATCGCGATTTTCCACTAACTTAGATTATTTTTATAAAAGTAAAGTGACTATGAGTAGCCATCAAATTCAATCAGTGCAATCATTGTCTTTTCATAGCCATCGGGATCACATTATCAAATAAAGTCCTGTGACTCCTAAGACGGTGCAGGGGGATCCTACTTGCTAGACCAAATTAATTGTCTTGTTCTACGTAAGGCTCGTATTTTGTTTCCTAAATCCTTTTTTTTTTTGCAAGATTGACTCGATTTCACGATCTTAATGTTTAGAGGTTGATGATCTTGGCTTGCTCGAATCCCGTCCGACTTCATGAGTAAAGAGATACTTAATTAGACGTGAATAGTTATAAAACTTCAAGTGGATCGGTGAGGATCGATGCTCCCAAAGATTGAATTCTGGGGTCAGTTTTATCAGTCATGCGCTGTATTTATAGAAACATTATGTGAAAATTCTTTCATGAAGGTGAGGTTTTTGATAACTTTCCTTTCTTTCGTACCCCTTGTAGGCCATTAATCACAATATTTAATGTGATTGTTGTCCTTTTATTAGCTTTTCATTTGCCAGGACAGTCGGATGTTGCGTTGGTGCGTTCGCATGACATTTTGGATTAGAAGACAAAAAAGAGAGCATGTAATTCCTGTCCAATCGTACTTCTCTCATGCCACTGCATTCTGTAATTATCCTCACATCGGATTCCATTAATTGCCCTATACGAAACTACTTACGGAGCTACTCTGATAGACACTCATGGTTGTTGTATTGGAGCATGGGGAATTTTCAGCTAAGAAACTTGAGTTTACTTGTTCAAATTTCATCAACAGATTGAGGTCAAATGTATAAGCATAAAAGGGTTGAATTTAACCGTTTGAAGGGGATTTGCTAGATATCATGTAGGCTTTCAAGGGCGCATTTGGTAACCATTCTCATTCTCAGTTTCTCGTCCCCGAATGAATTTGGGACGAGAAACCTATTTGGCAAGTTCTCATTTTCATTCTGTTCTCAGGATGAAAAAATAGCTAGAGATAGATTTGGGACGAGAAATGAGAACCAAATTTTTTTTGGTTTTTTATTTCTAGAACAATAATAAACAGTACCAATAAATAAGCTAATATATTTTGTTATTTTCTCTTGCCACTGCCGCTAGTTCTTGTTCGCCGCCGCCGCTGGTTGCTGGCAGTCGCCGCCACATTTCTTTTATTTTTCTATTCTTGGGACAAGAAATTTTGTGCAATTACTAAATGCATTTCTGCTATTTTTCTATTCTAAAGATTGAAATTTTGTTCAATTACCATTCCCAAAAACTAATCTGAGAACCATTTCTAAAAAACAATCATTCTAAAAAAAAAACTATTTTTTGGACGAGAATGGTTACCAAACGCACCCCAAGTAGCTAGACCTATGTGTTCATGCCTCTAAATTATTGAAAAAGGCAACTATTATATCACTTAGTTAATAGTTAATCTCTTCACTTACCCACTCTCCCCGTTAGTCTTCCTATCCTTCAATCCCACCAGCCATTTTTCCATCGACATCTTCGTCCATGGCGACGCCACTCATCCAACTATTGTATGGCGCCATGGCCCCTCTAAGTCTCCACGTTGCCCGTCCCCTCTCAAGAGACCTCATCTCCTTCTCTCTCTACTCACTCGCATCTCTAGGTGGTTCAACCCTCCTAGACTCCTCCCTTGTCATCGACAAGAACAAGCGAGAATGGCAACGACGACGAGCTAAGATTTGGACGAGCTTGAACCTTAGATCTCAACCCCAACCCTTAGATCTAAGATCCAAAGCTCTAGTCAGCCTCAAACCTGGGTCGATCCAAGGTCAAGTAGGGTCAACAAAGATTGCCCATTGACCTCAGCCCCAACTATTACAGATGCGAGAAGGGGAAGAGAAGAGAGGTGGGGGGACAACTTGGTGAGTCTAGGCACCTCGGTGGTGGTCATCGCTTTTGAAGGCGGGCCATAAGGTCACTGACCACGGTGTTGGTGAAGGACAATAGAGGTGTCGAGAGGGCACAGCTAGGGCTGAGGCATGGCAACAGATTAAAAGGAGAAGGAGGGATAGGAGAGAGATCAAAAGGAGGCGAAATGGGAGATTGAATGGATGGACCAGTTCTCTTTTGTTGTCAATAAGAGTGGCACGTGACGCGAATCCAATGATAGATGAGATAAGCATAAGAAGTAGGTACAATATTAAGGACAGTCTTGCTTCTTCTCTATTAAGTACCTTTCTCTCTAGTGGTAAGTGTGTTGGGAGTCTTAAAACTTATCATGAAAATATAATCGAATTGTAATTTTTTTTAAAAGTGCAATTAAGTTCTAGATTTTTTTATATTGATGCAATCAAGTATTTTCGATAATTCCATTTGACAAATGAAAATAGTGACATAAGTTTTTTTTTAAAATTTGCTCTCTCCTAGTGGCAATGAACTAGATGAAACAATATCATTTTTGTCAAAATCTAGTTAATACAAATGTTACTTAAATTATATTAAGAAAGAAAATTCTAAAAAGAAGATACATGAAGGAAAAAAGGAGGTGGAATCAAGCAACAGCTCACCGACACCATCCCACCATTGCTGGGAAGAGTCAGTGATGGTGGGGAATGGCCGATGGCGATCATAGGGCCCTAGCCAAGGGCTAATGGCCCTTGTCGATTATAGGCAGGAGTTTTTGGTGCTGGCCATAGCCTAGGTGTAGACAAGGATCACTAGTGGCATGGGTGGACCGGCAACCCTGGGCTAAACCTGGGTGAGGATTGTCGGCCCCTAGCCAAGGCCTAACAACCCTTATTAACCATTTGCCCACCATCACCAACCCTTCCTAGAAAAAGGCGGCAGAGGGGAAGCCCTTGCTTCCTTCTTCATTCTTTCTTTTTTCTCTCTTTTATCTTTGTTTCTTATTTTTTTAATATAATTCAAATAATATATTATTAAAAAATAGATTTTGATCAAAACACCATCGTGTTAACCTTTTGTTAGTTTTAGTCATGTTACCATCATGTAGGAGAAAGAAAATAAAAAAAAATCAAGTCGAAATATTTCATTGGTCGAGTTGAATGGAGTTAATGAAGGGACTTGAGTGAACTGATTTGATGAGTTATAGGACTTGATTGCATTTTTTTTAAAGTTTTATAACTCAATTGCACTCTCATGACAAGTTTTAAGATTTCTAGTGCACTTGTCCCATATGTATGTATGTATGTATGTATGTATGTATGTATGTATGAATGTTAGCCCAATTGGCTTAATTGAGAGTCCATTTTTGCTCGAGAATAGGTCATGCAAAGCCTGTATGAATGAGAGAGGGTCTTAACCAATCTAATGATCAACCCGCCAATTTCCACCATTTAAGTGTACCGATAGATTGCAAGCTCGAATCACTAAGCTTGGCCTCTCCTCTATCTTAGATATGAGGAAGAAGAAGAGAGAGAGATAGGAGTGCAACTAGGTTGGTCAGCTTACTGGTTGGCATTGCTCTTGAAGTTGGGTCACGGGGTCACTGGTGACATCGTTGATGTAAGACGGAAGAGGTAGCGGGAGGGCATTGTTAGGGCTAGGGCATGGCAAAGGATTAAAGGGACAGAGAAGGATGAGATAGAGAAATCAGAAGAATTGCGAATGGGAGATTGAATGGATATCTAAATTTATCTTTTATTATCTAATGGAGCGGCATGTGAAACGAATCATATGATAGATGGGGTGGTGACAAGAAGTGGGTACAGTTTTCAGGATTGTACCACTTCTATCTCTCTCTCTCTCTCTCTCTCTCTCTCTCTCTCTCTCTCTCTCTACACGCTAGCGCTATTGAGATGATTGAGGATCGCTTTTTCCTGAGGAAGGGGTCACGCAAAGCCAATATGGATCAAAGGATCTCAACCCTTTCACTGATTCAACCCACCAATAACATTGCAAAGCCAACATGGATCAAAGGGTCTCAACCCAATCACCGATTCAACCCACCAATAACATTCCACCATGTTAACGCCTCATTTGGTTACGAACTCACGTCACTAAGATCAGCCTTTCCTCTTCTCCTTTGCACAAATGTACGTGTCGCTTCTTGCTAATTTAGTCTAAATTGCTTAAATTCATAATAAACTCGCAAATCTTTCTCAAGTATCACTGAGACATGACTTTCTAGAAGAGTCTACTCCAATAAAATAAGTATACCAATCAAATAAACAAATATTTTCCAAGGTCATCGCCATCATCTTTTTATCACCACTAATATGATAATAATGACAACCTGGTATTGGCGCTTGGTGGCGATGTTTTCCCTTTTGTTTGTCAATTACTTTTACGTTTTATCGTTTTCGCTGGCCATGTTTCCTCGGATGGTGTCTTCATCGCCCCTTTTTCTCTCCAGAAAGTTTTTTTTTTCACCTCGCAATCACAAAACCTACAGAACAAAAGCGACGTCCTCGAAAATCCTGTTTGCAGATTTCCAGCTCTCGTCTCTGCCAGGGGTTGGTGAGTGCACGTGATGCATGATGCGGCGACAATTTCTTTATTACCACAATAATGTCAATAGTTCATTTTCGAAATATTTTAATTAAATCTTCAGTGGAAGTAATTGCTTCCTCATTTATTGGTGGGACTAATTAGATGGATTTTGATTGTGTATGATTTGGTGGGCTCGAGCTTCCAAACGCGTTTTATACTGTGCTGCCTGTGATCTCTCCAGTTAAATGCATTCGAAAATTCAGACTTATTTGCCTGTGTGGCCAGTGGACAAAAGGTCCTGACTAGGGTCTAGAGCTAGTGGCTATGATTGAAGCTAGGAAACGAGCTTTGGGATTGATGAGGTTTTATATTGGATTCGACCTCCATTGTACATGTCCTTTTTTGACAAAAAACAATGTTTGAACACCCAAGGCATATATAAAAAAAATTTGGATGGGTATAATATATTATATAAGAAAAAATGGATGGATTAGATACGTGGGAATGATTACAAGGTAGACCAGAATGCGACCCTATGTTGTTTTTGTCTTCAATAAGAGGGAGAATCTATTCACAGGTAGATTTATTTCCTTTGGTCAAAGAAAAATTGAATATGTCCAGATTTTACCCTTGTGTCAAGATGTGTTCCCTCTTAAGAGGAAATTGCTCTACCTGTTAGATGTACACGTGTGAAAAATTTCTGGACAAAAGAAGTCCCGAATCGAGAATGTGGTAATGGTGTAGTTGTTAATATATTCTAACTAACTCGTAACTTATTTGTTAAAATTCTTTGGTAAATATGAGTTCAATTAGATATGTTGACAAGTTTATACTTATACTCTCTTTGGACGATCTCCCTGACTCAAAGTATTAGGTTTCTATTGCGTCAATCCAACAAATGATATCTGAGTCGATGGTTTAAAGATTTTTCCATGAAATATGCCACAACGAAGCAACGTAACACAAGCTATCCAAAGGTATGTTTGCAACATAAATCGAACTCATCAAAGTACGCAATCCTTTTATTACTACATTCACCGCCTTGATGATCTTGAACTCAAGTTCTGTTGTTTGATTGACATTTTAACAACAAAATGTACTTAAGGCATCAGTAAAGCACCCAATTTTGTTTAATTTTATTTGCTTTATTTTTGTGTGAAGGATAATTGGTTTAGTTGTATTTAATTGTTACGACACTAACCATTATGCAAAAATTGGAATCTGGCCTAAGATAAAGGCTGGAAACTAATCCTAATTAGTGAACAAACGGGAGTGTTCAGAATGTTAAAGTACAAGATTTCTTATTTTGATAATACAAATGACTATGAAATTACTGCCAATACATCTAGAGTTTCAAGTAACCACGCTAAGGCTACATTTTCTCATTGAAATTCTCTAGCAATTAGCAATGCTCTTACAACTCTCCTTCAAATGGAAGAAAAATAAGGTTTAAATCCTCTCGACAAGTATAAAGCAACTTAGTTTTAAAAACTCGATTATCCTTTGACCCAATTCAAGGAATTATCACTGATGGATCCTCTATTCCACATAAGCCCTGCATAAGAGATCAAGAAAATTTTGTGGAAGTCATCTAATTACCAATTGGTCATAGCTTTGACAGAACAAAGTTCATTGCTTTTGTTGGAAGCACGCAGCAGAATCCATGCTTCACATTATACCTTACAAATATATCTCAACAATCTCGTATTGACGCCTAGGATATTTACCAAATACTGGAACAGATTGGGGAGTCCACCAATCAACCATTAATTTTGATGCCACTTATTGAAGGCGTGCAGCATAAAACCGATATCTCCATTTAGAGAGATCACCAAGAGGTAGTCCAAGTTTGAGCCCATCAACATGTCCAATTACACTTATATTCACTCACTAGTTTAAGCCAATGAGTCATATAATGACTTTGATACATTAACTTCTCCATATCATACCAATTTTTTGATATAGGATTTATCTAACATAACTCACACGTATTACTCAATAGCTTTAAGGGATAGCTTTCAAAACCAAGCCAAAATAAAAGGCCTGTGTAACTGTGCAATTCAAGATGGGCCATGTTTGAAGTTTGAACCATGGACTCCCCTGACTATCATTTGACAAGAACATATTATCTGGGGAATTTTATTATTGATTGAATTTTAGATTGCTCATGTCTTCAACAAGTATGGTGATTTTATTCACAAATATATCATTTCCTTTCCCAGAAAGACCCTATTGGGTTTCAAATATCATCAGACAAAAGAAAGAGAGAGGAGTAGTGGATCTTGAAATTCGGGAGGAGTAGTTTTGTGGTGACATAAGATTTGAGAACTTTTTATATTGTTAGGAAGGATAACTTCATCCTTTTAATTTGTACTTTTGCAATAATGTGGTAAAGTTAATGGTTAAGAAATAAGGGCTGCACAATGGGATGTGGTGAAACTTGATAATGATATACTCTTTTTCTTCTTTTATATTCTGAATATACGATATATATATATATATATATACATATCAACTACTAATTTTCTCATATGTAATTATAGAGTAAAACGGCTATTTTTTTTTCTTTTCGTATTGAATTTGCCTACGAATGTCAACCATCATTGAGAAAGAAAAATGAATCAATCAATCCTAAACACATTGTACATATGTCAATTCAGTCATAAAATTTTTTAATTTGCCAATTTAGTGATTAATCTGTGCACAAAATTTCAATGTAGTCATATTAATATTCATCATAAATTGCTAATGTGACAGTTCAGTTGTCGTCGATTGTCTCACATTATAAATTTTCAATAAAAATTGGTTGGAATAACTACATTGAAATTTTGAGCAAAAGTTCATGACTAAATTATAAAATTAAAAATTTTATGATTGAATTGATATTCTACAAGGATTGATGGAACAATTTCCCTAAAGTAAAATGGTTTCTTTTGAGGGAAAATGATGATAAAGGAGAGTGTGCTACTTCTAGATAAGGCCACAAATGTACAAATTTGTCTACCAAAGAACAAAAAATGAAAACTTTTGCACATTGTTAGGCTATGGTCCCAAATTGCTCTTCTTTTCCACACAACAATTTGATGAGGAATAATTTGCAATAGTGATATAGGATCCTTGCGAAAGCAAAAGGGCTAAAAGATACTACAAAGGTTATATTTGATTCAAACTTGCAAGACATCAATCTGGAATGGGTCCATCTCCCTTATGTGTGTTTCCTTAATGTGTCATGATGAGGCTGTGCTTTTGGAGCCAATTGACATTAAACTTTAATGAAAAAGTGCTTTTGGCAATGCTTGATGTGGCTCTTGAGGACCTCCATGTTCGACAAATATAATTGTGTCTCTCCTTAGATATATGGAGAGAACTGGTCAATCAAGATTCACCATCAGAAATAAAAATAATAAGGAAGATGTAGAAAAAAAAAGACAGATAACTCACAACCAAGAGCTTTAAATTAGAATAAAAAAAAACCTAATATCTTATAAGTGTACTCTAAACTTCTTATGTAACCAATTTGAGACTTTGTTTACACACCATCTTGTCTAAAACTCAATTCGTTAAAAAATAAGCGGATTATAATAATTGCCATGGAATTCTCCGTATAAAGAGTAGTGTTGTATAATGTCCTTAAAAATATATTGATATAAATTCGCTAAATATTTAACAGGATCCTTAACCTTTCACCATGAGGCATTAAGTTAAGAAAGGCCCTTAGACTCGGAATGTATACTTATTTCTTCTGGATGTGCTTTAGCAATTAATAATTGTATTCATCAAATGCTTCCAATATAACACATCATCCAGTATAAACGAATGTGAGGAAGGAAACATATGAGAGAGACTCTACCAAAATTATGGATAATTTGGAATCCTGAAAAGAGTCACCTATTCTAAAGTAGAACACTGTTTAAAGAGTTCCTTTTGTCTTCCTAAAATTTTTGATTGGTCCACCTTCCCATCATTAAGAATTCTAAGTCCTGCTTTTGTTTTCACCTTCATTCTATTCTTGGAGTGAGAACCAATCTCATAGTAAAAACCAAAGCATCGATGATGTCTTGTTTTTGTGCCCTTGTCTTTTGGCTTTTCATGATGATACATATGGGTGTTGTTTCAAGGTATTTAAATTCTCTTTCCACTCTCTTTCCAAAGAAGCCAAATGATTCTTTCACTTTCTATTACTTCTTCGAATGCGGTTACATCAGCTAATTACTTTGAACTTATTTTCTATGCATCTATAATCCTCAAATTTCCTAGGTTGAAGAAAAAAAATGTGGCCGCATGTATAAAACATTATAAGGAAATTTCTCCTACATGCAATAACTAGAGGTGGCAAAATTGGTCAAAAACCCATATTTTAATTCATATTTGATAATATGGGTCATAAATGAGTTAGTTTAAGAAGTTAGTTGGGTCTAAAATGTGTCATTTAACAACTTCATGGGTCTTAAATGGGTTCTAAACGGGTCATAAGTGGGTTACCTAATTAATTTTAAGTATTATTAACAAATCATTTTAAATATTATTAACAAGTCATTTTTATACTATGAAAATTCTGATATTTTAATTATTTTATTTTTTAAAAATAAAAATTTGATTATTTTTATTTTTCCTTATTTTTCCATTTTTTCTTTCCTTTTCTTTTTCCCCTTTTTCCCTCTTTCTAAGTTGGTCACTGGTCAAGAGGTGAGGGATGAGCTCAGCAGACTCTGGTCACTGGAAGAGGAAAAAACAAAAAAATTAAAAAAAATTAAATTAAAAAAATAGAAAAATTATCAAAAATCGTATTACATAAATTTATTTTAACAATACACTTTTTTTAAAAAAATCACCAAGCAAATTTTCCTGAATTTGGTTAAATATGGAAGTATTTTAACAATACGGGTCGAGTATGGGTCATTATATTTACACTACATGTATATGAGTCAAAACGGGTTAAATAGGTCAAATATGGTCCGACCCATATTTGACCCGCCCGTTTGACGCCTCTAGCAATAACTATTTCAACTCAGTGGACCGTGGGGCATTCTTTTATTATGTGAGGAAGAATAAGCTGGAGAGGGTTTTGTCTTGTCTGGTCTTGTTTTATTTATTTTATTTTATTTACTTTGCTATAAATTAAACTGATAGGGGAGCTTAGGAGATACAATCTAGGATTTTACGTTTTGAGTTGTAGTTGCAAAAATTCGTAGAGTGCACATATGAGTGGGAGCACAAGTGAAAGCAGATTTTGCGGTGTAACAATGTGATCTTGGCTTAGAGATGACGATTGCTAAAGTGCATAATCATTGTTAGGCCAGTCAAATGAGTAGGTTGAGTCGAAAATAGTCAGACTAATTTAACTCAGTTTTACATATTTATATGCAATACAACTTTAGTGATTTATACTCGACCCGATCTGGATACAATGCTTAGTAATTTTTTTCTCCATAGATTGTTGTATCTGAAGAATGGCTGACTCTAGGGGTTAGCGTCATGTTGGCGGACAAAAACACCTACTTGGAGAAGTTAGGGGTTAAAGTATGGATAAGGGTCCGATTATGAACGGGGACACAAAGGTGGTCGTGAGGCTAAAGGATGGTAAATCTTGATGAGGTGAGGAGCAATGCTCTTGCCCTTGCTCTCATAAATTGGTTTGCTTTCAAGCATTGGTTCGCCTACAATGGCCACAGCACGACTGTTAGCTTTCAATTTATAGATGTTTGATATATTTTCTTCTCAAATTTTGTATTTAATTTAATTTTTTCACTTAGAAATTGTCATTTACATCAACTTGCCTCTTACTTTTAACATCATTCTAGTTTCAATTAGCATGAAGTTATGGGGAGAGTGAGACAAATTATGTCAGAAATCAAACTAGAGGCACAGTGAAACTAGATGGAAAGTTGAAGGGAAGGGGAAAAAAGTGTTTTAGGACTTCCCATTTGAACTTCCTATTCATACTTCGCGAAAGCATTCAATCTTCTCCTTTAACTTGCGAAATGATGACTCATACGCAAGCCATCCTCTAAGAACCTCAACAGTCCCATCTTCTTGGACAAATCTCCATCAACCACATCAAACCAACACCTCCTCTCTCCTCTCCCAACCCATGCAAACCTATCATTGCTATTTCTCTCCTCTCTCCTTATCACCCCAACAATCTGTCTCTTGTAAACCCGACTTTCGAAGTTGCAACACTCCCTATCACCTGCAGCGGTCGGAACATCACCTTCTACATCCACGACTAGCAACCTTACTAATGTAGCTTCCCTGACTTCAAGCTATCCTGTACCGATGACTACCCAATCAGCACCCTATCCTGTGACGAGTATGTAGTCCGCGACGTTTTATACGAAAACCAGTCTATTTGCATCTCCAGCAACCACTTAACCATGCAAAGCTACATCTATAGAGAAGTAAAGTATAGAGGCTGACGATGCCAAAGATGGGTGGTGGCAT
Source organism: Melaleuca alternifolia (assembly GCA_019926035.1). Taxonomy (NCBI): domain Eukaryota; kingdom Viridiplantae; phylum Streptophyta; class Magnoliopsida; order Myrtales; family Myrtaceae; genus Melaleuca; species Melaleuca alternifolia. Next base: position 2,106,863 of record JAGKPW010002341.1, read on the forward strand.
CACCAAAAATAGGTGGTGGGGGCAAGAGCAAAGCCGATCAGATTGATTAAAGAGAAGGGAGAAAGCTGTGGAATCAAGAAGATTAGGAGTAAATATGAAGTGGACTAAGATCATTTTCTTTAACTTTCCAAATAGGTTGAAAGTGGGTGTACAATGGACCCATTAATTTTTTTTTTGGGGCCTTTATCTCTAAAGTCCATTTATGACTCATATTTCAAATTTGCACTAACTCATAAATGACTCATTTAATTAAATATGAGTTAAATTATAGATTTATAACCCATTAAGACAGTACTAGCCACGGTGCACAGTAGCAAGATGGAAATTAATATTAGAAGTATTCGTGCAAAATGATTTATCAATTGAGAAGCATATTTAACAAGTGAGGCTTGCAAGTGAGATTCAAGCGCAAGATTATTGAGGTGCACGCATGGAAGTGTGCTAGATAGTATTGTGAAACTAATCGATCGAACAATTAAATGACAAAACAAGAAAATAAATAGGACAATAGATTTTCGTGGTCCAATCGGTTGACTTATGTTCATGGAAAAAAGCAGTAACGATTCAACTATAAATCAAGGGATGTAATAAACGTTACAATTACACTTGAGATACTCAAGTACTCTCCATATTTCTCAAGCCCCAACTACACTCAATAACTTACACAGTGCTTAGCCCCACAATTCTTCACAAAATAATCTCTCAATATCATTAAGGAACCCAGAAATTTTATCACAAGATTAATTAGATTCAACACTCTATTGCTTCACGGTGTAATTCACAAGGAGAAGCTTGTCTTTGATAATCTTCACAAAGAACATCCACTTCTTATATATAGGCAAGAATTTGATCCAAAAAATGAAGTCTCTTTTTAGAAAAGTTTTTCCAACTAAGAAATTATACAATCAGGAAATATTCAAAGTAGTAAACCCAACTTGAATTAGAAATTTTTTATTTTCAAGCTCAAACTCGATACATACTTTTGACAATCTCAACTTTGACTTGACTTTTGAGCCAAGTCATAATTGTCTCACTAAAATCAAACTTTACTATTACCCTCCCATAGCCTCTCACAAGCTCAATTGCCACAAACATCTTTCAAGTCTAAACATAGCTTGAATTTCACTATAACCATAGACCTCATTAAAATACGAACTCCCCTTGTACCTTTAATTACTTCACAAAGATTTTTCAACTCAACTTCCTTTATAAAAAATAATGTAAAACCATCACTGCATCCATATCTATTAGGAGATCGAACATACATGTAAGCAAGATGAACTGACCGAATTGAAAATTGCCCGCAATTCGATGCTAGAATGTTGGTCTGGTCCTCAATTCCTAAAAGTGGAATTGGTGTCCGAGTAGTTTGTGGGGATGGAAATGGACCAGACCTCTTGAACCAAAACGATTTATTTTTTTATTTTTTTATTTTGTTAAAGATAAAGATATAACTTTTTTAGAAAACCCTTAGATTTCTAAAGCTCTCTTACTTTACCGAAAGAAAATCATCGCCTTACATGAAGAGGACAAGATGCTCTCTTTGAAGTGGATTGTATTGTTGTGCTTGCATAGTCTGTCTTTTGTCATGCTTCTTTTTTTGGATTTTTTTTTGCCCAAGGATAGGCCATAGACCAACAGGTCTGATTCCCGGTTCTAAAGACCGAGGAATTGGTTCCATCAATTTGGTTCCTGGATTGCTTAGAGAGGGAATCGGACCGGTTAAGGAATTGAGCACTCCCAATCAAACACATACTTGCTTTATCAAATTTAAACAATTACATTACTTATTAACTCTATAGGCTTCTCCTAACTATAAGCACCATATGTGTTGATTATATCACTTGTGCCCTCTACCTCAGGAGTTTCCAATTGCAACTCCATTTCAAGCCGGGTACTGTTCAAATCCGTATGAACACTACTATAAAAACTCTTTGCTAGAAGTACTAAAGACTTGTCAAATGCAACTTCTTTGCTAGTAACATGTGATTTTAATTGGCACCACAAGTAATAAACTTACTCATCTTACATATAACCTAAGAGTAAGCACTTTGTTCCTTCCTATCGAACTTACCATCACTTGCTCAAAGATAACACAGGTAACCAAATACTTTAATAATAGATTAGTCAACATCATCATATAATGACATTTTTTTTAGGAATCCGACATCCAATTACAGTTGATTGAGATCTATTTACCAGGTAGCATGTGTACTAGGCACATTCACTAGAACTCTTCTAGCCATATGGGCACTAAAAAGCATTTTATGGGGCTATCTCTAATAATGTTCTATTCATCAACTTTACAATTTGTTGTGGTTTGTTTGCACTAGTGTGATGTCTCATTGTGCCTTCATTCATACAGAATTCTATAATGATTTTGAGCAGAACTCCATGCTATTGTCAGTCTATAACTACTTGATTGTTTTGTTAGTCTCATTTTTTATTAGAATTCTTAACTGCTTTTTCCTAACAAGAGTATCAAACTTGTGTCTCAATATGGACACCCAAGTATTTCTCGAGTAGTCTATAATAACTATTAGCATAAATCTGGCACTATTTCTCAAAGGGAACTGGGACAGGCTGTGAATATCCAAGTAAATAAACTTTGCAATCTTTGTGCTTTTTCTGACAATCATACTGAACTATACTTTTCGCTATTGTCTTAAGTCACAGCCCTGCATCATTCAGTTCATTAGCCACATAACCGCATAATATATTCCTTTAATTAAAACCTTTTCGCGTTAGTGTGCCATAAATATATATGTCATAATTCAGAATTTTGAATAGATGCATCCAACTTGTCCGCAACAAATTCCAGTACTAGCTCACGTTAAAACTCATATAGGTTACCATGCTTAATTTTTTTTTTTCATTATTACCAAGGTTCCTCGAATAACCTTCATAGTTATCCTTTTTAAAGAATACTAATACCCGGGTAAGTACATGGTACTTAAAGAAATCATGTTCCTCTTCAACTTTGGAACATGCCTCATTCTAGTCAATGTATTCGCAATACTATCATGCATTATAATTCTAACATCGCCAACACTTGCAACATCGCACTTAACGTTATTCTCCAACTACACTTAACCATTACTTGTGCATTGATAATTAATAAATTAGCTCCTATGAATCATTAGTGACATATAAGACATAATAAGTACTCTCCAAATTATCGTATACTATAACTACAATATCGTTAGTAGGTTTAACCTTAATTACCTTATCCATATTGCTCTTCAGCTTACGGATTGCCTTATAAGATACCCTCCCTTGCCATCTCCTACAAATAATACCACCAGTCCTTAACTAACTACCGTTGGTGAGATTTATACTACTTCTACTAACACGAGTGATAGTTCTTCTATTTCCATATGCTAAAGCAATTGATCTAGATTCACCATATTCTTTATTTCGGATGTTTTAACTCAAAATCAAAATTCAAATCCCATCAAATGTATGCTTATTGACCCAAAAAAATTACTAACAGTAGTAAATGAGGATAATATTATCAAAGCATGTATCTCATTTTCAAAGTCAATCTAAACTGAATTCAATTTACTAACGCTTACATTGAATTCATTGATATGATTAGCAATTGCATATATTCGCTTATTTTTAAGTTAAATAGACGTAACATCAAATAGAACGGGGCTTTCATCAAACCCATAGTGATGTTCTCTTTTACGATGTTAAACGTAACATTACAAGTCAAGATCAGTGGATACACCCAACGCTTGTACATCCATCAATTCCCATTCGGCTCACTTCATTGACTTTAGTTTCTCTCCATATAGGGGCAAGTGTAGATTCCTCTATACATATAATCCTCAATCTCCATCTTTCATGAAACAAAATCCTTTTCATCAAATTTTTAATTCTCCATTGGTGCTTCTCCTATTGCCATCGATTTGCTTCAACCCAGACAAGCGTAGCTCTAATACTAATTGTTGCGGAAGCCAAGAGATTGAACACTAAAATAGACAAAACAAGAAAATAAATCATATATCAAATTTCGTGATTTGGTTGGGTGACTTACGTTCACAAGAAAAGAAAACATTGATTTCGCTTCTTGATTGAGCTTTTCTCCAAAGGTTTGAGAGGACGTTGAGTATATTGAGTCCTTTCTCTTTCCTATCTATTCTCTGCCACTAGGCTTCTAGTTTCACATGATCTTAGTTCTTTCCTTTTTCACAATTTTGCACTTCAACTAGGATTCTTGAATTTTGGGAAAAAATTGTTTAAAACACAAATCTATCATAAAATGGCTAATTTAGTCCTAAAATTTTTAACCTAAACATTTTGACGATTTATCAATTTAGTTGGTCAATTTTGACTGGAAATTCCTAACTTGAACAATATATATATATATAGTTATATACATATTCTTTTCATTAATTCTGGAATTTTGCTCCTTGGATCATCTTTCGGGGTAAAATAGAATTATTGGAGTTGTGGCTCCAAGAATCGTCTCATTTACAATATTTTCTTTAATACAATACAATTATTAGAGAAATTGCAAGTAATAATTTCTTTTATGAGTAGCATCAGTACAAAGATAAAGAATTTATGCTTTTGTGCGCTATTTGGATCATGTACATCTATGCTAAAACTAACAGATAAGTAAGAGTGGGGAGACCCTACTGAGAACCTAAGCTACTTGCTATTGTAGAACCAATTCATGTGAACTCCAATCATAAAAAAGCAATTTTGGCAGTGTTTAGTCATTCTATGGAAAAGTAAAGTCGTCTGATGCTTCGATATCCAACTTTCGATTTTGTCACAATTAGAAACAAAGATTAATCTATTTGGCATTAAATCTGAGAGGCATGAGAAATAGTACGCAAATAGGGAAAATTCGCTATCGGAATCTTTGAATTTTGCATTAATTATAGTGGTGCATTCTATCTCCCTAAAATTACACCAATACATCCAGTCAAACTTTTAAAGAAATGAAGGAAATATTTTCTATTTGGCTTATTATGTCATTTTTCAATCCGTAGGGTTGAGAATGTTGATCCAAATGCAGGACATTTTCAAGTATTACCGAACGCGCAATGACACACAGTGCCGGTCTTGGATTTGCATTGAAAATTAGCTCTAAAATGAAGTAGTGGTATTAGTACCAATTTATCTGCTCCTAGCCTAATGATATTGCGGGTACGCTTTGTTTCATGGAAAACTTCGTGATCAAGAAAATTGCTTTATGTAGAAATTATTTGCAAAGAAACTTCTTTATTTTCATTTGTTTGGTAGTGTGTCAAAAAGTGCGAATGAAAACATTTTCAAAATTTAAATTCTAACCAAGGGTTTTTTCTCTGATTGTGAATGTTTTTCTATCGACTTGACCATTTCAAATAACCAAACACGTGAAAATCCGGAGGATTATTTTATGAAAAGCTCTTTTAGTTAAACAACCATACCTTAGTTTAGGTTGTGATCAGCTATCTACGAGACGCATTATGTTCATATTGGCAAAAAGGTCCACTTAAAGTACCCTAATAATTGAAATTTATTCAAGATTTTAGAAGCGCCCCCCCAGAAATTCCTTACAGACTAATGGTTAGCTTTTTTTTTTCCATTTTTTGTGACAGATTTATGGTAGGGACAACAAAATGAATCCCTCAATTCGTCAATTTTATTGTCTAGGTGAAGGAGTGAAGTGGCCAGTCCACGTGAACGGCCCCACGAATCCTCCTCAAATTGTCTTGCAAGTGCCAAACAATTCAAGTCCATGGGACCCAGCAAATGATCAACAAACCTGGCGTTTCTTCCTCAAACTTTGTCCCCATTATCAGAGACAAACAGGATGTCCATCTTCCTAGTTTGTGTGTATGTAACTATGTACATACGTATGAAATAAGTTTAACATGAATACGAATTCTCTTAATCTTTCGGGTACATAGTTTAGCCGATAGATGGATATGGGCTGGCAAGTCGTTACATGGATGGCATGGCTAAATCTTTTGGCTACGTGCCTTCGTATAGTCATATTCTTTTCCAACTTGCATGCCAAATGAATATATGCTGATGCAGGCTAGTGGTTGATAGAAAGAGGATGTTCCGGTAGGTTTTTAAAGAGAAGGGGTGTTGATTGTTGAAGGAAAGAATCTTATTAAGCTAAAATATAAGAAAAGAGCCAAAAAAAAATTAAAATAAAAGTCAATCTAAAATCTATGTGAATTTAAGCCAACATGGGATTTGACTCACCTTTAAATTTCCCATTGAGACATCATCTACATATTACTTTGATATTGTAATGCAGTTTAACTTTAAAAATTGAAATTAAAATTGGCCTAAGAAAAATGATGAAAAATTACAAATTTGAAAATTTTGACTACCTACTTTCCACTGAAAATCGCATTCAGTGAGATTATATAATTTTCCTTACAAAGCAGCAAACACCCAACTTCGTCTTTCTCCTACTTCCTTTCTCTAAATTGTAAGTAAAATGTTTGTTCGATGTTTATTCTTCAGAAAAATCCTTATGGCATTCTATATATAAAAAAGAAGAAGCAAATAGTGTCAATGTCTTGTTTTTCCATCCAAATCAATTTAGAAACTATGCTATCAATTTATCGCGACATTATACAGTGGATGAAAAATAATCGTGCGCATGTGTCGCGCATGATGAAAAGGCTTAGATCTTAATCACAAAGTGAAGAAAGAATAATCATGTAAAGATGATACGAGCCGTCGGATTAGCGAGCCCAACATGACGCTATCTGGATCCTATTGTTCATGTTGATCAGGGTCCACGGAGAGTTGGGGGGAAATTTTGCAGAGATATCGGTCCTTCGAATGTGAAATCTTAGATATGGACCATGGGCAAGCCCTAAACTTAGGAAGTGAAGGCTTTGTAAGTCAATTTTATTCAAAATCGCTTGTGCAACCCAACAACAATGCATGAATCTATTGGAAATTATAAAAGCATGAACCGAAATGAGGGAGTTTAATTAAGGGTAATGCTAGAGATTAACTTTTACAGAGTGATACTGCAATTATTAACCTGGTATTGGCTCATGGTTTATGACTTCATTTTGTAAATAGATTTAGCAAATAGTTTTGCGGCCTAGCGTTACTATTCCCTAACTATTTATTTGTACCGCGAAATGGGGTGGTAAATTATTTGGGAGTTAGTCATATCCATAAGCACAACTGAGACTACATCTCATTAGAACCAAGCCGTGAGGAAGTAATTTCATGGAGATTCTAACTTCGGTGTGAACAAAATCTCTATGATGTCGGTCTAATTCCCCAGATTATATCTGACAAGAGCTGCGAAAATGTCCTGGTCTGTCTAATCAGCGTTCACACTCCTTGGGCGTTGCAAGATGCGATTGAAAAATTACGAATTGAGCTAGCTCAAGGCGACTCAAGGCGTATGCTTTCGAAAATGAATTGACCTAAGCGTAGAAGGAGCGAGATGTTGACAGATGTGCAAACTTTCACGGATAGACACGCAATCAAGTTATGCACGCTTTAAGTTTACATGTTTGCATCACAATTTCTTGACCTATAATATCAATAGATGAAGGGAAAACGATTAGACATAGTCAGACAATTCATCAACTCAAAGATGGAAACTTAATTAACAAGAAAAATTGCATCATTTAGGGACACTAAATACCCTCACTTATGAAAATGGAGGAACAAACTACAACAACCTTGTTGTTTTGTATAAGCATCCTACTTTTCAAATAAGAAAAATGACACAGATAATCCTAGAACTTTGACTTAATATGTAATGATGTTCCTGAACTTTTAATTTTTTGAATGTGGTTCATGAACTAATGGTCAGCGTAATGTAGTCTTTCCATTTGTTCAAATGATAAATCATATGTTATTTGAAGACATTGATTATATGCTAAGTTGGTTTTTTAAAAACATGGGTGTATATGTCCATCTTTTTATCCATGTGAAAAGGAAAAAAAAAATAGGGTGTCAACATGTCTATCATCATCTTGAATTATTTGGATAATCCATGTGAAACTTTTTTTTTTTTGGACAACAGATTTCATTAACTTGAATTAATTGAAGGACAACATTAGAAGTTTTCATATAATTCATAAACCGAAATTCGTAGATCATTTGTGTCAATTTCTCTTTTAAATATAGATGCATATGGCATGTCTTGTTATCTGATAAATCCCGTTCCCTCCCCACAATCAATTAATCCATTCAACTTGGACATTTTTTTCCTCCTTATAGAAGAACCCCACGCAACTTGTAGTCCTCACTAAAAAGAGAAATTTCCACAGGAATCACCAACAAAATATATGTTAATTCATGACAACATTAGGCTTAATTTTCTTTAAAAGAATTTCAAATTTAGGTTCAATTTTAATTCTGCTCTGAACTTTTTTTGTCCACAAGAAAAATCATAATCCTTCACTATAGTTCCAAATATGCCCCCATGTTCAAAAATCGCCTCCAAAGTTTTCAAAATTATTAATATCAAGACTATTTAGAGATTCATTATAAGAAACTGCATAGTCACCAACACCATCACCTTCTTATGGAACAAAACAATAACTTTGATGTTGACAATTTTGAAAAAAAAATTGGTGAAGATTAATAGATGGAGGATAAATTTGGGATTATAATGAAAGTTTGTGGACAAAAAATTTGAGACAGAGTTAGAATCGAACTTAAAGTCGGAATTTTTTTTGGAGAATTGGGCCGAGACCATTGTAATAATAAGGAACAGCAGTGGTGCTTGCAGATGAGAAGCACGAGAAGGATCTTTGAAGCCTGTGTTCTCTTTACCCTTGTCTTGCTCTTCCATGGCAGCGGTGGTGCTTCTTGTTTGTTTGGACTCCATGGATGTTTTGTTAGCTCCTAGTGATGAGGCTGATGGGCCATTGGAGGCAGGTGAGATTCTTGATGATTTGGGCTCTTTATGAACACAATTATTTGATTTGACATAAAATCTATTCTATGCGCAATTAGACAACCAGCAATTGGAAAGCTATAAAAAAATAAAATGAAAAATAAGACAGTGCCCTTTCCTACAAGTAAGGAGTGAGCTTGCTTTGGTCATGTTAATTGGTCATTCTTCTTTAATGGCGAGTTCATGCCAGGTACTGGCCAAAACAGAGAAAATCATCTTGATCTTGTCACCTTCTCCTGCCTTAGATGAAAGATTGATAAGCCGCGCCAAAGCGCGGAGAGAGTTGGACCGCCCTAAAGTTGATACTATATTAAAAAAAAATTCAAATCCGGATACTCAAAAAGACAGAAGAAGGAAAATTTTGTATATATAAAGAGTACATAAACATTGTAGACAAATGCCATGGGACCCTTCTATGACACCTAAACCAGACTGTGCTCTCAAAAGATGACCAATATAAAGGGCAGAGCTGCTTCTTCTGTCGTCCAGAGTATGAAAGGCACCGTTACAGCTATAATTGAGTTACAAAGCTTATGCAACTTTCAAAATTGATTTTCCAATTCCAATGGAGACCATGTGGCCTATTTTCATACATAGTTGCTACCGCAATAGCTACGCTTCTATAAATTCGAATCAGCACTGTTAAGCAAGGCAAGCACGCAAAGTGATTGCTTATTGTCATCTTGATTTGAGCAGTCAACCACGTTTAAGGTCATTTTATTGAGTTTGATTTTTGTTTTAAAGCATTTTGCTTGTTTTGCCGGTATCACCCTAAGAAAACAAAGTTGCATATTTATATAATTAATGGGTTCTCCGTGGGATCATTAGGTGTGTTGTTGTACAAAGTGATTATTAATCGACTATCCATAAACTCCCAAACACCTTGTAATTGAGAAAATGAAATGTACCTATATGTAAAATACCACTCATGATTTTGTATTTGCGACAACGAAGATAAACTAGATTCCGACATTGATTTGTCTTTTTAAGTGACATGTCATTACTCAACATGCATCTCCAAACATAATAGGAGAGCAAGAGTTCACGTATATATCGCCCTTCATTTAGTATAAAAGAGTTTTATTATTTCAAGTTGTCCGTGTTTTGTAAAGTCTTTCGAACTCCTAACCTCAATTCTTGTATTTAGATTGATCACTAGCGTTTATCTTTGATGATGGTGGTAGGACTCGGTCCAGTCATAGATCAGAAAGTTGCATACAGCTTTTGGGCGTTTGGAATTGGCTGTCGGCTAAAAAAGCTAATGGCTAAAAAAATATGGTGGAAGCGATTCCAGTGTGCCATCAAACATAAAGGCGTTGACCAGGGACGACAACACAAACCCTAGTCGATCAATAATACATGCACGGAAGAAGAAGAAGAAGCGGAAGAAGAAGAAGAAAGCACAAGTAAGGCATAGCAACAAGCCTGCTTCTTGAGAAAAGACCGAAGGTCGTTGCGGCGTCTTAATCAAACATCCGACAAAACTTTTTCTCTCAATTAAATCTGCCGTAAACTGAGCAATCTGAATTGCCGGATACACATGGGCCTTGTTTTGGAATTGTCGAACCCAATAACTTTGATTGCTCTATCCGACACGAATCGAGTCGGGGTAAATGTTTTACCTGCAATAAAAAAAAAGGGTGTCACATTGTTTATTTGTCCAGTTGAATCCTGATCACTTGCCGGATCTACATGAGAGACCAAAAGGTGACCAAGTTTTGGATCATGCGCTCGTTGCCATTGCCGCATCCAAAATTCCCGCACGAACTGGGCCCAAAGCTCGTTTCAGAGGCCACAAGATAATGTCTTACTGGGCCACCTTTCTATGGGCCTATGGGTCCACTTATTTATTGAGTTACAGCTCTCTCTCTCTCTCTCTCTCTCTCTCTCTCTCTCTCTCTCTCTCTCTCTCTTTTTCTTTTGTCCTTTTTTTTTGCCACAGTTTTGTTATGCAGTTACAGAAAGCACGTGCAAGGCAATGAATGATTTTCCCAATTCCAGAACAAAACAGCAATTTCTGACTGAAGTTCGCAGTCTAGCATAAGACTAAGTTAAAGTCGCATACATATGATCTATTTGGTACACTTTGGTTCATTGTACGTTCATTGACTACTACGCCATCTCACACATTGGATCGATTGGTGGGGTCCTAGAAGTAGATGTGAAATGGGCAATGCATTCGGAAACTTGTGAATTTCGAGTTGCTGAATTCGAAGCAGTAAGTTGTGGAAAATGACCCGAAAGGTGAATAGCCTTCTGATTTGGGGAGGTGTCGGCAGGCGCTTTGAGATTAGGTGAGAAATCAATGGACAACAAGTTTTCGACAGCTCCACATAAGGGACCACGTCCAAAAGAAGAAAACTTCATCTCTTGATGAAAGGAGAGTGAATTGCGAGAGCTTGTCCTTAATGTCTAATCTATGTTGACATGAGAGTTAGGATTGATTAGTCTACACATAGGGTATCAATTTTGTAGCATTGGACTGCGCATATGTACGACATATTTGAATTCAATGCCAACATTTCTGCTAAGTTTTATAACTAGTGATAAGCTGACACATGAAATACTACGCGTGAAATGTGATTTTTTCCATGAGATCTCAGATTATTATCAAGAATCTTTTTATTAGATATCATAAACTTGTTGGTACAATATGGAGTATGTGAATTGCATTGATTACAATCTATCCTCCCGCATGCATCATGTGGACTCACATGCATCGAGCAAGAATTTGTCGTTTGATTGTACGTTATAGAGGAATGCTGAGCGCTTTGAAAGTGATTGACTGTACCTTTAGTTACCGCGCAAGCTTAGAATGGGAGGAGAGAATTTATTTGGTATGAATTCCACGGTAGAAAAGAATTACGCTCGCAGTGATAGCAGTCTCGGTCTGCTCGAACAAATTAATGCATGGTCCAAATTGAATACTCCTAGAAAAGCAAACTTCGGAGAGAGAGTGTGGGGATCGCATCACGTTCTCACCAGTTATAAAATACTTCTCGGCACTATTTCTGTTAGTAATAAATTGACACTAAGATTTTCATAATCCCCGGTTTAAATAGAAACTAAAAAAGGGAGGCTTTTTTTTTTAAACTTAGTATAGTTAAAGTAGATCGCCGGAGATATGATGACTGCATGTTTTGATTAATAATGTGTTTGGTCTGCCATGCATATGCGGTTCATTAAACTATTGTTGCTCGTAAACCCTAGTATCTACCAACTTAGAAATGGATCTTGCAAATTGAACCTAGATTGGAAGTTCACGTGGTATGATTAAAATATTATCCGAACGTCAGGAAAATTATGGAAGAAAATTTGAAATGCTAATTTATTTGTCAATACTCTTAAGTTTTAAAAGTTTTACATAGAACGAGTTAAAAATCAAAAAATTAAGATTAAGTAAAAAGGATAAGTAGAAGTCTAGTTACCCAACAATAAGAGGTGTGATAAAACATGCTCTTGACTCAAACACACAGCTTAATGGAATGTTGCATACATTGGATACAACAGGATCATTTTAGCTACCCATTTTACACATAAAGCCAACTTTCGGATTTGGTGTCGACTTTATAAATGAACTAAACAACCCCAATTTTCAATACAAATATTAAGGAGCAAATTCAACATTATAGTAATTAAAATTTGATATAAATCTCGTATTTTCATGTAGCACATATCTCGCATATAAAATCCGTGTATCACTATTCTTAATATCAAATACAAACTATGTCATGATATATTGTAATGGTAAGTAAACTACTAAGTAACCAAGCGATGGAAAATGTCGCCGTCGTGCAATAAAAATTCTCCATTGATGTCTGAACAAAAACTATAATTCAAGCTTCAATGAGGTAATTATGACATCCTCCTAGGCTCACCAACTGCCTCACTCGGCTTACAACGTGGAACTTTCCTTCTTCGTTGGTTGAAATCTTAACATATGGATTAGGTAGCATTGGAAATGACAAATTGTAGTTAAAGATGAGTTCAGCAACTTTGATAAAAACCACTTGTTTTGGCAGCTACTTGAGCACGTTGGGTGGAGTGAACGCCAACTGAGATACCCAGATCACACAAGAATAAGTCAAACACTTCACCAAACTTGCATCTACTCACTAGTCAACTCATTTGACTGACATGACATGACAATTTTATATCACAATTGGATAGGAATCTAGTGATTATCACGGCCTCAATCGAATATAATCAAAGTGGGTGAATAAACATTAATAATCAAGCAACAACTTGCTATTGGAAAATTTTGTATTTCTCAAGAACAAGAAAAATCAATATTGGGGTGAATGGTTAAATGCTAGCGTTGAATATACTTATCAATTTAATCTGATATATGTGTAGATCTTGTCCTAAGATGGGCAAAAGGTTTCTCCCTTGCTGTGATTAAAATAAATTTATTGCATAACAATTGTCCAAATTCGGACCGTCGGATTGTTCTTAACCTTTTTTGGCTTGGCTTTTACTTAAACATTCGAATAGGTCAAAGAAACACCAAATAATTATCGAGCAAATACGCCATCTCTCCTGGCCTCATGTTTGATGACAAACATGTAACAACAACTAATAAACTTCGAATTTGGTTAAAGGGACCTTTGCCCTTTCGATTGGTGTAGCAGCACTTTTTTTTCCTAACATTGTGCATTGATAAAAATGCTATTTCCTCCATTTACTTATTTCGCATCTTTTCATTAATTTTTCAGATAGCGATATAGCATGACAACTATCATTTAGATACAAAAAGAGGATTATTTGACATATCACTTTCATACAAGCTCATATAGGCTCCATTTGTTTCATAGAAAATATATAATGTAAAAATAAATTGTTGAAATGATTTTTTTGTATAGCTTGAATTTGACAGTAAAATAATATTTTTATTATTGACAACAATATAGATCCAAATATTTATATGGCCAATGAAATTCATCTATTTTTATAAGTGATATGAGAGTTCATTTTTAGGAAAATACCTTAAGAACCATTTAATTTTTTTTGCAAAATAAATGGAGTCATAATGTTTGGTTGATTTCTTATTAGATAAATGAAGTTATAACATAATTCAATTATGAGATACAATATCTTTGTGAAATCACATCATCTGGATATAACATATTTTAAGATACAAGATTTCTTAGTTATAATACAAAAATAAATTTAAACTCAATTTAATATTATTTCAAATTCTATTACAACAGCACTGAATTCTTTTACCTACTTTTAAGAAATAACAACGATATGCATCGTTGGTAGCTCATATCATTACAATCTTTCATTTCATGTTTATTAGATGTTTTATTTCTATTAACCCAGGGCAAACCTATGACGTTTAGACATTTTCCGCTCTCCCTCAATTCTCTTGCTCAAAACATGAAACGTTACACTAATTAGTTATTGCATTATATTTTCACTAAATTACATATTGATCACCTCTTTTGCAATTAATTAAAAACTGGGTCTATAATTATTCGACCAAACATGAGAAAGCATGCTCAGAAGTGGAATTACATTGTATTGGTCTAGTTCAGGTCAAGGCTAAACCTCTTACTAAAGAAGGTTTAGATACTCTCTTACTAGTATTAAGAGATGCAATGCTTTTGAAATATAATGAGTCAGCACTTGAAACCATAGAAACCAGTCTTTATAGCGCTCCCATTCATTTTAATTATCATCCTAGGTTTACTATATCTCTTAAAGACAATAATATTCTGAAAGTCCTCACCCTACCAATAAAAGGATCTTTCCCTTTAGCAACCATTTACGGAGTTTATTACAGGGTAATGAAATATGCTTTTGGAAGCAAAGCCTTCAAAATTAGTCATAAAAGGATAAACTCTCCTTTTACAAACTAATATTTCTCGAGCTAATAATACTATTGTCCTTAGAATGATTCTTGGAACCAAATATCTCTTCCTGAACAATGGGAGAGTTCCCAAATAAGTTATTCACAATTTTGATCTTATCAACATTGCTCAACACCTCAAAGGTAGGGTTACCATTCAATTTTCTAGAATGTCATTTGATATTCTGAGAAGGTCCTTAGATATAAGGTCAATTCCTTTTCACTCCATTATCTCAAGAAGATTAGTATATTTAAATCCAAATCCACCTTTTGTTATCATTCCAGATAAAAGCATAACCAAGTGCTGCACCATTTATCCCTTCAATAAATCTTTCCAGAAGTGAAGTAGATAATAGATTGGGAATATGCAGACCTATTTATCAACAAGAACATAGTCATGAATATTCCGATCCTACTCCTTCTGAGACAGTCGTTCCATAAATCAATGTTTTAGAAAATCACTTTTGAACCCCATAAAGTTTTCCTAAATAATGGATTCAGTTCTTCGAAAGGAATTTTTGTTCTTAACCACCTTTATAAATGGCAAATGAATGATGGACAAGGTATTCAATCAAACCATCCTCCTTTCAATCAAATTAAAGTTTCTTTTAAAGATTCTGAGGTTCTAGCTGCAGGTTTTCAAACAACTTTTGAAATAGATAGGATTGAAATCAAAGAAGATTGTTGAGTAGAATAATTATTCTAATCAGCATATTCATACCATAGGAAAGCAATTGGGTAGAATTAAATCTTCTATCCAATCCAACTCTTCTCCTATTTCTAATCCCTAAGTTCTAAAAAAACCCTTATCACGAAGAAAGCGAGTAATTTCGTCTAGAAAATTATTAGAAATGGCTTCTTGTGGATTTCTGTGTTCTTCTAACCACTCTATAACTGATTTTTCTTTCACAATTTTTCATAATTTAAAATCATCCCACCATTTTAGTTTATATTTTCGTATTAAAATAAGAGTATCTGGATTAAGAATTCTCCAGTAGTCATAGTTTCATGCCATTACCCAAGAGACTCATATGTAGATGAAACAGAACATTTCTTTTGAGAATTTCTCCTTATATGGATGGGGTTTATAGTTTCTTATAACAATACAGGTTTTGCTGAGGGATGCAGAGTATTGAGGATAGCTCCAAACAAATCACGCCATTGAATGAACCGGTATGATATCATTCGGGCATCGAAATTTCTAAAGAAAAATAGTCAGGTGTGTCAGCCATTTGGGTTCATTCTATAGATGACCTTTCACCGGGCTTGTTGATAGTCTAAATATGAATAAGAAATACAGTACTTTCTCTGACTAATATGCAAAAGTAGGGGGAAGGGAAAGCAGTGGGGTTAAGTCTCCATGTTTGTCATGAAACCTAAAAAGCGAAAGCTTTTTAGTAAGATGGCGATAGTGATGGGGGCCTCCCACCGCCCATGGTAGAAACTAGAAAGAAGTCAACATCCCTCGGGGTCACGGTTGGATCCCATCCTTAACAGAAAACTTCCTCACCAAATAACCATAAATAATAACAAAGGGAACAAAAAAAGCACTCTTAAATTACCCTCATCTATATTTTACATTTATAATTACATAAACTCTTCTGGTGCATGGGAGTGTCAGAGTTGACTTTTACCCTTGACTTTCTTACCTTCAGCTCACATATGAAATGGGGCAAGCACTCCAATTGTTCTTCTATCTAAAACATCCAAACATTTCACAATGTATTACTATTGGCATGTAAATTACGTATAGTTTCTTTATCACGCGTTGAAATTCGAACAATTTTTCAAATTGTGACATCCGGAAAAAAAAAACAAGAGTAAGGTTTGCTTTATATTTAAGTTAAGGATTAAAAAAAAAGCTTTGATTTTTTTCCCGTGTCATAGGAAAACCTATTAATTTGTTTTTCATTTTACTTTTTAATTATATGAAACTAAATAATATAAATTTACCCAAACACAACTACGCTAGTGGAGACATTCTTTTACCCTAATTGAATTCATAGTTCGACTTTCAAGTATGATTCCATGATTTAAGTGAGGAATTTTAGAGTTAGGTTGCTTAAGTATTGATCCGTGAATACGTATATCCAAAAGACCCATGAAAAGTGGAGATTCTCAATCATTAAAAAAATAATAATAATACGTAATCTAACCAATTCCCAAAGAAGAAAGAGGCAACCACGTTCGTCCCCTTCCCGTTCTGACCCGATCCCGACCAAATAGCCCCTGGAAACGGCGCCGTTCCACGGAAGGACGGCGAAGTCATTATGGGAGATCGCCAGGGCTAGTTTCGTCCATCTTCGCGAGGACCCCCCGGAAACGCCGTAGGAGGAGAAGCGAAGAGAGAGAGGTTGACGACGACAATGATCCCCATCATCTTCAACAGGAGAGAGAATACCGTGCAGAGTTGGCAATCTCTCTCTCTCTCTCTCTCTCTCTCTCTCTCGCTGTGCTACTCGGCAGTTAAGCAGCTCCAATCTCTCCTCCACCTAACCTCGCGAGCTCGCATTCAACCCCCCCTGAAATTCTCTCTCTTCTCTCTGTCTCTCTGTTCACTGATCTTTACTTCACTCATCATCTTCGGTGCGCGCGCTGTTGCTTTCCCTGCTTTGGCTCTCGGGTCAAGAGCATATGTAGAGAAGGGAGAGAGGGGAGAGGTAGCTCCTTCTAAGGGACACGCGCGGGGGAGGAGAGATGCCTCTGCTGAGGTTCCAGGTCAGGAACGAGTACGGCTTGGGGAGGCCGGAGCTGCACGGCGGCGAGGCGGTGGACCGGGAGGATCCGAAGGCCGTCCTCGACGGGGTCACCGTCGCCGGGCTTGTTGGGATCTTGCGCCAGCTGGGCGATCTCGCCGAGTATCTCTCTCTCTCTCTCTCTCTCTCTCCCTCTCTCTCTCTCTGGTTCTTCCGCTCGGCTGTTAAGGCGAACTCGAGCGCCAGAGGCTGCGTGTTTAGGTTTTTCTTGGTGTTTAGTTGATTGGGTTTAGAGTAATTTGGAGCTTGCGCTTGGTGGCTGTTCTTGTTCTTGTTCTTGTTCTGGCGCTTGCATGCTCGAAGAGGGCGGTGAGGTGACTAGCTGGGAAGTTGAGGATAAGGGGGGAAAAGGGTATGCGCGAAATGCCTATTGTTTGACGTGTGGGGGTGTTCATTTGGTTCATTCTGGATTTTGAGCTTTTAGTTTGGGAAAGCTCGATTCGGGTGTGCAGTTTCCCCGTTCGATTTAGTGAAGGAAGCTCGTTTTGATAACTCGAGTTCGATTTTTTGTTGATTGAACTAGTTTCTTGAATGCTTGCTGTTGCTCTTCCCTCTTATGATGTGAATTTTTGTTGGGCTTGGAACCAGTGAGAAATTTTGAGTCTTGTTGTTTTCTTTTCTTGAACTATCTTCTGAGAACTCGTCCTTGGACATTAGATTTGCGGCAGAAGTCTTCCATGGGCTGCAGGAGCAAGTGGCAACAACTGCTTCGCGAAGTCATAAGCTGACGGCTCGCGCGCGGCGTATCGAAGCTGCTCTTCCTCCTCTGGAGAAGGCAATACTGGCCCAAACAAGCCATATACATTTTGCTTACACTGCAGGTGCGGGTTAATCGTCTCTTCTTCTATGCTTTTCTTCTGAAGCTTTGAATTTCAATTCTATTGACTGGAAAGTTTGGTTTTAAAGCTACATGCACTTTCTATAATTGTTCTGAGCAGTAGTCTTGCAAATTAGCCTGCATAAGTATTAGTGTGCTTGTTTTCTATAAGCTTGCTCAAGTACTATGTTGCTGTCCCTGCTTGCATTTGAATTACTTTTCAACTTTTTTACTTCACTATGCAATTAGTAGAGATGCCAAGTCAGAAAGAAATTGAAATTGGCTGGACAAGTGGGTAGTAATGTACTCTGATATGTTGACGCCAAATCTCCCTTGTTAAAATAACTGTCACATGAACTGTTTTGCAATGGATGCGTCAACCCAGGGTCAAACACACCACACCAAGATGTTATAGGAAGAAACCTTTACTAGCATCTTGTTCATGATAAATTTTGGAAAAAAGCTGTGTAGTACTACAAGAAAATTTGATATAACGTGGTGTGCATTGGCAAGTGGTAGTTGTCATATTTCACCTTGCGTGGACTCTGCAAAATAGTATTTTGGTATAAAATATCTGCTCATTAGCTTCCTTATTCATTGAACTGTGAAAATCATACACGTGTGAGGACTTTGATCTGGATCTTTATGCTGCAATATGTGGGGATTAGAATTGCATGTAGTGACTGACACTTCCTGAAAATTTCCTTAATTCTGAATGCCTTCTAAACTACTCCAACAATTATGAATTGTTGAACTTTCGTGAAAGTGCAATACTTTGGAAGTTCTTCATGCCGTGATAATATTCCAGGTGGCTCCAAGCTGTCAAAATTCATCTCTTTTTTGTTCTCTTAAATTACTTTGATTCTCATTGGAAAACAGTTGCTTTGCAGGTTCTGACTGGCATACTCGTATTCGAAATGGGAAACATCATTTTATTGACAATGACTTGCCACGTTTTATCATGGATTCCTATGAAGAGTGTCGGGATCCCCCACGTTTGCACTTGCTTGACAGGTAACTCACATCTTTCTCTGTTATTTTTTTTATCTTATTGACAAGAGGTGTGACTAGCTTAGGGATAGAAGATATTGATATATTCTGGTGCTTTTAGATTTGATACGGGTGGCCTTGGATCATGTCTGAGGCGATATTCAGATCCAACTTTTTTTAGAAGAGTTTCAGCTACCCTTGATGAAAGAAATGTAGGAAAAGCCCGAGGAGACAAGCGGACTCGAAAGATGAAGGTGCGTTTTTTCTAAAGGGTAGTGTTACACAATGTTAACAACCTAAGTATGTGATTTCATTTTTGTAATGTAACGAAATAGTCTGATTGCCACCTTCTTTTATCTTCGAAGGTATATGACTTGTTTCAGTTTCTCTGGTATAGTTGCTTTAAGCGGACATAGCTACATAGAATTGTTCTACTTGATCTTATGCTGATTAAAATTTCGTAATGGACAGAAGCGAAGATCGTTCCCAAAGAATGCGGAACTTTCACGTGGTGCACCCATGGCCAATCATAGTGGCAGGTATGTTTCTCGTATAATTATAACAGTAAGTCAGTTTGATTTGCATAAATTATATTCAGTTGTCAATTTGCAGAACGCGATTTGCTTCTCCAATTGTGAACAGAAAGTCATCTCCCACTGCCTCGCTAGGTGATTCTACATTCAAATCAGATTTTGGAGACCATAGAAGTTCTTCCGATTTCAAAGCTGGGTCAGGCTATATAGAGTGCATTTTCCATGCAAGTGACGACTTGCCACCTGAAGATGAGGAGTCTAATAGGTCATCCTCTTCTAGGGTGATGTTACGCGAGGAAACTGTTGACTCAGTTTCACCGTATGAAGAAAACCAGGTAATTGATAACTATTCTCCACGAAAAACATCTGAGGAGTCTATCGCCTCCAAATCAGATTATGTGAGGTGGGATGAGAAGACAGAAATAATGGAGCCCAGGGAGCAGAAGTATCAGGGAATGGAAGATTCAGCTACCATCTCTATGACTTCAGGCATTGATGCTGAAGAAGCTGATAAACTTACAAATGTCAATATGTCAGATATTGATCTATGTCTTAATGCTGACACTTCAGAATCAAAATCCCGTGAGAACCTGGTGGATGATGTGGATAGTGAGCTCGATGATTACGAAGATGCTCTGAATACAATCGAATCAGAATCTGAGAATGATGTTGATTATCAAACCAAACGAGAACTGGAGCAACAGCCCTTGAGTGTTGATGTTGAAGAAATAAAGGTTGCAGTTGACGAGCTTCCATCATGTGCTTCAGATGGTCATCCTTCACATCATGAATCTGACCCAATTTCTCATCTCGTTTCAAATGAAGAAGTGTCTTCCGAACTACCTAAATCAGATTCCACTGAAAGTCGTGACAATGAAAATATGAGTCAAATTCCTCAAACGTTCGTGGATTCAGATTGTTTACAACCCATTAAAGTTGGTCAAAGCGATGATCTTCTTGATGATATGAAAGTAGAAACTTTTGCTGGTGATACATCTGTTATCTTTGCTCCACCGCGTAGTGAAGTCACACAAAACATCTGTGACGGTCAAGAATCACCGTCAGAACATACTGGTGTGAAATTCTGGACAAATGGGGGCTTGCTTGGACTTGAGCCAGCAAAGCCACCAGATTTTGCAGCATCAAATGGTGAATGTGGGGTGAGAAACAAGGATGACCAATGCGATGGAAAACTAGACATATTCACTGAAAATGCTGACATAATAGAAAGAGGTGCTAGTTCTAAGTGCGCCACATCAAGCAAGATCAATGAAAACAGTACCTCTGCAGAAAGGAGCCATAATTTGTCCTCGGGTCGAGATTTGGATGCCAAGTTTGGTGATTCAGATGATCTAGATAGAAGGTGTAAGTCTGGTCACCCCAATGGAGACTTTTCAAGTCCCATCAGAGTAGTGGCCCCTGGAAGTGCATTACCAGTTGCTCCAACAGCAAAAGTTGCACATAGTGAATCCACACAGGAGAATGATGATAATTCATCCGGAGTTCTTGGAATCGGCCATAAGTTACTCATGAATAGCTTCCGCAGAAAAATCTCGCTAGTTAGTGATGAAAAACCAAAATCATTTGACACCGTGAAAGATAATGTCCTGGAGCAGAGTTGGAGTAAGCATGAGTCTTCATTTCATACAACTACAGGGAGAAATTTCATCGATCAAATTCAAAGTGTTTCTCCTACGTATTCACTTCCCCCTTCCCCACCACTTGAGCATATGAAAATTTCTTTTCACCCTTTGCATGGCTTTGAAGCCTCGAGACTGACCTTGAAATTTCCCCATGATAAGAACCGTCAGGAAAGCAGTAATGATACATTTCCTTCTTTCCAGTTGGTTCCAGAGCCTAATGTCTCATTTCATGATGTCTGTTCTGACTCTGACGACGGAACATTCTGTAGATCGTCTCTTTATATTTCAGATGACTGTCTCAGTCCTCATTCCGAGTCTAACTCCGAGCAGTGGGAATCCAGTGAAACACCCAGGAGCAAGGAGCATGATCAGTTTGATGCTCTCTGCAGACTTTCACCAACGGAATCTATTTCAACCTCTTTGGAGCATGGTGAAACAACCAATCGTGAAATGCGAGTTAATGGTGAATGTGAGAGTCTGCCAACTAAAGATGGTCTAGAACCTCTACCATCCTTTTCTAGCTATGTGCATGGTCCCTCGCTTGATCTACCTAGCTTTGATTCCATGGTATCTGTACCTATGCAAGAAAAAGATGTTGACCATGATCCGCAGAATTATACAGAGAAGCATTATTCTCATCAGCCTATGCCACCAGCACCTCCTCTTCCTCCTATGGATTGGCAGCTTTCGAAGCCATACTTAGATGCTGCGGAAGTTAGAGAAGAAGTATCTGAATCTCTAGATCATGTTCCTGAGTGTAATAATTTAGATGACAGTAACTTTAAGCAACCCAAACAAGGTTCAGCAGTGGAAACTGTTAAAATCGAGGCCCCTGAATTGTTAAGTGGAAAGGTACCTTGTTTTTCACTTATAATTTAATTTTCTTTCTTCTAGAGTTGTTTTAACTAATAAAAGAAAGAGTTGGTGCAGGCTCAGGATCAGCTGAAATTGAACCTACATAGAGAGGCTAATGAGGCAAAGGTCAAGGAGATGGATGAAAGCGAGGATTTTTTATGTCAGATAAGAAATAAAGTGAGTACATGCCATGATTCTCCTTTTCAAGATCCAACTATATTAGAAAGCCGCATAAGTATGTTTGGGGCAACTTCTTGCTTCATACTTATTGTTTATTGCGTTTGCAGCATTTCTTATTGAATACCTAAACTTCACGCACAAATAGATTCAGATATTGATTTGTGGAGTTATCTAAAATCTATTCTCAAAGATCTGTCTTTAAATAATTTTTTTTCTTTTGTTTTAGCAATGATGCAAATTTGTTGAGGGAAAGTGGATAACTCCTTTCCAGAGGCCCAAACACATCTGTCTTATTTGTGAATTGATGTTAGTACTGCATGTTAATCTGATAAAATCCCAGTATGTGTTTCACATTCCCTGATGTTGTTGCAGACTTGTCAGCTCAAGGTTTAAGTGGTTAGCTCCATTTTTTTTTTCTTGATGCAACTAATAAAATCAAACACAAAACTAGATGACAGAGGACGTGCTTTAAACTTAAATCTAATGTTTCTTCTCTAAAATTTCATCCTAACAATCAAAACAAGAAAGTTAGTTTCCATTTTCTCTATACTTCCACCTTCCTTTCTTTCTTTCCTTCCCACTATGTTCTGTCATTGTGGAAACAATGAGAATGAAATTCAAGCCTTGTGGTTATCCTGTGAAGAAAGGAGTTGCTCTTTTTTCTGTGATGATTTATGTAATACGGATAATGGAGGATTTTATATTGTAGCGTCTTTTGATTTGTTGAATGACCAAATTGTTGCTAGTTCCATCTCATAATAATTTTGAGGGCGTGTACTGATTGGTGGTTGTCTAAAGATTTCATGTAGTATCCCAAATTAAGGCAAGTTATTGCAACAATTTAATAGCCTGTTATCATAATCTTGTCATGACAGTCATTTAATTTAAGGCGCACTGAGCCAGTGAGGCCGACTGTCACGACAGCTCGAGCCATCAGTGGAAATGTCACCGTGATTTTGGAGAAGGCAAATGCAATCCGCCAGGTTTCACAAATAAATTCTTCTTCTCTCTCTCTCTCTCATCCCTCCTTGTTTGTCTTCTCAAATCTCCTAACAGAAAAGTCTGCTTTGGTTAAAAATATCAGGCTGTTGCAAGTGACGACGGTGATGAAAATGATAGCTGCTGGAGCGACACGTGAACTTTCCCAGGATGGCATTTTTCGAGAACACGAAGGGAAACTTTTTTACTCCCGACAAGGAGTTGGGTGTGGCGGGTATCATTGTACATGTGAATAATGTGAGCTTTTCTCCTGTAATTATCAAGTAGGGCGTAGCCTGTTCTTTAGTCATTTGAATTGATTCCTTGATGGTTAGATACACACGAGGTTCGTGCGAGAGGTAGATTGCCTTGTAAGCAATGATTCCCGATCTAGATCCATCGGTAATACGTAACCATGTAATACCTGTTTTGGCACTCGTCTTCCTCATTATCTCTCTTTCGGAAAACTCGATCGCGTTGCGAGTAGCTTCTTTCTGTCATCATCGTTTTTGGGTGGTATGTATGGCTCTTTAATCTCTCAACTGAATGCATGTGCGGTTTGTGAAAAAACCAGTTCTCTTGAATGGGCTGATGTTGCGGTTTGCGGTTGCCTACTTATTTTGCCCGTCAGCCAAGGGCAGGAGACGCTCCCTCCATTAGCCAATCTTTTGCAGTGTTCTTTCGTAGGATCGCAAGATGGTTCTTTGGGCTTCCTTTGTTCGAGGACAATGATTCAGATGACCTGCCAACTGCAAAGCGAACGCCAGCAATGTGGAACTAAGAAATTGTCCATTTGGTTTCTGGCTTTATATACAAAACATCTACTCAATGCGAATTCTGAGTCCAGAGTAATAAATTGCTCTAGAAATACTAATTTCTTTCCTTTCCTTTTTTTCTAATAAGGAATCTTTAAGGATCCTTGAAGAACAAATTTCAATTTTGGGACGGTCAATGAATCGATATTTTCTTCCATCAATTGTAAACTTCTAAAAGTTCATATGTTACGACATTTTATATAAAAACAACAAAAATAAAGTAAAGAAATTATGATAATATGTGATTAAAGAATCTGTCATTCGAAAAGATCGTAGAAAGAACCTGTACAGCTCGTGCAAGACAAAGCTGGCTTAATGGATCGACGGAGGGTTTTCTTTTTCCCCTTTCATTGTGG
Source organism: Melaleuca alternifolia (assembly GCA_019926035.1). Lineage (NCBI taxonomy): Eukaryota > Viridiplantae > Streptophyta > Magnoliopsida > Myrtales > Myrtaceae > Melaleuca > Melaleuca alternifolia. The sequence continues at coordinate 2,131,536 of JAGKPW010002341.1, forward strand.
CAGAATATATGCGATTAATTTTTATCAATTATTAGAATTCTTTAGCATATATGTATTTTATTTATTTTCTTATGGGCAGGATTCGATTAAAGAGTCATATTCGGTGGTCGCTGGATCACATCGAAATGTTCCATAAGTTGGAAAAAAGGGGGAGTCTCATGGTATTATTTTATGTGGGATTTTTCCTAATTTTCTATTGTCCTTGCGTTGAGATTAAGGTCAAGGAAATTATATTGAAACAAGAAAAGAAAACCCTCTAGTATAGAGGCTCGATAGCAATCAATTGATGAAAGATAAACAATCCCATTCCGACCGTTCCCCTTTAACCTATACATGTTGGTGTTCTCTAGGGGATATGCCATGATTGTGTCATTGGTCTTCGACCACAAATCAAGGCAGGAAAGGAGCAACTTATTTATCAAAATAATAACTCGGCCATTTTTTTTTTGGTAATTTAAAGAAGAAGCATATAAAAATGAATTCGAATGGTTCACCAGCTGTCGCAAGCCCATGTGCTTGCTTACCTGGTACAGCAGTGGGTGGCTAGAATCAAGGGGTTCGTGTTGAATAAGATAATGGAACACCAAAACGTATATTTATGCCTAATTTTCCCTACCAAGAGAGGAATATGTATATGCTGGATTGATCCTGTTGCAAACTGATAAGGCATAAATTGATGTTGACAATGAGAACTTTTTCTGTCTAGTAATGTTACTAGAAGATGCGAGCAATTCGTTTTTGAGAAAATACTCTTTAAATTATTGATTTTTCGCGATATAGACGCATTGGCAGAACTTTTCCCGGTTAAACCAAATTGGCTGTCATTCCTGCACACCGCTACTTCCAGCGCCACTGAAAATAACTTCTTCAATGTTCATTATTGAATCTATGTAATTATTTTTCAAGGATGAAATCGAGATTGTTATTATTTGATCTGTCAGTAAAAAAACTCCCCTTTGTTTCTCCACTTTTCACTTTGACTTGGAAGAACCCATTGACTATCAAGGGGAAGATCAGAATTTCTTTATTGGTTCGATTTCAATATGCACACGTCTAAATGTTTGTTCTCAAGAAAAGTGCATGCACCGGCAGGAGACCCTATCCAGAAATCATTATCTTATGCTGGCTTAATCTGCACTGAACCGTTTATGGGCTGGCACTAAAATCTTGCTTCCCCAACTTGCACTAATTGGAAGAAAAAGTACGCATTAAAATAGTAAACGAGAGTAAAGGCAAAAGAAAGCAGACCTTTCTTGCTTCATTAATATAAAGCAACTTGGTAACGAAGAACCATAACAGCAAGCAACATACATAGATAAAATCTTCCCCACAAGAGTCCAAATTGCCCATATTTTTTATTCATCATGATATCTAAGGATTTTGTTGGGGCACCCATGCTGGGTTTCCAAGTGCATAAAGTTAAACTCGAGAAGATATTAATGGTGAAGCCAATCAACAAAGCACTTGCATTAGCTGAATATTTTTGTCAAGTAGAGATATGTGTTATTTTAAATGATTACCATTAAATATTGGAATGTAACAGGTACATTAATCTTCAGGCAATTTATCAGTCGATCGATTCTCACCCATATTTGGATTCTCTTAATTCCGGGTTGTAAATTAGCTCTCCACCATACATTATTTGAAAGATGATTAAATAATAGTCTTGCATCTCTATCAATGATCTATTTTGAGTGTAGTCTCATGATTTAGGAAGACTTTATAAGAGAGAATTAAGTTGATTTACCTCTAAAATGAAAAGGGTACATGTATATATCCCTTTGGCATTTGCCATTATAGCTAAGTATGGTTATTTTAGAGAGTAGACTAGGAGTGCCCCAATCAATCAAATTAAAGTGTTTAGTCTTTATGGTTTCTTTGGAACTTCTTTATTGAATTTTTAATTGGAAAGAGACTTCCAAAGCACCCTAAAGAAAAAGTACATGGCTCTTTCCAATTGAAAGGGGGGGGGGGGGGGGGGGGGGAGAAAAAGCTCCCTTTTCACGCTTTTTATGTTGGAAAGCTGCTGGAAATGAGGCTGCTTTCGGGATTAGCTTAACCGTATCCTCTTTATTAAAGTCATTCCCACGATAAAAATGCTTTTCACTCAAATTGCAACTGAAAGTTGGTAACAAAATAACCCTGGATGCTTTAAAATGTTGAAAAGCAAGCATGAAAAGTTGGGGAGGAGGCCATCTGCGAGCTGAAAAGAAGCCCCAAAAGTAAATAGGAATAACAATCTATGAAGAGAATCCATCTTTAATAGGATCACTATGCCTTCACCAGTCGACACGTACGTTCATTTCGTCTCCATTTGTGAACTTTTTTTTTTTTGGTTGCTAAAGTTGGGAATTATGTGAGTTGGTGATGATGTTGCACCATCTTTTTATTTCCTCATTTTATTCAGTGAACAAGGTGAGTGATGATGTCACCTTGATTTTTTTAGCTAATTGGGCGAGATTATTTCTAAAACTTTTGTATTTCTTCTTCTTCTTCTTCTTTTTTCTTTTTTCAGTGAGCAAGTATAAACATCCTTCTTTCAATTATGAAGCAATATAAAGAAAAGAAAACATATTGAGCTCTCTTTTTTTTCCTTCACTTATCGAACATAGCAATCTTAATAATAGTCTCTTCATATGTCGTTAATATGTAAAATACAAAGAGAAATAGGAAACAAATAATGAAAAGCCTCCTTTTTAAAGGATAAACACACAACTTCTCTTAGGCAAGCGATTGAGTTCCTTAGACTAAATCAACTTTACCCTTTTGGGCATCTTAGTGAGCAAAACCATATGCGCTAAAGAGGAATACCGGAGTGACAATGTGTGCTGGAAATGACAAGGAGATAAAATGAAGAAAGCATCATAAAAAGGAAAAGAAGTATCATAACCGAGTAATTGAGAACACTTGCAAATGTAGTTTATGATGACATTATGATCTCTAAACTTTTTATACTTATATGAAGTATGAAAAGAATGTAATTTAGGAATTTCTTCATGAAAGAAGATGAAGTATGAAAAGAATGTAATTTAGGAACTTCTTCATGTAAGAAGAAAAGAAAAGATATGGCTGCTTTATTTTCCATCGTTAACTTTTGGCTAGAATTGAGGGTGCTTTATGACAACTTTTGGTGCCTAACAAAGTCTAAAGCAGCATAATGAAAAGACAAGGCATTACAAAGTGAAGAGAACAAAGCGATGCGTGATGATAGCCACCTGGAGCGCTCGATGCCTCGACATCTGTTCTGTTGGATATAATCTATTTAGGGGAGTTCTCATTTCCATTTATGGCACGTTTGCATTATTCGTCCTCCTTCTAAATTATCTTCAGTAAGCAAAACAATTTTCTTTCCTTTTCCTTTTCCTTCTCCAATAACTACATACAAGTAAAGAGACAGCAACAACAAAAAAAGACGGGGGGGGGGGGGGGGGGGGGGGGTTTCTAACCTGACAAGACTCTCCAACGGTGATGAATAATTTCAGGCTGAGTCCCTGTTGTGTCTACTTATCGCCTTCTAGTTATATGTTTAACATCTGTATTTGATCATTTTAACACAAACGGAGTCTATACTTTAGTCATCGGAGACTTTTCCTCTTCTTATTATTATAGAAGGATTGAGTACAAGAGTTTTTAGATAAGTTTTTCAGCTTGACAAATGGTATCGGACCTAACTTTGTTTATTGGATAATCATAAGAACTAACTGCCACTAAGGAAAACGCTCATTCCTTTGTTCACACTAGAAATTAGGGTTGGATTCATTAATTGTTGTTCATTCTGATAGACATGAATTTTCAACGGTAGATATGGAGAGTTATCATCATCATTGTATATATTCTAAATTCTTCCGGTAGGACATTTCAAAACTTGACTAGGACAACACCTTGTGTCTTTATGCTTCTTAATTTAGGGACTGTTTTGACACTTGTTACGCAACCTTTTAAGATGGGAATCCGCAATTTATTTTTTCAGATTTTATTATAATAAATATCAAATCAAATGTGGAATTGATGACGTGGAGTAATGATGTGGACAAAAAGCTCATAATCTGCTTTTTCACGTCACCTACTCTTGTTTCCTTTCCTCAGCTGCTTCATGACCTTTATTTGATTTTATACTCTCTCTCTCTCTCTCTCTCTCTCTCTCTCGATTGTGCACTTTTTTCCTTCTCTTCCCACTGATATATATTCCTTTGTCTGTCCCTCTCTCAGTACACCTCAAAGGAGCAATCCGTCGAATTCTCGGGAGACCCATTTCCCCAATCTCTCCAACCATTTCATTACACAATCCCCCTCTCTCATTACACCACAAAACAACACTCTCTCTCGAATTCTTTAAGACCCCTTTCCTTTTATCTCTACAACCATTTTACTGCATAATCTCTCTCTCTCTCTCTCTCTCTCTCTCTCTCTGTGAGTAGGATATAAATCCATTTCTTGATCTCATGGCAAACCCCAGCCATGGAGGCCAAGACTCAAAAGGGATCAAGCTCTTTGGAGCAACGATCACTTTGCAAGGATTTAGAGATCATCAAGTCAAGAGCGAAGCCCCAATCAGCACAAAAACAGCAGCAACCAGAAATCAAGATGCACTAGCAGAGGCAATGAAGAGGCCAGACAAGATCATACCATGCCCGAGATGCAAGAGCATGGAGACCAAATTTTGCTATTTCAACAACTACAATGTCAACCAGCCCAGGCATTTTTGCAAGGGTTGCCAGAGGTACTGGACCGCTGGCGGGGCCCTGAGGAACGTCCCCGTTGGGGCTGGCCGCCGGAAAAGCAAGCCACCGTGCCGGGGAGTGGCCGGGTTCCCGGAGAGTTGCTCTTTTGAAGGGTCAGAGGTAAACCGTCATCAATACTATGATTTGGATTACGGGGTGGTGGAGAATTGCTACCAGCTGATTCCCCAAGGCACTTTCCAACATGTTGTTAGGGTCAAGAGGAGGAAGAATGGTGATCAAAGCTACTGATAGTTTCGATGCTTCTTATTCTTCTCTCTCTGCTTTTCTATTTTGTTTCGGTGATATCGAGATTTTGAAGAGGGTATAATCAACATGACCTCTGTGGTGGTGGGGTGTAAATTCTGGAACGTGGTATATGATGTACAGGCTGGACTTCGTGGTTTTATGATCTTGCGAAGCACTTTATCTGCTGGTAGATAGATGGATAAGAATCATATTCTCCACTGTTTCCTTCCCTTTGTTTCCCCTTCTAAAAAAGATTATGGGGAAAAGAGAGAGGTTATCTATAACGTTGAACATTCTAGGATTTCAAGTCATCGTTGGTGGTCTTAGGTAAGAATCAATGATTTGGTAATACAAACAATCAATAATAAAATAAAATAAAAATAGTTGGTATTGTTACCCTAAGCAAGCCGACATATTTTTCCCTTTTCATAACTCAAGTTATAGACGTTTCGGCTCTGACTAGTTGATTCTCAAGAATTTCACAAACCAAGCCAAGCAGTCGTTTCACAGCTTTTAGTGTTCAATGTTCTTAGAATATTTGATTAATCTTCCTAACTAGATACCTAAATTCCATCAGATAAATTGTTGAAGCTCCAATATCTCGCAGATTGGCAAAGGTGAATAGGATAATATCCCAGGAAGTAAAGAATAATAATGTCACCAAGAAAGCTACTGAAATCTAAACGTGACTCATTCAATATGTTCACACCACGGCGAAACTTGAAGAGAAAATGCTTTGATATTGAAAGGCAAAGCAACCAAAATGAGAGAAGAAATGTCCCATTTGAGGTACTGATGGATTTGCCAAGTAGGTCCCTCTTTTTCGTGTTCTTATTTAGGAAAAGACCAAATGGACGGACAAGCATGGCTGAGCGACCAAGAAAAATAGCAACCTTAGCTACACACTGCTATTAGTTTTAGTCAATAAATAAAGGCACGCCTTATACGTACAAGACATCAAAATCAAATGCAAAATAACAACAAGTTGATAAGAAATGACAAGCTGCAAATTACCATCTTTGATTGGAGAAAAGTTCCTTATTCAAAGTTTTCATTAGTGGGTTAAAACAAATATAAACATAAGTTTCCATCAATCATAGATGAAGAAATGAGGTTGGATTTTATATACCCTAGACGACAAGCACATGGGGTGCGCACGATAATATAAGGAACCTGCAAAGTCAATGTAGTCGGGTGTATTTCAAGATAGATATCAAAGCTTACAGGATAGGTTTTAGGATCGCAAATAAACAATAAGTAAGGGTAGATATTAAGGTTTGAGGTCATAATACCATGCGCCCTTCCTATACCCCCAGTTGGTCTACAACCAGTGGAGCGGAATAGGCTTTCATGTGAACTCACAAATTCACATGTAGAGTAGAAGTCAAAATCCAAAAGCTTGGCCCACATGGGCCATGGCCCCCAAAAGAATTGGGGAAAGCCTTCAATCCATAGGTGGGCTTGCATAAATGGTGGTTGGAAAAAATTCTAGAATGAAATTTGTCTTTTTGTGCATTTAAATTTTAAAACTTTCAATTCGGGTATTTAAATTCTAAAACTTATGAAGTTCGTGTGATTTAGTTTGCTAGATAACTTCATCGGTTTTGAATTGACGGAAATCCCCTTATTACTATAAACATAAAATAATGTTTCAAGCTGAACTTAAACAATCTTGAAAATTGAAATCTATTAAAATTGAAAACTGAAAATAAAAATCTAATCTAAAAAATTAAAGAAGACTTACAAAGGGAAAACGATGGCGTATGATTTGCTAAAAGGTTTGGAGTTGCAATCTGCCTAGCCTCTGTGACGAACCTCCCTAGATCTAAGGGCTTGGCGATCCTTGCGCAACCCTAATGGTCGCAAGGGTGCTTGCCCCCGTCAGCTCGTGGTGAGGCCGACCTCGGCGATGGTTGCAAGTGAATAGGAGGTAGCAATGTCATCCTCCCCTTGCCCTAGTGATATTTTCTTTTTTCAATAATTAAGTCTTTAGTTTTTTCCATTAAGATTTAGTTTTTTTTTTGCTTCTTTTATTTCTATAATTCTTTTTATCTTTAATATTTTCTGATATGGCGCCAAGACTCGATGTCACTATGTGTTGAGAGAGCTCCATCATAACTTCAACGACTATGTAGGAATGTAAAATTAAATAAAAGAAGTGATATTGCCTGTTCCATTCATGGAGTTAACAACACTTAGGCTCCATTCTTCTCGAGAAAAATGTATCGATTTTTTTTTCTAAAAATGATTGCTTATATTACTTACGAAAATAAATGAAGGAAAAATAATTTCATTATCAATGACATTATTGAAAATATTTAGATGAGAATTGCTGTCGACAATGGAAATATTTTTCATGGTTTAATTATTTCAAACGATACAAATAATCATTTTCTTATAAGTATTTTTCAAATCATTCATTTTTTGTGAAATAAATCAAATCTTAAGTGTATGACCTTTTTAAGTTTTAACATTTAAGTACACGAAATACACGGAGTTAATGCATTTTAAGATTTGCGTGATAACTACGCTAATATGTCATAAATTGGGCTGATGAACCCCAGCCCACTTCCTTTATAAGCCTTTTTACGCGGTGCTAGGGTATAGATGAACAGATCTTATTGACCTAATTGGTGTGGCGGCGACTTCAGCGTCGCCGCGATCGAATTCGTCCCGAGAGAAGGAGCGGTCGATAGTGTCGGTCCTCGGGGCCACCAGGCCCTCCAGTGATTTGGTACTGCCTTTCTCCATCGGCCGATTCACTCGAGAGAGGAACTTCTTGCGAGCTGTGTTAGAAAATACAGGTACTCTTCGCGCCACAAGATGGTCTTTCCGTGATTGACGTTCTTTTGCCTGTCGGTGGGCTCATCCTGCCGCCTGCGCATCTGGCCTTTTTCCTCCGGTCACTGGGTTACCATTTTCCATTCATGAGGCAAGTCAAATCTCAGGTGGGCTCCCAATATCTGAGATCTATTGAGTTGACAAATAACGATGTACTCTAATCGTAACAGTGACTCCTTGAACGACAGCTGCAGGAGAAAGGCTGGAAGGCAAGCACGAGGAACAGCCCATGGACGAGTGAGAGAGCGTCAATTGCCAAAAGACCATCTCGTGGCGCGAATAGGTTTTGTAATCTTCTGACACCGCTCGCAAGAAGTTGCTCTCTGGAGTGAATCAGCTGATTGAGAAAGGTAGTCTCGAATCACTGAGGGTCTGGTGATCTCCAGTGAATCGGCTTTCTGTTCGGTATTTTATCCTTGGTAGGTGGAATAAATAATTTAAATGTCATAATAAAAACCAAATCAAGCATCGTATTTATGAATTTATTGTTTATGAATATTCTTCTCTTTAATGTTACTCCTAACAATTTGGATGACTATTGAATACAAAGCTAGAGTAGTGAAATATTATATAAGATTTTTATTTAAAGATTGACATAATTTAGACAAATGGATTTTGTCTCCTAGAAACTCTTCCTTCTTTCGGAACTCTTTTGTAAACTCTTAGTTTTAGTTTTTTTACTAGTTTGATTATTAATATGTTTTGTGAGTTTGTTTGTCTGAATTTAGCTAGTAATGGATGAATATGGAGTTTTGTTTGATCATTTTGTCGAATCGAGAACAATAAAATAGATGTGAGAAATATCTAAAAGGAGAGGAGAGATGAGGCTGAAGCCTTTTTTTTTTATTTCAGAAATTTCAAGCTTTTAAAAAGGCAAATACATAAAAGAAACACCACCAAAATAGAACCCATAACAATCCTTGATCTACATAAATCAATTACTCCACCAACTCCTAAAGACTAAAGCAACTAAGATACAAATAGGCTAAAAGTGCAGAAAAGGAAACAACTATTATCTAACAATTCCTCCTTTAAATTGATGTTTCCTAACATTCAATTCAAAAGCCTTGCTTGTTTTCAACATATGAACACCTGATAATCTTTTGAGCTTCCTGAACAACTCTATCTTGAGGGCTTTGGTGAATACATCAGCAACCCGATCTTTACATTTGGAAAAGATTAGATTAATTGTTTCATTATTGCTAAGATCTCTTAAGAAATAGAACTTCATATCAATGTGCTTGCTTCTTTATGTAGCACATGATTCTTATAGAGTTTTTTTTTTTGAAAATATAATAATACCTTAAAACGGTAGAGTTTCGGTGAGACAAATTTGCGGCATTTGCACACAATAAATCCAAAAGACATAAAGGAGGATTCATAGTCCATGCATATGGGAGTCTCCTCAAGCGGTGGGCCTTAGCCACCCGGTTAGCAGCTTTGTTTTTTTCTCTTAAACAATGGGCTAGGTGCAGTTTTGTGAAGGGCTTCAACCAGTTCTAGGCTTCTGTGATAAGCCCACATGCATCCCAGTTGACTTGGTCGCTAGATACGCCTGTCATTCGTACTAGATCTTCGCAATCCAACTCGATGATAAGGTTATCTCCGTACCTGCCTTCTAGAAACTTTAGGGTTTCTACCAAGGCAGCAGCTTCAGCTTGAAAGGGAGATGAAGCTCTTAAAGTTCGGGCGAATCCATCGACAAGCAAGCCTCTGTCATCTCTGCTGATGTAGGCCATGGAGCTCTCCCCTATCTTCGGATCAAAGGAGGCGTCTACATTGAGCTTTACGGCTCTGGGAGGCGGCGGTTCCCATCTCGTAGGTTATGTTTGCCCCGAATCTTGGTTTTTCAGCTTTGCTTTCCCCAAGCGCCTGATAATTTCCCCTTCTGCTCTGGCTGATGATATTACAAGCTGTGAATTAACCGGTTGACTTCTAAATACAAGGTCGTTCCTCCCCTTCCAAATCTGCCACATGATTAAGCTTATGATTTTGAGGGGGGTGGGGGTCTGTAAATTGCTAGCCAACCATTTGTCCATCCCTGTGATAGAGTATGGGTTAACCGGAATGTTAACGTGTGGGTCTTCCCAAATTTGTTTTGTCTAGGGGCATAACAAGAAGAGATGCTCGATGGATTCTGAGGCTCGTTTGCATACTGGACAGGTATCTTCTGGAATAATCTTCCTTCTCATGAGATTTTCTTTAGTTGCTAGGGCATTTTGACAGACTTGCCATAGAAAGAATCGGATTTTTGGTGATGTTTTCGTAGTCTAGATTCTTTGCCATAGTTTTTTTGGAGCATTGTAGGATGAGGAGGCCTGATTTTGAGATTCTTTCTCATGTCGAGCTCTAATGTAGTTGTATGCTCCTTTAACTATATACTGTCCAGTTTGAGAGTGTTCCCATATGAGTTTATCCTATGTATTTTGGGGGTTTAGATGAAGTTTCAGTATTTCATCTGCTACTGGTACATCGAAAGTTTTGGAGCACCTTTGCTTCGTTCCACTTGTTATCACCCCTGACCATTAGATCAGATACCCATATAGGGTTGTTTCTGTTTGTTGAGCCTCCTATAATCCCTCTTGGTAACCACTTATCCTCCCAGATATTAACTCTCCTGCCGTTCCCAATTATCTAGCAAGTTGAACCCCTTGAGATATCTCGTCCTGCCAGTAAACTCTGCCATCCCCAAGACGGACAATTTCCTTTTGCAGCATGTGTTTTTTTATTCTCCCCAATCTGATGGGATTCCGATATACTTTTCCGTGTGTTTGATTTAAGCTATTCTCATTTCTACTACCATGTTCCGTCGTAATGCTTCCGGGCAGTTTTTGCTGAAGAAAATGCATGATTTGTTATGTTAACTTCTTGGCCAGAGACGAAACAATATCTGTGGAGCACTTCAGCCACGTTCTGACATTCAGAGATTCTACCATCAAGGAAAATTATCAAGTCGTCTGCGAACATCAGGTGAGACAATGTTGGGCAGATTGAGTTAAATTTGATGCCCTTGATATTTCCAATTTCCACAGATTGTTTCATTAGGATAGACAGAGTATTTGCCATGAGAATAAAAAAGGTATGGAGAAAGTGGGTCACCTTGCCTTATCACCCGTGTCGGCTGAAAATAAGGTAATGATTCTCCATTCATTTTGATGCTATAAGAGACAGTAGAAGCGCATGTCATAATCCAGGATACCCATTTTTTACAGAACCCCATTTTCAGCATGCAGACTTTTAAGAAATCCCATTCAACTCGGTCAAACGCCTTTTTCATATCAACTTTAAGTATTGCTTGAATTTCTTTTTCCTCTTTCTAATTCTCAACTGATGGAGCACCTCTTGAACTATCAGAATATTATCTTGGATTTGCTGGTTACTAACAAAGGCACTCTGTTCCTCGGCAATGATCCCTGGCAGCCACAGCTTCAGTCTATTGGCCAATACTTTGGATATAATGTTGTAAGTAAAGTTACATAGGCTTATAGGTGTGAACTGTTCTAATTTCTCCGAGTTTGACACTTTAGGAATCAATGTGATGTGTGGTTTGTTTAGCTTAGGATTTAAGTAACCTGAGTTGAAAAAGAAATTAACTTCTTGAAAGACTGCTTCCTTGATATCCCCCCATTGATGTTGAAAAAAACATCCATTCAAACCGTCAAGGCTTGGTGCTTTAGTAGCTCATAGCTGAAAAACAACATGTGTTAATTCTTCTAATGTTACCTCCTTTGTGAGGGCAGTGTTCATTTCTTCATTAACAGTACAAGGGATCTGCTTGATTACTGGTGAGATATCTCTAGAGCTCTTAGACTTGTATAAGTCCTGGAAGAATTTGGTGCCCATTTCCTTCAGCTGGTCTGGGTTTCTTATCCACAATTCTCTATCGTTTTTCAACATGGCAATTTTATTTCTCTATCTTCTTTGCATTGTAGTTGCGTGGAAAAACTTTGTGTTCTTGTCTCCCCATTTCAACCATTGAATTCATGATCTCATGCCCCATTACATTTCTTCATGTTTCCACAATCTTTCAATCTTTCTTTTTAAGACCTCAATTCTGCTCTTTCCTGCAGTGTGTATCTGTCATTAGCGATCTGCTGCAGTTCTTGTTTAAGCCTGGTAATATGCGACTAGCTGTTGGTGAACTTCTTTTTACTCCATGCAAACAAGCTTTTAGCTACTTTGGTCAGTCTACCTATAAGTGATGGATTTTTGTTTGGGTAGGAGTGCCAATAATCCTTAACAATCTTTTCATATTCTTCATCTTCTGACCAAAAAACTTCATAACGAAATTCTTTTTTACGTTTCTTTTCTTCAGGGGATAGATTCAAGAGGAGAGGCCAGTGCGGTAGGGCCAAAGCGGACAATATTATTGGTGGTGGGGTTGAGGAGGATGTTACATAATGGTATCAGAGCCAACTCCCAACCGCGTGTGGGGCCACAGCGGGGATGCTATGCCATTGAGGGTGGGAATATGTAACATTCCTTAGTCCCACATTGCCTAGGGAGTGCCTTAAGATGGTTTATATGTGGGAGGTCCACCCTTAACCATCAACGTGTTCTCCCGCGTTGTGAGCTTGCGAGTTGCTGCCGAGGGCTGCGAGGATGGTGGACCGAGGAAAAACAAAGCAGTGAGGTCAAGGCCGTAGTTGGGATGGCGTTATGTCCGCGCCAGTGCGGTAGGGCCAAAGCGGACAATATTGTTGGTGGTGGGGATGAGGATGACATTACAATAAGCGAATGGAAAATCCTATTTGTCTAGCTAGCATGACACTTCAACTTATAACAAGGATCAAACCTGTTCACTTTTGTAAGTACTATCTGAAAAATTCAATTTCGTTACGTTATTCTTGATCTTTTGAATTTTCTGTGATTGATAAGCTACTATTGCTATGTGTCAAAACTCCATTTCCTCTTCCACTAAACTTATCTTTATGTGATTATGACATTAAATTAATCCAAGGGAGTATCTCGTGATGATTGCTCAGGCAGATCTTTGATGCGTGGTAATTTCTCCTTCCCCCAGCCTCGCGGTTCAGTAGTTTGGGCCAGGAATTGCTGGACCAAGATACAATTTATCCTTTCAGCTACTGCTCGGTCTAAATCTGTCCTTTGTAAGCCTGCGTTTGTATGATGGGTCATAGGAGGTACTTTGTTGGTAGATTTAAGAGAATGTGTGAGGGGTATTGTTGGCCCAATTTTTAGGAATGATTGGTTTTAGGGTGGGAAGATTCTGACTTTGAAATTTGAAATCTATGTTATTAGAATTGATTCTCATTTTTGGAACTTGAGTGAGGGCGATCGAGCTACGATCAAGTGAGGGCGAGTCAAGAACGAGCCACAATTGCAAGGCTCAAACGAATGATGATGAGTCAAAGGAATGAGAAGGGTGAATAGAGAGAGAGAGAGAGAGAGAGAGAGAGAGAGAGAGAGAATCTTGGCACTTATCCTATTTTGAGAAAAAAAATCTCTTGAAAATAACTACTCCCGCTCAAATTGAAGGTTTACCTCTAACCACCAATTTATAATTTAATGATTTCTTACAAGGAAATGTCTAAAAGTGTATAATGTAAAATTAATTAATTTCCTAAATCATGTGATTAAATTGCGTAAGTAAAGATTTGGCATGCGTGGGCATTGTGGACTAGTGCTTATCCTTGCATATTTTAAAGGAAGAATTAGCATTAAGAGTAGGTACACAAAGACAGCCAAAACACTAGCTAGAACAATAGCAAGGGATAGAGAGCTAAAGTAATCTTACCAAAAAGAAGATGGAGAGCTAAAGTAGCCAGAAAGCAATGGTAGAAGCCACACGAAAGAATTGATCTATTTATGTACATTGAACCAGTATGATGAATAAAAGCGAATCCGACTCAAGGCACGTCAGTTCTTGAAGAAATCATCAAGAAATTGTAATCGACATCATCCCCTTGAATTCCTCGAAATCGAGCCTCCCATCACCATTAGTATCATACGCGCGAATCATGCTGTTGCAGTCTTTCCCGCTTCTCTCGTCCCATAGTCCTAGTATCGAGAGCATGCACTGGAGCTCGTCGCAAGAAATGAAGCCATCGTCGTTCAAATCGAACACTCTAAACGCCTCGGCAAGGTCGGTGTCTTGATCGACATATCCACCATTCCTCTCCTGGGATTCTAATCCATCGCTCCTCGCCGTTTCTTCCGACGATATGGAGTCGTAAAAATACAAGAACTCATCAAAGCCAAGGTTCGGTTTCCCTATAAATGACTCAATCTCATCCATGCCATGGTGAACACCGATTTTCTCGAGCAGCCAATTGAGTTCCTCGAGGCTCACCTGGCCATCACCGTTCCTGTCGAGGTTTTCGAAAATCCGACGTAGATCTCCGGTTCCAAGGCGAGACATGATACACAACGAACCAATAAGTGACACGTACGGCTAGATTGGGGAGACTAATGAAGAGAAACATGCAAAGGCGGATGGCGATGTGGGGGGGAAGATAATTCGAATTCGACGACTCCGAGGTGGAATTGCGGTCTATTTATACACAAATCGGACTTTCCTGTATGTACGTGCACACGGCAAGAACTTTAAAGGAGATTGTGGTTTTTAGGGTTTCATGGAAGCAAGCGAGAAGCTTCACCGAAAGAGCGACTTTAGAAAGACGAATTGATATCTTCTTGCTCTGGAATGTTCTTGACCTTTGGATGGAGAGGATAAGCAGTGTTTATAGTTTTTATCAACATATGTTATTATTCTCTAATTTTATTAATTTTGCAATTCGTCTTCCGGGATGATTCTTGGAACGAAGACTGGTCCTTGGTAGCCACGCTTGAGAAACGTGGTCCAAACCACTCGCGTGCTCCTCGTCGTTTTGACTGGTCCGATGGATCTCGCTGACTTCTTCGTTGGGTTCGTTCAATAATTAAAATATCAATTAACAAGTTAATTAGGACAAAGTCGGAATCAAATTATGTAGTGATTCATTAATAGTCTTGGGACTTGTCATGTACGAATGTTGTTGGGGGATTATGGGCATCTCTGTGTATTTTCCTCGTTTTGTTCGCAAGCCACTTGTATCGGAGACATGGAAAGACGAGATTCGCACATGTAAACCTTAGCCTGATTTGTGTGGAGGAGATTAATTGAGTTGAGATTTCAGCCAATTTGATAAATATTGAACCTTGAAGAAGATCCATGATGGAGTTCAACATGTTCCTTTGCTTTCTAATGTTTTGTCATTATATCATTTTGTCGCGACCTCCCCGAAGGTGCACCACCTAGGGGTTTAGGCTAATGGATTACTAAACCTAATTTAGCTCGAGCTCTCCCAAGCTCATACCAATTCGCGACTTAGGTTTCAATTCTTAAACATGCCAAATTAATTCAATTGGAGTCGCCACTAATCGATTTGTGGTGGGTCGATTAGAAACCCATGTAAAATACTAGGAGTAGTATTTTACTCCTACGAACCAGAGATCATAAATCCGGGGACTTGAGAACCTATTTCTTCTATTTCAAAAGAAATTATTTGAAAGGCGGCTTGAATTGATTTTAAGTTTACTTCCTAACATGCAAAGTGATCATGCAGATGCACAGACATTAATGAAGATGCTAAATGAAATAAAAAAATGAACACAAATGACCTAATGAAACAAATAAACAAAAAGGCATCTTTTTTGGGTTTTTTATATGAATGATGCATGTAATGACAGACTTAATCCTATATGCAAATATCCTAATGTAAGTCTAAATGCAGAATTATGAATTATCTAATGAAACTAATTATCCAATAGCTAAATAACATTTAATTTAGACTAGGAAATAAATTAATCCCTAATTTAAATTAAACATTATTTAAACTATGAATAATGAGACTAAACTAATATGCAAATGCATGAAGTCTAATCCTAATGACATGACTTATCCTAGACTACATGGCATGCGAATCTTAAATTAATCTAAACTACGTGACATGCAATTTGACTAAATAACATGCAAAAGGGATTTTTTTTTGTATTTTCTTATTTATTTAATGAAATTCAAAATTAGCTAAATGCATAAATTAAACATGTTACTATCCTAATTTAACTATGCAAATTAATCATGCTATGTAATACTATCTAAATGCAATTTAATGAGAATGCAATTTAATGAAAATGTTATTCTATCTAATATGCAATCTAACATGGGATGCAATTTTTTTTTGGTATTTTATGAATTAATTAAAGAAATGCAACTAAATCAACGGATCGTATCTCGGGCATGAGATCGAATCGGTCGACTAATGCACATGCAAATGAAATTGATAATGCCTAACTAATAAAACCTATTATCTAAAAAAATGCATGAGCAAATTAAACATGATGCAAAAACAAATTTTATTGCAGAAAAATATTTTTTATTATAAATGAAAAAATAATAAAAGAAAACAGAAATAAAGAAATCGGGTCAGGCGGCCGAACCGGGTCGGTTCGGCCCACCCGACCCGCGCGTGCAGACCAGGAGAGGAAGCCCGCGAAAAGAACAGATTGGACTGGGCCGTGATAGGCCCAGTCCAACCCTTTCTCCCTCCTTCTTTATTTTTTTTTTATTTTTTTTCTGGCCCAAGATCCCTACGCGTGGACCTGTTCGCCCGGTCCAGCCTGATTTCTCCTCCCTGTGAATGAATGGGCCAACCTTTGCGTGAGATGGGCTGTTCTTCCGCCTGGGCCCGGCTTAGTCTTCACGCCCGCGAGCCACCGCACTGCATCTGGGCCGACCGAAACCCACAGGCCCAACCCATTCCTGTAGATCGTCTTCCTCGTCCGAACCGCAACACCATGGATGACCTTCAATCGATAGACCTGCAAGAAATCGACGATGTCCTGCTCGCGGTGGCACCACGGCGGACAGCGACGGAACCAAAACAACTCTCCGGCGACTCCCTGACTCCAATACATCTACACGAACATAGATCGCACGAATTCGACGGAAAAGACATGCGAGGGGATCCGGCACAGTAACGAAAGGGATTCAAGCACGAGTAAGTCGCAGAGGGGATCTAAACCCTAAATGCATCAAACACCACAATCACTGCAGAAAAACTTGGAAAAACCAACTAAAACTACTACGACCCACCTTGATTCAAACGACGCAAGGGGAAACCGCAAACGAGTAGCCAGAACAAAGATCTTCAAGCCGTCGTGGATGAATCTCCGAGTTGCAGGCCAGTCGCCGGGGCCGAACTCTTCTCTCCCTCTCGGTCTCTCACGTTTTTTTCCTTCTCCGACTCAATCTCTCTCTCTCTGTGTATCTCACTCAGCGAAGAACCCAGAAACTCCCCCCTTATCTCTCAGTCTTCCCCCCTGTGTGCGTGTGTGTGAGGAAAGCTTTTGTTTTTTTTGCTTTTTTTTTTCTATCAAAGTCCCTTGCTCAGTAAAGTGCTTTGCTCGGTCCCCTGCTTTTACTGCAGGCGTGCACTATTTATAATGGGTGAATGGATATCTCGGTCAAGATTTGACCGATTTCCACTTTATTTTCTTTCCTCTTTCACTTGCTGCACGAATTGGACGTCCTTTCCAAGCTGGGGTATTGGAAAATTCGGTCAAATTTGAAGAAGATTGACCGAATATACGCAGATGTCTGGCCGTGGTCGCAAATCGCAATGTTTCCAATTTTACCGATTACGCGATTTTTATGCGCGGACCTACTTAAATCTGCATGTAAATTGTTCCTAAAACTAAATGCAATGTAAAATAAAAATAATTAGGTATCAACAGCTGCCCCTCTTTGAAGGTGAGCTCGTAGAGGTTGCATTCAAAGACCAATTGATACCTAATTTTGACTATGCAAATGCTATGCATGATATTTTTGTTGAGATTAACTCTCATTTTCCAATGTGATTATGACAAGATAAATGCAAATGAATGAAGGAAGATAGAAACATACCTGAAATTACTTACCTGATTGGCATGACAGATCAAGGTATGTATAAGCTTTGAGACTGTCCTCTTAAGCCCGAGCACCTGCTTCGGTCACAAAAGAAAAATAGTGAAAGAGACCTGGATTGCTTGAGGCCCGAGCACCTGCTTCGGTCGCCACAGAGGCAAAACGATGAAAGACCTGGATTGCTTGAGGCCCGCGCACCTGCGTCGGTCGCCACAGAGGCAAAACGGTGAACAAGACCTGGATTGCACAGAGGCAAAACGGTGAAAGACTTGGATTGCTTGAGACCCGAGCACCTGCTTCGGTTGCCACAGAGGCAAAATGGTGAACAAGACCTGGATTGCTTGAGGCCCGAGCACCTGCTTCGGTCGCCACAGAGGCAAAACGGTGAACAAGACCTGGATTGCTTGAGGCCCGAGCACCTGCTTCGGTCGCCACAGAGGCAAAACGATGAAAGACCTGGATAGCCACCACATAGGCGAAACGGTGAATAAGACCTGGATCACCGCCACATAGGCGAAACGGTGAAAGACACTTGATTAAACTTGAGTCATTCAAAATTAAGCTGGGAGACCTGTACATTGTCACAGGCTCTCGAGATGAGACATCGATACAACTCCATTGGTATGAAAGAAAAATACCTACACAGAGTCAACAGGCACTTAAACTGAAGTACATGCTTTCAGAATTCTTGATCCCTGAAGGGATAACCACATCATCAAATCATTTGTTTCATCATAAAATGCAATTCAAATTCGAGGGATTCTTTTGAGCCAAGAGACATTCAGTCAGAAAGGACTTATCACTCACTCTCATTTAGAAGGGCCTTTGTCCCAATGAGGGAGTAGCTGAAACACTCAGTCTTACTATCATCATGTCAACAAAGGTCCGAGTACTCTCGCAAGTGATACAATCTTACCAATCAGGGAGGTCTTTAATAGGACTGTAATTTGGGCTTGGTCAATGGTTAAGCAAAGGGGACTCTTTGAGTCAAGGCTAAGAAAGAAAGTCTTCAACAAATGTCGCTAGGTTTACAAGTCAAGAACCCTGCAAATGCAATAGAAATAGTCTTGCTCGCACTTCTTCGAGCTAAGCTTAACACAATAGGAATCTTACATTAATTCGAATGCCCTATCAGAAGAGACTTTGTAGGCTTGGCTTTAAAGTGTGTATGGGATGAAAAACACTGGAAATTTTTCTTCAGACTCAACTTTCGAAACTCAGACTTTGATTCACTGGGGATGATATGATGTCAAACTCACTGGGGATTATTGAAGGTCAGCTTTCTTTGTAGAATTGAGCCTTTGGCTCTGGTTTCTATGGGCATCGGTCTTGCTTTTACCAGGCACACTGCTTTTTCTTGCCCCTAAATTCTTTCACTTTTCTTTTGAATTTGGGCATTGGTCTTGCTTTTACCAAGCACACTGCTTTTCTTTGCCCCTTTTTGCATTTTTTTTATTTATCAACTGAATTGGATAAGTGTGATGACACTCTGGGATAACATTCCATGATGTGATGCTTGTACTCTGCTAATTATGATGGCCTTGATTTTTGCATGCCCCGGTGTGAGAGATCATCACCAATGTGGATTCAATTTGAAACGAAATCACCGGTTTAAAGTGGCTTACAAAGGATAAAAGTGTTTAGGGTATAGACGAATGCTCTTCATCATCCTAAGGCGTTTGATTTAATATTCGATTCCACATGTAAAAGCAACACTCAAAGATTGATGCATGTGAAAGCAAGGAAGTTTCTATTCATTTTCTCCTTTTTACATCAACGATGCAAGTGTTCCTCCAGTTTGCCCCGATGTGGGGTGGTTCTTGACAGAGGTAATATGAAATGAAACTCCTCAAGTGTTTATGCTCAAAGTGGGCAATCGATGGATCATCTTAGTGTTTGAGATAGAGAAATGAACCGCCTCTCATCATTTCGGTCATTGTACCTATCGTGAGAGAACTCTTTGCTTTGTAGACACGGAATTTCATACACTCATCTCACCATTGTATAAATAAAGGACTGTGTGTGGATAGGGCTTGCCTTTTGTCATCTTGATACGTCTTGTTGAGCATTCTCAATCAAGCAGAAACCTCTTTTTTTTTGGCCAATGTGAGCAATAATAATTCATCTAACTCAAAAATATCATGATACCAAATGCAAAAGAGTTATCAGAAATGAAGGTTCATTGATTGTTCCTGGGAATGATCACGACTTATCATCATGGAATTCGATGTTTCATTTTTCTGCGCCCTGCACCAAAAGAAAACGTGCATGAACATGACTCTAAATGATATCTTAAAGATTTGTATCACTTATCAATGCAATGTCTCCTCCAGATTGGGGAAATGCCCCGTAGTTCTGCATGTTAACCTCCGCAAATTCAGAAGAGTTAGGCTCTGACACATGAAGCAAAAAGGTCAGAAGAAATAACAAGGTTCCTGCATCTTTTTTCTTCATCTTTTTTTTTTCTTTCTTCTTTTTTTTTAAAATGATGATTTTTTTTGTTTTTTAAAAATTGAATTTTTTTTAAACAAACACAAGGAAACATGAAGAAGCCCAACCCTCGGAATTCTCCTTGGATGATTCTTTTCAGTTGTTGGATGTCGTCACCGAGTTGGTTTGGTGTACCTCATCATGCCTCCAAAAATGATGGTTTTATTGAATAATCCAAAATGAATTACACTTATTGAAAAGAAATTGCAGAATTCAAATGAAAGATCAAAAAAATCCTAGGAAAGCAATAAATGAAAGGAATTCCCTCGCAGGGGAGAAAAGGCAGAAACAAATCACTCATGCATGCTTGCACCCATCTCAAAAATTGCATTAACGCCCTCCTCGTGCTCCGGAAGAGGATTCTTCTCAACGTTCGGTCGAGCAACATTGAAGGTGAACACCTTTGTGTCTAAAAGATCTTGGATTTTGTGTTTAAGGGTGATGCACTCATCAGTAGAATGCCCCACTTCACCCATGTGGTAATCACACTTCTTTGAAGCGTCGAAGTTGTGAAATTTCTCAGGATTTGGACGCTTCGGATCCTGAGAGAGCAAACCCATCTTTTGCAAAACAGGTAAAACTTTAGACAAGGGTCCTGGAAGGGGAGTGAATTGCCTTCTGTTGAACTGTCGAGGCGCAAATGATCGCCCTCCGACCTGCCGATTTGTAGAGGCATGAACATGTGAAGGTCCACCAGAACTTGGTTGGGAGTACGCCAAGTTTATCTCCACATCTTGCTCTCTATCTTTCCTCGGAGTAAACCTTTTAGCTGGTTCATTAAACAATCCATCTTTTATCGCAATCTCGATCTGTTCCCCAACTGGAATAAGCTGATTAAAAGTATCAACAGTGGTGGCTATCATTCGAGTGCGGTACTCATAAGGAAGAGTTTTGATGAACATCTTCCTCAGCTCCATATCAGAAGGTTCAGGATCAACCTGAGCAGCCAGATTCCTCCACCGGATCGCATATTGCTTGAACGACTCGCTCCTCTTTTTCTCGGCACGCTCGAGATCATCACGGGAAGGAGTGATGTTTGTTATAAATTGATAGTGTTTCAGGAAAGCCTGGCAAACTTCCTCCCAGGTCTGGCAGAGATTTATCCCCTTCGAAATGTACCACTTCAGAACAGGACCTGTCAAACTCGCTTGGAATGACTGGATCATCAGCAGAGCATTATCAGCATATTGAGTCATCCTCACTAGGTACATCTGCAGATGGGCCCTTGGGCAGGTCATGCCGTCGTACTTTTCAAACTCCGGCATTTTGAACTTCTTAGGCATTTTCACCTTGGAATAGACGGAGAGATCCGTCGGGGACATGTCTTGAAAGCCTTGCAGTTGCTTTAGTTTTTCCTCGAGCTTCTCGATGCGCTTCTCCTGCTCAGATTTGTCATCAGGAATGGTCTTTTTCCCATAAACAGCAATGGGATCTTCTTCCAAAGGAGGCATTTCTTCCTCTAAATCCACCACGATATCCTCTTTCAACCTCGGCAAGGTGCAGGGGTTGGGCTTAGTCGAGCAGCCTTAAACTCTGCAGTCATTTCTTGCATAGCAGCGAGAAATTGCTTCATTTGATCCTCTATATTGGTGACACGATCACGGAGTTCATTTTGATCGGCCATTTTAGCTCGAGATCGCGTGCGGAAGGGAGATCGAGAATTAGCCGTGATCACCTGCGGTGAACAAAAAGGACGGATAAGGATAACTTGTAGAAAAGGAAAGACACGATCCATGACAATGACCTAAAGACCCACTTTTTATTCATTTATGAAATAGACCTTGCATGAACTAATGAAATTATTCTTACATGGAACCAATTGAAGACTCAAAAACCCCTAAACAATAATGCTAGAAATGAAAACAAAAGACTCAAGCTACTTCATCTAGCTTGATCTATATAAACATGGGAAATGACTTTCTTTCGCAACTGCTCATTTGCTCGAGCAAGCTTCAACGAAATTGCGACCAGTTTGGTCCAACTTATCCCACCATGTGCTTAGCTCGGCTTTAGGAGCAGAAACGAGCCGAATGTCATGCTTTCCCATGATATACAAATCAAGCCTGACGTGCAACCTAATGTCATAGACCAACAAAAAATGTAAATAAATTGCAAGGTAAGAGTTTAGAAAACTTACTGCACGAGTATATGGGAAGCAATCACAAACACATGCGCATGAAAAGTGAAGCTCGATTTCTACTCTAAAAGGCTTAGCAAGGTGGAGCCACAAGGATGATCGGACTAGATGCAGGCACGCGTACTAAGTCGGGTCCTCATGACTTTGGCACGGTCGAAGAGTCGACCCGGGTTGCAAGCTCGCAAACCGGGGTGGATACTCTTGACACCAAGAAAGAAATTTCGGGGTTGAGATAGGCGACTCGTACCGCGGGCATGCGGTCGGAGTGGTATCTATCTCAACACCATCCTAGGTGATCCTATGCGGCCCAGGTCCGGCGGCGGGTTTTGTGTGCCAAGTGTAGTGCTAAAACAATGAGAACATGCACAACAAATGATATCAAGCAAGACTTCTATCAAAGCATGTAAACATTCATTCCAAACCATCCTGCAAAACATTCAACTCACGTTAGGAACATACCTGGAATCCTCGCTGCCAAACAAAAACATTTCTTGAAAAGAAGCAAAACCGGCCTAAGTCCACTAAAGTTCTTTGAACCAAGTCCCCAGCGGAGTCGCCAAGCTGTCGCGACCTCCCTGAAGGTGCACCACCTAGGGGTTTAGGCTAATGGATTACTAAACCTAATTTAGCTCGAGCTCTCCCAAGCTCATACCAATTCGCGACTTAGGTTTCAATTCTTAAACATGCCAAATTAATTCAATTGGAGTCGCCACTAATCGATTTGTGGTGGGTCGATTAGAAACCCATGTAAAATAATAGGAGTAGTACTTTACTCCTACGAACCAGAGATCATAAATCCGGGGACTTGAGAACCTATTTCTTCTATTTCAAAAGAAATTATTTGAAAGGCGGCTTGAATTGATTTTAAGTTTACTTCCTAACATGCAAAGTGATCATGCGGATGCACAGACATTAATGAAGATGCTAAATGAAATAAAAAAATGAACACAAATGACCTAATGAAACAAATAAACAAAAAGACATCTTTTTTGGGTTTTTTATATGAATGATGCATGTAATGACAAACTTAATCCTATATGCAAATATCCTAATGTAAGTCTAAATGCAGAATTATGAATTATCTAATGAAACTAATTATCCAATAGCTAAATAACATTTAATTTAGACTAGGAAATAAATTAATCCCTAATTTAAATTAAACATTATTTAAACTATGACTAATGCGAGACTAAACTAATATGCAAATGCATGAAGTCTAATCCTAATGACACGACTTATCCTAGACTACATGGCATACGAATCTTAAATTAATCTAAACTACGTGACATGCAATTTGACTAAATAACATGCAAAAAGGGATTTTTTTTGTATTTTCTTATTTATTTAATGAAATTCAAAATTAGCTAAATGCATAAATTAAACATGTTACTATCCTAATTTAACTATGCAAATTAATCATGCTATGCAATACTATCTAAATGCAATTTAATGAGAATGCAATTTAATGAAAATGTTATTCTATCTAATATGCAATCTAACATGGGATGCAATTTTTTTTGGTATTTTATGAATTAATTAAAGAAATGCAACTAAATCAACGGATCGTATCTCGGGCATGAGATCGGATCGGTCGACTAATGCACATGCAAATGAAATTGATAATGCCTAACTAATAAAACCTATTATCTAAAAAAATGCATGAGCAAATTAAACATGATGCAAGAACAAATTTTATTGCAGAAAAATATTTTTTATTATAAATGAAAAAAAATAAAAGAAAACAGAAATAAAGAAATCGGGTCAGGCGGCCGAACCGGGTCGGTTCGGCCCACCCGACCCGCGCGTGCAGACCAGGAGAGGAAGCCCGCGAAAAGAACAGATTGGACTGGGCCGTGACAGGCCCAGTCCAACCCTTTCTCCCTCATTCTTTTTTTTTTATTTTTTTTCTGGCCCAAGATCCCTACGCGTGGACCTGTTCGCCCGGCCCAGCCTGATTTCTCCTCCCTGTGAACGAATGGGCCAACCTCTGCGCGAGATGGGCTATTCTTCCGCCTGGGCCCGGCTTAGTCTTCACGCCCGCGAGCCACCGCACTGCATCTGGGTCGACCGAAACCCACAGGCCCAACCCATTCCTGTAGATCATCTTCCTCGTCTGAACCGCAACACCATGGATGACCTTCAATCGATAGACCTGCAAGAAATCGACGATGTCCTGCTCGCGGTGGCACCACGGCGGACAGCGACGGAACCAAAACAACTCTCCGGCGACTCCCTGACTCCAATACATCTACACGAACATAGATCGCACGAATTCGACGGAAAAGACATGCGAGGGGATCCGGCACAGTAACGAAAGGGATTCAAGCACGAGTAAGTCGCAGAGGGGATTTAAACCCTAAATGCATCAAACACCACAATCACTACCGAAAAACTTGGAAAAACCAACTAAAACTACTACGACCCACCTTGATTCAAACGACGCAGTAAAAAAAATCAAAGGGGAAACCGCAAACGAGTAGCCAGAACAAAGATCTTCAAGCCGTCGTGGATGAATCTCCGAGTTACAAGCCAGTCGCCGGGGCCGAACTCTTCTCTCCCTCTCGGTCTCTCACGTTTTTTCCTTCTCCGACTCAATCTCTCTCTCTCTCTCTGTGTATCTCACTCAGCAAAGAACCCGGAAACTTCCCCCTTGTCTCTCGGTCTTCCCCCCCTGTGTGCGTATGTGTGAGGAAAGCTTTTGTTTTTTTTGCTTTTTTTTCTATCAAAGTCCCTTGCTCAGTAAAGTGCTTTGCTCGGTCCCCTACTTTTACTGCAGGCGTGCACTATTTATAATGGGTGAATGGATATCTCGGTCAAGATTTGACCGATTTCCACTTTATTTTCTTTCCTCTTTCACTTGCTGCACGAATTGGACGTCCTTTCCAAGCTGGGGTATTGGAAAATTCGGTCAAATTTGAAGAAGATTGACCGAATATACGCAGATGTCTGGCCGTGGTCGCAAATCGCAATGTTTCCAATTTTACCGATTACGCGATTTTTATGCGCGGACCTACTTAAATCTGCATGTAAATTGTTCCTAAAACTAAATGCAATCTAAAATAAAATAATTAGGTGTCAACACATTTTAATTTGATACCAAACTTTAGCGATCCAATTTGCTCAAGATTTCTTTCAATTCAGTACAAATTGAACCATCGTTATCTAATTTGTATAAATTGCCGCAAATTGTCTCATATGCTAATTAATGAAATTTCCTATTTTTTCCTTCTAGTAGTGAAATTGCAATTTTCTTCAAAAAGGCAATATCAAATATCCAACTTAATGAAATAACTAAATGGAAGTCATTGAAAAGTTTTTATCACAACACCAAGTTATGTTAGGAGGACTCCAGTTACATACAAGAATGTAAATGGGAAGAATCAAAATTAAATAGTTCCTTTCTCTTAATTTCCAATTCTGTTTTTTTTTTCTACTTATCTATATTTTAACATTCCTTTTCCATTTAAAAAAACTACTGTATCATCATTTAAATTTACTATGGAACCCAAATTTTCCAACGTGGTCCAAAAAAGAATAGATTTAGAGACGAATTGAGACACTAGGTGGCGTTTCAATTCCTATGTAACCAAAGATTCTAAGTATAGGGACTTCATCAAGTTAATATTTCTATTAGCGCCATTTTCAATACTTAATTAGTTAACCATCTAATCTAAGTGATTGCACACCCTTGATTTTATCGATTAAGATTTTGAAGGTCTTCGAAAATCATTGAATGAGCATGCAAATGTTTTTATAGGGTTGTTTTCTCTCATATCTAGACTAGTCCTAACCAAATCGAAAAAATTAACACTCAAATTATTAAGAATTAGTACATTAAATAAAGGGAAAATTCCAATTAAGGATCTAAATTTGGGTCATTTTGTCAAAATAAGACCTAGAGTGGGCTTTGTTTCATATAAGGACCCGGAGTAGTAAATTTAGTCTCCAATAAATACCTAAACTCATCGCCCGGCCAAATAATTGCCGGCGAACACTTTCTGGTGACCATAATAGGACTAATTCGGTCAATATTTGCAATTGGTGAAAAAATTGAAGAAAATCCCCAAATTGAATCAGGATTAGGGTTTTCAATTTTTACACTTTCTTCCTTCCTCCCCCCCATCCCCACTCTTGTGTGATCTTGGCCACGCCGTTCTTGATCCCAGCAGATATAATTGCCAATTTCCTAATGACTTCCCTAGCCACAATCATGGCAAAGCTTGGATTGCTGATCCACCAGCATTATCTCAAAGCTGGAAAAATTCTCCACCAGCGAAGAGAATAATGCAAGAAGACAATTTTGGCAGGATGAGTAGGCTTCTGTAATTGGAACAGATATTTAGGTTTTGGGAAGAGAACCCTTGATGACGAACTTGAAGCTCGCATAATGAACTTGCCAAAGAAGAGGTAATGGCGAACGACGAGCGGCAAGGAGGGAATGAGGACCAGGCAAGCGGTAGGGACCTAAGTGCTGTGTTTGAGGATCATGCGAGCGGTGGGGATTGAGAGCGGTGCAACCAAGGATCACATGAGAGGAGGAAGGGGGAAGGGGGAAGGGGGAAGAAGAAAGTGTAAAAAATTGAAAATCTTAATTCAATTTGGGGATTTTCTTCAATTTTTTGGCAAATTGCAAATATTGATTGAATTACCCTTGTTCTGGTCGTCAGAAAGTGTTCACCGACATTATTTGGCTGGTCGGTGAGTTTAGGTCCTTATATGAGACTAACTTCACCACTTCAGTCCTTATTTGAAACAAGCCAACTTTAGGTCATCTTTTGGGAAAATGACCCAACTTCATGTCCTTAAATGGAATTTTCTCTTAGATAAATACCCAAGAAATTGAAATGACGTAAAAAGTAACCGCGAGAAAAGAAAACCCGATATGAATTGGGCAAAAAAATATTATATGGCCTAGTTATTACACATTAGGGTAGGACCCGCATGAGCAAAATGAGAATTTAAATATGCATGAAATTACTTTAAATGTACAAGACTACGCTAGACAACTCTAATGTACGCAAAGTGGACTATAATACCACTAAATTAGGAAAATAACTCCTGAAAACTAGGAAAATTGAAAAAATACCAACTCTCCCCCAAATTTAGCACTAGTCCACATTTTTTTTTATATTTTTGGAAAATTTCCTGTTTTTCAATTTTTTTATTTTTCTTACAAATAATTCAATTAAGCGATCTATGCTTGATCTACTTGAACACGAACCAACTCAGGACATGAATATCACATTAGTCAAACTCGAATCACCCATATTCAATAATGAAACTTGGCTTGGGCATTCCATCAAATATTTGGTGCACGTTAAGTCTGCATTTAATAATATTTCTATTTCTCTATTTTTCTGTATTTTTATCATCAAGAACAAAAAAAAGAGTGAAAATCTATTTGTGTTCCTCAATTGATTTTCTATCTCTTGGAATAGAAAAACAATCAAGGAATAGATTTATGGAAGTACTTCTTTTGAGAAACACTCCCCGAAACAATTTCTGAGTAAATAAAGTGTTTGGTAACTATACAAAATTTATGTTCTTGAAATAGAAAAAGAATATGCGTTTGGCATGATTTCTAAATTTTTTATTGAGACACTAAATTTAAATATATTTTCTAAAAAACGGAGGCGCCACCGTCAACAGAAAAAATGAAAAATATAAACTAAATTACATTTTAATAAAAAAAATTAAAATTTTGAAAAAAAGGAGATAATGTTTAAATTTTAAATTTAAATTTCTTTTGAAATTTTGAAAATTAAATAAAATTTAATTAATTTAGAATTTATTTTTTTATTAAAAAATTAATATTTAATTTTTTTTAAAAATAAAAATAAAAAATTTAATTTTTTAACTTTTAAAATTTAAAAGTACGTCTTAAAGGATATATTAAAAAATGGATTAGGTAAAATTTTTAAAATGTAAATTTAAAATTAAAATGTAATTTAATTACTGTTTAAATTTTAATTTAAAATTTTAAAAAATAAAAAATTTCTAAAATTTTCAAAATTAAATTTATGTAAATTATTTTTAAAAAATTCAATTAAATTAAAATTTTAAGCAATTTCTTATTAAAGTATTTTAAAAATTTTAAATTTTGTTTTTATAAAAAAGTTTAATTTAAAAATAATATTTTTAATTTAAGAGTGTTTACAGAAGGTGGCTGCGGCAAGAATTTTTCTTTTTGAGAGTTTTTGTTCTTTTTGTTTCTCAAAAGTGTTCTGAAAACAGAAAAACAAGTTTTTTTTTACTTCTTGTTTATGTTCCGAATCTGTTCCCAGGAACAAAAAAAAAAACAGATTTGGAACAAAAATGTAACCAAACGCGTTTTTGTTGGAACAAAAAAACAGAAATTTCTGTTCCAGGGAACATAAACAAGTTTTACTAAATAGGCCCTTTTTCCGAAGAACAATTTATTAAAAGAGTTTTTTTCCCTCCTCCTTCCTTTTTCTTCTTCTTTCTCTAATTGGTCGCCTAGCCTTGATGAAGATGGGCAATCGATGAGGATTGGGGTTGGCTAAGGTGAGATCAACCTCACTATGGTTGGGTAAGAACTTGCCCCGTCTCCAGCGAGGCTCAATCTCACTAAATCTAGGTGATGTAGAGCCTCATCTAGCCACTGACAAGGCTCGACCTCGCGTGGCCTTTGCATTATTAGGGATTGGTAAGGTTGCCTGGCCTTGGCATCACCAAGAAACCATGGTCAAGCTTGTTGGTCCAAGTCTTTGGCGACCAGCCGAATGAAGATAACTATAAAAATAAGGAAAAAAATAAAATTAAAAGATTAAAAAAATTAGAAATATATTGGAAAAATAATTTTATACTAATTGCACTTTTATTCTTTTTCTAATTCAAGAATAACAATTACTAAATAATTTTTTTGGCAAAGAAACTTGTTCAGAGATTAAAAATAGAAAAAAATTATTTATGAGAAGAAATTATTCTTAGAAACAGATGCGTTATAAAACGAGCTCAGAATAGTATCCTCAACCCATATTCATGGCCTTCAATCTCGACCCATAAGCAGTATTGAGCTCAAATAAACAATAAATCTTACACCAAAACATGTGGCGAATGGTGCTAACTAGAAAAGTATCCCAAAACAAACAATAACATGGTGAGAATTGAGCTCAAATTCACGGACTCGACCTGTTCTTGCAAATTTGGGTTTGAACCCAGGTTAGGCAAACATGATGCATGTCCAGATTCAAGCCCCGGCACTTACTACATACGAGACATACGGGAAAACCCACCCAATCCGAATGTAATTATGTATCATAGAATTTCAAATGAAACAAACATCATGTAGAATGATCAACCAAACAAACCGAAACGACAAAGAAGCCTACTCGCATGGTCCACGCTGACCAGCCAAGAACCAATGTAGATCCGCTTAGTTTTTGGCTCAAGATCTAAAGGATCTCATGGTTGGTACAGGCACTTAAAGACCAAACCAAGCTGACCTGAGAAGCATTTGCAACGACAACATGGAGAATGATCAACCCAACAAATCCAAAATCCCTCGCCAAGAAACCTCCACGCATGGTCCCCACTGGCCAGCCAAGGACCAATGTAAATCGGCTTACTCTTTTGGCTTAATTTCTAAACGATCTCATGTTTCGCACAGGGACTTAAACACCAAACCAAGCTGACCTAAGAATCATTTGTACTCCCATATGACATGCATCATAGCTCGCAAGGACAGATAATGCATGTAAAGTGTCCTAGCAAATCAAATCAATTTCCTGCGCTGGTTTTCCTCTTAATTTTTCATGGTTTAACCATGGTCAAAATTGTACAAAAAATGTCCAGGATCCTTTCCTTGCTGCCTAGTTTCTGTATGAAGTCGTTCTCGGCCGAGTAAGCCAAGAAATTCTCCGAAGGCGCTTGGAAGTTAGGCTCCTTCAAGCTGGAAAATGGGATCTGCAAGCAAGAAAGCTTACCCCGAATGTCTCTTTTTTAGCCTCAAAACCAGACTCTAGTGATTTTTTTCTTAGCTATAGTTTTTTTTTTTTCGACTCAGGAGATCTTGATTCTCCGATTTTTCTAATTTTGACAGTTAGGAAAATTTATGTGTCAATAGCTGACACTCTTTAAGAGGAGGCTCAAAGATGTTCCTTTTAAAGACTAAAATGATCTCTAAATTTTATTGATGAACATGATATGAGGAAATGAAATGAATTGATGAAACTGAACTTGAATTAGGGCCCTCGGGTCTCAAGCTATCTGAGAAATTTTGATTGCTTTTCTCTCCCCTTCTTGGACTTCTTTGCTTTTCCTTTTTAATATTTTTTAGGATTTATTTATTTATTTACCAACTAACCAAGGGTAATGGATAGTTACCTAGTAGTGATGGAGTTGATATCTCCGTGAGGAGATTATCTTCATTTGAGAAGGTCTTATCATGGAAAGATGGTTCTGATCAAAGATTGTCTTTCCATATAAAACTGGTCTTGACTGAAGGAATCATCTGACCATGTAAAAATGGTCTTGACTACAAGGATAACCTTATAATGTAGAAATAGTCTTGACCGGAGAGATAGTATTACTATAAACTAATAGTCCTGAACGCAAGGATGGCCTTACTATGTAGAAAATGTCTTCACCAAAGAAGCGACAAACTGGGTAGCAATAAGAATGCCAGTTGCACAATAACTTTGTATTTAGAGTCACAAGTTGCGATCCTTCACACAGCATAGCCTTGCAGTTACAAAACTCGTGCAATCCTCTAAATAGTATGTTTGAAACCACTATGTTCAAAGTTACAGGTTACACCCACAAGTGACAGAATGGTAAAAAAAAGGAGGATCTAAATTATAAGAGAAGTGGAAAAGCGTCATCCTTTTTTTTATTTGGTCAAATATTTTTATTGTTTTCCCTCCTTTTTTTGTATGAGTTTGACTTTCCTTCTTCTTTCTTTCCACGTCTCTCACTCGTCTATCTTTTTTCTCTCTTGCAGGCCATTCTCTTATTTCTATGCCTCCCACTCCTCCTCCTCCTTCTTCCACAAACCCTGTTGTCCTCTATTAATTATTTATGATGCCAATCTGGTCGTCCTCTACACTTCCACTTTCTAGAAAGGAAGTTGTTCGAAAGCAAATAGAGCATTTTGTTCGAGCAAGTGATACTATCTTATATAAACACCTAATTACATCTCATAAAGGTTATCCTTTTAGTTCAAAAACTAAAGGAAAAGCAACTTCCACAAAACGTGATCTTTTGGCATTTGAAATTATTGAAAAGGGGAAGAAATGTGGTATTTGTAAGTGTCATGGTCGTGATTGTTGGACATGTAAATCGAAAGGCAAAGATCTTGCATCTACACACATTCATGGACCACTGGAATTCATGGTGATGGAAATATGGGCACAATGGAATTCTTGAAGGGAGCCAAGTAGCTGAATGAGCAATATTATATGTTAAATTGCATATGCAACTTGCTACTAATGCAATATATTTTTGGTATGTAATATGGAAGATCTTATTCTTTTCTTTATATGTTCTTTGAAAATTTTGACATACTTAGAGTTGACAATTTGGTGCAAGATTTGTCTCCTCTTTTTGTGTCTTTCCCAGTGACTTTTCAAAATCTTTCAACTTATCTCTATGTTTGAACATTTTGCAAGAAAAAAAAAACTTTGACTTGGGTTTTCATATCTAGGTTGATTACATTAAAACCTTATTGTCAACTATGACAATGAGACTAGCAAAAAACACAAGTCCTCAGTTCCGGCTATAAGCATCTTTAGATGGTACGAGCGCCAAATCATGATTACTATCTAGATAAAGGAGACATAGGAAAATCAAGAAATATGAGAGACAAAAGCCCTTAAGATCATGCTTTGTTTAGAGGACAAAGTGAATCAGTTTGTTGGAGCCTTCCCATAAATACTAGATATATCTGTCAATAACAATGAAATCGGCTAGGAGGGTCACTGATGTGCCCAATGCCAGTGCTAGCAAAAGTGTAGAGGACGATATGGTCGGCATCATAGATAATTAATAGAGGATGATGAGGTTTATCGAAGAAGGTGTGGGAGGCGTAGAAAGAAGAGAATGGCTTACAAAAGACAAAACAGAGAGGCAGGTGAGAGGCGTGGAAAGAAATAAGGAGGAAAGTGAGATTGACCAAATAAAAAAAAAAAGGTATCATATAACAGTGGTGGGGAAACAGATCGGCTGCTGTGCGTACGGCGCACAGCAGGGTGCCGTCCTTTGCTTCTCAGTTGTCTGATTCCGATCGGACGGCTGAGAAAATTTAAAAAAAAAATCAAAAAAAATCTTTTTTTAAAATTTTTTTAAAAGCTTTTTCTATAAAATCCCAGCCGTCCGATCAAGATTGGATGGCTGGGATTGCACATCAGCCTGCTGTGCTCCTTGAACACAGCAGGCTATCCAAATCCCGGTGGTGGACCCAACAAGGGATAGGATGGTAAAAAACTAAAATAAAAAGAAGTGTCCAAGCCAAGTGAAAAAAGCAGAGTCCTAAAAAAAATCATCTCAACGCTTGTACTAAGATCAAGAATCAAACATCTTTGTTCTTTAAGGAGGAATTCCGCCGAATGAATACATCGGAATTGATTATCATTGTGGGTTATGATTATTAAAAGACATTGGGGGGACTCTCATTTTTCTACTTATGATCCATTTGCAAATTCGCTCACCAAGCCATGACCGAGGTCTGGTTTCTTCTTCCTTCGTTCCAAGATAGATACTCTATCTTGCAGGGCGTATTGGAGAGGATATTTAATCATCACAAAGTATCAAGCCCTCAAATCCGGGATCATCATGAATCTACCATCTACATGAAACAGAGATATATATTTTTCTATGCTAACGATTTAGTCTTTTAGTACATCCTCCCTATACGAGGTTGTCTTCGCTACAATCAAACAGAGGATACCCATCACCCTAGTTGTAGATTAGAACAAGTTACGGGCGATTGTGATTTGTTTCTTTATTTCATTCGTCTCTCATGTATATATTCTGAAGATAAATGAAAGCACATCAGGTTTTTTGCCTATCTACATGTAATTTGAGCATCACACACCATGAACTTATATACTGAATAGTACAGAAAATAAAAACTGGAACGATAGAGGTCCCCCGTTATTTAATAAAAAAAACATAAAGGGAGAACACTTGCTGTACACATACATACAAAACTATATACACGTTTGGAAGGTGTGGCTGGGTCATATCCTTTTCAGGAAGAGTGGCGTCCCCGTCTCATATCTGTATCGATTTTCATTTTTTGCTTTTTTATTTTTTGCATCCCCATCACATGACCGAGCAAGAATGGACATCGTCATCACTAAACATGGTGATGGGCCTTTCCTCCACCATCTGGGAGTATGGTGGTTGGTGATAATACACTTCGTAGCTAGTCTTCCCAAATAATTTGCCGTGCTTGTAGTGACGGGTCATGTGAGTGGGCTGTGCATAGAACGAATTCGATGATGATGAACGGCCGTAATTCGTTTGATCATACTGATATTGGTCGAAATTGTTGTAGTAAAGACTGGTGGGTTGTTGCTCCCAGATCTGAGCTGTTTTGCCGGTCTTCTTCACAGCCTTGAGGACTTTGCGCTCGTCGACAAAACCTGCCACGGTCACTTTTTGCAATTCGAAGTCTACGTGCACATCGTGCACTCCTGCGCACAATTCAAGTACAATTGTCAGTTCACGTGCAAATATATATGTGAAGTCAAACGATGGATAAGACGAAAATTTAATTTCCCAGCTTAGTCCAGCACCCAATTCAATTATAAATGATAAATGCGTTGGTTGAGGGCATGAAGTATTCAAACCAAGTGGTTAAGCAGTTGGTAAAGGGGTTAAGCCTTCCGTCTCAAGAGGCAAGAGGTCCAGAGCTCGGACCCTTTTCTTAATAGTCTCTTGGGCTTTTCTGAAGTGTTAAGGACTTGTTCGATGCTGCAATTATCGTGTGTGGTTGGAACAACAGTCTACCGCACTTATTAGGGATTAATTGGACACAAAATGGTGTCAGATATCCCGATTACAAGGAAAAGGAAAAGAAATTAAATTATTTGAAGACCCTGTAAGATATTAATTCTCAGTTTATGTGATCCATCAATAGAAAACTATTTTTATCAGATAGACGGACGGTAAGGTTTCTTGCATGGGTTATCATTGAAGAAAGACGAAAGGAGCTTAACAAGATTGAACCAAGTCACTGACTCCTCTGACCCAACAAAACATTGATATTCATCTATCTTTAGTTGTTTATACGGCTTCGAAAAGATATTTTTGCTCGAATGAAAAATGATAAGATATAAACTACTAAATGTTCCATGATTGGCCAGATGGACATAAGTTCCCCGACTTGAGGAACCGTGACTTGATGGTGACTTGAAAGGAGAGTCGTTCTATTTCAGATCTGACAGTCCCCATTAAATAGGGGGTAGAGATTTTTTTGGTTTTTTTTTTTTGAAAAAAGGCTAGCCGTTCGATTCAGATTTGGATGGCTAGCTCTCTATTAAGCCACCATCAAGTCAAGTCAATTGATCCATTTCCCCCAAAAATATCTCTATGGGAAGACGGCAACTCTAACCAGAGAGTAAAATAGCAACCAAATAAACACGTTGGAGAGATTTTTGAGTGCGTGGAGACTTGCCTTCGAGCTTGTTGAGAGCTTTCCTTATGTTCTCCTCACACCCGTGGCAGTCCATGTTCACATGCATCTCTACAATCTGTACATAAAAAAGAATGCTTTTCAGGCGTCTTTAATCTAAAAGATCCAGTCTGACATGGTCAAAAGCTGGCGGTTTCTTAATAAACATGATTTTTCTACAAGTTTGTACTTATAGAGAGAGATCTTACCGTCATTTTGGGGAGTATGGAAGCAAGTCTTGCTGGAGCTGGTACCGAATTGTTATCTGAGTCCTGCTCTATTTATAGGAGCTCGGGAGAGAATGCTAATAGTTCACCATTCTTGGGAGAAAGTATGTGGAAGGAGACATTGATGGCAACCGTGGATGCCAAGGAATATCTTGTTTTAATCAATATTTTCATCGTCATGACGATTTGAATAGACAAGTCTTTTTTTAGCTATTTATCTTCTCTCAACTTGCTCATAGAAGACCAATCACTACGTGGACGGTCGGCTCGAGGGAAATTGCATGGACATTGCCCCGAAAAGTGGAGCCTCCACTCTTAAATTTTCAATTACAAGCAACGCGTACTTTTCTCGTTGACCCCACCGCAGTGGGACTATCTACATTGATATATATACATAATATAATTCGTTTTGATGGACGTTGATATGCACACATACGTTGTGTAGAATTTTATATGCCAAGTGGAGGTCTTGGACCTGTGCTTTGCCTAGCATGATCAAGAACAATCTAATGACTCTCGCTCGATTTCTGATGAATTCTAGGCTCTGACTACGACATTAGACCATTCAGCTTCGCGCAAGAATTGACCTTGATAGAGAAAGATGGTGCATCTTGTAGCTGCAAATTGCTATTTACTATCGTAACTTGTATGTTGATAATCATTTCAAAACTGAAACATATTAAAAATTGGGTGATCCGATTGTCTAAAGCTATATAAGGTTTGGAAGTGACAAGCCACATATTCATTTTCATTCTTGAAACTGATTTAAGGAAAGTTACATAAAAAACCACTTAGTCTAGTAATCAAATAGAAGCTCATAACTAAGGACCGGCATCCAGCCCGACATTAACCAACATATATAATTCTTCCATTTAATAACCCAATATGAGAAAACCAAATTCATTTTCACGGTTTGCAGTGACGAGATGTATCGCCCCTCATAATTTCTTCTTAATTTTTAGATTTCATTAAGTGATGCCGATACCATGTAAATGTTTAACCTTCTGTATTTTGGGTGCGGGAGTAGAACAAGCTAACAACTACGTATAACTAGCCACTTTCTGAGCAATCATTCAGTACATAATCTTTTGATTATTAAACTAGTCTTTCTTTGCTTTTGCAACCGACTGCTTGAAAATGAATCCATCCGTCGTCATCAATCCCCGCTGAGGTGACGCGTTGAAAATGATCTCTATGCGGGCGTTGGGTAGTTTCCATGACAAAGATAAAAAAAAACTTAGGGGGCAAGGCTTTTATATCTTCTCGTTAGGTTTGATAGTTGTTGGCGTGGGAAAGTGTAGGTTGACCCCGATAAGAAGTCAATGGTTACTACGCACACCTGTTGTCAGTAATTATGTAAAAATAGTTTTAGACAAGCTTGCAAAATCTGCCTTTCGAAGTGTTGTGGAGGATTCTTATACATGGATTTTGAGTATTAGCCACCCGTTTTACTACCCAATTATAATTTGTTAGATCACTTTGTATATAAATTTTCTAAATCAATCTGATGCAACGAAGTGAACTCCATCAACAGGCAAAATGGTTTTAGCTTGTTGGCGCCAGATTCTCGATGTTATGTACAAATTGATGTGATGCAACTATCCATACTTCAACACCTTGTAACTAAGAATTTGTAGGAAATATTTAACAAAGGTTGGTATTTCTCAGGGTTCGGTTTTGAGATGGGCTATATTGGTTGAAGTCGTTGGGCTTGTGCTTATAAAATGGGATCCACAAAAGTAATTTTCGGCCCATGGTTTTGTAGTATATCTGTTGTTATCTACATATGGTATTCAAAATTATAATCACGTTTTGTCTCGCGATTCACTTTCTAGAATTACCCTTGCTATGTACAATCGTTATTCATTAAGTATCCGCCCACATTTTTTTTATGCTTGTATAATCATCGTTTCATCTCAGTGCTGATATAATCAAGGACACTATCTTCATCACACAATTGCACCTGCACTGCATATATATGTATGGATGAGAAGAAATCTTGGTTTTATAGCATACTTCAGAACATTTAACAAATATCTACAATATATATGTGCTGTTTGACATTATAAACTAGTTTACACGTGTGGGTCAGGCACAGTTCGTTAAGCAATTAAGCTTTCGGTCTTAGGAAGCAAGAGTTCTTCAGTTCGGACCCCCTTTGTTGCCAGTCTCTTGGGTCATGTCAAGTGGTAAGATACTGTATGAGTATGCAGTTTTCCATAACCATGGGTCTTCCACACTTGTCGGGGATAAAATTAATTGCTATTTGGTGCTGGATATCCCGATTATTATGAAAGGAAAATCAAATGAACTATTAAGATCCCGCAAGCGCTATAGAAAGAAGAGCTTTGAAGCCACCTTTATAATGGGATTCCAACTCAGCACCTTAGATTTTAATTCTTCGCTTGTTTGATCCATCTTATCTTCAATTTCATTTGGAATAGAAAAACCTCTTTTTTATTCATAGTGACGGAGGTAGAGCTTCTTGCATGCGTTCGTCATTGAAGAAAGATGAAAGGATCTTTAGCAGATTGATCCAGGTCACTGACTCTATTGACCCAATAAAATATAGACAATCACATACCGTTAGTCGTTTATTCAGATTAATATAATTAAGATGCTTTTGTTCGAATGATGAATGATGAAATACTTAATATAATGATGTTCCATGATTGGTTGGGTGGACGGAAGACATGGCACTCCGATGCACCTAAAAGTATTTCCTGTAGAAGACAACAACCCTAGCTAGAGAGTAAAATAACAATGAGAGCATGCAAGAGAGACTTTTGTTTGCAGGGAGACTTCTCTTCTAGTTGGAGAAGATTACTAGAACAGTTCTAAATCTATTATAATTATATCAATTCAATCACAAAAATATTTATTTATTTATTTTGTCAATTCATTCATAAATCTTTTGTAATTTTGCCATTTAAGTTCATTTGGTCATTTATGGTCATTTATGGTGATACGGCACTGATATGAATAATTTTTAATAATGTTTATTTTTTTTTCGCAATTTTTTATTGATTTTTATTTTCCTTTTATCATTTTCTTTCCTTTTTTTTTCTTTTTCCATAGTGGCCACTACGTGAGGGGC
The DNA here is from genome assembly GCA_019926035.1 of Melaleuca alternifolia. Lineage (NCBI taxonomy): Eukaryota > Viridiplantae > Streptophyta > Magnoliopsida > Myrtales > Myrtaceae > Melaleuca > Melaleuca alternifolia. Next base: position 2,169,839 of record JAGKPW010002341.1, read on the forward strand.
GCAAAGCCTCATGGTCCTAACCTGCATTAGCTAAGTGAGTGCAAAGGCAAGCTCACCCAGATCTTGGCAAGTCAACCTCACACAGCTCGCTCTTGCCATGGGGAAAACAAAGAAAGAAAGGAAGGAAGAAAAAGAGAAGAAAAAGGAAAAATAAAAGAAAATATAAAGAATTAATAAATTTTTGAAAAATATTAAAAAATTAATAAAAAATATCTATGTTGGCATCTTTTTTGCTATGTAAGAAGGGTGGCATCCACATCAGTAATTTCAAATCAAAACTGATCGGATACATTTAGTTGGTAAAATATGAAAATATTTAGGACTGAATTAGTATAATTAAAAATTTTGTGTCAATACAATCGATTTAGGATTTTTTTATATATATTATTTTCCTCAAGAGATATCCATTGCGGCGGTTGATCCTAAAGAATATCTTTCTTTTTTTCTTCCATTGTCATGACGTTTCCAAGAGGCAAAACTTTTTTAATGGCTATTTATTTTCTGTCAATTTGCACAGAGGCCGATCTTCGCTGATGATGGGCTCCACTTATCTCTTCGACCCCACCTGAGTGAAAATATCACGATGATACATATGTATTTTGGTGGCATGCCGACGTGTGCACATAGACTAGTAGAGGTCTTGGACCGGCGTTTACTTAGTGCGTAACCAAATTTGTCCTCAAATTACTGTCCCGGTTCAAACTGGTGGTCCATGTAGTTTAATGTTCCGGTCGATCCCATCCTTCAACCTGATCTCTGCTCACTACTATGTCGTATTTTCTTCGACGCTATCGTTCCACGTCAGGTAACACATGTTTTGAAGTTTCTATATCTTAAATGCTTGGTAAAAGCCAAGTGAGTCCGCTTCCGAAAAACTATTGCTGCAACTGTGGGGTGTTTGCCCGACAACTTATGAAAGCCGCACATCCCTTTTCATACTTAAAATTGCTGTGGGGAAGTCATATCAAACAACCACTTGGTTTAGTCAATCATATATTAGGAAACAATGAGGTCCCCAGTGGATTCCACAAAAAAAAAAACGTACAATTTTCGATCTTTCTACCACAATTAGATTCAGGTTTATCAAATGCAACAATTTTCGGACTGCATTTACTCCATCTACCGTATCATGTTTCGATTTAGGTTGATTTATCTTTGTTTGTTGATCATATATTTGTCATTTTGCCCCTCTGAAGTATACTTATAAGGTAGAGCCAAGCGACCAGCAAGTGGCCGAAAATCAAAACAATTAATAACTCAATACCAAAATCCGTCTTCATTTTCAGTCCTTCTGACAACAACAAAGAATGATTATAAGATTGTGATAAATCTCATAACTATTTAATTTTGTAATTCTTCTATTACTCACTTGCAGTTTGTTACATCACTTTTTGAATGAATTGTGTATGTCAATTTTGATGTTCCGCAACTATAGTTAGGAAAAGGTTTACTAGCCCATATTTTAACACATTATGACAGTTTATAGGAAAGATAATTTATAGTTAAGACTAGGTTAACTTTTCTATGATGTGAAAATTAATTTCACCATGTATGGTGAAGTTAAGAATAATAAATTTTAGAGGAAGAACTTCAATAACAAAAACTAGAACATAAAAATAAATAAAAAATTTGTCTTTGGTTGTTTCTTGAAAATCAACGTATTAAGTGCTTCAGCTTTTTCATACTTCTAATTTAAATTGTAGCAAGATACTTTTCCACAGCATAATAAACCTCTCTAAAGCAAATAAATCTATTGCGCAAATTGCATAAACCTGATCACATTAGTACACTTTTTATTGCGAGAAACTTTAGTACTTATTAATATTACATTCTCTCATAAATTTGGTATTTATGAGGGTTTGGGTTTTAGATGGGCTGCACCGATTGTCACGCCTTGCTCCCGAGCGTGCGGCAGTCCCCGATCATCCTCTTCTCTTCGGCCATTGAGTAGCAACGTCCCATGCAAGTCACTGGCCTTCTAGTCTCTAACGGAAACATGAATCTTCGCCCAGTCAACTCCCACAAAACTTGCCTCCAAAAATCAACCTCCAACTGAAAAATGATTACCACGATGGGTTGAGATATAATTATCTCAGTAAGTCTAATCCTATGCCAGAATTAGGAACGCCATCGCAATAGTCCCTATTTCCACTCTCGACACTACCCCAACCACTAATCAGTCCTCAATTGGCTCAGCTCCATAGCCCTAATTCCTCCAAAGATTTCATCTTCATCACATAGCCAATCTAGAATCCATCTCTAATGCTAAATGAACATCTCAAGGGTCTACCTCCTATGCCCGAACCAATAATGTTACCACCCTGAGGTCCTTAATCGTGTATCTCCCATCAATCGTCACTACCAGACAAACTCCTTTTGCTTAACCCCACGTGTAACTCAATCAACTCCAACTCTCTCTAATAACTAACTCTCTCCTTTCTATGAAACAACCGGTTCATGGCCCGAGCTTGGCACTAAGCCCAATCCATCAAACACATCAGGATTAACCATCATAACACTATAACACATTAAATAAGTAAATGCATGATTGAATGAATAAATTACTAAATAAATGAATAAATAGATTAAATTACTAAATAAATAAATAAATTACTAAACAAGTAAATAAATAAATTATGAAATAAACAAATAAATAAATTATGCAATTAGCCAAGTAAAGCCGTACACAATCGGCTTGAGACCCTAACTAATTTTCTCGGCTTAAACTGGATTCCTCAAAATACCATGGTCTTTGACCACGCTATTTATTCCAACCATCATGCCAACTCATCAAATAAATGTCGATACCCTTTCAGGTTCCATCAACTTCCACAATTGATTAGCGCCCACTGGCCTCTAAGGAAAACCGGGCTCAACGATCACGCTGGTCATCTCATTCGCATCAATGATCAATCACGATCGTTCACAATCAATTATTCATTCAATAACATTGAATAAATAAACACAATATGGCATAATAAATTTAAGGACAATTTTCCAAAATTTCTCAAAGTCAACCGCTCAGGCCTACTAATTAGGAATTCACCCGGGCCCCTAAATCGAATCCAGAATCTTCCGTTCGACAAACTACGGGCGCCATCACCTTAATTGGCAGCCATTTGTCCAACCACACAATTTCCACAAATTTCACTAAAATAATCCAAAATACTCAAAATTTAATAAATAGCTCATCATTAAGCGAAATCTGAGCCAATCAATTCCGATTGTGCAAATTGTCAATCCAACCTTACCTAGCTGATTATCAAATCCAACTATAGTCAATCACTCTCAATTTTGCCCCCAAACTTCCAAATTTACGATTTTGTCCCTAAAACTTTAAATTGGCCCTAATTGACCATATTTAGCAATCTGTCTCCACAATTGTAAAATTTCTCACATAACTCTCGCTAGCTACTAACCAAGATAGCTAACATAAATAATTCACCAATTTGCCATCCAAGTAATCAATTTTGCCAATTTACTCCTAATTGGTCAAAATTACCAAATCGCCCCTTCTTCCTCCAAAAATCGCCGATCAACTCATAATCGCCCAAATTAACAATCAATCCACCTCAATCAAGTCTACAATCATCTACTAAAGCGGTGAACGGCCCTAATTGAGGGATAGGAAGTCGACTCACTTGATTTCCTCACAAATAGGCAGCTCACGGCGAACTCTGGCGAGGCTCCGGCAGCCGAGGACGTTCCTTGGTGGTCCTAGAAGGTTGAGGGACTCATGGGTGGCTGTGGATGGCGACGGGATGGCTCCGAGGACGTTCCTTGGTGGTCCTAGAAGGTTGAGGGACTCATGGGTGGCTGTGGATGGCGACGGGATGGCTCCGAGACGCCTCGGAGGCGCGCGACCAGCATGCCCTAGAATTGGGTTCGGCGAGCACTAGTTGGTTTGAAACTAAATTCGAGCAAATAGTGCGAAATTGGTGAACCAAACCTATTGGGCTTTGTAGAGAGGACTTACACGAGTCCATTGGTGGTGGTGGCATCGCTTGAGGTGGCCAGAGCGGCGAGTAATCGCCCATTAAATAAAAAATTTGTCTTTCATTGTTTCTTGAAAATCAACGTATTAAGTGCTTCAGCTTTTTCATACTTCTAATTTAAATTGGAGCAAGGTACTTTTCCACAGCATAATAAACCTCTCTAAAGCAAATAAATCTGTTGCGCAAATTGCATAAACCTGATCACATTAGTACACTTTTTATTGCCAGAAACTTTAGTACTTAATAATATTACATTCTCTCATAAATTTGGTATTTCTGAGGGTTTGGGTTTTAGATGGGCTGCACCGATCGCAGCCTGTGGTTCTAGTGGATCAATTGGGTGTCATGGCGGATGTCGGCTTTAGTGGTGGAATATGTTGGGCTTGTGTTTATTCAATGGGTGAAATTTACGAATGCAGTTTTTAGCCCATTATCTTGTAGCATTTCTATCTTTAAGCACCATTGTTACTGGCTTGTTCATTATCAACTCTTATTTGGATGTGTTACCAATGTTAATTGTTTTCTTTAATTACCATCTTCTCGTAACTCTAATACAAAGGAAAGTTCTCTTATCGTTGGCCAACTTTTGTTAAATTTTCCTTTTTTTTTCTTTTGGTCAATCACTTTTATTAACTTTTCTTATTAATAGATTAAATTTACCAACAATTATATTAAATGATCAATTTTTACTTTTATGAATTTTTAAATTTTTTCCGACTAAGTTACATCTATCTTTTGTGGCCAACTTTTTTATGAGTTAGTTACCAATGTTCATTTGCATTGCTTGCCAACTTCTAATTTCCAACTCTTTTTAGAAATTAGCAATCTCGATAACAGTGATTATCATTTTTCTTCCAATTATATTCTGATTAACTTTAGGTTACTAACCCTTTTTTTGTTAGCTGGAGAATTTTATTTATTTTCTACTCAGTAAACAAAATTGTCTTTTCATTCACCAACTTTTTACCAATCTTACTGAGTAATTGAATTTACAAACTATTAAATGAAATTAGAAATATTTATTTTTTTGTCTTACCAACTTATCTTTAATTAAATTAGGAACTATCTTTGTATTAACTCCTATTTGAGTTTCTTAGCAATGTTCGTTTATTTGTTTTTTCATAAATTTACCAACTCTTCTATTGTGTTACCACTTTTATTTAGCTTACTTACCAAATTGCTAACTATTTTTACATTGCCAACTCTTGTTTGAGTTAGTTGTTAATTTTTATTAATTTTATAATTGTATCAAATCTCTAATAAAGAAGATTTATTTTATCTATTACCAAATTTGTTTACCTTTTTTAATCAATTTCCTAAATTGACCAACTACTTTATGAAATTACTGACCTTTTTCACGTGTCTTACTAGTTTTTCTTCAATTAAGTTACCAAGTTGTTTAAGTTACCAATATTCAGCAAAGTTAGTAATTAAGCTAAATTAAACTTACTAATTTCATATAAGAGTTAGTAAATTTAAAGCCAAGTTTGAACAAGGTTAATACGTATTGGTATCAAATGAGAAAAATAAGTAATTAAAAGAACAAACGAACTTACTACACAACTCAAATGAGATTTATAAGCCAAAAAATTTGTTGATAAATTAAATGGAGAAAATTTGTTAGTCACTCTAATTAAGGTTTATAATTTTTAAATGTTGATAAATTTAAGGTGTTGCCAAGAAACATAATTAAAATGGAGGGGAAATTTATATAGTAAGATAAAAGTAAGTAAATAACTTAGATTTGAGTTAGTTATTCAAATTTACGGGCTTATATGATGTTAGAGAAGCTTGTGACTCAAAGTAATTTACGCTGGTAATCTTTAAAGGAATTAATATATGTAAGGGATTGCAAATCAAGAGAAGTAAAAGTTGATAATTTAGTAGGGATGTTGATAAAACATTAGAAAACCAAATAAATATTATTGAACAAACTCAAATTTGAGTTGGCGATTAAAAAAATTGGTAGTTTAATCTAATAGAAGTTGGTTAATCACTCTAGCTTACCTTGGATTTCATGTAAGAGATGATAAATTTTAAATAATAATTTAGCTATGTAAATAAAAGTAGGTAAATCAGTGTAAAAATAATTAAATTTTAAGTTTTGGAAAAAAGGTCGTCTCATAGAAGTAATGATAAATTATCAATGATATCATCAATCAATTTTTTTCCCAATAGTCTTTTGACACTTACAAAGTCTACCGGCTTAAAATAATTGATATGCTTGAGTACGAAACAAGCTAACACTTAAAAGTCATATGAGGTCCTCATCATGGTCATGTCTTTCCCTATATATCTCCTCACTGAGAGAGAGAGAGAGAGAGGAGAGAGAGAGCGAGAGAGAGAGAGAGAGAGAGAGCTCTCGAGGCAAAGGGACAAAGAGAAAATACAAAACTTATGACTTGTAAAACAAGACAAACAAGAACTAAAATATATATGTGACACGTATATTGTTTTAAATAACTTTGAATCACCCGAAGCAAGATATAAAATTTCAAAAAAATTATATAAAGAATTGTGGGGCAAAACCAATGCTCTACATTGGGGCAAATTTAGAAAAGTGCGTCAAAACTATGGAAAGGGTCTGTTTTTGAGCTTGAACATCTTAGATGGAGATGCATTATGATCTTATTCATAAGTTAAATTCATTCTTATATGATCATCACCTTAAATGCTTACTCAGAGTGCTCATTTCAGAGATTTGAGTCACGTGAAATAATTGCGTGGTTATAAAAAGGGAGCCCAAAAGCCATTGTGCCTCAATGATGCCTGTCCAACCTAAAGTTATGATCCAATAAAAAGATAATACACGAATTCTTGCTTCGAGAACGTCTGGTCAATTTTTTCCTATTAAACTGCTCCTGAAACACTACTGCAATTGTATTTCCGGAAAAGGGAGACGGATAGAGGGGTCCATAGTGAGGGTTGATTTTCGTCAGTGCAATTAGTTGTGAACTGATATTGAAAGATCTCTTTCGGGTCTCATGTAGGAATACCCAACTCTTTGCACACATAGAGTGATGGATCTTCATTTGGTAAGTTGGTTGGCAGTGTAAAAATTGACTCGACTGGCAGGATTAAGACCCTGGCGCACATGTGCAGTTTTCAATTTTAGGAAATACGCTCATTTCATTAGCGAGTCAAATTTTCTTAAGATATTTACTTGTGCGGTAAGTATTTTATTCGAGCGATAATTATAGTAAATGTCTTATTCTGTTGTTATAGTCTCCAATGTTCATTGTCATAGTTTTAGACACCATTAGTGCAAGAGTTAATATATCCTAAGTTGCTTGATTCTTCCGCTTTCTTGATTTTTGTTCGTTTGCATACCTATTCCTGTACTCATATACTCATGTCCATGTTACGCACTATTTAGTTAAACAAAGGTGCCATTTTATGAAGTGAACAAGAGGCCGGTTAATTAAAGCGAAAGCCTAGACTCGGTGGTAAATACGAAGCACACTCCTTTGGTTTCTCCGCCATATTCGTCACATACGTACACTCAAAACACATATAAATCCCATCCCATCCACTCGAATCGCAAGCAAACCTCTCATTCCCTCACATTTAACACTCTTAACAAAACTTAGATTCCAACCTTTAGGATTCCATCCATGGCGGCAAAAGAAGGAGGAATCGTGAAGAAAGGCCATGAGGAAGGCATGGAGATGGCGGCCTCCATCCTTGCCGAGTTTGAGCTACCGCTCGGCCTCCTCCCCCTTGTTGACGTTGTTGAGGTCGGGTTTGTGCGCAGCACGGGATACATGTGGATTGTGCAGAAGAAGAAGGTGGAGCACATGTTCAAGATGGTGAGCAAGCTCGTGAGCTACGACTCCGACATCACTGGCTACGTCGAAAAGAAGAGGATCAAGAAGCTCAAGGGCGTCAAGGCCAAGGAGCTCATGCTCTGGCCCCCTGTGAGCGAGATCATTGTCGACGACCCACCTACCGGGAAAATCCACTTCAAGAGCCTCGCTGGGATCACGAAGATCTTCCCAGTCGAGGCATTCGCTGCTGGGCAGTGAAGAGATTGGTTCAACTTGCGAGCACCGAGTTGCGTCGCATGACTTATTGTTATAGAAAAAGAAAGAGCAAAGCACGAGCCCATGGGAGGCCATATATTTCCTATAACTTTTTCAAGTTTTGTTTCTGTTATGTTCTGCCTATCTTTTTTACCAGGGAATTTGATTAGTATTTGTAACGACTTTGGTGAATGCACGTCCTTATTTCGGTTAATTAGATTTGAAGAAACTATGATGCTGCTACTTATGTCTATTTATTGTTCCTGAAGATGATGTCCATGTTCTTATCAACGATTCTTATCAACGACCTTAACGCTGGTTTTGTCTAGGCATTTAATTAGTGATGTAGGGGACTAATAACGTTATGCTGAACTCTATCTAATGGTAATGCATATTGTGCTCCAGTCCATGTTTCGTGAGAAGCGAAGGCCTTTTTTCGACAAATATATTTTTCTTCTTAAATATCAGAACTCTATATTTTTCCATGGTTAAATATATGGATTTCATGTTGGTGACCGCAATAAGCGTTAACAAGTATCAAACAATTAATGAAGACTTCAAAGTTACTACCTCTTGTCTGGAATTACTACACTAAATTAGAGTTCTTTACCAACTTTTGTCGAATATAATTATTCGATAGTTTTGGGTTAACATCTTTTATTTAAATTACTTACCTACTTATAATTATTTTTATCCAATTGACCGACTAGTCTATGGAGTTACCATCTTTTAATTGCCTTGGTCACCCGTACTTTTACTCTTTCCGGAGATTACCAACATGATTAATTGCGAGTCATCAAATTTTCTCCCATGAAATTAGAGGTTACCAACTCTCATTGAAGTAACTCACCAATGGCTATCTGTTATATATATATATATATAATTTGCTGACTTTCTTTTTCTTATATATATACATATAATTTGCTGACTTTCTTTTTCTTATATATATACATATAATTTGCTGACTTTCTTTTTCCAACATCATACTTACATCTCCTAGCAATGTTTTCAATATACCAACTCTTTTTTGAAACTACCAACATTAATTGGAATAACGTACTAACTTTTCTGCGATTAAGTAATAGTGTTGGATTACCTATTATCATTTCAGTTACTTACTAAGTCTTTTTTTGTCTTGTAATTACCAAACTTTATAATACTTAACAACTTTTATTTCTCTAGTTAAGTTATCAAGTAGTTTTATGGTATTAACTCCTATTTTAGTTAATCGCCAATTTTTTTTTTCATTTTTAATTTACCAATTGTTTTCTGAAAATTAAAGTGGGTAAGCAATTCAATAGAATAGTTAATAATTCATTTTATAATTTATATTAAATTTAAATCGTTAATAAGAAAGCTAAATAAGAGTCAGTAAAACATAAAAAAAGTTTTTTTATCAAAGATTAAAATATTTTTTAACTTACAAATAAAAAAAGCCAAATGAACGTGTCGTAACTAAATTAAATTAAAATTAGCAAGGAAATATTAGGTGATAACTAGTCCGGATAAATGGTTGCTAATTTATGCAAGACAACTAAGAATCGCAACTCAATAGCAAAGTTAATAATTTTTTTTTAGAAAAAGGCCAAGTAAACATTAGTAAGATCTCTTTACCAAAAAAAAAACATTAGTAAGATCTCATAGCCGAGTTCCAAGTAGCTCAAAAAGTCGAGCGGGGAGTTCCAGGCCGTTCAGGGAGTTCCAGGCCGTTCTAGATCTCATAGCCGAGTGGGGAGGTCAAGAAGTAAAGCAAGATTGGGTAATCCAAGCTCAGCTAGTGCTCGGGGTCCCCCTTTACAGGCTCTTAATACCCCTGGTAGTGCTGGTGGAGCCTTCCCACAACCCAAATCTTGGGCCAATGTTGCTCGTGCAACGGCAGCAATTGGGTATGATCTATCATTTATCCCTCCTTCCTTTATTGATGGCAAACCGTGTGTACGCATTTCTGATGAGATACTTGAGGCCACCGATAGTGTGTGGCATGAATCCTTGGTAGGCTATTTCATTGGGAAGAAGCTCCCTTTCAAGTTGGTTGAAGCGTCCCTGAAGCAGCTTTGGGGCAATCACTTGGTGGATTTGAAGGCGAATGATGATGGCTTTTTCTTCTTCCATGTGCCGGATGGGGCCTTCCGCAGGAAAGTTATTGAGAAGGGGCCTATCACGGTGGCTAGAATCCCCTTGGTGCTACAACAATGGCACCCTATGCTTGTTTTGAAGAAGGCAAAACATGACAAAATCCCAGTTTGGGTTAAGCTTCGTAACCTCTTTTATGCTGCTTGGTCATCTAGAGGCATTAGTGCTATTGCTAGCACTTTAGGAAAGCCACTTTATGTGGACCAGCACACTGAACACCGGAGAGTTATTTCCTTTGCTCGAGTTTGTGTAGAAATCTGTGCAAAGAACCCTATCTATGACTCTATTTCAGTATTTCAGGATGAGGAGGAAGTCGTCGTCTCAGTGGAATACGAATGGAAGCCACTCCTCTACACGAAATGCCAGATGTTTGGACATAAATGTCCTGATTTGAAACATTCTGTTCCGATGGAACCAGTGGCCCTTGTGGCACCCGTGCCCTCCCCTCAGGTTGGCAAGTTAGCCTCTGTGGAGGCAACACGCATTGCTCCTACTCCTAAGGCTAAGTCTCAAACAGATTGGGTCACGGTCCAATCCAGGAAAGCTAGGAAAGCAACTTAGTTTGGTGGTGATGAACAGCCAAGTAATGTTCCAAGGAACATCCCCTTGAGTCCAGCATTTCCGACTTCTAGTCCTCCCGAGTCCCCTTGCATTGCCGTTGAATTTGAAGAGGCCGAGGATTCAGAGGAGAAGCCTAAGGACTTTGATCCTGTCCCTGATAGTCCGGCGGACACCTCGTCTATGGACTCATCACATGAACTTTTTCAATTAGAGGAAACAGCTCACACGGCTATGGTTGGAGCCTTACTAAGATCAGAATTCAAGGTGAGGTAAGCTCTTCTCCTTCGGTAGAAGTTCTCCGGAAATCAACGGCTAGGAAAAAAGGCCGTGTAACCAAAAAAAGGTGAATATCACTTTTCCCACCCCTGTATATATGTATATATGTTGTTGGCAGCTTGGAACATTAGGGGATTGTGTGATCCGGTAAGGCAAGCTGAAATCCGGTTTTTGGTTCGCTCGAACAACCTATCTTGTATTGGAATTTTGGAAACTAAGTCTTCCTTATCTGGCTTTGAGGAGATCTCGGTGAACTTGATTCCGGGATGGTCTTGGAAGGCTAACTACTCACATGCTGCTCTTGGGCGTATCTGGATAGGTTGGAATCCGCAGCACTCACACTTTGAACTCTCCTCCTCTTCTCCTCAAGCCATGCACGGTACGTTATGTATGTTGGACTCGAGAATCACCTTTGCTATCTCTTTTATCTATGCTACACACTCCTTTGTCGCTAGACATTTACTTTGGGCTGATTTGGTTGGCCGAAGTAACTCACTCTCGGATACCCCTTGGATTGTGCTTGGAGATTTCAATGCTATTAGAGTTCCAACTGATCGTGTTGGAGGAACACTTGCTTGGCCTCCTTCTTTCGATGATTTTCATAATTGTTTGTTGGAAGCTGATTCTGATGATTTGAGATACATCAGCAATAGATATACATGGGCTACGTTTGAAGGGGAGAACCGGATCCAAAGGAAAATTGATAGGGTACTTGTCAATCCAAAATGGGTGATGGATCATACCTTCTCGGAAGCTAACTTCCTCTCGCCTGGTATTTCGGATCATTCCCCTATGGTGGTACTGGTGTTGCCTCTAGTCCAGGTGAGAAGGCCTTTCAAATTTTATAATTTTTGGATGCTTGACCCTGGCTTCCGGCCACTGATCTCTCAGGTATGGGAGTTGGATGTTGCTGGCTCCCTTATGTTCCAATTATATACTAAGTTGAAGATTCTTAAGGCTAAGTTGAAACTTTTCAACCGTCAGTCCTTCTCAGATATTTCCAAGCGCACTTTGTTGGCCAGACAAAATCTACAGGCCATACAAGACTCTCTTTTGCAGGACCCGTTGAATTCTCTCCTTGCTCAAGAGGAAAAGATGGCTGGTGAAGTATTCTATAAGCTCCGATTGCAAGAGGAACTCTTTTACAAACAAAAATCCAGAATCCGGTGGTTGGAGGAAGGGGATCGCAATACAAAATTCTTCCACCACTCGACAAAAAAGAGGCAACTCAACAATAGGATCATCTCGGTCCTAGATGACTCGGGTAATCTTCTCTCCTCGGCTCTGGAAGTTAGCAAGGCTTTTATTAATTATTATGAGCAGATTTTCCTCAGCCCCGATCGGCCTCCTAGGCCTTCGTCAAATGATATCGCGGTCCACCTTCGGAGTCAACTGAATGCATCTCATCTGGAACTTCTGGATGCCCCTTTCACTGAGCAAGAAGTTCGGTCCACCTTCTTCTCTTTGGCCTCGGGTAAGGCTCCTGGTCCTGATGGCTTTAATGTTGATTTCTTTAAGGAAACATGGGACATTGTTGGTCCTTTAGTTACCTCAGCTATTTCGGACTTCCTCCAATCTGGTAGTATGCTCCGCCAATTGAATACTATTATCTTAGCACTGGTTCCTAAATGTCCAAATGCTTCATCAGTCAGCGATTTCAGGCCCATTGCGTGTTGTAATACTATTTATAAATGCATCACCAAGATTATGGCTACCCGTATAGCCAAAGTGCTTCCCTTTCTGATTGGTGGGTCACAGACGGCTTTTGTTAAAGGAAGGAAGATTTCTGATAACATTTTATTGGCACAGGAGCTCTTTAGTGGTTTCCATCATGATTCTTACTCACCAAAATGTGCCATAAAAGTTGATTTCAGGAAAGCCTACGACACCATGGATTGGTCCTTTTTGGAGGCGACCTTAGTTGCTTTTGGGTTTCCACCCTCCATGATCAGGCTTATTATGGTATGTGTTCGGACTCCTAAATTCTCTATTTCGATTAATGGAGAGCTACATGGTTTTTTCCCGAGCTCGAGGGGCCTACGTCAGGGTGATCCACTTTCCCCGTACTTATTTACCTTGATAATGGAGGTATTTTCCGGTTTAATTTCTAGTAAGACCAGATCTACTGAGTTCAACTACTACTGGAGCTGCAAATCCACCCAATTGACCCATCTATTCTTTGCCGACGACGTGCTGCTGTTCTGTCAAACCAATGTGGCTTCGGCTTTATGTTTAAAGGAGGCGATCAGCACCTTCTCGGATTGGTCAGGTCTTGCTTCGAATCCTTCCAAAAGTGAAGTCTATCTGTCGGGTAATCCCTCTGGTGTCCAGGACATTGTGGAAATCTTAAATTTCAGGTTGGGCTCCTTTCCTTTTCGCTATCTTGGTGTGCCCGTGGTAGCAGCTAGATTGGGGAAAGCAGATTGTATATCCCTTGTGAATGCCATCACCAAGCGAACTCAATCCTGGACCCAGCGCTTTCTATCATTTGCTGGCCACCTCCAATTGATTAAATCTGTGCTCCACGCAATTCAGGTCTATTGGTCTAATATCTTTATATTACCTATTTCGGTCCTGGATTCTATTGAAAAAATCCTTAGGCAATTTTTGTGGAAGGGGCCTAATTTGGGTTTTGGAGGTGCGAAAGTGTCTTGGAGGGATGTTTGCCTACCGAAGGAGGAATGTGGTCTTGGTATTAGACGCCTCAAGCCAAGCAACAAGGCTTCTATGCTCAAGCACATTTGGGCGCTCTTTAATGACAAAGAATCCCTCTGGTGTATGTGGATTCACTCTAACTTCATCAAGAACCGGAGCTTTTGGGAGGTACGTAAGCCTACATTTTGTTCTTGGTCTTGGAAGAAAATCCTTGATTTAGGAAAGGAATTCAGACATATGTTTCGTTGGCAAGTGGGAGACGGCTTTTCTATCTCGATGTGGTTTGATTCATGGCACCCCCGTGGCCCCTTGAACTTGTCATTCTCCAATCGGGAAATTTATTTATCCGGTGTTTTGAGGGATGCTACCCTTGCTGACTTCCTATCAAGACAAGACAACTTGTCTATTTCGGAGACCCTACTTTCTTGGGGTGATGCTCTACCTGTTCGAAATGGTACTTCGGATCGCCTATTGTGGTTAGGTTGTACATCATCAAAGTTCTCGGCATCTTCAGCCTGGGAAGTCATTATACCGAGGAGCTCTTTGGTTCCATGGGCCAAGTTCATCTGGGACAAAGCTATCACTCCTCGACATCAGTTTCTTTTGTGGCTAGTGCCAAAAAGGAGGCTCCCTACTCAAGTTCTCCTAATGTCTTATGGTCGAATTCCTCCTACTAATTGTGCTTTTTGTCATTTGAGACCGGATTCGATTGACCATCTCTTTTTTGGGTGCTCGATTACTAATAGTCTTGCATTATACTGGTCCCGTAATTGTCTACTTGATTGGCATGGTGGGGATTGGTTTCATACGCTTACTTGGGCGACAAAACACATTTCCGACAACCAATTTTACCAGAAGATTGCGAGCTTTGCCTTAGGTGCAATGTGCCACATCATCTGGAAGTCCCGGAACAATATTTTGTTTAGGAATTGTGATCGATTCCTCCCTGCTCTGAAGTTGAGGCTAGTGAAGTTGGTTAGGGATTTTGCTAGGACTCAAAAGAATGTTATAGGCACAACCAGGAACAGAAGAATCCAACATAATTGGGGTTTAGATGACTCTATTTTTTTTATAATAGTGTTGTATTCTCATCTACACTTTGCTTACCTAGATTACTCATCTGTGATCTTTGAGCATTTGCACTTGTACTGAGATCCACGGTACTCCTCCACTTAACCCATCATGGGTGTAAGTGTAGGCTTGTGGTACCAGGTTTCTCCACCTTTTGTAACTTTGGCATTTGAAGATCAATATACTCCTTACTTTACCAAAAAAAAACATTAGTAAGAACTCAAACAAGAGTTGACAATCCAAAATAAATTGAAAAAAACCGTACAAAAACTTTATACTATAGCTGGCAAATCTAAGGCTTTGGTAAGAAAAGTAATTATTGAAAGAGATAAGAGAAGTTGGAAATAAATGAGGGTAACTAATTTAAATAAGAGTAGGAAATACAAAATTAGACAGTAAATAAAATGGAGATACGTTGGTAATTACTCTAATAAAACTTGGTAATCTCCAAAAAAAATTTATAAATATCAAAAGGGTTGGTAAGGTAAATAAGACTTTCAACTCATTAGAAAATTAGATAAATTTAAGAAAAGCAACAAGTAAACTTTAGTAAGCAACTCAAATAAGAGTTTGTAACCCAAAATTAGTTGAGAATTTAATGGAGACACGAATAAAGTTAGTAATTTCATATAATAGTTGGTTGATTTTACTGCTCGTAAGAAAGTATAAGAAATTTTTTAATGATAATCAAACTTCTTTCAAAGAAAAACTTGTGACATATTTACCCCAAACTTATACTCTTATGACATACTTACTTGATATGTTAGGGTAAGTGTATCACAATAATACAAGTTCAGATATTTTAGTGTCACACATATAAAAAAAACTTAGAATAAATGTGTCATAATGATTCAAGTTCGGGATAAGTGCATTGCACAGAGTTTGGAGTAAATGTTTCACATTTGACATAAGAAAAATTTGTTAGACAAAAGGAAAATTAAAAATGACCAAGGGCATTCAATAAGGCAAAACTGGTAAGTAGCTTGATGGGAAATCATTCTAAGTATGCATGATAAATTAAACGGAAAAAACCACCAAAAATATTAACTTACGTTCTTTGTGACACGTTCGTCCAAAAAAAATTATGATACTTGTTGATATCTAAATTTTAGTTACCTAGGAATCAAGTACATAGCATGTTGACTTTGTAGAGCGAACGCGCTACGAGGCTTCAAAAATGACAAATAATAAAAAAATAGTTAAATGTGTATTTGACTATACGTAATGAACAACTTCTGTATAAACATATTCATATGCAAATAGTGTTAACAATAAGACGTCCTATAGCATGGAAAAGCTATTTTGGCTCTACAAAAGAAGAATAAGCGAGCGCTCTCCGTGGATACCCATTGTTCACTTTATATTGCTGAATAATGGCAAATCCCATGGACTTTCTTTCCTTATTCATACATATTGGGTGCCCCCTGCATTTAAAGAAGCAACTGGGCTTCACAAAAACCAAGCCCATTGTTGAACTCATAAGGTTAAAGCTGTGTCCTCTTTAACATCAATGAGTGATTGTATAACTTATTTGAGCTTAACCCAAGAAATTTAATCAAGTTCGAACTTCCACTTGCTTTAAGTCCATCCACCACTGGTCTAGTTTAAAAACAAGTACATGGGTCTATTCCTAAAGTCTATATATTAAGAAATTATATATATTATAAATCTTAGAGACCAAATTATTAATCCTTGAATTGCTAAATATTTAGGCATTCAGAGAAAACCAAAAGAAGAAAAATGAGATTCCATGACATATATTCAAGAAGAAATCAGCCAAAAGGTTTGATCGGAGAAAATTCTTAGTAAAAAATAAAAAAATCTTGGGAATTAAAAAAAAGGAAGGTATAACGAATACGTATATTTTCGGCTACGAAAGGCATGCACAAGGGAGGAAAAAAGGACTGTGTGGATACTAGAGTTCAGGCAAACACAGAAAAGACGGAGCACAATCAAAGATTGTTCACTATATAAGAAGTTATGTCCGTTAAAAAAACGTAGGAAAAAGGACAGACTTTCACAAAAGAGGGAGGGGGAAGGAGACAAGTAGCACAACAATTCAATAACTACAAAGTATTTTAGTGAAATGTCTAGACAAAGCGAGAGATTGAAGATGGGTGAAGCGGTGATGCTTGTATTCTTTTTGGTGAGTGTAATTTGACAATTTGGTCAAGCATCCACTTGGACAAATTCAACAAAAGCGAGGTTCTTCATAGCCATAATAGGAAGCAAAAAGCAAAAATGGATAGAGAAAGAAACCTAACTGAGCCTATTTTGTACAACACCCTTGACAAGTTCAGGACGCCTCACATGCATTTATCAAACTTACCACCATGCTGCAACTTGGTGAGAGCCTCCCCTATTCCTGTGATTAGCAAGCCCAACTCAACAATGGCGGTTCTACCATCGTGTTTGAATTTGGTGTTTTGCAGGTTTTATAGATCTTGAAAAAATCCATCGCTATTGTTTCGCCTTGCCATCGTTGTTGCTCTTGTCACCAACCTTGGCTAGGAATCATCATCGCCGGCCACAACACAAGCCAAGCATTTCCGTGAGCCTCATCGATTCACTACCGTAGCCATCCTCACTGACAAGCACTGCTGCTGATCTGTAACAGCTGCGTATTGGACCGGGTTCACGTTTACGGCCTCGAGGAATTTTCGGGGAAATTTTATAATTTCCTTTTACTTTTGTGAAAATTGTGAAAGGCTCTTGGATTATTGAATTTGGTTGTTAAGAATTTTATTTGGACCCAAAATGTCAAAATTTTAGTGTTGGGAAAGTTTGGTGAATTTTAGAAAATTTTCCCGAATTTTTACTAATTATTAAAGCAATTTTCCAATTTTTGGAAATTAAAATATTATTATTTTATTAAATTTCCGAACCGGCCAGCGAACCAGCCCGTCCAACCGCGCGAACTGGGCGGTTTGACCAGATGGGACCGGATGGCACGCGCCGTGCACGCGCGCGGCTCTCTCCCTCTCTCCCTCTCTCTCCTTCTTGGCGGCATTTTGGCGAACAGTTGATGCGCAACCATCAAATGTTGCAACCGTCGCCTCAACGGTCGCCTCACCGCTGCCACCACCCACCCCTCATCCTTGAGGGATGGCCGGAGTGATGTGGAGCCAATGGGGGACCTCCACGTGGCGCCGGCGTGCTGATTTTCAGCTCGCCCTCAACCACTCCCCTGCGGTATACACCGAGCTCCATCCCCACTTTCGACTCACGCCATTCTCAACTCAGACCTCCTTTCGCCTCGCCGTTGGTGTTGTTGGGAAGCCTGCAACACCGTCTTCACAACGCCACCCACTGCCGCCCTCGGTTCCACTGGAGTCGCCGCTGGCAGCCCCCGAAAGGAAACTCCACGGTTCCAGTTTTCTGGAAAATTTTCCAGAAAACTACAGCCCAACCTGGTGAGTCCTCTCGATTCCGAGCTCCTTAGCTCGATTGGTTGCCACCAATCGATTCCTTGACGTCCCTACACCCTGTTTACGGCTTTTGTTTCGTTCGATTTGGTCTAGAACGGAGTGGAGTTGGCTCTTTTCGAGGTGAGCTCAAACCGAGCTCGCCGGAGCCCTAGCCGTCGCTACCGCTGTTCTAGCCACTCCCACGTGACGCCGTTGGCACCGTTGGACTTGCGTTGGTCCGGTGAGTAAAACCCCTAACCTCCCTTCGTTCGGTTTGGCCTAGAATTGACGGATCAAAGCTCGAAACCGTAACCCCTTCTCTGAAACCCTAGATTCCGAGCCATTGACTTCGTGGCCGGATTTCTCACTATTCCAACAACCTCAACCCTCGCCACCGCCACCATTAGACTCGCTGTCGGCTCAGCTTTCATTTTCGACCAGTCTCGTGTTTCGGTTTGGTCGGAGGATGGAGAACGGCGTCCAAACCTGAGACATCTCGACGACCTGACACACGACCCAGATAGCTTGAACTGGTTTTGTGCAAGCTTTGCCATCGCCGAAGCCGAAGACTAGTTCGCGGGCCAGACAGCTCGGCCTAGCAAGCCGGCCCGGCCCAGCCCAGCTACCTGACCCCGGACCAGCCCAGGCCAGGCAGCTCTGCCCAGCGAACCAAGCTCAGCCGTGAGGCCCAGCAGCCGGCTCGGCCCAGCCAGGCGGCTCGCGAGGAAAGAAAGAAAAGGGAGAAAAGAAAGAAAGGAAGAAAAAGAAAGAAAAGGAAGAAAAAGAAAAAGAAAAAAAAAGAGAAAAAAAAGGGAAAAAGAGAGAAGTTATTTTTCCTTGGCCTACAGCGGGTGTCTAAAGCAGCTAGGAAGTAGCCAAGAAACTCATAAGTGAGTGGGTTCTAAACCTTTATTAGGTGCATTTACTGCTTTAGTAGAAAATAGCTAGAATGGCTAGAATGGCTAGAATTCCTAGAATTTAGGATTCGATTGATTGCTTGATTAGTCGGATAGAACGGTTAGTTTGGCTGACGATGATTCAATCCATGACGGGACTCGCTTGACTCGAGATGTATTTCAGGGCCATGGATTGGCATGTTGAAGTGCCAAAGGCACGGATTTTGTGAAAGTTGAGAAAAATTCAACTTTGGTGTGACTTTGGTTTCGGTACGAATGAGGGGGCTTGTCAGGGACGACCGCGTACCTCACGGAAAGTTAGTTCAATTAATTATCCCTGTCAATTTTTATTTACGTAGTTCATTTTAATTAAATCCGTGATTTAATTATTAGTTGTGCAATTTCATTATTGATTTCAATTATTTAAATTGCTAGTCTCGCATTTAAATTACTTTAGCTGTTAATTTACTTAGTAGTCCTGCATTTAATTACTAGTAATTTAATTTAATTATTAATTATTTAGTTATTTATTATTAATCGCTTAATTAAATTAGCTAGATGATACGGGGCAACTTTGACTGAGGAGTAAGGTGCGATAAAATCCCTTAGCTGTATTGTTACTTCGAATCGGCTATCCTTAGTATCCGAGAGTCGGGGGACCTACAGGGTAGTCTAGCCTGAGTTGGCTGGGCAGTGCTGCCGAGACTCAATGAGAAGCAAGGAACTAAGGTTCATTCCTCAGTGAATTACGACTGGCTATTCCTTTAGAGACCGAGAGTTGGGGAGGGACGCCATAGGGACCCTAGGGCAGGAGTGGTCCTAATCTAGGGTTAGGGTTTGTTCACTGAGATACCAAGTATCTCACTCCACTACCCCCACCATCCCAGGACCCAGCTATGGACCCGGAGGAGGAACTCTCAGACTTGGAGGACCTTCTTGAGGCGAAGGACCCCTAGGAGGTGGAGCTGTTGGAGCAGGAACCTCCCGAGGAGGAGGAGGACTGGGATCAGTTGCCGCTGGAACCTCTGGAGGAGGAGGATCTGGAGGAGGACTCAGAGCCGGAGGCTCCTTTTAGTTCGGACGAGGAGGCAGAAGACCTGGAGGAAGAGATAGGGATAGTCCCCGATCATTCCGTCGATAGAGGGTGCGTGATTAATAGGGAGGTGAGAGAGAGCGGACTTATCATGGAGACCCAAGAGCAGACAGAGTGGATTTGGAGCATTCCGAAACAGACCTGGTTTCCGCACCAGCACACGGTGGAGTACACCGGTTTCCCAAAAGGTGAGATGGAATACCTCATAGAGCGATGCGGAGTACCTTGGGGAGGATACGAGTCTAGCTACGACGATCCCGATGGAGCAGATGACTTGGAAGACGGGACCGTTCTCAACCCAAAACCCTATTTTAATATGCGTGAATATTTAAAATCGATTCGTGCACCTTAAGGTAGTCCACCCTTCCACTGCCTCCGCGACTTTTGATTGTATAGCTGTGCGGAGGTGTGCACCCTAGACCTTTTAATAATTTCCCCCAGGTTGGACTTCTTTGTAATCATGGATGATGTGGATATGTTTTGAAGTTGTTATGTAATGAAGGTATTTTTTGGATTCTATCTTGGTTCCTTATCTGTTAATAACTATGATTTGGATTTGGAATGATGGAGCTACGTTGGGAGTTGAACTAAATTGGATCATGAAGGTATAAGCCGAAGACAGTCACGGGCCCGCGAACCCGGGGCGTGACATGATCGCTATTGTTGATAAAAATATCAAATTTGAAAGAATATCCAAAGATTGGGTAAAAATATTATATTAAATAGACTTAAATATTCAAATTGATAAGATTTCTCGTATCTAACATGATTTTTTTAAGTAATAGGCAATAATTACTAGGATTATTTTCCTAATTTGCAATCACATATTGATTTTTCATTCTATCTATAAGGCTTTACATGTAATAGTTAATTGCGCAATGATTTATAACATTGATATCTTGATTTTTAATGTTTAAGATCAATTTATCGATTTTATTTGCTAAATTTTCTAGTTGATTTGAATATCATTTTTTATTGCAATTGATTGAATCATATTTTCGATCATTTTGAATGATTTGGTATATATCATACCCTGATTTTTTTTGTCCTATTAAAAAAATGAAAAAGAAGATTGCAAAGAAGATTTGGTGCATATAAACAAATTTGGACATTCTAAATAAATCACATATTTCAATTAGATTACATATTAAATTAACATAATTATTTAGATAACATTGCATGCTAGATTAGATTTATATTTTATAGATAATATTGAATACTAGTTTATACATATCTACTTAAAATATGTTTTCCAAATAAGAATAGGATTTAACTCAAATTATTTCCTAAATTTAGTTGGAAAATATATTACTTTAATTCAAAAATATATGAAAATATATCATGCACATAATATAGTATAGGTGTATTATCCATGTCATTACGTCATTACATACATGTCATTAGAAATAAGTATCAAGGTTTGTTTAGTTCATAATACATTTCATAAAATTTTCATTATAGGTTGAATAATTTAATATACATGGAACATTGTGTGTAACTTCATTAACAATGTGTGTGACGTAATTTAATAATTAATTTAATTATATTTGTATGTCATCTAGTTTGCATGTTAGGTTAAATAATTCGACTTCACATAGTAAAATGTTAATTAAGCTTGCTTGACATTTAAAACCACATGTTGAATTTATTTAATTAACAATGACATATCATGTAAAATAGTTTGCTTGTTAATTTAAATAAATGCACATGCCATATAGGAATTGTATGACATGTAATATTGTTGCATGTTTGTGTCGCATATTGTTAAAACTAGGACATTTAAATAAATCTCTTTCATGACAAGATAGATTAAATAATCTGCATGTTATATTTGGCATAATTTCATTTAGTATGATTGCATAATTCATACATTGCGTTGCATGGCATTGCATTTTCATTTAAATAACAAAAAAATTCATAATTTCATTTAGTATGACATGTACTATTTTGCTATGCGTGTTATAGAAATCATATTAAAATTGCCGCTATAATCAATAGTTCTTTAATATAGTTTCTACTAACACGTATAGCAATCGATAATTTTTTTTTTGGATTTTTGGTATATTTAAACGAAATACAGTCCAACGCAATGCATGCATTATGCAATTATATACTAAATGGAATTATGACAAACATAACATGTTATTTAATCTAACTTGTCATTAAAATGATTTATTTAAATGCCCTAGATTTAACAATATGCAACATAAACATGCAATAATATTACATGTCATTCAATTCTAACTAGCTTAACATGCAATTGAATAATGTGAGATTTTAAAGTATTTAATCTAACATCTTTCCTATATGACATGCACTTTTATTTTAATTAATAAGCAAACTATTTTTCGTGATACATGATTGTTAATTAAATGAATTTAACATGAAGTTTTAAAAGTCAAACGGGCTTAATTAACATTATACTATTTTGAATTATTTAACCGAACATGCAAACTACACGACATATAAGTAAATATGTCATATAAAGTAAATATATAATTAAACTAGATATTAAATTAGTTCACATGCATTATTAATGAATAACATGCAACATGGCATGCATTTTAAATTATTTAACCTATAATGCAAATTACATGACATGTATTATGAACTAGACAAACCTTAATATATACTTCTAATGACATGCATTAATGACATAATGACATTGATGATAATATCCACAAACTATACGACATGTGTGATATGTTTTTATATATATATTATTTTTGATATAAAATTTTTTAATTGAAAATATCTAAAATTAAATTATTTAAATTAAGACATTTTCCAACTAAACTTATTATATAATTTAAGTTAAATCATACAAACAAATTTTAATTAGATATGTGTTAACTAGTATTCAATATTATCTAGAAAATATACATCTCATCTAGCATGTAATATTGTCTAAATAATTATGTTGATCTAACATGCAATCTAATTGAAATATGCATCATGTACAGTATCCTAATTTGTTTATATGCAATCTTCTTATTCTTTTTTGAATAAGAAAAAAATCACAGCATGACATTAGATCAAATCATTCAAAATCATCAAAAATATGATCTAATCAATTCCAATATGGAAATAATATCCAAATCAACTTTAGCAAATAAAATCGATAAATTGATCTTAAGCCTTAAAGATTAAGATAACAATTTTAAAATCCCCGCACAATTAATTATTCCATCTAAAATCTATAGATAGAATAAAAAATCAATATGTGGTTGCAAATTAAAAATATAAAGCCTATTATGAAATGCCTATTACTCAAAAGAATCATGTTAGATACAATAAATCTTATCAATTTATAATATTTAGGTCAAATTAAGATAAAATTTATACCTAATCTTTGGATATTCTTTCCAAATTTGAATTGATAGTAGACAATGAACCACGATTGCCAGCGGCGTAACTCGTTGGTGAGGGTGGCCATGGTAGTGAATTAGTGAGGCTCGTGGCAGTGCTTGGCTTGAGTCATGAGGAATTCGCCTTGATGTCTCGATGTGGCTAACGATGATGATTCTTGGCCAAGGTTTGCGATAAGAGCAACAATGATGGCAAGGCAAAATAATTGCGATGGATTTTGTCGAGCAATAGAAAACCTGCAAAATATCAAATTTGAACATGATAGTGGAGTTGGCAATGTTTGAGTTGGGCTTATGAGACTGATCACGGGAAGATGGGACACTCAACAAGTTGCAGCGTGATGCTAAGTTTGATGAATGCAGATGGAGGCATCCCGGACTTGTCGTGGGTGCTGCATGAAAAATGTCACGTCCCGATTTCTCGGGATCGTAGCGATACCTTCAAGATCCAAATTAAATTACCTCCCAAGTAATCTCCATCGTCACAATCCACATCACAGTTAATACAACATGAGGAACCAAGATAGAATCCACAAATATCTTCCAATAAACAACAGCTCCAACCGTGTTCACAAATCCCTGATTACAAAAGAGAACCAACTTGGGGGAAATATCAAAAGTCTAGGATGCGCACCTCCGCACAGCTATACAACCAAAAATTGCGGGTAAAGAGGGAGGGGTATTGCTCTACGGCTTTGAGAGTGAGTCTAAATACTTCCTTATACTAAAGTGGGGTTTTGGATTAAGGATAGTCTTGTCCTCGGTGTCGTCGGCTCCGTCGGGGTCGTCGTAACCAGACTCGTATCCTCCCTAGGGTACTCCGCACCGCTCCGTGAGATATTCCATCTCGGTTTCTGAGAAACCGGTGTACTCCACCGTGTGCTGGTGCGGAAACCAGATCTATTTCGGGATACTCCAAATCCACTTTGTCTACTCTTGAGTCTCCACGATAAGTCCGCTATCCCTTACCTCCCTATTAACCATGCATCCTCTATCAACAGGGTGGTTAGGGAC
Source organism: Melaleuca alternifolia (assembly GCA_019926035.1). NCBI lineage: Eukaryota > Viridiplantae > Streptophyta > Magnoliopsida > Myrtales > Myrtaceae > Melaleuca > Melaleuca alternifolia. Next base: position 2,194,330 of record JAGKPW010002341.1, read on the forward strand.
CATCCCTATCTCCTCCTCCAGGCCTTCGGCCTCCTCGTCTGAGCTAAAGGGAGCCTCTGGCTCCTCCTCCTCCTCCTCCGGAGGTTCCTGCTCCTGCTACTCCAAGTCCTCCTCCTCGATAGGCTCCTCCTCCAACAGCTCCTCCTCCCGAGGGTCCTCCTCCTCGAATGGGTCCTCCAAGTCGGAGAGTTCCTGCTCCGGGTCCATAGCTAGGTTCTGGGATGGTGGGGGTGGTGGAATGAGATACCTGGTATCTCAATGAACAAACCCTAACCCTAGATTAGGAACATCTCCTACCTTAGGGTCCTTAGAACGTCCCTCCCAACTCTCAGTCTCTAAACAGGAAGCTCGACTATCACCAGCTCGAGAACATACCGTAGCACCTCACTTTCCTATGAACCCGACGTTATTGTGCATACTACTCAAGACTAGTCTACCCGAAGGGCTCCCCGTCTCACGGTCACCAAGGATAATTGCTCGAATTTAACAGCATGACTATGGTATTTACCCGCACCCTACTCATCAAAAGTAGTCGTCTCGCGTCAACAAACTAATTTAAATAGGTGACTAACAATAAATAATTGAAGCAATAATTAATTAAATTAATATACTAATAATTTAAATGCCGGACTACCATTTAATTTAACAACTAAGGTAATTCGAATATGAGACTAGTAATTTAAATAACCGTGAATAATTAAATAAATTGCGAGGCTAATAATTTAAATAATCGTAATTAATAAATAAATTGCGAGACTATGAACTAGATTGCGATTTTAATTAAATAAACCATGAAAATAAATAATAACAGGAGAGATTTATCAAACTACAACCCGCAAAGTACGTGGCCGACCCCGTCGCACCACCTCAAATGTATTTGTTTCATGGCCGCACCAAAGTTGAACATTTTCAGCTTCCACAAAAATCTTGTGCCTACGGCACCACCACACGCCAATTATTGGCCCGAAGGTGTCCCTCGCATTTAGCGAGGCAATGACACAACTAAACCATCATCAGTCGATTCCTATGTTCTATTCGACAAATCAATCAGCCAATCAATCACTCAATCAATCAATCAATTCTAAATTCTAGAAATTCTAGCAATCCTAGCCGTTCTAGCTAATTTCTACTAAAACAGTAAATGTGCCTAATAAAGGTTTAGAGCCCACTCACTTGTGAGTCTCTTGGCTACCCCCCTTGCAGCTTCAACAGCCCCTGCAGGCCAAGAGGAAAACAACTCTTTTAACTCTTTTTTTTCTTCTTCTTTTTCCTTTTCTTCTTTTTCCTCCTCGCGAGCTGCTTGGCTGGGCCGGGCCTGCTGTTGGGCCTGTGGCTGGGCCGGCTCGCTGGGCCGAGTTGCCTAGCCTGGACGGGTCTCCAGGTCGGGCTGCCGGGCCTGGTTGTTGGGCCGAGTTGCTGGACCTGTGGCTGGGCTGGGTTGCTTGGCCTGGACAGGTCCTCGGGTCGAGCTGCCGGGCCTGGTTGTTGGGCCGAGCTGCTGGACCGAGCTGCTAGGACGGCGGCCTAGCCCGTTGACTGGACTCCAGCGACAGCGGCTGCTCCAGCAACGGCGACGGTCGTCTTCTCTGGCGAGGCACAAACTCAGTTTGACTTTACGGGTCGTTGAGGCGTGTCGGGTTTGGCCACCGTTCTCCGACCACTGGCCAGACCGAAGCTCGAGACCGGTCGGGACTAGAAGCTGCTCCTTCGGCGCGTCTAACGGCAGCGGTGCTGTGAGCTGAGGTGGTCGGAGTTGAGAGAAATCTGGCCACGAGACCGACGGCTCGGATTTTAGGGTTTTAGAAAAGGGGTTAGGTTTCGAGCTTTAATCCGTCGATTCTAGAGCAAATCGAACGAATTTAAGACCGTAAACAAGGTCTAGAGACCTCAAGGAATTGATTGGTGGCAACCAATCGAGCTAAGGAGGTCGGGAAGGGGGAGAACTCACCGGTTTTTGGCTGTGGTTTTTGCCCCTTTCGCTGCGGTTTTTTGGAAAAATTTATAGAAAACCATAACCGAGAAGCCTCCTTTCGGGGGCTACCGGCGGCGACTCCGGCGGAACCAAGGGCAGCGGTTGGTGGCTTTGGACAGAGGACGTTGCAGGTTTTCCAATGACACCTACGGCAAGGCGAGAGGAGGTCCGAGCTAAGAGAAAACTAAGCTGGAAGTGGGGGTGGTGCTCGGTGTATACCGAGTGGGGGTGGTTGGGGGCGAGCTAAAAATCAGCTCACCGACGCCACGCGGCAGCCTCCTAATGGCTGTCAGCCACTCCGGCAGTCCTCTCAGGTCAGGCGGTAGGTGGTGGCAGCGGCTGGTCGACCGTTAGGCCGACGCGTGGCCTTGCGGTGGCGTGCACACCACCTGCTCTGCAAAATGCCGCGGAGGAAGAGAGAGAGAAAGAGAGAGAGAGAGAGTCACGCGCGTGTCTTGCGCGTGCAATCCAGTCCGACCCAGTCGGACCGCCCGGTTCACACGGTTGGGCTGGCCGGTTCGGAAATTTAATAAAAATAATAATATTCTAATTTCCGAAAATTGGAAAATTGATTTAAAAACCCGAAAAAGTTTTGTGAAAATTTTCTAAAATTTCTTAAAATCTCCCAATACCAAGATTTTGACATTTTGGGCCCAAATAAAATTTTTAACCACTAATTTCAATAATTTAAGAGCCTTTCACAATTTTCGGGAAATTAAAGGGAAATTATGAAATTTCCCGGAAATTTCCCCGAGGCCGTAAATGCGAACTGGGTCCATAACGCGGTTGTTACAATCTACCCCCCTTAAGAAATTTCGTCCCCAAAATTTGCTACTTTTGGACCCTCAAACAGGTGAGGATATTGGCGCCTCATAGTCTCTTCGCTTTCCCAGGTGGCGCTTTCTACATCGTGCTGCTGCCAGAAGACTTTGACCAGAGGAGTAACCTTGCTCCTGAGCGTCCGCTCTTTTTGATCTTCGATCCTAACTGGTCTTTCTACATACGAAACTTGATCATCAAGTTCAAGGTCTTCATAACTTAGTACGTGCGAAGGATCCGGCTCATACTTCCTTAGCATCGACACGTGAAAGACGTTGTGAATCTGCTCCAGATTCGGCGGTAAGGCCAGACGGTAAGTTGGCGCTCCGATTTTCTCCAATATCTCAAAGGATCCCACATATCTAGGGATCATTTTTCCTTTTTCGCCAAAATGAGACGTCCCTCTCTTAGGTGACACCTTTAGGAAGACATGGTCTCCTTCTTGAAACTCCAATGGTTTGCGTCTTCGATCTGCGTAACTCTTTTGCCGACTTTGGGCCGTCTTTAGCCTTTTCCTGATTAATTTCATTGCATCCTGTGATTGATGCACCAATTCAGGCCCCAAAACCTTTCGTTCTCCTACCTCATCCCAACAGATAGGGGTCCTACAGGCTTGTCCATACAGTGCCTCAAAAAGGGCCATTCCTATGCTTTGTTGGAAGCTATTGTTATACACAAACTCGACTAGAGGTAGTCGATCCTCCCAACCTCCCTTGAAATCCAAAACACACGGCCTTAGCATGTCTTCAAGTGTTTGAATAGTCCGCTCAGACTGTCCATCGGTCTGAGGGTGAAAAGCTGTGCTGTATTGCGGTCTGGTACCTAATGCTCCTTGCAGACTTTTCCAAAATGACGCAGTGAATCATGGATCATGATCTGATGTGATAGTTACAGGTACTCCATGGAGTCTGACTATTTGAGCCACATACAACTCCGCCAACCAATCCAGGGGAAGGTTCTTGTGCACCGCCGGGAAATGAGCTGACTTGGTCAGCCTGTCCACTATAACCCAAATCATATTGTGACCTCGCTGGCTCCTTGGTAACCCTGTCACGAAGTCTATCGTGATGTGCTCCCACTTCCACTCTGGGATCTCTAGGGGGTTCAAGAGACCTCCCGGCTTGCAGTGCTGCGCCTTGACCTTTTGGCAGGTTAAGCACTTGGCTACGAATCTCACTACGTCAGTCTTCATCCTGTTCCACCAATAGTGAGGCCTTAGGTTTTGATACATTTTCGTGCTCCCTAGATGGACACTATAGTTACTTCGGTGTGCTTCCGACAAGATTTCCTCCTTGAGTTCTTGATTGTCGGACACACAAAGCCTCCTTTGAAACTTCAGAACTCCATCCTCCGAAACCTGGATATTAGGTTTCCTCTGCTCGTCTTCCGACTGCCGGATTTCCCGAAGGAAAGGGTCCATGGGTTGTAATTCCTTAATCCTAGTTTGGATCTGAGGCTCGATCCTTAACGTAGCCATCAACTTCGAACTTAAACTCCGAGTTCCTTACTTTCTCTAGTAACTGCCACTCCTTGAACATTAAGGAGGTTAGAGAGGACTTGCGGCTGAGAGCATCCGCCATGCGGTTTGCTTTTCCCAGATGGTACGGGATCTCACAATCATAGTCCTTCAGTAGCTCCATCCATCTACGTTGTCTCATGTTCCGCTCCTTCTGAGAGAACAAATACTTGAGACTCTAGTGATCCGTGTAGATCGGAAACTTCTCCCCACACAAGTAGTGCCTCCAGATCTTAAGTGCGAAGATTTCTGCAGCCAACTCCAGATCGTGAGTCGGGTAATTTTGTTCATGCGGCTTCAATTGCCTTGATGCATAAGCTACCACTCGTCCATGTTGCATCAGCACACATTCTAGTCCTTGATAGGATGCGTCATTGTAGGCTTCATAACCACCCGGTCCTGATGGAATTGTCAGGATTGGTGCGGTGGTTAACTTCTCCTTCCGTCTTTGGAAGCTCCTTTCGCACTTATCAGTCCAATCAAACCTCGTTTCTTTTTTCAACAAGCTGGTCAAAGGCAACGATATACTTGAAAACTTCTCCACGAATCGTCGATAGTATCCAGCCAGTCCCAGAAAACTACAAACCTCCGTCACCATTGTGGGTCTTGGCCAATTCATCACCGCTTCGATCTTAGAAAGGTCCACAGAAATCCCTTCTCCCGAAGCTACGTGACCCAGAAATGCTATGCAGTCAAGCCAAAACTTGCACTTACTAAACTTCGCGTAAAGTGCGTGCCCTCGTAGTACAGCCAACACTATTCTTAGGTGCTGCTCGTGCTCTGCGGGGCTCTTTGAGTAGACTAGGATATCGTCAATAAACACAATGACGAACCTGTCCAAGTACTCCCTAAAAACCCTATTCATTAGATCCATGAAAGCTGCCGGGGCGTTGGTTAGCCCGAATGGCATCACCTTGAACTCATAATGGCAATATCGAGTTCGGAAGGCGCTCTTCGGGATATCCTCCTTTTTGATCCTTAGTTGGTGATATCCAGTCCTCAGGTCGATTTTCGAGAAAACTTTAGCTCATTGCAACTTGTCGAATAAATCATCAATTCTAGGCAACGGGTAGCCGTTCTTAACCGTCACCTTGTTCAGCTGCCTATAGTCAATACACAACCTTAAAAATCCGTCCTTTTTCTTCATGAAGAGAACCGGCGCACCCCACGGTGACACACTAGGGCGGATGAATCCTTTATCTAGTAACTCTTGCATTTGCACCTTCAGCTCCTTCAACTCCGAGAGTGACATTCGGTAAGGTGCTTTCGAAATCGGCTCCGTCCCAAGGGGTACTTCAATTGCGAACACGACTTCCCTCTCAGGAGGTAATCCAGGCAATTCTTCTGGAAACACATCGGGAAACTCTCGCACTACTGCGATCTCTCCCAACTCCGATTCTTCGACCGACGTGTCCATAACACTTGCGAGGTAACCTTGACAACCATCCTCCAACAACCGTGTTGCTTCCAAGGACTAAGCAACTATGGTCGATGGTCCCCCATGACTCCCGACGAACTCGTAACTCGAGTTCTCCGACGGACAGAATCTTATTACTTTTCTAGAGCAGTCTACCGTAGCTTTATGCTTGGCCAACCAATCCATGTCAATTATCACATCGTAATCATATATATCTAACACAGCCAGATTAATTAATCTCTTCTCCCCGCTAATCACTATCTCACACCCCTTATACCAATTAACGGACAACATGTTAACACGCAGAGGGGTCAAGACATTAAGGACTACAGCTAAGGGCTCCACAATTAACCCTACCAACTCCACAAAACGCTCAGCAACAAACAAATAGGTAGCTCCCGTATCAAATAAAGCGTAGGCGGGACAGTGGTGCAGGGAGATAGTACCTGTTATAACTCCCCCTGAGTTCTGAGCTTCATTTCGTGTTACTGCATAGACTCTCCCTTGAGCTGAGGGTCGATCCAAAAGGAGAGGAGGTGCCATCCCCGCCAGCTATCCAACATGCTGCTGCGGTTACGCCCTGAATGCGCGTTTATGGCAATCTCGAACCATGTGGTCCAACTGGCCACAACTGAAACATCCCTCGTTCCTTGTGGGGCAGGGACCTGCTTTATGGAACTTCCCACACTGTCTGTACCAGTCCTCCTAACGGAAGGGTGCTTTCTTGACCCTGCCATTCCGGTTGGCAGCGAAGGGTTTCTTTGACCCTGACATCGGCTTCTTTCCTTGCCGGAAATTGTTGCTCTTATTGATGAAGAACCACCATCCAAATGCGGCGGTCCTCTCGTTAATGTCCCTTTCCACAATCAGAGCTTTAGTGTAAACTTCCTTGTAATCTTGCAGGTTGAAGGGCGCTAATTGCGTTTTGCGGGTTTCAACCCTTCCCGGAACCTTTTTGCCCTATCCACAGGGTCTTCGATCAATTTCTTCCCGTACTTTGCCAAGGCAACATACTTTGCCTCATATTCTCCAACCGACATGTTATTATGGCGAAGTCCCTTAAATTCTGCCAATTTTGCATCCCTTGCAGACTTTGAGAAGTACTGCTCATTGAAGGCCTCCACAAACGCATCCTGGGTTGGCACCACTCCTTCAAGGAAGATGATGCCTTTAGTGGCCCTCCACCAGTGGTTCGCATTTCCTTGCAACTGGTACACCGCCAGTGTCACTCGGCCCTCATCGGTGCATTCCATCACCTCGAATATCTTCTCCAATCCCAGCAGCCATTCCGTAGCTGCTTCGGGGTCTCCCATCCCCGTGAAAGCTGGGGGTTTCAGTTTTAGGAACTGTCCAACCTGCCTTTGTTTCATCCTTTCCCCATTTGCACTACCTGTGGTGGGGACAGGAGCCGGGCCCTTTACTTCCCCTTCCTCGCCTTCCTCGGCGTGTCCTTGGACTCTAGTAGCATTTTCATTCCTCATTGCGGTTATGGCGGCATTCACCGCTGCTGCTATAGCGGCCTCCTGGTTTCGCGCTTGTTGTTGAACTTCCTCTTGTAGGTCATCGAGAGACCATGCGAGTCCCTCGACACGAGGATCTCCTTGGGCGTTAGCTTCTCCAACCCTAAAGCGACGAATCGTCGCCCTCCTCCATGGAGGTCTCCCAAGTCTGGCCATTTAGCCTTCTTGTAATGCATGATCCGAAGGCATTACAATGACTCGTCACTCCATGAGGATTTCAACAAGCGTTTACGGTAATGCATGATCCCTAGCAGTAAGGTCATCTCTTGAATCAAATAAACACCCTTAAAGGAAGGAAAACACAGTATCTGACATACTAATACTAGGGTGTCATTTTCGACACCGAGACACAATTCAACATTCAATAAGCACATACACGTTCGACCCCACGGGTCCACAGTCGATACCTCGTCAAGTCACCAACCACAGTGCACTAGTGGCTACCCCCCCCTCCGGTACCACGCACTTTCGCCATGCTGGCGAAGACACGGCCTATATCCACACTTTTAGGAAGATTACGGTCACAAATCATGTGACAATCTGGCTACGTGTCAACTGAGGCGCATCCTCGTCGCTTTACATGACCTACTGCTTGTCTCACGAAACCACAAGTCCAAGTTCGGCTTTGCTATACACATTCTAGACCATGCCAACTCAGTTAGACTAGACTGTCAAGTCACTCATCTCATGCTCAGCCTTGTTGTACACGTCCCATATCGTGCCAATGTGGTTAAACACAGACTCAACCCTATGGTCTCTAGTCAAATGTTCGGCCTTGCTGAGCACGTCCCATACCGTGCCAACGCAGCTAAATAGGTGACACCAATCCTAAGGATCAAGTGGCGGTCTTGAGCTAATCTCGGTCTTGCCTTCCTGTCCTCATGATCAGACTCAGACTCATCTTTCCACTACTGGTCCTTCCTGAGTTTGAACCTTACTTCACTCCTTAGGGTCCTATCCAGTAGCTCTTACTAGCTCAACTGCTACTTATCACTCCAAGAGGATTAACCTTTCCTAGGTTACAACCTTGCTCCGATACCAAGCTGTCACGTCTCGATTTCTCGGGATCGTAGTGATACATTCAGGATCCAAAATGAATTACCTCCTAACTAATCTCCGTCGTCACAATCCACATCACAGTTAATACAACATAAGGAACCAAGATAGAATCCACAAGTACCTTCCAATAAACAATAGCTTCAACCGTGTTCACAAATCCCTGATTACAAAAGAGAACTAACCTGGGGGAAATATCAAAAGTCTAAGATGCGCACCTCCGCACAGCTATACAACCAAAAATCGCTGGTAAAGAGGGAGGGGTACTGCTCTACGGCTTAGGGAGTGAGTCTAAATACTTCCTTATACTAAATTGGGGTTTCAGATTAAGGATAGTCCCATCCTCCGTGTCGTCGGCTCCGTTGGGGTCGTCGTAACCACACTTGTATCCCCCCCAGGGTACTCCGCACCGCTCCGTGAGATATTCCATCTCGATTTCTAGGAAACCGGTGTACTCCACCGTGTGCTGGTGCGAAAATCAGATCTGCTTCAGGATACTCCAAATCCACTCTGTCTACTCTTGAGTCTCCACGATAAGTTCGCTATCCCTTACCTCCCTATTAACCACGCATCCTCTATCAATAGGGTGGTCAAGGACCATCCCTATCTCCTCCTCCAAGTCTTAGGCCTCCTCGTCTAAGCTAAAGGGAGTCTCCAGCTCCGAGTCCTCCTTCGGATCCTCCTCCGCCAGAAGGTCCTGCTCCTGCTGCTCCCAGTCCTCCTTCTCCGAAGGTTCCTGCTACTGTTGCTCCAAGTCCTCCTCCTCGATAGGCTCCTCCTCCAATAGCTCCTCCTCCTGAGGGTCCTCCTCCTCGAATGGGTCCTCTAAGTCGGAGAGTTCCTACTCCGGGTCCATAGCTGGGTCCTACGATGGTGGGGGTGGTGGAATAAGATACTTGGTATCTCAATGAACAAACCCTAACCCTAGATTAGGAACATCCCCTACCCTAGGGTCCTTACAACGTCCTTCCCAACTCTTAGTCTCTAAATAGGAAGCTCGACTATCACCAGCTCGAGAACATACCGTAGCACCTCACTTTCCTATGAACCTGACGTTACTGTGCATACTACTCAAGACTAGTCTACCCGAAGGGCTCCCCGTCTCACGGTTACCAAGGATAATTGTTTGAATTGAACAGCACGACTATGGTATTTACCCGCACCCTACTCATCAAAAGTAGCCGTCTCGCGTCAACAAACTAATTTAAATAGGTGACTAACAATAAATAATTGCAGCAATAATTAAATAAATTAATATACTGACAATTTAAATGCCGGACTACCATTTAATTTAACAACTAAGGTAATTCGAACGTGAGACTAGTAATTTAAATAACCGTGAATAATTAAATAAATTGCAAGGCTAATAATTTAAATAATCGTAATTAATAAATAAATTGCGAGACTATGAACTAGATTGCGATTTTAATTAAATAAACCATGAAAATAAATAATAACAGGAGATATTTGTAAAACTACAACCCCGCGAAGTACGTGGCCGACCCCGTCGCACCACCTCAAATGTACTTGTTTCATGGCCGCACCAAAGTTGAACTTTTTCAGCTTCCACAAAAATCTTGTGCCGACGACACCACCACACGCCAATTATTGGCCCGAAGGTGTCCCTCGCATTTAGCGAGGCAACGACACAACTAAACCATCATCGGTCGATTCCTACGTTCTATCCGACTAATCAATCAGCCAATGAATCAATCAATTCTAAATTATAGGAATTATAGCAACCCTAGCCGTTTTAGCTAATTTCTACTAAAGCAATAAATGCGCCTAATAAAGGTTTAGAGCCCACTCAGTTGTGAGTCTCTTAGCTACCCCCCTTGCAGCTCTAACACCCCTTGCAGGCCAAGAGGAAAACAACTCTTTTAACTCTTTTTTTTCCTTCTTTTTCCTTTTCTTCTTTTTCCTCCTCGCGGGCTGCCTGGCTGGGCTGAGCCGACTGCTGGGCTGGCTCGCTGGGCCGGGTTGCCTAGCCTGGACGGGTCTCTGGGTCAGGCTACCAGGCCTGATTGCTGGGCCGGCTCGCAAGGCCGGGTTGCATGGCCTGGACGGGTCTCCGGGTCGGGCTGCCGAGCCTGGTTGCTGGGCCGAGCTGCTGGACCGGGCTGCTGGGCCGGCGACCTAGCCCATTGACTGGACTCTAGCGACGGCGGCTGCTCTGGCGACGGTGGTCTTCTCCGGCGAGGCACATACCCGGTTTGACTTTCTGAGTCGCGAGCCGAGTCGTTGAGGCGTGTCAGGTTTGGTTGCCGTTCTCCGACCACCGGCCAAACCGAAGCTCGAGACCGGTCGGGACTAGAAACTGTTCCTCCGGCGCGTCTAACGGCGGTGGTGCTGTGAGCTGAGGTGGTCGGAGCTAAGAGAAATCCAGCCACGAAGCCAGCGGCTCGGATTCTAGGGTTTCATAAGAGGGGTTAGGTTTCGAGCTTCAATCCGTCGATTCTAGAGCAAATCGGACGAATTTAAGACCGTAAACAAGGTCTAGAGACCTCAAGCAATCGATTGGTAGCAACCAATCGAGCTAAGGAGGTCGGGAAGGGGGAGAACTCACCGGTTTTTTGCTGTGATTTTCGGCCCTTTCGCTACGGTTTTCTGGAAAAATTTCAGAAAACCCTAATCGGGAAGCCTCCTTTCGGGGGCTACCGGTGACGGTGACAGCGGAACCGAGGGTAGCGGTTGGTGGCTTCGGACAAAGGACGTTGCAAGCTCTCCAATGACACCAACGGCAAGGCGAGAGGAGGTTCGAGCTAAGAGAAAACTGAGTTGGAAGTAGGGGTGGTGCTCGGTGTATATTGAGTGGGGGTGGTTGGGGGCGAGCTGAAAATTAGCTCGCCGATGCCACGCGGCAGCCTCCCAATGGCTGTCAGCTACTTTGGCGATCCTCTCAGGTCAGGCGACAGGTGGTGGCAGCGGCTGGTCGGCCGTTAGGCCGACGCGTGGCCTCGCGGTGGCGTGCACACCACCTGCTTTGCAAAATGCCGTAAAAGAGGATAGAGAGAAAGAGAGGGAGAGAGAGTCGCGCACGTGCCTCGCGCGTGCAGTCCGGTCTGACCCGGTTGGACCGCCCGGTTCACTCGGTTGGGTCGGTCAGTTCGCTGGCCGGTTTGGAAATTTAATATAATAATAATATTCTAATTTCCAAATATTGGAAAATTGATTTAAAAACCCGAAAAAATTATGGGAAAAATTTCTAAAATTTCTTAAAATCTCCCAATACCAAGATTTTGACATTTTGGGCCCAAATAAAATTTTTAACCACTAATTTCAATAATTCAAGAGCCTTTCACAATTTTCACGAAATTAAAGGGAAATTATGAAATTTCCCCGAGGCCGTAAATGCGAACTGGGTCCATAACGCGGCTGTTACAAAAAAGGCTCAGTTGCCTTTGTTTCTTTGTCCCTTTTGGTTTTTTTCTTCTTATAATGGCTGTGAAGAACCTCACTTTTGTTGAACTTGTCCTTAAGTGGATGTTTGACCCAATTGTCAAATTACACTCCCTAGAAAGAAATCAGGCATCACCACTTTACCCATCTTCAATCCCTAGAGAATCTCCTGAGACGTAATCCTCTTGCTTTGTCTAGATATTTCACTCAAATACTTTGTGTGGTCTCTCAATTGTTGTGCTAATTGTCTCATTCTCCTTCCCTCTTTTGTGAAAGTGTATCCTTCTTTGCTGCAATCTCTCATGTGGAACCCCAGCCTCCTCGTCCTTTTCTTTTTCCATGGACAGAGTTGCTTATATAGTGGACGATCTTTGATTGTGCTCAATCCTTTCTATGTCCGCTTGAATTTCAGTATTTTCACATTCCTATTTTCTTTGGATTCTCTTCCCAAGTTTTTTTTACAAAAAATATTCTCTAGTTAAATATTTTGGTCGATTTCCTGTTGATTATATGTCATGGAATCTCTTTTTACTTCTTTTCGTTTTCTTTGAATACCTTAATATTTGGCAGATCGAGTGCCCTTAGTGGATACTAATATTCGTTCTATATTGCTGAATAATGGCAAATCCCATGGATTTTCTTTCCTTCTTCACGCATATGGTGTGCCCCTTTGCATTTAAAGAAGTAACTAAGCTTCACAAAAGCCAAGTCCACGTGTTCACAAGATTAAAGCCATGTCTTCTTTAACCTCATTAAGTGATTGTACAACTTATGTGAGCTTAATTCAAGAAATTCAATCAAATTTGAACTCCTGCTTGCTTTACAGCCATCCACCAATCGTCCAGTTTAAATGCAACTACATGGGTCTATTCCTGTAAATGTTCCTAAAGTCTATATATTATGTAATTATATATATATATATCTCAGAGACCAAACAATAAGTCTTTGGATTTAAAATAGGTAACTAAATTTAGGCATCAACAATACCATAATACTAAATTTGTACCTGCATTAAACATTTAACTTAGACTTTTTTCTGTGACGCCAAAAATTTGAAACTTATACATGTGTGACACACTTACCCCAAACTTGTTCTTTAGTGACACACTTATCCCAATATTTAGGGGTAAATTTATTAGAAGAACACAAGTTTATGATTTTTAGTGTCACAAAAAAACGTTTGGGGTAAATGTTTCATAGTGGTTAAAGTTTGGACTTAATGTGTCACATGGATATAAGTTTTGAATTTTATGTGTCATAAAAAAAATCGGCTAAACATGTCGTAGTTGGCCTAGTTTAGGGTTTTGGTCCTTTTTTCCCTAAATTAAAGGGAAAGTTGGTAAGTGTAAGTGGTTGGTGAGTAACAAAAGGAAAAGTTGCTAACTTATAGGTAATTGATGATACAAACGTTAGTAACCTTCTCAAAACAAGTTGCTGATCGAAATGAATAGTAGGTAATTTATTAAAGACATTGTGAATAAAAATTGGTGACTTACTATATAAGTTGATAATAGTTGGTAAATAACCACTTGGCATCCCTTGTCAACAACAATGGAAAAAAGAGAAAAAAAAAAAGAAACGAAAGCAATTTATGGCTACAACTAGTAAATATTATATCAACAAATCATCAAAGATTTATGATTGATTTGTCAAATTGAAAACAAATTATAATTGAATTTACATCCACACATAATGTTAGGACATTTTTGGTGGTCGAGAATCCTCATCGGCCATCGCCTAGGCCATGACAACCTTCATTGGCCACAACAACAAAAAAGAAAACAAAAAAAATATTAAAATTGAAAGTACTTTTTTTATGTTGGTCGGGTGTGTCACACCTCGAACTCAAGCGTGCGATAATCCCCGAAGACGACACTCACCGGTTGATAAAAAATCGCGACATTCCTTGGATTTGTCGCCGACCAATTAAAAATTAATCGAATAATTCATTAGGTAAACAAAGAAATGTATCAGAATTAATAAATAAATCATCAACAAACCAGGGTCTAAGAAAATTACTCAACTCAAGTAAATTGTTTCATTGTTTACAAAGGACCCTGAAGAGGTCAAACCTATATATTTGTACAATCAAACTTATGGGTTAAAAGTTCTCAAAAGTACCTATGATCTAATACAATATTATCAACCAAGTACCTAGCATCAGTGTGCACCTCCAGCCTTACTAGGCCTTCAAGGAGGAACTCCATGGTCAATACCTGTAAAAATGAGTTAAATAATGAATGAGATAAATCTTAGTGAGTCTACGCCTAAATTCCTAATTAGGATGACACTCACTCTAGGATCCCTGTCCATCTAGGTAATCTAGTCATTGTGCCTCACAGGCTTCTAGGCCCGTTTGTCTTGTTAACTCGCTAGTCCTCACTCCACACCAACCTCCAATAAATCAATCAATCATAATCAATACAATCAAATAACAAACACAGCTCAATCAATTATCAACCACAACTTAGTCACAAATTATGAACAATTAACAATCAAGAACATTAGATAATTAAATACAACAAGGGCACAATAAATATCTAGAATAAATCTCCAAAATTCCTAAAAGTCAACTGCTTACGCCGGCCAATTATGGATTTGCCATCACCTTAATTGGCAGCCATTTGGCAAACCACTCAATTTCTACTAATTTTACTAAAATACCTCAAAATACCTCAAATTAATAATTCGCCCATAATTAAGCAGAAACTAGCTAATTGATCCTAATTGTGCAAATCATCAATTCATTCTCAGCCAGCTAATTATCGAATTATCTATAGCCAATAATTTACCCATTCGCCCCTAAATTTTCAAATTTACCATTTTACCTGAAAAAGCCCTAATTAGGCCCAAATTAACCAAAATTAATAAATCATTTCCAATTTTCCCAAAAATTACCAATTCAATTCCGACTTAGCTAAAGCTATTTAAATTACCAATTATCCCCTAGCTATCCAATTTTACCAATTTACCCTTAATTGGCCAAAATTATCAAATCACCCCTAATTCACCCAAAAATCACCAAATTGGACCTAATCATCCAATTGACAACCAATTGAGCCCAAACAAGTCAATAATTAACTACTAAAGCGAATAACCTATTAGGAGGTAAATTCACTATTTGGTCCAGGCTTCTAGGCCCAATTAACAACAATGGTCTGCGGCGACCCAATTAGAGCAAATAATTTGTGTCTCAAACACACAATTGATCCAAAATTTTATGACACGACTTGGCACGACGTGAAAGCGGTGAAGCTCCAGCAAGAGTGCGATGAGCTTCTGGCGAGCCCTCTAGTGAGCAAGTTCTGGCTTCAGCGAGTAGGTCGAGTTGCTGATGAGGAGGTTGGGGCGGTTGGACGGCTGGAGGACTCGGATTAGGGTCCCACAGTGGCCATTCATGGCCGGAGATGGCAAGTTGAGGTTTTCATGGCCGTAAAACAAAATAGGCGAACGTCCGGCAAGCTAGGTCTCGGCTGATTCAGGCTGGAGATGAAGCTGGGCACGGCGATGGCGACAAAGGGCTACTGGATAGCGTCTGGGAGTGTCTCAGGCAATGGCAAGGTACGATGAGAGCCATGGCTTGCTCGAATGAAGGAGATTCGGTGACGGCCAAAAATAGTGGCTAGTGTTTCGAGTTTGGGGGAGAGGCACGACATGACGTCGTCCACAACAGCGGTGACCAGTTCTGGTGAGCCAGGTGGTGCTTCTTGGTCAAGCTGGCATGGTTCCCAGGTGAGACGGCGAGTCGATGAGCCAAGCAAGGTCCCCCACCGTTTGGCTAGGGTTTTCGGGGAAGAGAGAGATGGACACACGAGGGAGGCGTTGAGCTAGCAGGGGGGTGTCGGTTGGTGTAAGGAGAACCGCAATGTGGCAACAACTAGCATCCGTGCGCGCCACGTGGCCTGGGCGAGCTGAACTAGAGTCAACGCAGCTGGGCGTGTTGACTGGCACACATAGAAGACCAAATGGGCCATAAGAAAATAAGGGAAAAGACTAGGTCGGGCCGGTTAATCGGTCTTGGCCTGTCCATGCGCAGGAGGGAAGGGTTAACATTGACCGTTGACCTAAGGGTCAAATTGAGAAATTCCAGGGGCCTAATGAAAAATTGTCGAGGACTAAATTGAAATTTTTTAACAAATCAAGGGACTGAAATTTCAGAAAGTTTGGGGAACCGTCCCGAAACAAATTTTTGCGGTTCGTCTGTGGGATTCTTAGGGCCCATGGGGTACAAACGGAAGTCCAAAATTCTCAAATTTGAGTCTCCAAAAGTTCAAAAACGGGCTGTTATAATGCCACGCACGATAGCCCGCTTTCACGTCAGCTATTTTCATCCAAGATTTGTAAGAAGGATTATATTGACAAATTGTCATTAAACTATAGACTAAATTATCTAAATTGAAATAAAAAATGGTTGAATTAAAATCCACATAATAGGTTTAAGACTTTTAACTTAATTTTTCCCACATAAAAGAATAAGGAAGCGAGTTAATTCATTAGTAATGTTAGAAAAATACAGAAAAGCTATGTTTGTTTTTGGCGTAAGGCAAAGTTTTTATTTTTAATAGCAATCAGGTAATATTTGGGTTAATTTTCATACATCTCGACTATTACATCGCCTTGTCCAATTTTGAGGGCGCGCTCTCCCACGTCAGCCTAATACATTCCAAATTTATTCTTGGCATGTCTCTAATAAGATGAATCCAAAACCGCAAGGAGAGATACAAACAAAATTCAAAGCTATTTAACAGAACTCACTATAACATATTCAGTGAAAGTGACCAAATTCATGAGCTGAGTTTGAAATTTGTCTTTCGAATTGTTTGAATGAATGCTCCAACAAGCTAATTGGATAACTAAAAGTCTATATCTTAATTATAGACCATAATTTTGGTCATCGATTTTATGGACCTTTTCAGGTATGCTAGAGTTGGCCAAATTCTATGTATGATTCAGGACTGTAAAATCTGCGTAAAGCTGAAAGGGGTTAGTTTATTTGGTGATAGTCCTTGCACTATGAATATCGTCTGGTGGATTTGTGCAATTGGATAAAGACAACACCACCACACAAAGGTCGTCCACTATGGATGCGTCACCTCATGCTCTTTCAAGTAATACTAGGGTAATTATCTTTTGAATTGAGGAGAGAGTGAGTAATTATGTGAATACTACTCTCTGGGTGAAATAACTAGAATGCATTTCGAGGGACCCAGGTTAAGCTAAGTTGTAGGTTCTAGACATTGAGTCATCCATTTTAAAAATCAACCTCAGTATATAATAATCTACATTATTATAAAATGATTGATTTGTCGTTTAAGTAAATAAAAGGATACATTGAACATCAACTAGTAATTTAGAGACTACATTGAACAAATTAAAAATTTAGAAACAATATTGCATGTTGAAATAAAGTCTAAAAATTGTTTGGGTCATTTTCTCTAAATATTTTGGTTGGCACAACTTGTAATAGGCCATTTTGACTCGGTCAAAGTTGTAGGCAGCGAAAAACATAAAACTTTGACCGTTCAACAAAAGAAGAAAAGTGGAGGCTTATTATGGAGGGAGAAGAAAGGGGCAAGGGGAGAGAAAGAAAGGGAAAGAAGAATGAAAATAAAAGAAAGAAAGGCAAAGGAGAAGAAAAGAGAAATGAATCCATATTATGGGATGTTGCCAAGGCGGATCAATATCATTTCGCATCACCCGATAAAGATTCAAACCCTTTGTTCATCTAATTAGAGTAGTTTTTAGAGCAAGGGCATAAATCAAGAGTTATGAGAATTTTAAACCACTGGGTTTGATTTTGAAGTTGTTAAGCTCTGAAAATATATGGAAATGATAATTTAGGGTGTTTTGGAGCTTTGAGGTTTGACGAAAATCGACTTAGAGTTATGATTAGGCGGAGTGAATTTTTTAAGTTCTGTGCTCACACTTCCCGTAACGGACAGCTTCAATTAGCAAGCATTCTATGAGTGCATGGGAGTAGTCTTGTCAACAATTACGCTTAATTTAGTCCGTCCGTAATTGAGGTGAGATTTTACATGCTTTTGATATTGTTTATTGTTGATAGATAGGATTATGAGTTCACCTACTTAAGATAGCTTTCGTTGTTTGGTTTAGAATTTTCCAGATTAGTTGTCTTATCTCTTTCTCGGAAATTGTAAACTCATATTCAAAAGTGATGAAAAATGTCTATATGTAATGAGCATGGAAGGCACGGCAAAGCATGATATTTACGAAACGGAAAACAGAAGTACGTAAGGGAAACTACTACTCGGTAAGTACTATATCTTAAGAGCAAATTCCAATCTCGGAAATCCATTCTTATAAAAAGGAACAGCTTGTCTCGCCAAAGAGGTGGATGGTCCATTTGCGGGTTGGTTATTGGATGGTTTGTCAATTTTAAAAGTTCAGAGAAGCGGCGTATTATATCATTTGAGGAAACTAAATGATATTCTTCATAGTATTTACAGTAAAGCATTTACTCACTTCTTTCCTATTCTGGCTAGGTAAACTCTACTACTTGCGTCTCTAAGGCAATTTAGCGTGAGAAGGAGGTTCATGCAAATTTCTTCATCCCTCTCTCGCTTATGGACTAGGGCAAGTCACTCAAATCAAGCATGACTGATGATAAAGGCGCTCTTGAATTATCACCATGCTTCAATATCTTCAAAGAAGAGAGATCCCTAAATAGTAAAGTTCATCGAAAAACAAAGATCACATTTTCTCTAAGCTAACCCGCAAAGAAAATTGAATTGAGTTAAGCCTTTATCTTCAACCGCGCTAAACGATTGTGGTTTAACTTGGTTTTTTAAGGTTGTCTTCCTTTTGTTCTGCCTGCCTTAGTGTGCTTGCCAAAGTACTCGTCACCCAACGTAATGACTAGCTCTTTTGGTATTTCTGGGCTAAATTTACAACAAAATAGTTACCACAGGCATATCAAAGTTTTCTTAGTAACGTCTTAATCAAGTAATTCAGAAGATAAAAGCTATTAGGTATGATATGAAATAACATGCTGATGGGTGTCTTGAAGGACATTGGAGTAGTGAACGTGGTAATAGACTAGTTCTTTGGTATCAGATGGGCACTATGGAAGCTCCACCATCGACATATCTTTTCTCAATCAAGGTAAACAATCCGACAGATTTTTCCATCACCTGTCATCATTTACGTTGTTTTCAAACTTTATTATCGCCATAGGCCCACAGCCTCAAAAGCAATCTATGCGTGCATGTTTTCGTCGCAAGTTGCTCAAGTGAACATCGTTTTCATGCAAATCACTCTCAACTCTATTTTGATGGGTTCCAACGAGGCAACGAGAAGCAATCTCTCCACTCAAAACCTAAGCAAATAATTTTTGGTCTATATAAACCCTAAGCAATTTTAGATTTTGCATCGTCACAATACAATCAACCTCATGGCTTTCACAGAGCAATCCCAACTGATTCTCTTGCTCGTCTCTTTCAATTTAGGGCTCTGGGCATTGCGAGCTGAGTGCAGATCTCTCCATCGAGAGTCCACTTTGCTGTCAAGGCACGAGCAATGGATGGCTCAACATGGACGCACTTACAAGGACGCTGAGGAAAAGGAGAGGCGCTTTGTGATATTCAATAGCAATGTGGAGTATATTGAGTCCTTCAACAGTGCGTTGGGCAAAGACTACAAACTAAAAATCAACGAGTTTGCGGATTTGAGCAACGAAGAGTTCAGAGCCTTTCGTAATGGCTTTAGACTGCCAAAGACCAAAATTGGGTCCGCAAAAAATGATATTTCTTTTAGGTACGAGAATTTCACCGATGTGCCATCTTTTATTGATTGGAGAGAGAAGGGAGCGGTCACCCCGGTCAAATCCCAAGGCCATTGTTGTAAGAAATCATTACTTTTTATCAGCCATTATCAGTAAGACAAAGACATCTTGCTTTTGTGTTCAACTCATATCCTTTCTATTTGGTTGGTTACAACTTGTGTGCAGCTAGTTGTTGGGCATTTTCAGCTGTTGCGGCAGTGGAGGGGCTTATTAAGATCACAACGGGTGATTTAATTTCGCTGTCCGAGCAAGAACTTGTGGATTGCGATGTCAATGGCGATGACCACGGATGCGAGTATGGTTTGATGGACAATGCTTTTGAGTTCATCCAACAAAACAATGGGCTCACAACAGAAGCCGATTATCCCTATAATGGTTCGAAAGGCGCGTGCAATGCCAAAGCCTCCCTTGATCATACCGTCAAGATTGGTGGCTATGAGGACGTGCCTATGAATGACGAGGATGCCCTTTTGAAAGCAGTCGCGAACCAACCGGTGTCGGCTGTGATTGATTCCGAAGGAGACTTCCGGTTCTACTCAAGTGGTGTGTTCACTGGCAAATGCGGGACTGACTATGATCATGCCGTGACGATAGTCGGGTATGGGACGACCGCAAGCGGGATGAAGTACTGGTTGGCGAAGAACTCATGGGGCACGAGATGGGGTGAGGGAGGGTACTTGAGGATTCAAAGAGAGGTTGACGCTAAGGAAGGACTTTGTGGGATTGCCATGCTAGCTTCCTATCCCATTGCATGAAGTAATAATTTGTAGTCCACATGTGAATCGGATCATGATTGATCCTTGTTGATTGACTTGAAATTGTAATGTCGTTACGTTAAATCAGTAACTATATTTCATTATTTATTGGGCAAACAAAGAAACTCTTGTCGCTGGCGCAACATTGAAAATGGGTCGTGCTAGGCTTTCTAGCTACAGTTTAGGCCTTGATAAACTACGGGTTTTGCTGGGCCGTGGAGATTATATAATTTCGGCCGAAGACCGTGTTATTAGAGCCATAAACCCCGAGCTACTTTACTAACTATAAGACAGCTTTAACAAAGCTCGATTGAGAGACGACGTGATATATGAATGTAGACATTAAAACAACCGCACATAATTTACTTAGTTCAATCGGATGCATGACTTGGGCAAGCTCATTAAGTACGCTTATGCACTTGCAAGAACGGAGAGATCACGACATCAACAATTGGAGATCTTTGATAATGTCCGCTGTTGGGAGGCTGCGCATGTTTGGGATTGTAAAGGAGACTGAATTCCTCATATCGTACTGTAAATGATAGGACCTCATGTAACGGCTAGGACAAATTATTTGATTGTAATACATATCCACATAAAACTCCTAATTAAATCCACTTATATATTAGAGATAATTAAGATCACTCATTTAATTCTCCATATCTCTCAGTATTATACATTCGCTCTCGATTGTTCCTAGCATTGATTGTCATAATTAGTATAATGTTTATTTTATTACTTTCAATAATCCTCTAACGAAGCCTCTAATTTGGCTCATATGATGTTGATACAGAGAAATATAGAAACTACAAAATTCTCTCTTTCGATACTTCTTATCTTGACAATCTTGAGATAATTTGAGTGAGTCGAGTGCATACCTGAGTGCACAAATGTAGCACATCTTGTATCTTGTGTCATTCTTCCCCTTTCCTTTTTCTTTCAATTACAATTAATATCCCTCTCTCAACATCCATTCTCGACATCGTCCGTCACGTGTACAATGTGTCAGCCTGTTTTGTCAACGAGTAATATGTACGATAGCTAGGGCAACCTCCTTTAGCTTAGCTTGCACAACTCCAACAACATTTTCTATCCATATAGCCTGCATGGCAGCCTTGACAGCACACGATAGCCATGTCAACCTGTTGTCGCATAGCTTGCACACGTCAGCTTGTTCTCTCTTTAGCCCACTGAACCGCTTAGGCTATCCATCCATGCATTTTTTTAGATCAGTTTTCCGAAGTCCAGCTGAATTCTTCTAACTCATCTTGATTTTGAAGGGAAGTTAGAGTTTGTTAGGATATTTCCTTTTATTCTCCATATATCTTAGAATTATGCATATATCTCCTTAAATTATGCATAGCCATAATTCTTTTATTGATATTGTGTTTATCTCATTTGCTTAGTTAACCATATAATGAAACTTATAAATAGGCTCATAGGCTCTTCATTCAAACAGATACATTAAATCCATACCAAAGAATTGTGCATGTTTTGTAGATTTATAAACTTGATTAGATAAATATATGACGTAACCGATAAATTTGTAATATGAGGTTTTAACTAATATGGGAATTGATAACTCAGAACTTGTTGGTTACTTAATTGAAAAAAAAATTGGAAGTCATTCAAATCAAGATTAATAAGTCCACTTCCACTCAAATAAAGATTAATAAGTCCATATAAAAGTTGGCAAAGTTTACTTTCTTGGCAAGAAAGGCAAGCAAGGTCGGTGATAGATAAGATAAATCTATAATCTGCAAACTGGAAAATAAATTTGCAACTTCACAAAAATGTTGTGTTGAGAAGTTATCAATATATTACCAGAAACTTTTTCTGAAAAATTATTATTATTATTATTGTTTTACCAATGGGTTTTTGAGACTTAAAACTTTTTCAAAAATCTATCGGTACGGAACGAAAATAGTTTTGATGAAAACGAAACAATAGGATCGTCCAATCAAATTTGATGCCGGCTCCTATGTCAAAAGCAAGGACCCGACGCTAGAGACATGTTGAGCAACAGGTTTTTGTACTCTTCGATAAACAATATCCATGATGGCAACTTAGCACGAAACGGCTTCTCGCTTAAGTTATACTCGACGTCCTTGCATGATTACCAACGTGACGAAAGGAAATTAATTTGTCGAGTATATCAAGTTTTGACTCTCGACCAATTCGTCCGTCCATCAATCCATTTTAACAATTGTCCTAAGGGTCGGACCAACACCCATATTATAAATTAGCAACATCAAGAGCCTAACGGAATTCAACCAGTGGCGTCGATAGTCAATTCTTGACTCAAACCCGTGACTAATGTCACTTTTCCATCCATGCATGCATGCACCCTTGCGTGTCGATTGGTTCTACCATTTCCTACCACAAAATAAGCGATCCAAAATGAATAAATTATTAAATAAATCAAAGTTCCAAATCGTTTGTTGTAGTTAGCAATATTTGACCTTAATCGATATAAAATAAACATCATAACTTAATGCAACGACGTAAACTTGGTTGTCATCTTTCCATTAGTTGGCGTAATAATCCCGCAATGCAGGTGGTTCAGGAACAGCATGCTTTCAATTTCTCGAGCATACTTTCAATACCATAGGTTTTAGATTTGATTGTTTTATTTGAAATTGATATTTTGAGGGACAATTGTCAAATGAGTCCTAAACCTTTTGCTACTTTGCCGATTGAGTCATAAACCTTCTTTTTTATGCCAAATAAGTCCTAAACCTTTTGCAACTTTGCCAAATAAGTCCTTCCGACGGATTTTGACTGGAAAAAGCTGACATGGCGACCATGTGGCATGCCGAAGGTCGCCGGTGATGACGTGGCAATCTATTTATTTTTTCTTTTTTTTCCTCTTTTCTTTTTCTGTTTTTTCTCTTCTTCTTTTTTCCTTAAGCACACTTGGCCGGCGAGCTCTGACGGCCGGCGGAGCTCGCTGGCCACTCCAGACGGCGGCCCCGCCATCACCGACCGGGGGTGAGGGCGGGGGAGGCCGCCGTCGCCCTCACCCGTGGCCGGCGAGGGCCGGCCTGGGCGGGGACGAGCTCTAGCGCGCCCCGTCTGGACCTTGCAGATCTGCAAGCAGTTTGGCAAGGGGCGAGCTCGCCTGCCCAGATCAGGGCGAGGCAAGCCTCGCCCAGGCCGGCCACAGGCGAGGGCCTCCCTCGCCGCGCTCGCCCGTGGCTTCACCGGCCTGGGTGAGCTCGCCCCCCCTGCGTTTGCAGATGCAAATCTGCAGGGGGCGAGCTAGAGCTCGCGCCCCCCTCCCCCCTTCGTGTTTCCAGATTTGCAGTTTGGCAGATCTGCAAACTCGAGATCTACAGGGGGGCGAGCTCGAGCTCGCCCTACCCAGGTCGGCCCTCGTCGGCCACGGGTGAGGGAGGGGCCGCCGTTTGGAGTGGCTGGCGAGCTCCGCCGGCCGGCGGAGCTCGCCGGCCAAGTGTGTTTAAGGAAAAAAAGAAAAAAAATATATTGCCACGTCATCGCCATGTCGTCGCCAGCAAAGCTCTGACGCACCACGTAGTCGCTACGTCAGCTTTTTCCAGTCAAAATCCGCCGGAATGACTTATTTGGCAAAGTTGCAAAAAGTTTAAGACTTATTTGGCATAAAAAAAAGGTTTAGGACTCAATTGGCAAAGTAGCAAAAGGTTTATGACTCATTTGGCAATTGTCCTAATATTTTGACTCTACTACATATGAATATCAATTAGCCAACAATGGGCAAAGGTTTGAAACCCGTAATTGCTAGCGTTTTAAGTGATGGACCATAGTGTTAGGGTCATATGCTAGTCTCGCCCGAGGTATAGGGGCCTGGTTGAATTCCATTAGTGCTCGAAATATTCGCATCATTCATTGCCAATTGGTCTGTATAACGATGTTAATGCACATGCATTTTTTTTTCTTAATTTTGCTTCATGGGCTTCTTCTGGTTGAAAAGAAATAGTCCATGTCGAGAGATGTTTTTTTTCTTTTGTAAATGAGAACTCCACCACGGTCCTCCCGTGCTTGGACGGCAACAAAGGGTCGGGCCCCTTATATCTCGGGGGAGACTAGCATATGACCTTAACACCATGACCTTTCACTTGAGACGCTAGTAGTTACAAGTTTCAAACCTTTGATCTCAACAATAAGCGATAAGCTCTTAACCAACGTAGCTATCCACCGTGAGGTCATGTTGAAAGATGTTAATCCACGTCTAATTCAAATCTCCATGCCGCCTTTTTTACAAAAGCATATGAACTTAATTTTTTTCTCAAGTTTAATTTGTTGCAATCGGTTACTTTTGTTTTTACAACAATGTTTTCCAACATTTAAAGGGAAAATTTGTCAAACATTGGAGTCCGAATTGAGTCGAGTTATAATTCAGGTTAGGTATGAGTCAATAAAATTATTTTTCACATAATAAATTCAATGGATTAAGTGAGTCAATTTTGGTCGCGCCCATTGGCAATTCGCTCAGACCCAATCCAACACACTTGTCTGGTAGGCTCCTGTAATTTTGTTCATAACTAAATAAATAATCAGTTATGACAAGCCGACACATTGTACAGGAGACAAATGGAGACTGATCGTATGAATGGAATCTTCAGGAAAAATGATGGGCCGTATCTTTCTACGCGACAAGGCTCCTTTGGTAATTGAAGTTTTGTCGCCTTTTCCCGAAGAGACGCCAACGATCCCTGTCGCTGACGTTGATTTTTGTTCTCCTCAAGATTCATGAGAGGTTCATTAGACTCATGGCTGCTAGATTCTTCAGAACAGCTTCTCAGTGTGAACATAAATCGACGTTTGACGTATATGATACGTCCTCATTTTGTCATGGTAAATCCGAGCAAGATGAGAATGCATGCAGATCTTAAGCATTGATTCCGATTTTACATATATCAACTCAGACACCTTTGGCCTTGAAGAACTTGGCGAGTTACTCTCTCCATTTTGTTGTTCAATCTATGCTTAAATTGATAAGTTGGGATTGCATAGTGGAACTTGCCAATTCCAAAAGTGTCAATTTTAGAAATCGTGGATTGGGAATATATACTGGGGGTGAGCAGGGGAACCGGACTACGGGCAGTTCCCAATTTTTAAAATTTAAAATCAATGATGATAGGTTTAGTTCCCGGTTCTAGGTATGAAACATATATTACTTGGATAGAATCAACGGCTTTATTTTTTTTGCCAAAAGGTTGGAGAAGATAACAAAATAATGTTAAGAGAAACATCTGCACCCCGTAATGGTGTTCCATTCCTTGCAAGAGTTCAGACACAAATTTTCAATCGCTTGTTCGGTTCTAGTGTTCCATTTCCTAAAAGAAAAAGAAAAAGAAAAGGAAATCACGTCAGTTCTTAACCACTAGGGATCTAGATCGAATGGACACTATAGCTCAGTTCTCGAATCTAGAGTGGGAAATGACTTTTCCTGAAATTGATCGCCCCAATATGCCACACAACCGTTACCATATATTTCCAACTGGAGACTTCTTCATCCATTCAACACAACTTGTTTTTCTTCTTCTTCTTATTACAACGCATCAATACAAGACTTGGCTTCTTGAAAACACATGAAATGTTTTGCAAATGCCATGAATAGGTTAAGTTCAGGTTTTCGACATATGTAAGTGGTCTTAATTCAGACTAGCTTGCACGTAATTTATGTGATTTTTGAACATTTAATTTACAAATTTCCTGATGCCAAGTTAACCGTGCCAACCTTGAGGGCTCAAGTGTCGACTTCTTTACCCTCAATCTTAAGACAATAAGGATGGGTCCAAAACTGTAGATAACGCCATCCGCCCTCTTTAAAAATAACAGACTCCTAGAAAAACTGCAACAAGCAAACACTTTTATGCTGTACCCCACGCCTGCGATCACCAATAATTTGGAAAAATTTGTAAGTTATCGAACCTACCAATCAAAAATTGACTTGTTAACGAAAACCCTGAGAAGCTTTTTTAACGTAACAAAGCATCCTTCTCCCATATGTTGATTACGATATTCTTCCCTCTCGTTGGTCAAGAGCTTTTCCTAAGCTTGCACGGATGAAGCTACAATGATAATCTGATTCAGACCCGCCGGTTACGTCCAAGTTTGCTGATCAACGAATCTTATTTTCACTTGAAATGACAATTTTAATAACAGGAATCTTCCTTGGTGGTATCTGCGTGAAGCTATTTTCATGGGGTCGCATCATTTTAAAGCGATTGATCGATCTTTTAAAAAATTTCGGTGTCATAGGGGTCCATGGAGAAATGAAAATGGACGGCATCTGTATTTTGTGGTGGCAGTGAAGCGGCGCTTGATATCTTCATCGTTTTCAGAATATAATCGAAGATTCTTCTAGTATACACGTCAAAAAATCGTTCTTCTGTAGTTATGCTTTAAGGGCGCTGAATAGAATATTAGATGTTCCAGCAGAATAGCAGACGCGTTGCCTGTGAGAGAAGTAGTGAACAATACTCCAGGAATCACTATTTGAGCATCTCATCAATATCTAAATTAGGAATTTATCCATGGTATAAGGATGGGGTGGACGACCAAAGGCCGTCTTGTACAAGAAGAAAGACTTGTCGCCGTGGCGAATTTTCGTGGCAAAGGGTTTCTTGCCCCGAAAGTTTTCGTGTCAGGTGGATTGTGGCTAAAAGTCTGTCGCAGTTGGCCTTGGTGACGGAATTGAATTCTTCCGGAGGCAAAAGTGTACTTTTCCATGAAAAAACATTTCGTGGCGAGAAGTATAAAACATCTGGCAAGAATTGTGAAATACCGTTCGACAGAGATCAAATTCATTTTCCGGCTGAAAGAACAACAAATTGCGACGAAAATTTCGTGGATGGATGTAACTTTGGCGACACAAATAAAATGGCAAATGATGTGAGCCCACAAAAATGTTTGTGGCGAGGGTTGGACAAATCCATAGTTTTAGTCACGAACGTTTCATAGCTACCGCATCATGGCAAATATAAGTGATCACTTTTGGCAAAAATACAAATTACGGCTGAGAAATTGTGGCAAAAGAATATTATAATTTTCATGACAAAATATTTTCAGGCTATTAAAGTCAAATACAGTTTTCGGCACGAAAAATTACAAAAAAAAAAAAGATCCTCATAGCCAGCCATGAGAGTTTTCATGCTTAAAAAACCCATGTGAATATATTTGCAGTTTTTCCACCACGAAAATTTTGTTGCTTAAAGTCCCTTGCAAATTTTGGGGGATAAGGACACCAGGAGTGCCATAACTTGTGTACGACGCTCACTTTAGTACCAAAACTTTCTATCTGACTACTTAAATGCCAAATCGGAGAAAAAATGATTACTTAAGTGATTCTAGCCAAAAATTGACGTGGCTCGTCGGAAGTACCACAACAGCATTTTAAATAATAATAAAAAATCCAAATGCCATTTTTATATAATATATATTCCACGTGGCATTTTTTACTAAAATTTTCCACGTGACTTTTTAATAAAATTTTATGTGATATAACTTTTTTATTTATTAAAAATTATTTTTTTCAAAACAAGTCAAAGGGCGAGGGTTTGGGGCGACCCTTGTTGGCTTAGGCTAGGGTTGGCTAGTGCCGGCCCCTAGCCAAACCATGGCCGGCATGGCCTGTGAATTTTTTGTAGGATTATTGCCAACTGTACTAAAAGTTTAAGTCGTTAGGTAAAGGCGTAGATTAATATTTAAGTATTCTCATACTCCCCTTCTCGATTAGTCAAGTCTTTTTACCAGTACTAAGCATGGAAATATTTTTTTGGGAGGCAGAATAGGGGCCTGAGAAGATTTGAACTTAGGACCTCTTCTTCTGATATAAAGTGAATTTTTTGTAGGACTACTGCCAACTATTCTTAAAACCGAAGCCGTTAGATGAAGACGTGGATTAATATTTAAGTACTTTCACATGGCCGGGGTCCGGCAACCCTGCCGACAGCCGGCGAGGGCCATGACAAGCCCTCGCTCAAGCCGGCGAGGGCCGACCGTCAGCGATGATGGAATTATAGTGGAGGAGGTCCATGCGGAAGAGGCGGTGAAGGTAGTCCGCTCCCAATAGAGCTTCTAGATGCTTCGTCTCAGCTTCATCTTCTACAAAATGGAGAAATCCGATCGGGTCATCACGACCATGTCTGGAATAGAGTGAAATGATGTGGCACAAATGAATGCAGGATTATATTTAGTGAAGAGGGGGCAATTGTATAGGATACATGAAGGAATAGAATGAACTGAGCACATGCAATGCATCGGGGAAGGTGATATCAGAGAGAGGGAGAGGACAGAGGAAGAGAGAGTAACGGAGATTCTGGATGGTGGCATGAACGGTGTAACCCCGCTCGAGGAGGAGGCAGACGAGCAATGAACCGCTGTAGCATCTACCGCCGGTGATGCACACTACCTCGACCACTCCTTCATTCGACATTGCAGGATTTGCCTGTGATCAATTTGGGAATGGCCACTGTGTGCTGGAACGCTAATGGGCGGGGGTCGCCGGCTGTCCCCACCCTCGCTGGCAAGGGTGGGGTGGTGGCGGCCCTCCCCCTTAAAACCTTTTTTTTTTAATTTTTTGAAATTTGAATTTTTTTATTATATTAAATGCTTATTTGGCACTTCCAGCGAGCCGCCTGTGTTGCTACGTTGGATTTCCGGCAAATTACTCCGGAGTTGGTACTAAAATGATTATTTTTTTTTTTTTAAAAAAATGGCACTAAAGTGATCCGAATGAAAGTTTTGGTACTAAAGTGAGCGCCGTATACAAGTTATGGCACTCATGGTGTTTTTATCCCCAAATTTTGGTTATATATTTTACGTTTTGCTTGCAAGACTAGGTATTTAGGTTTCTATATTTCCAGCTATTGATACATATTATTAAACACACCATCATAATGTGGCATAATGGTAATATAACTTGAAGTTAACAATGATTAAGCGTCCAGCGTGATGGATGGAAATACTACATATAAAGAAATTTAAACGAACTAAGAATAATGTGCTGAAAAGTGATTGTGCGCTAGTGGATCCAGCATCCACCTCCTTGTCCTTCGCCTCGTGACATTATAAAATAATTGACGATGGGTCATATATATATATATATAAGAGACATGGTTGAGGGGACTGTCGTTTGTTAGTCAGATCAATATTAACAATTTGAAGTAAATAACAATTATGTATCTGCTAAAATCATGAATACAAAGCGTAAGAAGAGAGTGATCATTGAAGTCTTTCGTGCATTGTTTAACTAAAGTGAAGATGATTGCTCAACCAGATCTGAGTTTATATATAGATATATCATGAAGCGTGTTTCCCTAGAAGATCCCCTATCTTGAAAAGAAGACGTCTTTGGAATTTCCATTTTCAACCTTTACTTCAATAAAAATAAACAATTTATATTAAAACTTTTCTTACCCGTCTCATGTAGATTGCGACAGCCTCATCGACGAATTGCCTGATGTGTGGGGTTAACTAAGAACTAGATGTTCTGTGCATAGCGGCCGCATTTTACTGGGAAGGGTCGAACCATGGGGATGATTGAGTTGATTAGACAGAATGGAGGGGAGGGAAGTTAGCGGAAGAAGAGGAGCCATTTAAAAGTACAGCTCCAAGACACTGAGCAAATTCCCTAGGACTATGCCCCTAAAATGTGTAATCTGAGTAACCATGCGGCACAAAGAAATGATGAGCGAGAAGGTGTATTGACTTTTGAATCTTTCAACAGGGTTTCTCTCCAATCAATGTGAGATTTGTTTAAATTCTAGAGGTTCTCATTAATGTTGACTTGTATTGTTTGAAAATTCAATTATTGTTCAATGTATCATTCGGTCTGCTCATGCCTCGTCCACTACCCTGTCAGCCTATTAGGTAGCATCTTGTCGAAATCTTCTCACCTCGGCAATCGCTCATTAGATCGAGCAGTTTGCTCGCAACCCATATATTTACTGGAGAGGGTTCTGTTATGACATCATATGTAACGATTTAAGTCATTGTACATAGGTAAAACCATCATTTAGAGTACATTGAATCATCACACAAGGTAATGACCTTTTGGGGGTGGATGTTGACTTGTGAATCACTTAATAGGATGTGAGACTTGGAATGTTACTCTACAAGTTTATTGTGTGCTCTACTTAATGAACAATTGCAAAATTTGCCACATTATTTTAGTAATTTCAGCTATAGTATAATCCAAGTCGCTCCGCTTGCTTATATCTGAATTTGGCGAAAAGAATTGGCATATAAGTACAAAAGATGATAGTAAACCATAATCTTTTCGAAATAAGTCGGGTGATCTAGCTTATCAGTTTCTGTGGACCGAAATAAGCTCCAATTAGTGTCAATTGCGATGTCATTTGCTTTCGAATGTCAACGATATTTTATGTGGATCTTGTCATGATGTACCTTGGGCAACTTGGTTTTATCTACATATGGGAAAAAACTGTTTTCATCACATAACGAATGAGACCAATACTAATTCGCCAACTGATTTAAGATCTGAACATAGGTGTACCCTAAGGAATTTTTTTTTTTTGGTAAAGCTAAGAATTTGTATTACTTTGCCAAATAGAATGTACAATAAAGAAGGAACCCGACACCACAAAACTCGCACTCATGATGACATTAGATAATGTTAGTTAAGAGTGAAAGGGCGCCATGGTTAATACTTTAAAATAAAGTAGACAAGTATTGCCAACACCCCTAGAGAATCATTAATTATCTCTTAAAGAGAAAAAAAAGAAATTTTGGTTATCAGTCGGACTTGGCCACAAATTTTTGACAATGGAACGAATTTTGTGGCTAAAGAGAAGACTTATAGCTATAAAACATGCTCTCTCTTTTTCTCGTGGCATTAGGTCGATTCTTTAGATAGGGAACCAACTTTCATTGGTATATATCTGACCTATCGCCACGAACGTTTGGCTGTGAAATAACATCTTGTTGCAAAATATATGATCAATCACCATAAAAGCAAAAGCAGTTTTCCTACTTAATTCACTACATTACTAGGCGGCGATTCCCAAATTTCTAATATGGAAGCTCAGATCCTTTCAGCAGAGGGCACAACTCTAAAAGCTTTTTTTAATTTGGATTTATTAAAAGCTCTTGTAGCTTTCTGACAAACACGCAAAAAGTAATTCTAATTTGTAGAAAGAAATGATGAAATCCTTCATTTATTAATTTAAAGAATCTTCAATGTCAGACAAAATTTTATTAAAGTATTCCTTACCAAACAAATATCTGGTTAGGAGTGTCTCTAGCGCACTTAAGATCTGTGATGATTAAAAATATTTTGGTTCTGAGAAAAGGGATTGCATATAATGCAAGAAAAACATTGAATTAATACTATAAATTTTCTTTGATTACTTGTTCAACAAATAGCTCAAAAAACTCATTAATAAAATTTATTAAGCAATAGTATAATTTATTCGAAAATAGAATTTTTCAATATTAAAGTAAAATTCATTAGTGATTTTAGTAAAGTAAATAAGTAACCATCAAAGTTGTGTTCCTGACTATGATAATGCTGTAACGTTGAGATGACATTCATCCACTTTCTCCTTTCAAAGAAAGTGGAAAACTTGACAGGTTCGGCATTTTATCTAGGCCTTTGACCAAGTACAGTTTAAGTACAATTAGTGATACGCCTGTGTGATAATACAATAAAGTTCTGGAAAAAAATTATAAATTCCAGGACATAATTTGATTCAATCTCATATGACAATTACAATCAATATTGAATGAAAGATTCAATCGAGTAAAATTAACTTAAAACAGGGTTACCTAGTTCAATAAGTAAAACCAAAAATTGATGACAATGAGAATATTGCCAATTATATTACTAAATTTTATCAACAAATAATCAAAAAATTTATGGTGGTAAGAATATTAACAATATTATAACACTAAGTGATCAATTTTCTATTACCAAATGAATGACGTTTTATATATACTTTTAGCACTTCAAATTTAGTGATTAAAGTTTCAACGCTTAGTTTTTCATCTTTTTTTTTTTGGTAAATGTAAGAAAATAGTATTAACTTTTACCAAAATTATAATAGAAGTGACTCGACACCACAGGGTACTCACACTCATGAAGACAAATGAGTCAATATGAGCATAAGGGTGACGTGGTTACTGTAAAAAATAAAACGGAATAAAATCTAAACAAGAGCCGGATAACACCAGACTTCCTATTCTATCTGCATTGCATTCTTCTATTCCTCGGAATGTCCGGGACATGCCTGAAAGTCATAGCTCTCTTTTTAACAAACGTCTCGAGATGTTTCTTCATGGCTGGCAAGAAGAATTGATGGTTTCGAAAAATAGCATTTTTTCTCTCCATCCATATGATATGACATAGGGCTCCAAAGCCCGACTGGGCTAGGCTACTATGAAAGTCCTTCCCAAAAATGTTCTTTACCACCCATGTGAGATTTTCCGGTTGGGTGTTATAGAAAATACAGTTGGTATCCGATATTTTGCAACAATACAGTAGTAATACCTTAGTCGGTAGTCTCTTCCGAGTCATCAACCATAGGACGAACTGGTGACAAGGGAGGATTGCCTTATCCCAGATGAAACGATGCTAGGGAACCAGCCGACCTTTGGATCAAATAAAGTTTCAAGCAGAGGCAATGGAAAAGATCCCAGACAAGTGACAAGTCCACCTACAACTATCTGAAGTATCTCTAAGAAGAGGTAATGAAACACCCTGAGCCTCAAACAAATCCTTGAGCATAAATGACCAATCCAACCTAGCAATGAATTCAGCAACCAATGCTTGTCTGGGAAGACTTGATCGATATATATACCACGATTGGTAAAGTACAGATGAAGAGGCCCCAATAGGCTCCAACAATCGAACTAAAGGGATGCCGACTGCCCATCACCAATTTTCCACTGGAATAATGAACGAAACTCCTAACTAAGGACCAAAATCTTCCTCATGCCCAAGAGCAATACGTGGGCTTCCTTAAAACCCATAAGTTGGTCCTATTCAAGAAGGTGGAATGATTCCATCTACACCAAAAGGACTTCTTATCAGTGAATAGAGCCCAAATATGTTTATCATGGCCGCCTTATTATTATATCGTAGTCTACGGATTCCAAACCCCCCCCCCCCTTCTTTTTTTTTGGTAAGCAAACATCCCACCAAGCAACTTTGGCTCCACTTGTTCCTAATCCAGGACCTTTCCATAGGAATTGTCTAAGAACACGCTTAATCCTATCAAGAACTAAACTAGGCAGAATAAAATGACACGCCCAATAGGTTTGAATAGCATGAAGAACTGACCTAATAAGCTACAGATGGCCCGCGAAAGAAAGACATCACTACGTCCATGTTGTGCTCTTCTAGTAGTGGCCATCACAAAAGACTCACAATCCGCCTTTCTTAGCCTGGATGCTATAATAGGCACACCCAGGTATCAAAAGGGAAGTGAACCTTCCTTAAATCTGAGGAGCTCCCGAATAGAATTCTAAAGGTCGTCAGAACCACCCACCAAGAAGACTTCACTCTTACCCATGTTCGGTTCCAAACTCGACCACTCAGAGAATTACTACAAGGCTGTCTTCAACATGGAGACTGACTCTACATCTGCTTCACAAAAGAGTAATACATCATTCGCAAAGAAGAGATGGAAAATGTTAGTTGACTAACATCTCCAAAAGTATTTGAAACCCGGCTTGCACGTCTACTGAAGAATGAGGCTAGTAAACACATCCATGACAAGGGTGAAGAGGTATGGCGACCTCGAGTCTCCCTGTCTAAGACCCCTACCACTCGGGGAAAAAAAACCATGTAGTTCTCTGTTGATAGAAATGGAGAATCTAGGGGTGCGAACGCATTCCATGATGGATTCAACCAGTTTCTCAGGTACGCCAAATGCCAATAAGGTTAACTCCAGGAATTGATAGTCTACTATGTCATAAGCCATCCTAAAGTCCACCTTAATAGCACATTTAGGTGAATAAGGATGAATATGGAAACCACAGAATAGTTCCTGTGACAGTAAAATATTGTCACTAATACGACAACCACGAACAAATGCATTCTAAGACATACTGACAATGGTAGGTAAAACAGAAGCGAGCCTATTCACCATTAATTCAGTGATGCAATTATAGATAGTATTGCAACAAGCAATTGGTTTGTAGTCATTCACAGTAAAAGCATTATCAGTTTTAGGGATAAGAGTTATGGTCGTGGCATTGAGTTGCCGAAGTAGACTCCTTGATTCAAAGAAATCCTTAACTAAGAAAATGACTGACGGCCCACGATGTCCCAAGAGTGTTTAAAAAATCCACATTAAAACCGTTCGGGCCTGGGACTTTTTCGGAAGACATAGAGAACAGGGTATTACAAATTTCCAATTCAGTAACTGGACCGGATAGAAGTTTTACCTGGGTATCATCCAAGGTATGCTACAAGGTCGAGCGAATAGCCTGAGAGGTGACATGAATTCGCCGAGAAGCCAAGCTGAAAAGCTCCTGAAATTGCGCCACAAAAGAACCTAACACCTCACTTGGTTCCAAAAGCCAAGCCCTAGTACCATCGACTACAGAGATAATCTTGTTGTGCAACAGGTGATTCTTAATTGAATGATGAAAAAATTTAGTGTTCAAGTCGCCTTCCTTTAATTATCTAATCCATGATTTCTATCTATAGAAGGATTCTTCTTGAACCCGAAGGTCGTAGAAAATCTTAGTAAGAAACTCCTCCCATTGGCCAAGAGTAAGGTTGAAAGGATCCCTCCGAAGCAACTCGTGTACCATAACAAGCTCCTTGCGTGCCAAATTCGTACATGCCAAAATATCGGAGAAGGAATCCCTGTTTAATCTCTTAGTCTACCTTTAAGGATTTTTAACTTAGAGCATAAGATAAACATGGGTGACCCGAAAACCTGAATATCCCAAACTTGGGCCACCAACAATGAAAAGTCTGGGTGCGTCATCCAGAAGTTGAAAAATTTGAAAGGCCTCCTAGTATGTTGCTTCGGCATAATTCTAACAACCATAGGAGAGTGGTCAGAAATACCTGGAGGCAAGAGGTGGCTTCCGAGTAAGAGAAGACAGTACTCCAATGGGTGTTAACTAAGACCCTGTCGATCTTCCTTTGTTTGCGGTTAGCTCTAGAAGAAGTCGACCAAGAAAACTGGCAACCCACATATCTAAGGTTCACTAGCTCAGCCGCATTCAAACAATTGCGCAAGTCATCAAAGGCTAGGAGCCATGTATCTGATCCATCCATTCGGTCTGAAGCATCTCAGATCGCATTAAAATCACCATCAACAAGCCAAGGAGTATCAAGAAACATAGAGCTTCTGAATAAGTTCCTCCCAAAGAGGTCTTCTATTAATGAAGGTATGGTCTGCGTAAACAACTGTCAATGCAAATTCCATTCCAGTGATAACATTTTTAAGAGTGCCGTGAATGGTCTGAGATGAAGACAACAAAACTTCAAAGGTAGATGCTAATTTAGATTTGTTCTTATGGGATAAGAGTATAGTTATCACAATAATTTGTGCTTTGTCATTCTACTTTATTTTTTTAGATTTGTTCTTATGGGATAAGAGTATTGTTATCACAATAATTTGTGCTTTGTCACTCTACTTTACTGAGGTTAGTGAGTGGTAGAGGCAAAAAGAAAAAAAAAGGTAAAAATGGAGAAAATAAAATAAAAATTATTAAAAATTGTCCATATCTATGCCACGTAAGACTGTTGACATCTACATAATGATTTCTAGTAAAAATTGGCCAAATTGTTTGCATTGACAAATCTCCAAAAAGTTTATGATTAAATTGGCTAAATAAAAAAACTCATGACTTAACTGGCATATATATAATAGGTTTAAAAAATTTTTGGTTATATCCTCAAAAGATATCACTAAGGTAATCAAGTGTGTCACCAATAGTTCAACATCAAGCTTGACTCAACTGGATTGCCAAGACTTGATTAATATGAGTTGTCAACAAGCTCGACTTTGACTCAATTAGCCAATAATTCTAGCTCATGCTATGATTTAAAATTTAATAATTATGTATATTTTTTGTTTATAGTAGTAAAGGTGTAAATATATAATTAAAATGCGTAAACATTCAATCGTCCGATAGGCTTCTGAACTATTCAAGTCCAGTATTTTCAAGCTCGGGCTAGACTCTACTAATTAGTTTTTGACCTTGTTGAACACGAGTCGGTCATGAGTGGCTTAACTGACTTGCATCCCTTTCAGAAAACATAGTAAGTGTCTAGAACTTCTTCACAAACGAAGAAAATTAGTTGATATGCTTAAGTCAAGCGAAATGGGGACTCAGCTCCTTGTCGTCTAATGTTGATATTGGTCATAGAACATGATTTCGGGGTTGAAGTATAGCTTTCGTGTTGCAAACCACCAGCCACTCAGTTATTTATCATTATTTACAATTAATCACACCCTTAAGATCAATAATATTCTATCAGTAGATGTTGACCTAAGCAATTTGTTTCACCGAAGAAAACTGATTCTTTCCAATAGGAACACGGATCACAACAAGTTACCCATGATCGGATGACAAACATAGATGGAAATTTTTATATCTACGTATAACGGCAGGCTTTAGAGTTTATGACAAGTGGAAAACACCAATACATACACATGTATCGAGGGAAATATGTGCGTATTGGCCTTCGTATCTAACGATTGACATAGACACAAGAAACTGGTCGATTTGCTCTTGGCTAGGAGTAAAGACCACAACAAAACCAACAAGCCTCCTAGAACCATATATCTTTCCACTACATAACAATATTTGATTGGAGAATTTGATTAATCACCCATCGGTCAATGAGAATTAGAGTCACTTTCAATAGCATACGTGCTATTCATGATGAGTGTGCAATATCAAGCTTAATTCCAATTTTGGGGGGTCCAAGTCAGAACATCTATCAAGGCATATAAGAGCAGCACGAGGTCCACTGAAGCATTATCGACAGAGAGTGAGAGTGACAACAATTGAGCAACGTTTTGTCTATAAAAAGCCATCATCTCCATTTGGAGATGTGCACAAATTGAAAGACATTCGCTAAGTCACTCCAATAGTGTCGTAGACGGTACCCAAACCGGTACTATGGCCAAACAAAACCATCTCTCATTCCTCATAGCCACTCTTTTGGTCGTCCTAGTTTCTGTTTCGGAAACGCTTTGTCGCCCTCTTGGAGAGGAACACTTAAGGAAGCAACACGAGGAGTGGATGGCGGTCCACGGGCGCGTCTACAAGGACGCTGATGAAAAGGCGAAACGGTATGAGATATTCAAACAGAATATTAATCGCATCAACGCTTTTAATAATGACAAGGACATGGGGTATAAACTGGCGGTGAACAAGTTCGCAGACCTAACCAACGAAGAGTTCCGCGCTTCCTACACCGGCTACAAGAGGAGGTCCACCGGTCTCCTGTCGACTGTGGATGAGAAACCGTTCAAGTACACGAACTTCACGGCCGCTCAAGCCTTCTTGGACTGGCGAACAAAGAGGGCTGTGACGTCTGTCAAGGATCAAGGCAGCTGTGGTGAGTACAAACTCTATATTTGTCTCGTGAATGTCAAATACTTATGTCATCCTCGATCTGTGAAACAACGAGGCAACAATATGTATTTAACAAACTAAGTAACACCGATAGGGGATCTCTCTATAACCGTTACATTCATTATAAACCTATCCTTCTGTACCTATCCATATGTCTTTAATTTTGTACGATAATTTGAACAACTTCTGTATGCCTGTCAGAGGAAACTTACTATCGCCTTGTGCAGGATGTTGTTGGGCGTTCTCAGCCGTAGCGGCTATGGAAGGGATTACCATGCTTAAGAAGGGAAAGTTGGTGTCACTGTCGGAGCAAGAACTCGTGGATTGCGATGTCAATGGTATTAACCAAGGCTGCGAGGGCGGGCTCATGGATAGCGCCTTCAAGTTCATCAAAAGCAAGGGTGGCCTCACGACCGAGGAGAACTACCCTTACCAGGGGATTGATGGGACCTGCAGCAAGGCCAAGACGGTGAACATCGCAGCCTCAATAACTGGATACCAGGATGTGCCGGCCAACAACGAGAAGGCCCTCTTGCAGGCTGTGGCGAACCAGCCAGTCTCGGTGGCAATCGAGGGGAGTGGGTACTCGTTCCAATTCTACTCAGGCGGCGTGTTCACAGGCTCGTGTGGGACTAGCCTTGACCACGCTGTCACGGCAGTCGGTTACGGTACGACCTCTGGCGGGACCAAGTATTGGCTGCTCAAGAATTCGTGGGGCACTGGGTGGGGTGAGAGCGGGTACATGAGGATCCAGAGGGATGTGAGCTCTAAGGCTGGTCTCTGCGGTCTTGCCATGGATGCGTCGTACCCAACTGCATGATATGAGCTTATATATTGCATCCTGGTGCTTAGCCTCCCCACAAGTGTGAAATGATGTCTAGCGTCCCTGTAAAAGAAGCAAGTGTAAGTGATAATACGCCCATAGGGGTGGTGTGTGCTACATAACAAGTGTATATCGTTAGCAAAATTAAGGGCTTGTCAATTAAATTTGGTACTAAGTATTCAGATAATTGTACTGGACAAGATAAAGAACAAATTCCGGTGAATGAATGGAATTGTTTAGTGAGCGTGATTTTAAGTACTGAATTGTGTCCGATAGTAGAAGCATGCCATGAAGCTGAAGAAACGTCATTTGAGACAATATATTACGTCGGCCAATTTCCTCTTTCTGGAGAAACACCTTTGCAGGGGAAAACTGATGGAAAATGAAAAGTCATACTGCAACGGGTTTTGCTTGATAAAACTTCAGGCCACCAAACAGGGGACCATACTGCACTTATTCCTATTTGCCGAATAAGATGGCGAACAACTGACTAATCTTGAAAGTCCGCACGTCACAGAAAAATTGGACGAAGTCATAACTTATCCTTAAATCATTCATCGCATTCACCAATCATGTTACGTCCTCCTACTAAGTTGAATGAAGACCACAAGTTCAACATAAGTCTACTACCTCCCAATTGGGGGTCTCGAAAATGTTAAAGTCTAATAAGTCAAAGATGTTTCTATCTCCACTTGATTTCATACAATATCTTAAACAAATGAGTCATAAACCAATAAAACACGTCACGTGCTATTTTCAATTTTGGTCATTTTGTACACGACTTATTTATGACCCGCAGCTCCAACTTGAATTCTTACGCTCTTGACATTCCTCCATACCAAATTGGAACACCATTGTTTTATCAAATTAGAAATTGAACTCATCGCAGGAAAAAAAAAAAAGGCATGTGCAAAGTGTTTCTCATGAATGTGAACTCGATTCCGAGACATCGTTGGGTGACGTCCTATTCATATAACTAAACGTTACATGTGGATTGAGCTTATATATACCTAAGTTGTTTTCGTTGGTGAGAGTTACTTCGGTGCAGGTATTGCCCAATGACTCAGCAGACAGAGTCATTGTTGCAGGAAAACTCCCACCGAATCATCCGGTGGGTCAATATGAAGCTCCAAAATTTATGACTAACATAATAAAAGTATGACACTGAGAGTGATAATCTTATGGAACATCCCATGATGTGCGATAATGAAGGATGCTTTATTTCTGTATCAACTGGATTACATCAGGCGTATACCAATGATAGAGGAAGTCCACATCAAGATGCGTCTGCTGTACATTTTAGGACAAAATGAAACGTCCTAATACATTTGATGTGGATTTGCTAAACAACTATTTTTAAATTGTAGATTCAAGAATTGAAAATCCCTTAATCATTGTAAAACGCTCAAATCATGTTTTTTTTATGCGAAATGATCTTCGGTTAATAAATAAATGGAGATATTGACGTATCCTTTAATTGCAAATGTGTCTTTCCACACGGCTTTTTAAAGTTTGAGTAACGAAAAATATGAAAAAAAAAAAAAAACGGAAGCAAGAAGAGAAGAAGGATGGAAACAAAGGAAAAGAACAAAAGAACAAAAGAAGAAGGGCACAGTTGGCGGCGCGAGGGAGGCGGACACAGAGTTTGCCCAGGCATGGGAGAGCCATTGCCGCCTTCATTTCCAGCAAGACAAAAAATACAGAGAGAGAGAGAGAGAGAGAGAGAGAGAGAGAGAGAGTCAACCTTTGCAGGCAGCAAGCAAAGGCAGGCGACGTCGCGGCCTCCGCTAGCCTTGCCACTTACCGGGGAATGCCTTTTTTGGACCTGACCTATCTAACGGCGAAAGTGTCACCACAGACCTGCAGCAAGGGTGGTCCTCTGCTGATTAACATCGAGGGCGCCATCGTCGCCTTGTAACCAGGCAAGGCCCTTGCGCAGATCAGCGGCAAGGTCGGAGGTCGACGCCACCCTGTCTGGGGTCGTCCTTGGATGTGGCCTCACTTCGTCTTAAGGACTGGTTAGACCATAATGAGGATCTTTCTACCTCTGTCCACGGGGGCTGCGACCAGCCTAGACACGGCGGCTAGGACCAACCCAGAAGCCGGTGAGCGGTGGCTGAACGATCGCCATGAAAATAATACAAATGGATGCTAATTAACTGAGACATTAGCAAAAAAATTCTCTCTCGCAGGAGAGTCCTCTCTACCAAATGGTAGCTTCATTGATCTTCCCCAACCTTCATAAACCCTAACCCTAAATCTACATTGCAACCCATTTCGATGACTCTACCCACTACATTTTCTTTCTACCATATGGTAAACCCTTTGGGAACCAAAGAAAATTCCATACCCAAACCCTAACCCTATTCCATATGACACTACCCTTCCCTTACCCACAAAAACACCCAGCTACAAAACCATCCACCAAAACACTGTTCGATTGACACAATGATTCAAAGATGATACTCGGCAGCTGAACCTTCACTGCGCTGGTGTTGTTAAGTCTTCAAAGTTATACGGCAATGAAGAAGAGAGGAATCCAATGGAGGAACCGGAAGAATCTGCTATTCGCCTGGCAGCATTGTGCAAGAAACTGGGAGGTATGTGGTCTGAAAAACAAATAGTAGCTTTGGATAATGAGATTTCAGCAGATAAGATTAAGGAGTGCAAGCTATCCCTAATAGGACAACTATACCAGAACCCTAAAATTAATTTCCAAGCCTTTCAAAACACTATGAGGAAAGCTTAGAAGTTAGAAAACTTGGAAATCGCTATAATAGCCCATGGCATCTTTGAGTTCAAGTTCTGGAATGATAATGATAAGAAGAGGATCCTTGAGCAAGGACCCTGGTCCTTTGCAAACCATCTGCTTATACTGAAGGAATGGGATCCAGACACACCTCCAGCCTGTTATAATTTTAATATGTGTAATTTCTAGGTCCAAGTCTGTGGACTGCCAACAGAATGGACCACAAACAATGTGATTGAAAGGGTGGCAAAGGAGATAGGGAGGGTCTCCAACATTAAAATCGAGACAAAAGGATTCACAGCACTCAAAATAGCAAAAGCTATGGTGGAGATAGATATTTCAGCCCCATTGGTGCAGGGTTCTATATTCAGCAATAAGGGGAAAAACCTATGGCTAGACTTCAGATATGAAAGATTACCCCATTATTGCTATGCATGTGGAAGACTAGGGCACTATGCTCAGTTCTGTAAAGAGAAGCCATGCACTGATGCAAATTTCGAAGAAATGGGGAATTTAGCCTATGGGTCGTGGCTAAAAGCAGAGGCTAATGAAAACAGCCCTTTCTGGGAAATTTTCTACGGGAAAAAGATTGAAGAGCTTATAAGAGAGGAAGTAATACCTGAAACCCCAGAAAGTTCAGGGCAGCTGGTGGTCTTTGAGGATACAAGGGAGAGTAGAGAAGTGAACAAGGGGAAAAGAGCCATGGTGGAGGAAGAAATGGCAGAGGAGGCTGAGATGATGCTGGTGGATCCAAACCTGAAATTGAAGATTGGCTCTGTCATTGGTAATGACAATGATAATCTCATACATTTCAAGACTAAAAGCCCAAAATCCTCGACAAATAAAAGGAAGAAGAGATATACCCCTTATGCAGTTCAATTGGCAAATGAAGAGGTGCTGGATGAGACACAACTGCTAGATACACAGATACATTCAGTGGAGGAAATCTACAACAGGGTGCTGGTGGCTTGCCCAAAAAAGCCACCAAGTCATAAATGAAGCTTATTAGCTGGAATTGTCAAGGTTTAGGCTCAGCCTTGACAATTCAAGCTTTAAGGGCCCTAGTGGCCAAAGAAAAGCCTAATATCCTTTGTCTAATGGAAACAAAAAATAAAGAAGAGTTTATTAAAAGGATGCAGAGAAGATTAAAGTTCAAGGAGTGTTACACTGTTGAGCCGAATGGCATTGCAGGGGGCATAGCTATTTTCTGGAATGAAGAAGTTGAAATCCAGTTTCTCTCCAGTTCGAGATATGCTGTGGATACAGTTTGTGAGTTAAAGGAGATTAGACAAAATATGCGCATAACGTTTATCCATGCTCCAACAAATTTTCAGCAAAGGCTTATTCTATGGGAGGAGATCAAACAGATTGCGCAGACTAATCAAGACCCCTGGATGTGTATAGGAGATTTCAACGAAGTGTTATACCAGTGGGAGAAGGAGGGGAAGAGAAAAGCAGAGAATTATAGAACGAGAGCATTTCAAAATTTCCTAAATGTTTGTGAATTGATGGATGTTGAGAGTAAAGGGTGTTCCTATACTTGGGCAAATAACAGAGAAGGTGATGAATTAGTAAAGGAGAGACTGGATAGACTGGTGAGTACCTTGAACTGGAGAATTGCCTTTCCCATGGTAGTGGTGTATGCTCTTCCTGCAATTGGATCAGATCACAGTCCTCTTCTATTAGAATTATGTCCAGAAAATAAAAAAAGAAAGAAACTGTTCAGGTTTGAGGCTTACTGGCTAGAAGATGAGGAATATACCCAACTGGTTACTGAATCATGGTTATCTACCAGAGAACACCCTTTGAAGCTATCTGAAAGGCTGAAAAAAATAGCAGAAACTCTGTTTGTATGGAGTAGAAAAAGATTCAGCAATGGAGATAAACAAATTTCAGTGCTGAAAAAGGAGATACAGATTCTGGTAAACAAGAAATGCTCAGTTGAAGAAAGTAGCAGACTGTCTAACCTGAAACTGGAAGTGGAAAGACTATGGAGACAGGAAGAATTATATTGGGGTATGAGATCCAGAATTCAGTGGCTTAAATGGGGGGATAAAAATACTAAATTTTTCCATGCAACTACTCTGCAGAGAAGGCAGAGAAACAAAATCCTCATGCTGAGAAGTGATAGTGGTGAATGGTGTCGAAGTGCAGAACAGCTAAGTTGCATGACAAACCTGTTTTTCAAGGAATTGTATACTACAACAGGGCCAAGAGACTTAACTTCAGTAGTTGAGCAAATCCCCTGCATAATTACCGAGGAGATTAACATGGCATTAATAGGGGAGATTACAAAAGATGAAGTTAAACAAGCTGTTTTTCAGCTTGGTGGAGAGAAAGCCCCGGGACCAGATGGTCTGAATGGAAAGTTTTTCCAATACCACTGGACTGAGATTCAAGAGGAGGTGTACAAAGAAGTGAAAAAAATTTTCAATACAGGCATTCTAGACCCTGAATTGAACACTACACATATTACATTAATCCCTAAATTACAAAGCCCAGAAAAACTTGATCAGTTTCGTCCTATAAGCTTGTGCAACTTTGCTTATAAAATAATCTCCAAAATCTTGGCCAATAGAATGAAGAAGTGGCTACCAGGCATTATCTCCGAAGAACAGAGTGCATTTATATGTGAAAGGCAGATCCAAGACAACATTCTGATTGTACAGGAAATTTTGCATCAGCTTCGAGTCAGGAAAAAAAGATGTAAATTCCAGGCTGTACTCAAGATAGATATGAAGAAAGCATATGATAGAGTAGAGTGGGATTTCATTAAAGCATGTATGGCAAAAATGGGCTTTCATGAACAATGGGTGTCGTGGATCATGCAATGCATCACAACTGTCTCTTATAGTATCAAAATGAATGGAGAAGTATTACCGTCTTTCCAGCCAACTCGAGGTATCCGACAAGGTGACCCCCAATCACCCTACCTGTTTATTATATTGGCAAACTCACTGTCAGTTCTATTGAAGCAAGGAGTAGAGAATGGCAGTATAAAAGGTATTAAATTAAAACATCAGTGTCCTACACTT
The DNA here is from genome assembly GCA_019926035.1 of Melaleuca alternifolia. Classification (NCBI taxonomy): domain Eukaryota; kingdom Viridiplantae; phylum Streptophyta; class Magnoliopsida; order Myrtales; family Myrtaceae; genus Melaleuca; species Melaleuca alternifolia. The sequence goes on from JAGKPW010002341.1 coordinate 2,238,751, forward strand.
TCCCATCTCATGTTTGCAGATGATCTTATACTGTTTCTAGATGGAAAAGTAGTAGAATGTCAGAATGTTGCTGCTATTTTGAACCAATACTGCTATGCCTCTGGACAAACAGTGAACTTAAACAAATCGGGAATACTCTTTAGCAAGAACTGTCCTCTAAGTCTTAGAAGGAATATGGCTAATGAGATGAGGGTGGCAGAAATTCAGAAGATGGGGACATACCTGGGAATTCCAGCTGATTGGGGAGGATCGAAGAAACATATGTCATCTTGGATTACAGACAGAGTAAATAAAAAAATTCAAGGCTGGAAAGAGAATCTACTGTCGAAGGCAGGCAAGGAGATACTATTAAAAACAGTTGTGCAGGCAATACCTCAATATGCTATGTCAGTTTTCAAACTCCCTCAGTCCATTTGTAAAGAGATTGAAAAGAAAATAGCTGAATTCTGGTGGAAATCATCTGAAACCCAGAAAGGTATGCACTGGAGAAGATGGGATATTCTAAAAAAGAGAAAAGATGATGGTGGCCTAGGGTTTCGAGATCTTGCAACATTCAATCAAGCTATGTTAGCAAAACAAACATGGAGGTTAGCCAAAAATCCCGATTCTCTGGTGGGAAAACTTTTTAAAGGACTATATTACCCTAATACTGATCTGATGCATGCTGGAAAATCATCAAGACCCTCTTGGGGATGGCAGAGTGTATTAGTAGGTCGAGATGTCATCAAACATTCAACAAGATGGGTGGTGGGGAATGGCCAGAAAATCAATATACGAAATGATAAGTGGCTACCCAGAGGCTTAATAGGTGGACCCACAAATAGAGATGACCCAAAGAAAGTTGCAAAGCTTATGCAAGGGGAAGAATTGCAATGGGATGAACCAAAAATACTGGAAACCTTTGATGAGAGCATAGCACAAGAAATATTGGCAATTCACCTCAGTCCTCACAACAATGAGGATTCTTTGATTTGGGAACATACGATGTCTAGACAATTTACAGTCAAAAGCGCATACAACAAGCTGAGAACAGAACAACAGCGGCTCAAACAGACAGGAACCTCCACTTCATATGCAATACCAAGAGAACTATGGGTACGGGTATGGCAAAGTAATGTGCAACCGAAGATAAAATACTTTTTGTGGCAATTATGTCAAAATGCTTTGGCCACACGAGATAATCTCTACCGAAGGAAAGTCATACCTGACAATAGGTGTCCGGTTTGTGCTCAAGAACCTGAAACAACAGAGCACCTATTCCTACTCTGCCCTTGGACAAAACAGTTATGGCTAGACTCTTCGATTAAGGTCAGGTTTACCCGATACTTTGTAACCAGAATGGAAGAATGGATCCATACCTTTGACCACATGGCCATCTCCTTTGAGCATCTTGCGGCGATCCTTTGGCATATTTGGAAAGCGAGGAATAGTCTGGTCTTCCGAGCCCAGAAAATCAACACACAGCAGATCTTAACTGCATCAAGAACAGAAGTGGAGAACTTTTGCAAATGGGGAAAGGAAACGAAAGGAAAATCAAAAGCACAAGGAGAGTCGCTTACCTACTGGTCGCCTCCACCTCCAGGTTTCTTCAAAGTTAATATCGATGCCTCCTTTGACCAAGAATCTGGTGAAGCCGCGATCGCTTGCATCTGCAGAGATAGCAGGGGATTGTTACACGATGGAATGGCCAAAACAGTGAGAGTCTCCTCGGCGATGCAGGCGGAAGCCTCTGCACTTGTCGAAACCCTAATTTTCTTTGAGCAAAGACACGAATGGAAACTCATAGTGGAGTCAGATAGATTAGATCTAGTGAAACTGATCAGCCAACCCACAGATCAAGCTGCGTGGGAAGCTCAGTCGCTTATCAAAGAAGCTCGGGCTCGAGCCCGGAACTTTCCGTTTTTGCAATTGGCCCATATATCACGGCAGAAGAATAGAGTGGCTGACTGGGCTGCGAAAGCCCAAAGGCTGAAAAACCTCCCAAGAAACTGGGTTCTATACCCGCCCAGGGATTTAGTAGAGCTATTATGTGCTGAAACTACTGATTTATCATGTAAATCTGTTATGCCATGATCTAATATAAACAGCACTTTGACCAAAAAAAAAAAACTGAGACATTGGGCGAGAGATCCGAAATGTTGCTGTCCTGTGGCTTCTTTTTGGGCCGAAGAGGAAAAAAAAGCTTTCGGTATTTAAGAATTTGATAGAACTGTAAGTATGGGCCGCGACTTAGGGGGGCCGTGGCCCTTCTTGGCCGGTCTGTCTATATATATCTGCCTTTAGATGTGGCGCTGACGTGGCTTGTCACGTTCGCTTGACGGGACTACGGGAGGATCAAGTCGAATAAAAAGTTGCCCAATTTAAGGACCCAATTGCACTGAAAGAAAATTCACAGGATCAAATTGAGCATTTTCCAAATATTTTAGAGATGTCTAGTACTTTTATTTCTATATCATGCGAATCACCATAGTCCATCTTTTTCCCCATAATCATAATATTCTTCAAGCAACAAAAAATATGAGTAAAAGGATTTGCTGCAAACGATAGGATTAGTTTCCACGTGGGACGTGACTTCTAGGTCATATTGTCACGTCATTAATCGTAATTCAATCAAAATACATTGTGTATGAAGAAATATCAAAGTTTAGCGCTTTTGGTAATTGAAGAGAAATTTATATGGTCTAATTGCTATAAAAATCCGTTTGGACTATTATTATTTTCAAAATCATACTGCTCTATTGATAGGAATCAATCACTCTTTTCAACGGGACGGATGCACACATGAAATGAGTGGAACTTAATTTTGATACCATGACCGAAAGTTAAATTCAAAAACATAAGTTGATAAATTGAGGAATAACAGATGAATATAACAGTATATTAGCCAATTCTTAAGCAACCTAAGATATTTCAACAAATAGAACCACATTTTTTTATATTGATTTGACATTATGCACATAGAAAATTGCATGTCTAGAAAATTTCATATTTGCATATTCAAGGCTATCCATAGCTAGACATATTTCCTACATCTTTACATATTATGATAGGATTCACATTATATTCCCATAATTACTCTTGACATGTTAAAACAATTAGAATTTTCCGTGAACAATTGTTGTGGAGCACATCTAGGACATTTCGCTTGCATTTTTATTTAAGTGTCATATTTGCGCATGTACTTTCATAAATCGCATGTCATAATATGGAAAATATAAATAATCAGATCTCACATCTTAGTAATTCTAGATTACGTCTTCATCAAAGAAATTTTAAAAAAAAAACTTATCGGCATGTAGTTAGGGAAATTTAGATTTGTTTGTATATTTTCATGATACATGTAGATTTTCTCTCTTAGGGTTTCATTTTTCATACATTAAATTCCGTTAAAATTATCCTTATTAATATTTCATGTACTTTGAGTTTAGCATTGTGAGAGAGACGGGCAGTTTGCGATATTCCTAACGGTTGCATCGTGATGAACCTTTCTTCCAGCTTCGCGATGCCTTTGTTTTCTCGTCTAATACAAGCAGCCGTCTCCACCAGCATGGGATCTAATTTCACTGTGGCCGGAAACTGAAGGGGTCAGAAGCTGCGATGGCTTTACCTTTTCGGTCGGTACCTGAGGCTTTTGTGTCAATGTTCCAGCATTTGGGGGAGGAGACCGAGGTGCCATAATCAGATTCATATGGTTCATGAATAGTACTACATGCCGCGCTGCTCATTCACTCGGTCTGCCATGCTCTCTTGGTTGTTGTCACACTTAGCTGCTATTTGCAGATCACAAGCGGGTGTGAATCAGAGAAATGCGATCGTAGCTACAAACCTGGGATGAAAATAATAAATATTAGTACGCAAGTAAAAGATGATATCTTTCCATAAAGTCGTCTTTCATAATGAAAGCGATGCAATAATATGTTGGCCCAGAATCCTCGACATCTCTCTCTCTCTCTTTTGTGAGACTGCAGTCTTTTGACAAGATTTTATTAAATAGGGAGGAGGAAAACTGCTAGGAAAAGTGCCAAAAAATGTGGTGAAGCTATTACGCTTTTATCAATTTAGTTTTAGACCTTTCAATTATGTCAATATAACACTAAGTATGTTCACATTTTACCAATTGAAAGATTTAATATTGACTTAATATAATTACTATAATTTTAGGACTTTTTTCGCATTTAAAAATAATTTATTTTATTCATTTGAAAAGTTCGTACATTTGGCCTTTAAGAAGGAATTGCAATTGAGACATGCTAACACAATCGGAAGGTCTGACCAAGCGGCTTGTTCTTTCGGGCAAAATTTGAAGCAGCTGGCTTGCGCTTCATTTGCTCCCGATGATGGTGGGGTGGCAGCAGCGAGGGTCTGCAGCTCCCATAACATTTTTCTCTCTTTTCCTTTTTCTTTCTTATAGGTTTAGTTTATCTTTAAATTTAATTTAAACAAATTAAAAGCCACCTAGGATTAAAAAAACAAATTAGAAGTCATGCAGACAATTCGGCACTAAAGTACGTGCCAAATATGATTTATTTAGTGGCCTCTCATCGTACCATCGTCACTCTTTCCAAATCTTTAGTCGAATCTCCGTGAGCGATAATCGTATGAGGTAACTCTCAACCTCATCCACTTTCTTTCAGTAAACATTCCCATTGTATTGAGAGGTGTCAAGGTTCATCTGGGAAAGATGCAGTTGAAATAAGCCTGGCCATAAAGTTAGTGGACATTCCTAAAATATGAATCGGGTTATCCGATTAGGAAAGGCTTGTTTAATTCACTTTAATAGTAACGGCTAGAGAGAGAGTCCAAAAGTGATCTTGGGCTTCACAAGAGAGTCAAAATGAGCTTAGGGCCCTTTACTACTTTTCGGGTTGGATTGCGTAAGACCATCCATAATCTTGCCTACGTTCATAATTTCTAAATACGGAGAATGCAATAAAAAAACAGGAAGGCAAGACTCTGCAGTATGGATTGTTTTTTTAACGGTCAAATATCTGATATTAGAGTGAACAATAATAGTATCAAGGGTTAACCAACAAATTTATTTCTATTATTTTCTTTAATATCTCAATGTCCATCTTAGTGTAATACTCTTTGCCAAAGTTTTGCAAGTATAGACTCACAACTCTCACTACATTTGCAATGTTTGATCTGTGCTCTGCATGGCATACATCAAACTTTCCACCACTGATGCATATGGGACCACCGCCATCTCATCTTTCAATGCTTCAATACTTGGAAACTATCTTTGAAAATTTCAGAGTGACTTGCTAAAGAGTTGCAATTGGTTTTGCTTTATCTATGTTGAATCTCTTTGACACCTTATTCAAATGGTTTTCCTGTGGTAGTCATAATTTTTATTATTCCTATCATTGATGATTTTCATGCCTAAGATCTTCCTGACCTCTCCCTAATTTTTGATAGCAAGCTGTGATGCTAACATCTTCTTTGCTTTTGTGATTCTCTTAATAGTAGAGCTAACTACTAGTGTGTCATCCAGATGTAGAGAGAGATATTTATTACCACCACCACCGTACTTAAGTAACCTTATCGCGGAGTTTTCTTCAAAAATACAAGCTTCTCTTCAAGCAATATACTATGTTTTCTTTATTTTTGACTTAAACACTTTTATGTTGTGCCATGTATAGTTTTTCATCTAAGTCACCATGCAAAAACGTTTTTTCATATCTAATTGCTTGGGACGAAGATGCTCCACTACAACCATGCTTAGCAGAATTCCGATTGCTGTCATTTTGACTATCAGCAAAAATATCTTGGACTAGTTGATCCCTTCCTTTTGAAAAAAAAAAAAAAACCCTTGACCACAGGTCTCGCCTTGTATATGATATTACTGTTTGCTTCAATTTTTTTGTACTATACAACCCTTTGTTTAACAAAGCCATTTTATTGATAAGCAACTCGGTCTCCCGAGTTTTGTTTTGAAGTACTAAGCTCATTTCGTCTTTCATAGCATGCTTCCATAACATATGAGATGTGTTTTTCTTTGTCTTGCCCATCTAGATGCAGTGCCTTTTTTCATCATCATCTATCACCCTTATATATAAGACATGACTTGAAACAATATCTACTCATGGATAAAAAATTACCTTTGGCTTTCTTACTAGTGTATATTCCTTAATTTCATCATGAACCTCCCCTTCAAGTGTAGTTTGATTAGCTGGAACCATTTTTACATGCATTATAACTAGCTTAACATATTCAGCTTATACTGCCTTCGTATGCTCTGTTTGACAATTCTTGTACATCTTGTCTTCATGAAATACTACATTTCGACCATAATAACTTTGTTATTTTTACTATCTCAAAGCCTAAAGCTATACTCATCGCCACCATATCTAGCAAAAATACATTTTTAGGATTTAGCATCAAACTTCTTTCTAACTCATTGCCAGTCAAAGCATATGCAATACAACCAAAACTTATATATACATAGTTAATCTTTTTAATTGACCACCACTTGCGGTATTTCACTATCCAATGCACCAGATGGCCTCCTATTAATAAGATAAATAACAACATACTAGATGGAGTCCTATTAGTCAAATAAATAGCTGCTTCAGCTATGGCGACCCACAAGTAAAGTATAGTGGGAGACTCATGTGCAAACCTATACATCTCCATGTTATAGAATAGTCTTGTTCATTGTCTTAGCTATACCATTCTCTTGATGAGTTGTAGGAACAATGATGTGTATAACTTGTGTATGACTTCCCAGCTTAAGTTTTTTTGCAAATATCTTACTTTTATATCCACCACCATTATCAACCTTTAGAGCTTCAATCTATTAAGCTGTCTCTTTTTTCACCATGGTCTTTCACATCTGAACACCTAAATATTTCTTTTTTTTTGGAGCATAGATCCATGTCTCCCTTATCGAATCATTAATGAAAGTGACAAAGTATCTCTTACTACTCGAGTCGGTGCCACACATCCATATGTCCATTCAATTGAAATTTAACTGTGTTTTATTTTTCATAAATGCAGCTCTCAAAGAATTTAAGTAAACTTTTGTAAACTTGTAAGCAACTTTATTGAATAAAACTGCTTTACATCATTTTCATCAAGATGTCTCAAATCGTAATGTTAAAGAGTAGAAAAATTACCTATAGTCATTGTAATTGCAACCATATTATTGATATTGTCTCTTAGAGAATATAAAGCATATCCATATACTTTCCATATGGTATTACTATTTCTCCTATGGTTATCTTTCGGGAGAAGGACACTACAAGTGCCATAAGTTGTATATGACGCTCACTTTAGTGCCAAAAGTTTTCACCAGATCATTTAAGTGTAAATCAGATAAAAAACGATCATTTAAGTGCCAACTCCAACCAAAAAAGATGTAGCTCGCCGTAAGTGCCATGTAAGCATAAAAGCAAAATCTATTCCATGTGGCACTTTTAAATTAAAAAATATATTCCACTTGGTATTTTTACTTAAAAATGTATTCCACGTGACTTTTAATTTTTTATGGTATATGAGTTTTTAATTTATTAAAATTAAATTAAAAAATAGTTATTTTTTTTTAAATTCAAAGGGGAAGGCGCCTCGTTACTGCCGCCCCGCCCCCGTCGGTGAGGGTGGGGACGGTTGCTGGCCAACGAGGGCCCCGCAGACCCTCGCCCAAATCCCCATAGACCTTTTCCTAGATTGGGGCCAAGGTTTGCCGCCCTCATCGGCGACTGGTGCCTAGGGGCTAGCGATCGTCTCCACCCTCACCGGCAAGGGTAGGATAGTGGCAACAATGGCTTACCTTCCTCCTCATTAGACCCCATCTTTTTAATATTTTTTTATTATTTTAAAAGATAAGTGGATTTCCGGCAAGCCACGTCAGATTTTATAGCCAATGAAATCTAAGTTAGCATCGAAATGATCATTTTTTTTTGTGAAAAATTGACATGTCGCGACCTACCCGAACCTCCCCGACTAGTTAGGGAATGATTAAGGTAGATTTAGAGGTATTTGCTCTTCATTCCCCAATCTCAAGCTCGGACTCTCCCAAGCCCATACCTTGCGTGACGTTGAGGCGCTTTCATTTTTTAAGGTCCTTTAACAACCTCAATATATTTCTAAGAGTCGCCACTAGCCTATTTGGGTCGGCTAGAAACCAAGTGAAAGCATGGGAGAAATGCTTCACTTCCTACGCAACCAGAGATTTTTAGAATACAGGGACTTATTTACGCTAAAAAATCTATTAACGCCCTTTTGGTACCTAACTAGTTGGTTGTTTAATCTAAAATGATCACGCATTCTTGCTTTTATTTTAAATCCCTAAAAGGTCATACAAAGTCACTAAGTATTCATGCAATTGTTCCTATAAGGTCATTTTATGCGAATCTAGACTAAAGCGAAATTGAGAAAGGAAACTAACACGTAATTTATCGAAATACAGTGCGAGAAATAAACAATTACAGTATTGAAATATGATGCAATAATAAACAATCAAGTAATTAAGTACGACTACTTAAGGACAATAATATAAAAGCCGCATACTTGTCGGCTAATTAAGATTACATGGGCTCTCTATAAACTTTACAAGATCAAGGCCGGAATGGACATCGGCCTAAACACCACCAGCTCCACACACGTCACATTCGTTATCACCATTGCCACTATGACTCAACATAGATCAATCTCGATATCATAACTTTTATCTAAACAATTCAGAATATATTTCAAATTACATCAACTAAATCATGCGTCTAAGTGAATCGAAGTTATATAGGACACATAATTAGGTTAACGAACATCAAGAGCTGAAAAAGCAAAACATCTAATGATCCATCAAAGATTACTTCTACATTTTTTTAAAGTTGGTGTGAATTAATTAAACTAGGCCTATTCTAAAGTTAGGATATGATTTTTAAGGCAAGGAGGATTTCCCTAATAAAAACAACAATCAAATCGATTTTTTTAAAATTTCATAAATTTTAATTAAATAATATTATTTTATTTTGTTATTATGATATTATAATATTAAAAGGAAAATCTATAATTTTTTTTTTTTGCAAATTGCCTTCTTCCCCCACGTTCTTCTTCTTCTTCTTCAGCAAAACACCATCATCAACGAGATCAACATAGGAACTTTACTACACAAATTCAATCCGAAATCTCGACTCAACAATCAGCCATTATCAAAGTAACTTTGGCAGAGAGCCCCCACGCACCAAGATCACTAATGCCTAGCATATAAAAAACACATTTAAAGACTTAAAAAATAATCAACTCACAATGACGGCCTCTAACCGTGGGCCTTGCCGAAGCGAGGGAGTCGAGTCGAGTCGTTCCGTGAAGTAGCCACAGTTCGCGAAGAAAACAGCCCGCTCACACAAAAGTTCAGTTGAGAAAAACGTCGAATGGTCATGCGCATGAAAATTTATCGACTCGAGGAAACGGCCAAGGACCAAGCAGGAGGGAGCCGTGGACGCGACGTTGGAGATCTTGATCCGGGAATCGTCACGGCCAAACTTCACCACCCCCTTTGTTCCTTCCTTCCTGCACGAAGACCTCCCTCGTGCCCCTGGATTTTTCTTCTTCTTTTTTTTCTGCTTCCTGATCTCTCCCTCCATTCCTCTTTGACTTCTTGACCTACTTTGGTCTCTTTTTCTCATGATCCCTCTCTATTCCTTTTTTTTCTCTGGTTCTCACTTTTTTTTTTGGGAAAAAACCACCAAAAACCCCAAACTATCTTCATTGTGACACATTTACCCAAACCTTTTTTTTTACACTAAAACCCCTAATCTTTTCCTCGTGTGACAGATTTACCCTCCGTCACATTTCCGTTAAAAACTCTGTTAAAAATCTTACCTGGCAGATGACATGGAAGACAAAATGTTAAAGGTTCTGACGTGGCCTCCAGTCATTTTCCTTTCTCACAAAAATCGTTCTTCATCTCACTCACTCTCTGTTCATCTTCATCTCTCTCAAGGTTAGGGTTTCTCAAGGAGTTCTATCTCTCATGATTGGTCTCCTCCGCGGCTGCTGCGACGCAAGAGGATCAGAAGGGGGACGTGCTGGTCTGCAATCGTCGGGTAGAAGCCTCAAGGCGTCCTTCGTGAAGAAGACCATCTCCTCGCACCAGATCATCATCTCCTTGCCTGTACGTCTCTGTCTCCCTCGATACTTGTCGTGTTTCCCATCTCCTAGCTTGTGGTGTCGGATCTCGCGCACCAGAGGAACAATGGCTGGGATTGTTCTTCTCACGCGTGATGCTTCGCCACTGCATTTGAATGTTCCTTGGAACTTCGGAGGCCGCAATTTGGTCGTATCTGAGTGATTTATGCTTTGTCTTGGAGTCTTGTCTGCTTCGTCCACCCACTGTCGTGCTGTCTCGCGATTTGATTTCGTCGATTGTCGAAGTGAATTTCGAGTGCTCTATACTGAGCTAAATTGCCATTTATGTCTTGTTTTCAGGTCCTTCGGTCTCTAGAGTTGAAATGACACGATTTGTGCATTTCATTTCCATTTCGTGATGCCATATCTAGGAATTCAGTATGGATTAGGTGGACGTATTTCACAGGCCAAGTTAGTTCTGCTTCATTTAGGCGGTAAAAGTGAAAAAAAAAACATAGTATATGATCTTTTCCCATGGTGCTTAATTGGGATTTCTGTGGAAGAATTTTATTCCGATAGCAGTGGTCAAACAATCAGTTATAGGGTTTACCCAAAAAAAAAAACAATCAGTTATAGGGTATGTAGCCCTAAGAGAATAAACTCGAGACATTTTTCCTCTCGACTTCAGTCTTGCTATAACTATAAAAGGTTGATGCATTTTCATTTAAAATGTGTTTTCTCCGTGCAGATAGTTCCATATTTTCCCAAATTTTGGCCATCTTGTTGTTATGATTACGTAATCTATTTAATCTTCACTATAAAACTTGTCATCATCCCCTCGTATGATCTATCTAATCATTTTCTCTCGAATTAAAGCGAGGGAGCCACATTCTGAAGCTGTCAAGATGGCTATCAGCGATCATCATAATGTATGGAACACTCATCGATACTTCTTAAATTGTGTTTTTTCTGAATGTTCTTCCACATTGTATCTATGCTATGATGTTTGACTTCACCAGCTTGTCATGTAATGGTGAACAATTTGTTTATTTTGAGATTGATTCACTATGTGGTCATATTCGATTCTAGGTGGTTGAAAAAGGGCTATTGCCGAAACTTCCCTTCACGACCATTTTTGAATATCTTCGGGTTTGCATCACTAATTTTTTTGTTCTTACTAAGATGAAGATTACGTAAGCAACATTGAGAAAGGTCTCTTAGACATTTTATTCTTAGTTAATGATGCACCACAGCTTTATGTGGTGCACTATATCAGAAGCAGAATTTGTTGAACCTAAAGCAAATTGTCCTATCTTTTGCAGGGAAATTGATAAACTTTGCTTTAGTTTACTGTTGGGGATGACTTTGAGGCTGAAATGGTAGATGAGATTGAAATGGTCGGGGTTGGGGTGGAACTTGAATATGGGAGCACCAGCCATAGTGAAGATAGCAAGAGTGTTGATGGCCTTTATTTTGAGAGCGATGATACTGAGAGCAATGATACTGAGAGTGATGATGATGAGATTGATTTAATAACCTGGATGTGTGATGAACTCATCCTATCTAGAGATGAGGAAGGAAGACATGATGTGGAAATGGTAAGAGACACGACATTTGCTACTGATGCAGGACAAGAAGACATCAATGAGGATGACAATGATGAGGGCATTGAAGCACACGAAGATCTCAGTCCTCCTAACTCCAGAGATGAGGAGGTAGGTGACCAAACAAGAGCTTTGACTATTAGATATGACCCTAGCTGTGATCATAGAGAATTAAAATTTCAGTTAGGCATGAGATTTGAGTCGCACACTCATTTTAAAAAGGCAGTACAGAAATATGCAATCACAAATGGCTACAATATTGGTTGGAAGAAAAGTGAATCTAAAAAGATGCATGCCAAGTGTGTAGCAGGATGTGAATGGTCCATTTATGGTAGTTGGTTAAACAAAGAGAAAACGTTTGTCATCAAGACAGTCGGAGAAGAACTTACTTGCCCTAGAAGCATGAGAAATAAAAGCGCATCTTACGTATGGCTTGCAGAAGAGTTCTTGCCTAAGATTAGAGCTAATTTGAAATATACTGCAGCACAATTGCAGGCAGATGCAATGGAGATGTGGGGACTCACGCTCAACAAAAGAACCTATTATAGAGCAATTGACAAGGCTCTTAAGACTATAAGGGGTCCATTTTCCGAACAATACAAGTTATTGGCATCTTATAAGGCTCAATTAAAGCAATCTAGCAATAACAGTACATTTCATCTTCTACTTAGACACCCACAAAACATGTTCAAGAGATTTTATATAGGCTTTGAAGGGCTGAAAAATGGTTTTCTCCAAGGTTGCAGGAAAGTAATTGGACTAGTTGGTTGTTTTATTAAGACCGTAGTAAAGCAAATGCTGCTTTGTGCTGTTGGAAGAGATGGAAACAATCAGATGTTTCCAGTTGCATGGGCTGTTGTTGAGGCGGAGACACAAGATAGTTGGACTTGGTTCTCAGGTTGCTATTTACAGACCTTCAAGTAGGAAGAGGTGATGGTTGGACCTTCATAAGTGATCAGCAAAAGGTAGAATTGGTCTCCAATTTTATCAATTCCTTCGTAATAGTGGTTAAATTATGTCTTGCAAGTCTTTACTAATGCGTTTTATTTATGTCTTGTAGGGCCTTATCAATGCAGTTTTTTCATTGGCTCCTTGTGCAGAACATCGGAATTGTTCAAGGCACATTTACGCTAATTGGAAAAAACTATACAAGGGAGAAACATTTCGAAATTACTTTTGGAGAGCTGCATATGCCACATACGAGACTGAATTCAACATAGCGATTCAAGGAATGAAGGGGGAGTCTACTAATGCCTCTGAAGACTTCATGAGGCAAGGGCCAGAGTACTTCTGTAAGGCATTCATAAAGGCTGGACGAAAATGTGATGCCATCGACAATAATTTAAGTGAGACATTCAATGCGTATATTCGCAAGCAAAGAGAGTTGCCAATTGTTGATATGTTAGAGGCAATTAGAACAAGTTTGATGGTGAGAATGTATGAGAAAAGCCAATTGATGGCGAATTTCCGAGATGAATTATGCCCAAGAATAAGGGCAAAGGTAGAGGAAGCAAAGACAAAGTCGAGGTTTTGTAGAGCCAAACCTTGTATTGAGGAAAAGTTTGAAGTTGAAGTTGATGATGATCGGTTTGAGGTAGATTTGAGAAGGAGGACATGTGCTTGTAGGCAATGGGATATCTCAGGAATCCCTTGTAGACATGCTATCTCATGCATCAATTACATGAAATATGATGTTAACCAGTATGTTGATGATTGTTTCAAGAAGGATGCCTACGAAAGATGTTACCAATATTCACTACCGACCTTGAATGGGAAGAAAATGTGGCCACTGTCCGTTGAAGATCCAATATTGCCTCCGCCATTTAGAAAGCTTCCGGGGAGGCCCAAGAAACAGCGTAATAAGCAAGGTGAGAACATTGAGAAGAGGACAAGAAAGAGGAAGGTCATAGTTAATCAAAATTCTAATCCAATTAAATTGACAAAAGTTGGGGCAGCCATCTCATGCTCAAACTGTCATGACTTGGGACATAACAAGAGAACATGCCCCAAGCCAATAGCACCAACACAAATTAAACCTCCGGTAAGAAAAAAGATAAACCAAGAACTTATGTGTCCTAAGTATTCGGTACCAACATAGCCTTGTTACTATATTTACTATAACTAATATATGCTATTCTATGCAGGGTAAAAAAGGGAGACCGAGAAAACATCCCACAGTGGAAGTGACAACTACTAGACAAAGGGATACAAGAACACAAGAATCCACAAGTGAAACTCCAGCATTTGGACCATTTGGAACTCAAGAATCTGAAAATCATGCCCCACATTGAAGTAGATATGAATCTGCAAGTGGAACTCCTGTGTTTATTTTGTTGGTTGTAATCCAAGTTAGCACTAACGTAAAATTCCTGTTGTTTTTTTGGTTGTAATTGAAATTGAAGAGTACAAGCATTTTGGTTGTAAGTGAAGCTCCTTTTTTTTTTACATGCAGGAGTTCTTTTTTGGTTGTAATCCAAGTTCATTAGGGAATTCCTGCTGCTTGTAATCTTTTGATTGTCATTGAAAATGAAGTACAAATATTTTGATTCAAAGCTCCTTTTCGGTTGAAGTGCACGAGTTCCTTTTCGATTGGTTCAATTATAAATCATTGTCCAATTGTGGGTATGCTAACGTGATTAAATTATGTCTCTTGCCTCATTACATTAATGAAGTTGATGTTCTGATAGTGGCTCATATATTTAGTCATGCACACTAGTTCAATTTGATTTCTTGTTGCAAATATTGCAAAACACATTATTTTACTTATATTACTATAACATGTACTGATATTGTCAAGTAAATCAGAAAATCCACTCATATAGGCACTTTATAGTATATAAAATTGATAAACTTTGGTATGTTAATACATTGGATTGCAATTTGAGTTATATTCACTAACACAATTGAACACAATTGATCCTATTGTCCAACTTCAACAGCAACATTCTACATATCAACCTATCAATACAACTATGCGTCTCAATAGAGTTTTTCCTTTGCTTCCTGTTGAGACGCTTCCACTTTCACTTGTATCATTGTTCTGTCGCTTCAATATTGACATTTCTGTTTTGTCACTTTCACTTGTGTCATTGTCATTCTCATTGATGTCTTCTTGTTCTCTTGTCCATATTCAAGCTCCGCCCTAGCCCCGACCACAAGTTCAGTCCTAATTTTATTGCTTAACTCAACCCCAGGCTCACCCTCAATATCAACTTCAATGCAGCTAGGATTCCTTGCTTCACCCCAGATTTCAGCCTCAAGTCATCTACCATTTCAGCCTCAAAGTCATCCCAGTAGTAAACTAAAGTTTATCAATTTCCCTGCAAAAGATAGGACAATTTGCTTTAACCATGTATCATGTTCTAAAACAATATGAATTCAAAGTGACATGTTAGTTTTCCTTGATCAAATGCACTTTAAAACCTAACGCTACTGCAACCTTAATGAAAAGTATCTCCAAACACACTAATTCCTTTAAAATCATTACACACTTCAAATGAAAAAAAAAACAGAAATAGTGTCACACCACATAAATCAAGCACTCGATCACCACGAAACAAAGTCCTAAACAATTACCATGCTTTTTCAAGGTACATAAAAATCAGATACTATAGCTGCAAGATAAAACATTGATTTTGGCCCAAGAATCCTAAGCGATGTTGCAACCATCTGTAACATCTGCACCCACCAAAATCTCTTTATGGAGATCAACTTCTATCAGTATGCTTAAACAACTAGATCAAAGAGCAATAAAGTTCTATAATGGAATAGTGACCGCACCAATAAGTAAGCAACAAATGTCCAGAAACTTCATCACAAAGAGAAAGATCGTCTAATGGATACAACAAGACTGAGAAAATGAATCAAGTTGAAGGAATTTTACATTAGAAACAAAGAGATGACTTTATGCAAAACTTCTCAGGTCAATCATAATTTGATAATGTAGGGGGTCATTGTTATTTTTCTTTGCGACCTAAAATTTAGCATTTGACATTAATGAGATGCTCCAAATGAGAGTAAACAATCATTCTAGTTTGTTTCGTGCTGAGGAAAAATATTAGGATTCCTAATATATTACTCCTTGTTGTGTTAATTTTTTTCACATTATTCTTGCTTATTCCCAGCAGACAAAGGAAAAAATGCATATGGTGTTGCGGGCCTATGAAGCATCCAAATATTCATAAGTTAATCATCAGTTCACCACACAAGCAACAAAAGTGCATTGAATTACTAGTTCACATTAGTTGAAGGAACTTATTGTTAAGCCCACTATATCGAGTACGCACGTGTCTTCAATTTATCGAAAAAAGTAAAGTGCAGCAACTTCATGCATCATAAGAGATTCAACGCGCAGAAAGAATGTGCTATGATAAACACTCAAAAATGTTCAAAAGCTATCCAATGAAATCACCTATCAAGAGTGCAAAATGTTTAGATAGAAACATCAGTGGGAGAAGTCTGAAGATATATCAAGACACATTTTAAATGAAAATGCATCAACCTTCTGTAGATATAGCAAGACTGAAGTCAAGAGGAAAAATGTCTCGAGTTTATTCTCTTAGGGCTACATACCCTATAAATGATTATTTGACCACTGCTATCAGAATAAAATTCTTCCACAGAAATCCCAATTAAGCACCATGGGAAAAGATCATATACTCTGTTTTTTTTTCACTTTTACCACCTAAATGAAGTAGAACTAACTTGGCCTGTGAAATACGTCCACCTAATCCATACTGAATTCCCACATATGGCATCACGAAATGGAAATGAAATGCACAAATCGTGTCATTTCAACTCTAGATACCGAAGGAGCTAAAAACAAGGCATAAACGGCAATTTAGCTCAGCATAGAGCACTCGGAATTCACTTCGACATTCGACGAAATCAAACCGCGAGACAGTGTGACAGTGGGTGGATGAAATAGACAAGACTCCAAGACAAAGCGCGGCCTCCGAAGTTCCAAGAAACATTCAAATGCAGTGCCGAAGCATCACGCGCGAGAAGAACAATCCTAGCCATTGTTCCTCTGGTGCGCGAGATCCGACACCACAAGCCAGGCGAGGGGAAACACGACAAGTATCGAGGGAGACAGAGACGTACAGGCGAGGAGATGATGATCTGGTGCGAGGAGATGGTCTTCTTCACAAAGGACGCCTTGAGGCTTCTACCCGACGATTGTGGACCAGCACGTCCCCTTCTGATCCTCTTGCGTCGCAGCAGCCGCGGAGGAGACCAATCATGAGAGATAGAACTCCTTGAGAAACCCTAACCTTTAGAGAGATGAAGATGAACAGAGAGACAGTGAGATGAAGAACGATTTTTGTGAGAAAGGAAAATGACTGGAGGCCATGTCAGAACCTTTAACATTTTGTCTTCCATGTCATCTGCCAGGTAAGATTTTTAACAGAGTTTTTAACGAAAATGTGACGGAGGGTAAATCTGTCACACGAGGAAAAGATTAGGGGTTTTAGTATCACAAAAAAAGATTGGGGTAAATGTGTCACAATGAAGATAGTTTGGGGTTTTTGGTGGTTTTTTCCATTTTTTTTTTGCCAAAGTCTCCTCATTACTTCATCTTTTTCGCCCTCTTGACTTCTCTGTACTCTCCCCCTCCACTTTTCACATCCTCTCCTCTCCTACTTCTTCTTCATTCAGCCTCAACACTCTTTTTGGCTAGGGAGCAGTGGAGCCATGTGAAGTCGTACGAGTCCTTGACCTTGCCGATGAGACCGTCGCAGCACGCACCGTCTCCATCAACAACCTCGCCTTCTGCCACAACTCCGGCGGCCATAGCCTTCGTGACGGCGGCTTCCATGTCCTTGGTCTCCAGGCAGAGCACGCATCCGGTGCCAGCGGCCTTCACAGGAGCAGCAGACTCATCCGTACAGTCCGAGACAAGAATGGCGGTGCCGGTGAGCATGAGTTTAGCAGAGAGGATGGAGGGGAGGTCCTGCTCGGCCTTGCGCTTCGGGTGGAGGGTGCGGTTGAGCTCCTCAGCCCCGAACGCGGATTTGTAGAACTTGATGGCGTTGCCGGCCTCGGGGGCCTATACCACCAGCTGCGGCTTCAATGCAGCAAACACAACGGCTTTCTCGGCCGCCCCGCCGTTAAGGGCCTCCTGCTGCTCCATCGGAGAGGAAGTCAAGGCTTCGAGAAGGAGAGAGAGAGAGAGAGGAGTTGGTTGCGAGAGGGAGCTCCGGCGTGAGCTGAGAGAGATGAGACCGGCGTTCGACCAACTTCCCCCCCTTCCTCCTCTACACCTTTCCTTTTTGTTTTTGGAGAAGACCCTCGGAGCCCCTGGTTTAGCCGACCCACACCCCCCCCCCAAAAAAAAGAAGATCTAATGGAGAGATCCGAGAAAGGGGGATGGGATGGGGGCAATTCTACAAGTGGGGAAACGTGTGCAAAAGAGAAAAGGAAAAAGGGGGGAAAAGTCAAAGGAGAAGGGGGAAAAAGGGGGGGGGCTTGGCGCATGGGGAAGGGAGAGGAGAGAAAAGAGAGAGAGAGGGAGAAAAAGTGTAAAATAGGTGTCAACATGACACTTAAGTGTTCCGGATGAAACTTTGGTATTAAAGTGAGTGTTGTAGACAACTTGTGGCACTTGTATTATTCTTATATTATTATCTTTCACTCTCAAAATCCAAAGGTTGTTACTAAATCTTCTTGATTAAGTTTACTAGAAATCTTTTTCGACTCTAGAATATGTTTGGTTTCATGCAAAACTAGATGTCCTCCATGTAAAATGTTCACAATCATAGTTGAATTTCCAACAATTGGACGCATGTGACCGTTTTTCATAATTAATTGCCCAAAATCTCCAGCAACATAATAAGCAAATATGTCTCTTCGTAAGGTGCAATGGAGAAGTACTGCAACAAACTACTTGTGTGTCATCAAGTCAAACCTTATAGGCAAACATGAGTTCTCTAGTAAAGGTTCATTGGTAACCACATTAATTCCTTGATTCTCATCCCGTTGCTTATTTTTCAAGGCTTTCCATTGAAACTGAAATCAGTGTCATGTGAGGTGACAAAACTAACACTATCTCTTGCAGCCTCTTTTTTTGCCTTTCATTGTGACCTACTCAGCGCACTGAGTTTTTCTATATCTTTACTTTTCTTATAGTTATTCACTACTATGTCATCAAAGATGTAGACGTTGAATAATTATCTCCACTTGACACTTTCCTCCGCATCTCTTCATCCATTATGCTACTCCAAAGTTAAATAATTTTTCATGGTGCTCGAAATTCCCTGCACCGCGGTGTTGTAGCTTTTCAAAAGGGAACATAAAAATAATAATTTTTTCAACTTCAAATCCATATATATGCATATGAATTGCTACTGAACTATGAATGGCATAAAAATATTAATATGCTCTGCCATAGAACCCTAGTCAAATGACTTCATATTAACTAGCTTCCTCAGCAAAAATATCTAATTTGATGTGCATGGATTCTCATATGTATATGTTTGTCAAAATATCCATGGCTTCTTTTGTGATTTTCGCTTTCATGATGTGGTACCCTTTCTTTTTTTCATTAGCTTTAGATGAATTGCACCTAATGTATTTCAATAAAGATTGATTCATATTGATTATCCCTTTGAATTCACCTTAGAAATTTTGGGTTTCCAACCCTTAATTAGTGCATAGAGATCTTTCAGATAAAGATAATAACTATTTCCACCATATGAAATCATGCCCGTCGAATTTATCGATTCTTTTTTTATCTATTGCCATATCAATTTGCCTTCGGCCAAATTTCACCGAATAAACCTTCGACATTCTCAATTAGCCAACCCAAGCTTTAATATATTTGTTGTTAGAAATACATGTATAAGTTACTGTGTTAAAGGAGTCTCATATTAAAGAGTCGTGTGGTGTTGAGCAGTTATTGTAACATAGTTGGTCTATAATTCACTAGTTTAAGCTTTTAAATAAATGTTGAATTCATTGATATATTAATATGCTCGAATTTGGGCTTCCTCTTGCCGATCTCTCTAGCTGAAGGTATATGTCTTTTGTTGCACTCTCTCAACAATATGGAAGATCATGTCATTTCTTATCAAAGTGGAACAATTCTAGAAGCACTTCTAATTTAAATCCGTTAAAAAAAGTCTTGCACGTTTCTAGCGAAGATGCAAAAAAAGTATTTCAACTTATCGTAATGATGAAAAAGTTTACATAATTCTAAACAATCTTTAATGTCAAACAAAGTTGCCCTTAGTCTAAGTATTCCTTATTAAACAAGGTCTTGTTATGGAGTGTCTTTAGCGCACTAAACATCCTTACCAAAAAATTGATTCTATACAACATAAGGAAAAAAAAAGGTGCATTAAACACTGTAAATTTTGCTTTTTGACCAAAAAAAGAAACTCGGAAAATTTTCTTTTTTGTTGCTTGCATAACATATGGCTCTAAGACCCACTAATTAAATCTATTTAGTAATAGTAAATTATCAAATTATAAAAAATGATTTTCATGAGTCCCATGAAGCAATAATTTCAATAAAAGGAATTCATATTTATAACGGATATGTTCTGACTATGATAATGCTGTAAAGTGGAGACAGCACTCATCCACTTCTCCTTTTAACTTTAACGAAGGTGGAATAGTCAAGGGTTCAGAATTTTATCCTTTCTCAAACAAACTAATGTCTTTGACCCAGTACGGTTGCAGTGGAAGCCCATTACGCTTTATAATTACTAATGGCTGGGCGTGTGGATAACATAATAGTACTGAAAATAAAAATTTGCAGCACTCAATGAGATTAAATTTTACTTGATGATTATAACAAATAGTACCATAAAAATTCCACTAGATCAAAAAACTTACTTAACGAGGTAAGTAAGGAAGGGGTTACTTAATCTATTAAGTAGAAAAAAAAGTAATTTATTGCAATAAGAAATTGTTAGTTATATTTCTAAATTCTTGTATGGAAAGAAAATCAATTGTTCAGTGATCAGTTTTTGAATTACCTATCAAATGAATTTTTATTTCTACTTTAAACACATAAAATTCAGTTCTTAAATTCTCAGTACTTAATTTTCAACTCTATCCAATGAGCCTTCAACAAACAGATTATTTAAGGAATTTTACTCTAATGGTGGGGTATGATCAGACCCATCCACTACCTTCTTCCACAAAAAATTACAGTATGGAGCCAAAAATGCGATATCTAGAAGGGAGGAAACATGAATTTCTGCAAGCAATGAAACGTTTTGAATTACCTATCAAATGAATTTTTATTTCTACTTTAAAGACATAAAATTCGGTTCTTAAATTCTCAGTACTTAATTTTCAACTTTATCCAATAAGCCTTCAACAAACAGATTATTTAAGAATTTTACTCTAATGGTGGGGTATGATCAGACCCATCCACTACCTTCTTCCACAAAGAATTACAGTATGGAGCCAAAAATGCAATATCTATAAGAAAGGAAACATGAATTTCTGCAAGCAATGAAACGTTTTGACAGTGGGAGCTTTCACTAGGCCCACTAAGGAGCCATGTACTTCATTCAAAGAGATTCTTCCATCTTAAAGTTTAATTAATAAGTTAGAGACCAACAAAATTATGTTAATTGCTCCATTTTACAATATAGCAGCAATGGGGAAATTTTTCATTTAACACCCGCGCACTTGCACCTCAAAAAGTTCTCGTTTCACTTGTGAACCTCCAACTTTAAGCCCCCTATCCCTGAATCCAGGTATCCTTTATGAACAACATGTCTCTACTGGAATTTGCACCTTCACCCGGCCAAGTTTGGCAGGAGACAAAAAATTTCCCTTCTAACTTTCCATTAATTGACTTTGGCCTAAACAAACTCGGCAACAATACTTTATCTTCCATCGTAATACGGGAGTCTTATCTGATATTCCTTTTCAAAAATATTCATCGACAGTCGATCGACACAAGTTATACCTAACGAATCCAACCAATCACTGACTATCACTTGTTGAGAATTCACAACAAGAAACCAAATACCTCTTCAAGGGAGATCTTCAAGATCGAGCCCAAGCTGGAGCCCAATCTTCACTAAAGAAATTAAGATAATTTCATTATGAACAGATTGCAATATGTTAACTGCTCTAAGTTACAACCTCGATCAGATTTGGAATTCGTTTTGCCTAATATCCTCACTCATACACCTTAATTTGGAGGTTTATGAAGCACTTAGAATATAAATGCTTAAACTTTTACGTTTTCCTTCGGAGTTGATAGTCAATTAATAGTAATGAACGATCTCCCCCCCCCCCCCCCCCCCCTAAAAAATAGCACAGATGATCGTGTTGTCTTGACTAGTGATAAAAGTAATTTCCAATCATTCACGATCGTATAAGAAAATGTAGAGCATACATTTGTGTTGTTGTACGATTATTAACAGAGAAATGAATGACAAATAGAGAAATGGAAATAACAGGATTTACGTGATTCAATATGAAGTACTGAGATCGACGTCCACGGAGAGAGCAGGAGCATTAAATCCACTATGACTAAGGAAATTATAAGCTCAAAACAATGCCTCACTTAATGCCAAGTACCGATCTTCCATCCATTACAAATAGACACGTATATTGTTAGGTCCCATGACTTTCATTTGGTAACTGGAAAAATGGTATTTCCTTATATTCGTGACTTTTGGTGGCAAGCGGAAGAGTGACATACCTATATTCCATATAATCTCTTACAATGTTTTCATGTAAACTCACAAAGGACCCGAAGGAACACTCTTAAGAGGTTCTAATGTTTAATCATACAAAAATTGATTGAACCAGACTGTAGAAAATGTTCTCGATTGAAAATGTGTCGCGGTATAGGCCCTTGCTCCAGAGGCCTGAGGCTTCAATTGCTACACTGGATGGCTTTTTGGTGTTTTCCAGTCGTCTGCCTAGCTCCATCTTAATGAAGCACCTGGTGGATGATATCCGCCTTCCACTCCCCTATAATTGGGGTTATTTCGCATCGATTATGGAAGGGACAAGTTGTCGATATATGAATGTGAGGAAACACCTAATTTTTTTTTATCTAACTTGTAGGGTGAGGAGACTCATGATCATCCAACGATAGTATTAGAACCTAAGTAATCAATAAATCGGGACTTGACGATCACACGAGAGATATGGATTTTTGCTGCTTTGATCTAGGACCAATTTGTGGTGGGAGATTGTCAAGAGTTCTTCTACATTAGTTGTGAAAGACGATGATGGTAAGTTTAAAAGTATGAGAGAAAATCTCAAACTTTAAGCTAACTTTTGGGGTGACAGATATTCAAGACCACCCAACACGGACACCATTCCCAACTCCTCCTCTTAGGTAATCACATATTGGCCTTCTAGCCTTATCTAAGTTGGGTTTCCTCGTCATCAATTTCAAGGTTTAATGAGGTAATTATACTTTTTTATGTTCATTTTCATACAAAATCTTTCAAAGATCCGTTCAATGTGGTCCTTTCGCAAGGTATATCAATGTGCCACGGGACAATTGCCAAATAAGTCCTAAACCCTTTGCTACTTTGCTGATTCAGTTCTAAACCTTTTTTTATGCCAAATAAGTCATAAACCTTTTGCAACTTTACCGGTTAAGCCTTTTCGGCAGATTTTTGGCTAGAAATGCCTATGTGGCTTGCCGGGCCTCGCCGGTAATGACAAGGCGACGGTGTGTCCATGACCGGACCCTAAAATAAACCTACTTAGCTGGTGATCTCCGGTGGCCAATAGAGCTTGCCAACCACTCCAGAGGGCGGCCCCCGCCTTCTCCCGTAGCCGACTAGGGCTGACTTGGGCGGGGTGAGCTCACCCTTATAGACCCTGCAGATCCGCAAGTGTTTGCAAATCTGTAGGGGCGAGCTCGCCCCCGCCTAGATCTCGCCTCGCCTAGCCCTTACCAACCATGAATGAGGGCTGGGCGAGGTCGGCCTCGCCTTGATCAAATATGGGCAGGGCCGGCTGCCTCGCCCAGATTAGATCTGGTGAGACTGGTGGCAGCCTCCCGCGCCCTCGCCTTTGGTCGGCGAGCTCCGACAGCCGGCGACACCAGAACTCACCGGCCAAGTAGATTTTTTTTTTGGAAAACAAGAAAAAAAAAATTTGGGGTCCAGTCATCGCCACGTCATCACTGGTGAGGTCCGGCACACCACGTAGGCATTTTCTGCTAACGTCCGCCGAAAGGACTTAATCGACAAAGTTGTAAAAGATTTAGGACTTATTTGGCATAAAAAAAGTTTCTAACTGAATTGGCAAAGTAGTAAAAGGTTTAGGACTTATTTAGCAATTGTCCCATGTGCCACTAGTGCCCTTTTGATGTGGAATGTCTTGTTAACATTTGTTGGCCCAAAATAACAATGTAAACTACCACCTCGTTTTCCCAAGTCAGCAAATCTTTTTGTTCCTTTCTGTTTGGCCAAAATAATGATCTGTATACATATACCGAGGGAGCCATATGTAAGCCACGTACATACTGGCCTGGCAAATCTATCATCAAGCATATAAAACGATGTACAAGTGTTGGGATTTTCAATGAATGAAATACGTTGGTTGAAATTTTAAAAGTTCAAAGACTAGGACCACATTTAATTTTTTTTAAAGTTTAGTATCGTTGTTCCTAGTCATTATGCGCAAACGGAATCTGGAGACTAAGTTTCGATAGGGGTGTGCTTGTGTATCGAGTTGAGTGACCACCAGTTGGACGCATGAGTTTGACCCAAGTCAAATAGTTAAGACTTGATACTCGATTTACATATGTTTTGAATAAGCTTGAACTCGAATCAATTGAGTCATTGTCGTCCTCTCTCAAAACTCGAATTAAACTAAAAATTGAGCTTGAATCATCAAAATACACTATAATTGGAAACCAGTAATATATTCATTCAGTCAAGATTTATTAATGATTATATATAAACAAAATACATAAAGATTGAATCACTCATTAAATTTAGTTATTTTCGAGCTTCAGCTAGGACTCATTAGTTAGTATTTGATGTGGGGATTCCAAGCACAAGCAAAACGAAATATATAGTAAAAAATGAGAATGAGAAATTGAGACACAAGAATTTATCCCGATTCATGGTTTAACTAGGGTTACATCCAATATATGATTTCGATATATTTAGCACCTCATACATCTCTATTACATTACTCGATTATAAGTAAAGAAAATATTAAATATATTTAATAGATATTCATAGGTCCGAACTCAAACTACTAAATACAAGCTAAAAGTATAAAAGGAGAACTCAATGGAACTCTTATGCTTTTTTGTTGATGGGGAGTATGAGCTACATCCTAACATTTGAGCTACTTGAACTAACAAGCAAAATCAAACCAAGCTTTAATAATCTGCAAGTTGAACTTGAATACCGAGCTACCTTTTTAAAACAAAACATAAGAATCTAGAAGTTCTTCCAAAACTTAGATAACACGTTGATAGTGGTGAAGTCAAACAAATTGGGAACTCAGCCAATGGTCGTCTAAAGTTAATATTGGTCATAGACTATGATTTCAGGGTTGAAGTATAGCTCTCGTGTTTCCCCGCACCAGCCACTCTTAGTTATTGATGATCATTTACGTGAAACCATTTTAGTGCCGATGTATCACACCCTTAAGATCAATAATATTTTTCTAGCTGATGTTGACCTAAACCAGTTGTTTCCCTGAAGAAAACCAATTCTTTCCAATACGAACATGAATCACAACTACTTACACGTGATCAAAAGACAAACATAGATGCAAATACACATCTTCATGTAACCACGCGCTAATATAGTTTATGAAAGGTTGAAAACACCAATTAACATGCCTATATGGAAGCAAAATCATACGTATTATGTATAAGCCCAAGTACCTAACCATTGACGATTTTCTTTTAGCTAGGAGTTTAGACCACACGAAACCAACAAGCTGGTCAGAACCATATGTTTTTGCACTTCATAGCAATGTTTAATGGAAGCATTTTGATCAATCACCCATCAGTCAATGCGATATCTATCAAGTCACGTAGAAGCAGCGAAAGGTCCACTGAAGCATTATCAAGAGAGAGAAAGAGAGTGACAAAAATTTTGAGTAACATTTATCTATAAAAGGCCATCACACCCACTTGGAGAGATGCACAAATTGAAAGATACTCACTAGGTCACTCCAATCGTATCCTAGACCGTACCCAAACCACGGCCATGGCCAAACAAGATCAACTCTCATTCCTCGCATTAGCCACTCTTTTTGTGATTATAATTTCTGTCTCGGAAACGCTTTGTCGCCCTGTTGGAGAGGCACACTTGTTGAAGCAACATGAGGAGTGGACGGCGATCCACGGCCGCGTCTACAAGGGCGTGGCCGAAAAGGCCAAACGGTATGAGATATTTAAAGAGAACGTCAAGCGCATCAACGCCTTTAATAATGGTAAGGACGTTGGATATAAACTGGCTGTGAACAATTTCACGGACCTAACCAACGAGGAGTTCCGCGCTTCTTACACTGGCTACAAGAGGAGGCCCACAAGTGTCCTGTCCTCTGTGGATGCAAAACCGTTCAAGTATGCGAACTTCACCGCCATTCCAGCTGTCTTAGACTGGCGAACCAAGAAGGCTGTGACATCTGTTAAGAATCAAGGCGGCTGTG
Source organism: Melaleuca alternifolia (assembly GCA_019926035.1). Taxonomy (NCBI): domain Eukaryota; kingdom Viridiplantae; phylum Streptophyta; class Magnoliopsida; order Myrtales; family Myrtaceae; genus Melaleuca; species Melaleuca alternifolia. The sequence goes on from JAGKPW010002341.1 coordinate 2,265,045, forward strand.
GTGAGTGAAAAATCAAAGTTCGTTTTGCGAAATGTCAAAATTCTTATGTCGTACTCAAGCTGTTAAAAACAGGCAACAGTTGCACATATAACAGATGGCAATATTGTCTGTAATTCACTGGTACATCCATTTTACCCCTACCGTACTACACTTACGCATGTGTTCTATTTTGTACATTAACGTTAATAATTACTATCTCCTTGTGCAGGAAGTTGTTGGGCATTCTCGGCAGTGGGAGCCATGGAAGGGATTACCATGATCAAGAAGGGGAAGTTGTTGCCCCTCTCGGTCCAAGAACTCGTGGATTGTGATGTTAACGATGAAGGCTGCTGGGGCGGGCTCATGGACAGTGCCTTCAAGTTCATCATAAGCAAGGGTGGCCTCACGACTGAGGCGGACTACCCTTACCAGGGGAGTCACGGGACCTGCAACGCGGCCAAGATTGAAAACCACGCAGCCTCAATAACCGGATTCCAGGACGTGCCGGCTAACAATGAGAAGGCCCTCTTGCAGGCCGTGGCAAACCAGCCAGTTTCTGTGGCAATCGAGGGGGGCGGGTTTGACTTCCAATTCTACTCAAGCGGTGTGTTCACGGGCTCGTGCGGGACTGGCCTCAACCATGCAGTCACAACAGTCGGGTATGGGAAGACCTCTGGCGGGACCAAGTATTGGCTGCTGAAGAATTCATGGGGCACCGCTTGGGGTGAGAGCGGGTACATGAGGATCCAGAGGGACGTGAGCTCTAAGGCTGGTCTCTGTGGTCTTGCCATGGAAGCTTCCTATCCAACAGCATGAAGAGAGAAGAAGATTAAAAAATAGATAATGAGCTTATATATGTGATACTGGTTCTTAGGCTCTTTAGATGTATGAAAGGTAAGTCCAACGTCTCTGTAGAAGAAGCGAGTGTAAGTGGCAATACGTCACTAGAGGTGGTGTCTCCTATAACATAAACTGTATGCTGCTAGCAAAAATTGGGGCTGCCAACCAAACTTGGGCTCTAAGTGTTCCAATAAATGCGTGGGACGAGATAAAGAACATAGTCCCGTAAATGAATGTCATAGTTTCGTCAGTGGGATTTCAAGTACTTAATTGTGTCCAACAGTTGAAGCATGCCCTGAAATATCATCCTGTAATGTCGTACTTATGGAACGGACACTGCACCGTAAAACTGATGGAATATAAAATGTCATCCTGAAATGTCTTTTGCCTGATAGACTACAGACCAGCACTAGTGGGACTAGTTATTCCCAAAAACCAAAATAGCCCTAATTGAGTCACAAACTTATCAATTATGCTAATTTAGTCCTTGATCATTTGTTAGTTTGTCAACTTATTCTTAAACCATTCAATTGTACCTATTTATCTGAAATATTTTGACGATTCATCAATTTAATTCTTTTAGTCAATTTTAGTTGAAAATTGCAAACATAATGTCTAGTCAGCATTGGCCACCTACAAGGTATGACTGACATTGATGTGAATATTTTTTTGTATTTGTTCAATTTCTTATTCTATTTTACTTATGTACTTATTTATCACCAAGACCGGTCACATGTGAGGGCTGGTGAGACCTTGCCCACCACAGGGATGACTAGCGAGGATCACCCTCACCAGATCTAGGAGAGGACATTGTAGCCCTTGCCAGCCACCCCTCGCCCACTTATAATGGCCATGACCCTCGCCTAGATCTTAATTGATTAAACTTGAATTACAATTATCCTCATGCATGTTCATTTCATGAAAGTTTTCCTATCAATTGAAGGTCTGATCCAAGTTTATTTGCATAATGATCGGGTTAAGCTTAACAACCGCTTAATCTGGATCGGTATTTAATTACAGCTGGCCCTTATCCATCTTTAATTTTCATCTCGAAGTATGGTGCTCTTCTTTCTTAGGACCAGACGTGTGGAACCCATTGAGATTCTTCACCACTGCCTCCTTATTATTTATATTATCATGATCACGTCCACTTATCATCCTCTTCACTAAATAGACATCCAATAATACTTATAGCTGCTTTACTATTTTTCCACACACCATCTCCATCAAATTTCAGCCCTTGATGTCTTTTCCACAAGATAATTGGCTCTTGAACTTATCTTGACTTTGTTCTCGCTAAAATTTGTTTGAGAATTCCATGAATTCATGCAAAACCAACTTTAGTGCTTGTGAAGAATTTGGAATTGCTTGATCGTCTGATATGGTATTTCTATAACACCACGTTCTAGAGCATAAGGGGTGAAGGGCTTGCAATCGAAGCCCATTCTTTGTGCGATTCCCCTTTGGTCAAGGAAGTGGTTTATCATCTCCTTTTGCGTTCTGAAGTTCCAGGCAAACAAGATGATATCCCATGGACTCTGTTTCAGTAATCTGGGCCAAAGAGCATGCTGTGACCAGAATTTCCACACAAAAGGCAGTAAGGGTATGGAATGTGAAATAATCTATCTATGTTATCTCTACGAGGCAAGACATTAGCCGCTGCCTCCAAAACATCATCTTTTGCCTCTCATGAACTTTGGCTTTCCATATTTGGTTCCAAATTCCAGAGTTGGGACATTCTCTTTATGTGACTTTATAAGCTTATAAGCGACTTCAATCGTACATATTTTATTAATAGCTGTCTGCCAGATTGGTTTATCCACCGAAATGAAGGTTGAACCTTGAATATGAAGAATGGCTTGGACTGAGGTTCCTCAAAGTACCAAGATTAGACAGTTTACATGCCAAGTTTTTGTCCTCAGTATAAAGAAGCTTGCTATATCTCTTTGCTCTACAACAGGATCAAGACCTATAGAAGAAGATAAATGATTTGGGACTTGTGGATATCAAAGGTGATTAGAGGCCTCAATTGACTTACCATCTCCCACCTGATAAGGAGTTCCTCCTAATTTGAGTATTTATCTAGTGTCTATGATTGCCTTCCATAATTGAGATATTGATGCCTTAATATCGTGGTTTTAAAAATTGGATCTTCGGAAATATTTTCCCTAAATTGCCTCTAGCTCGTGTCAGTCCCCAACAGGGTCTGAGACTCGAAGCATCTTTAAAATCCTTGGTTTGTCTAAAACCCGATCCGCCAATTTTCTTATTTTACACAATAAATCCAAACGTTTAGGTGGTAAGGTCCTATATCATGTTTTTAATGCTATCACGATCATCATCCACCCATCATCGTCTTTAGCACCATCTTCCACCACTCAAATTTTGCAGACTAGACTCCACCAATCACGCGACTTCTTCATCTCCCACCGGCCAGACCACTTCACCCATTCTTACATCTTTATTTTCCTTCGTTTACGCCACTTATGTCAAGCACGAGACACTTTCCGACCACCCTTCGTTGCTGCTGTGGATTGTCCTGCCAATGGAGTTGCATCGTTCAGCCGATTTGATTCGGTTTTTGTTACTGCTGAACGTTTGGAGTTGTGCGGTTGCCTCCATTGTCCTTGGTCGACACCGACTCACTGCGTCACGTGGTCGAAATTTCCTCTCTGATGTTTACGCTCTGGATTTATGAGTTATCTTGAACCGAGGCATAATTTATTTGAGTTAGCTGAGTCACTGCACTTTGCTGTTTGAAGCCAAATCGTCGCCATCACAAAAATATAGCACAGTGGTTGCCTCGCACATGATTCGCTGATCACAAGCCTCCATAATAAACCGTGTCACCAGGTCATTGATCAAATCCTGTAACAGCCACGCTCCGGCTCTCTCTGGGCTTTAGTATATATTTAATTTGGCACGGATCGTGATTCGTAGACCTCAAGCTTTTTATGGTAACTTTTGGAAATTTCCGAGAAAATATGGAAAAAATTAGTTTTGGGCTCTTGAAAATTCATTTTATTTTTGGGAAGTTTTTCTGAATTCTTGGAAAATTTTCTGGATTTTATAAATTTTATAAATTTATTTGACTATTTAATATTAATTTAATAATATTCTAATAATATTTTATTAGTTTATTTAAAATCTGCAATTTCCGGCAATATGGACCAAGTTCACGTGCAACCCAGCCCAACCGAACGCCAGCCCGCCAGCCACAAGAGAGAGCCTAGCTCTCTTCTCTCTCCCTTTCTCTCTTAGACATTTCGTCGAACATGGAGGGGGCACTTCGCTGTTGGACCTAACCGCCGGTGTTTTGTCTGGCCATTTGCCGTGTAACGGCTGTGTCTCGGCCTTCTCTGGGGAAGTGTTGTATGAGAAATTATGTATATTTTATGATTTGAAAGCTTTGGAAAAATTTTCCGGTAATTATTATAAATTCCGTTTGAGCTAGTAATTTTCTAAAATTAGTTTTGGGCTCCCGATAATTTATTTTTACATGTGTGGTTCAAAAATTCTTAATTTTTTAAGGAAAATTCCCATGGATTTTCGGGATTTTCCCCTAATTTTAGTAAATTTATTTTAATTATTGAATATTGTTTAATTATTGTAGTATAATATTTGCGAACGGACCAAGTCCGCATTGCCCCAGCCCCCGAGTCCATGATGACCCAGCCTAGTCCACGTGAGCCTAACCCCCCTCTCCTTCTTCCTACTTCTCTCTAGCATTTCAACAAACAGCTAATTGACACGTTGCTGGAGGGACACTCATAAGCCAAATGGCTAATCTCTCGCCGGGAAAAGCTTCCCTTCACCCCTACGGTCTAGGCGACATATATCTCGACCAATGGGTGGTCTCCGATTGTCGACCGTGAAGCCATATCCTTGCCATTCACGAAAGCTACCTTGTTTTCCGTCCGTGCGAGAGCCTTCCTTTCGACATCGATTTCTTCGAGCCTCGACCTCCGTTTTACTCGCTCTTGGTGACGTTGTGTTCTTTGTGATTTCGCCTTTAAATCCCAACTCACCGCCGTTGTCATCTCTGCCTGGTCCACCATGGGTGACCCCATGAAAACCCCTCCACGGCTCGACCTCCCTCTATTTTTCCGGTAAGTTTTCTCGAACTTCCTTGATCGAGATCTCTCAATTCTTCAACCTAGGGCTCACATTGCTACATCCAATCGATTCCTATCCACCTCTATACCTTGATTTTGGCTTTTGTAGCGATTTATTTGGTCTAGATTTGGCTAGGTTTTGGATTGGATTTGTTTGCCCCAATCCGAGTCGCTCAAGGTTGTGGTTCTCTGTTCACAGTCCACGGCCTAAGTTAGCTCCTGGTCCCATCCAGCTCCTCGCCCAGCCACGGATGAGACTCTCGCCCCGTGACTCGGCCATATCGCAGCCATAGCCACGAAAACCGTAGCTAGAGCCTCGATCATGGACAACTCCTTACATCTGATTCTAGTCTCGTGCAGCTCGATCCGACCCTGATCCATGCCGACCACCTCGCCCAGTAGGTCAGTCAGCTTGCCCAGACCAAGATCTAGTTTGCCAGTCGTAAGTGAAAACCTCGCTATAATAGTAACTCATCGACACCGGCGCCAGAGTTCTTGCCAGAGGCTTCAAATTGTGGGCCTCCTCATGCAGATTAAGCTTGGCTTAGTGGGCCTCAGCATTTCAGTCTGATTTGGCCGAGAAGAAAAAAGAAAAAAGAAAAGTTATAGTTTCACAAAGCCACCTCAACTAGCTCTTACCAGTTGTTTTTGGCAAATTTTTAAGGTGAGTGGACCTTTTATATTTTAATTATGCATGTTTTACCGCCTTAGTAGAATGTAGAAGTTACTGAATGGCGTGTTACCAAAGAGAACTGATTGAGATTATTTTTATTCGTGTGTATGGTACTAGAGATGTGATGTTTGTATGGGTCAGATAAGTGGTCAAGTGACTCAATTGGTGGTCAAAACATTTTTAAGACCCAGTGGAAGGTCAATGGGACCACGTTTGTGATGGACAGTTGGAAAATGGATCAATGTTCTGAATAGATGAATTAGGGTCCTAGGTCGGTTGTAGATGACCTTATTAAATTATTTATTTATTGTCGCTATAGTTATTATTTATCGTTTTAATTACTGAGTTGATTAGAGATTGATTTGTGGAAGTAAGTAAGAGGGGCATTGATAGTTTAGAACCGCTGGTTAGTGCTAGGAGCACGAGTAGGGACCCTAGGGCAATAGCATTCCTAATTTTAGTATAAAGGGTAAACTCACTGGGATACCCCCATATCTCACCCACTACCCAAACCTTATTCCAGGCATCAAGTATGGACCTGGAAAAGCAGTTTAAGGAGGGGGAGTAGACCGAGGAGGACCCAAAGGAGATCGAGGTGGACCTAGAGGAGGAATTGGATGAGAAGCCGGAAGATGATAATGTGATGCAATCGGTGGAAGTAGTAGTACTAAATTTATTTCAAAATCTAGGTGAAGAGCCAAAGGAAAGAATCCAGCCACCTAAGTCTGAGGATGATGGCTGGATATTGATAGGTACGAGACTACCTCAAGAAGAGTAGTGGAGAAGCATGAGACCACCTTATGGGACTGTAATCTCATTCTCTGGAGGTAGGTGTGTCATCAATATTAGGAGCGTTTTGAAGGAGAAAGAGAAGTATAAGGCCCCTTAGTTTTCCATCAGGGGTATCATGAAGCTCCAGAGAAAGTCATCGAAAAAATGGAATCCTAACCATGGGTATGGCAATCAGCCAGGACGTACTATGATAGACCCCTAAGATAGTACATCTTAGATGGATCTTCAGGATCACTCCTGCTTACATAGGTCAGTAGGTTTTTCCCTTCCCCCCATTTTTGTTGTATGCTATGCGAGTGACTATTTTCCCTAGCATGTAACTTTTGTTGCTTGAACGGTGACTCAGATTGTGAAGGTTCCAATAATGTAATTTTTTGTAAATTAAGAGCCTTAAGGAGTTGTACTCTATTTTTGTGGAGAGTTGTAGATTTTATTTGATCCAGATACCTCGTTCCCATTGTGTTTTACTCTAGTGTGTTGTGTTGATCTACGACCTATCTGGGACATTGTTTAAGTGTGTTGTGGTCAAAAGAGGAAAGTAACCGAGGACTACCGCGCAACCAGAAGCAAGATGTGACATGCCAAGAAATCAAGCCTAATAGCCTTAGGGTCTAGCCGAAGTACTCCTTGGCCAATGGAAGGCCATCATTTTTCGATGTTGAGCTCGTTCCTTCTCCAATTTGGTTTCCTCCTCTATTTTCGTCCAAGCCGAACACCTCACTTTAGGTTGCAATTTCTCCCAGCTCCAGGCTCCTCTTGGATTGTTGTTGGTGCCATTGGAAACGTTGTAATGCCCTCTTCAAGAACCTACCAACTGTCACCGCTGTTTTAGCCTGTTCTGCCCTTGGCAGTCCCCAAAAAAGGGCTTTGTTGTTCAGTTACCCCTTGTTTTTTCGATAAGTTTCTCGAACTTCGATTCATGATATCTTTCAATCCTTCAATCTAGAACTTGAACTAGTGTTACCAATCAATTTCTAGACATTGATAAACCCAAGATTTGGCTATTAATTGGATTGATTTGGTCTAGATTGGATGGGCTCTCGATCAAACCCTTCTTCCCCCAAACCGTGCGACTGAAACCCTAGATTTGATCAATTGGATGATTTATCGATACCCATCCCCTTAAACCACTCCAAATCAAGTCGTATAAGTCTCGTGAGTGAAGTATGGGTGGTTAATTTAATTGATTCGGTCTAAATTGCACTAATTTAAGCTCGATTTGTTTTGGGTTCTTAAAGGCTATTTTTTGACCCGATTAATCGTTGATGTTTTTGGGTTGATCAGCCACTATTTAGGAGCTCTCTAGAGTCGCTCAACTTGCCATTAGTAAGCCACAACCTTTGTCTTGCCATTGGCCACGAAAACAGCAGCCATAGCCACGGAAACTGTAGCCACAAGCCACAACTTGCCTGGCTTTGCACGACCTGAACTTACGATCCGTCCAGAAGCCAATCCAACCCAAGCCAGCTGATTCAATCCAGCTTAGCCCATAGAGGAAAGAAAGAAGGAAAAAGGAAAAAAATATAGGTGAGGGAATTTTCTAAATCATCATTAGGCATGTTTACTACCCTAGTTATTTTAATGTCAAATTCTGAATTGAATTGGTTATGCGAGAATGATGGGGAGTTTAATTAGCAAAAGTAGGACCGCTAATGCAACGAGGGGATTTAGAAGTGCAATTAGGGTCTTAAGCTAGTTGTGAAAGTTTTCATTTGCTTTAGTTGCACAATTTATTTATTTATCGCATTTATACATTTAATTATTTATTGGTGAATATTTAAATATTGCAATAAATTCTAGTTGATTGGAATTGGGCGTAGGCCAATGTATGATTATGGATTGTTTGTTTTGTGGGTGAGATTAGCTTGGAAGAGTGAGGAGGATAGGTGATTTAGGGACCCTAGGGCGGAGATAATCCTAGTTTTGGGACAGGAAGTTAACTCACTGAGATACCCCAATATCTCACCCCACCACCTCAAACCCTCTTAGGAAAGGAGAATGGAAAACATGGACATTGATCCGCCTATGCCAGAGAAGCCTACTAATGGCAGGTGGGTAATCAACAGGAAAGTGACCAAAGGCAGGTGGGTTTACGAGGATCACGAGACCACCCTATGGGAGTTTGATGACGTCTTCTGGGTCCGGGTGCCATACTAGTTTGTGATCAGATACATAGGGAGGATAGGCGAACCCTTGGAGGTTTATCGTGAACACCATCATCGACCGTGGGGAAGGTTCGCAGATTACTTTTTGGACTATGGACAGATGATCCCCCTAAAGGAAGTGTTGTGAATTCTTAGAAGGATTCCTTTGATGATTGTATCAAGTTGCAAATCTTGGTGTAGGGTTGGATCTGTAAGTTATTTACTAGTAGAGGATCACTTTTGAGAGGAATTTTGGATGTAATATTATGGTTGGGAGGTTTTGTAATTAATGTTTAATTACATTGCTTCACTGTGTTTATCTCTAATCGTTGAGTGGATCGTGACAAGAAGAAGAGAAAAGAGAAAAAAATCGGGGTCGGCCGCCCGCTTGGAAAACGGGCTGTGACAAATCACGATCGTTGGTCAAGTATAAACTGAAACTTAATTCCAAGCAGGTTTTGATAGCAATGGATTGTGAGGTTTGTATGCTGGAACGGAAGAGGAACTAAACCCAACTGGTGCCAAATTACCAATGCTTGATCTTATATCGGTTCCATGCCTAAGTAGAGTCCTAATTGCAAGTTTAATAAAAAAACTGGGAAGAACTGATGTCAATTTCTTGTTGTATAGATTTAAGCTGTCGTTTGATTGGATTATGCGTGGTGAATTTTGAGCTTTATTAAGCCTAGTTGCGTTATTAGGTGACACAAGTGCATGAATACTTCATCGCACCCGAACCTGGACATCGGAATAAGATATAACTTATTTTCTGTCCATGTTAGGATTTTTATGATATGCATTGTCCTATGATACTTCAGATCATTTCGTCGCCTTTAATTTCATTTTTGCATTTTACATAATTGCTTTGCATTAAGAATCATTCATGCAATGGTCCATGTTATAGACATTCATAATATTTTCAATTTGCATCGCAGAAGAACATTTAATAATTTTAGGAAGTTCAATTTTGAAAGTTAAACCATATATACAAATATATATCTTATTCTTTTTTAAGAAAAACTCTATTGGGTTCGAAATCTTTTTCTAGAACGTTCAGTTGTTACACAATAAGTTGTTCAATATACATACCCTACCAAATTCGTACAATATCCAGAAGTTATATGAAGTCAGGATATTGGCAAATACACCTCTATCAACTTGGAATATGCTGGAGAATGTTATGGAGAACTAGAGGTTTTTGAAAACCCGTTCTAACAAGGTGAAACATGTAATTTAACGAACAAGGTGGATGTGCACATGAAATGAGCAAAACTTGGCTTGACCATGTTAGAAAGTACAATCCAAAAGCAAAGGTTGAAGAAGACTACAAGTATATAAAGAGCATATGAACTTCATTGTCAACGATGTGGAATACTTCAACAACTATTGGGATGGCATTTTGCACATAGGAAATTGTATCAGGTGTATTTACATATCTAGAAAAATTCATATTTGCATATATACGGGTGTCCACATTTAGACACTTTTCATACATCATTGCATATTATAATAGGATTCATGCTATGTTCACATAGTTACTATTGATGTGTTAGAACATTAGAATTTTCCAACAATAATTATTTTGTTTGCATTATTATTAAATTTGTCATATTACATGCAAGGCCACTCCTTTGAAAAATATTTTCCGATCCATTTTTAAATTTTAAGCAAACCTTGGAAAATATTGTCATTTTTCAGGAAAATGACTTCCTGGAAAATATTTTTCGGAGATGTTATATTTTCCGCGAAACGAACAAATCCTCAACTTACAAACTTCCAATATAAATATGTAAAGAACAAATGATTTTTTTTAATCAAGAATTAAAAATGTTAAAGCATCCTTCGCCTAACCAATCAAGATTAATTAATTAATCTTCTCAAGCAATCTAACTGATATCATAGTGTGATGGTAGAACTTCCTAATTTAAATCACTATCCTTGGTCTAGTATAGCAACCCTACTTAGATTTAATATCTCACACTTGGATCCATGTGAATTTAAGTAAACATAAGTGCATTGAGATCTATGAATATTCCTACATTGAATAAACTAGCCTCAATTTATCTACTACACAAACCACACAAACAACCTAGTATATATCTATCTAAGTTAAATCTATGGCCATACATCATAAAGCACTTGCATGGAATCTCCTCTCAGTTTCAAACATGCAACAAAAAAAAATCAAAAAAAAAATTCAAGTGGTGATCAAGAACTTAAAAGCATTAAGAATACAATATATGACTCACACATATGAGATTTGGAATTGCATAAATAAGTCTTGAAATTTAGTTAGTTATAGTTAAACTACATCGCAGCTCTAACAACAAATAGTGTAAAACATAATAAAAATCAAAATAAACATGATGAAGAACTAGATCAAATTCACCAAGAATAATCAAGATTGATTGTAATTCACCTCCTTCTTCACTTGGCATATCCCATTGAAAGGAAAAACTAAGGAATAAAATTGAAACCCTAAATTTAATATGATGAAGACGACTCTCCTTCTTCTATGTTGAATGACCTTTATATAGGCCTCTTCTTGCTTTCCAAGAAATCTTAATCACACTAGAATATGGCCACAATTAAAGATTATTCCCAATTAGGATTTCTCCCTATCGTACAATTCCTAGTTTAACTTGGACTTTGAATTTCTCTCCATAATAGGCTTGATTATTCTTAACTTCATATTTTCCTAGCCTTGATCTCCAATTCTGGAGGCTTATATACACTTTAGGAAGCTTATATGTGCTTTTCCACACATTTTGTCCTCATATGCCAACAAATTATAAAATTAGTCCACAAGCTCCTTTTAACTTCAATTACCTACAAAATCAATTAAAATAAATTAAGCAAACATCGGTTTAATTAAAAATAAGCAAACAGGAAGTCTAAAATAATAAATAAAATATGTAAAATAGAGTTATCTGTTAATGGTCTGCCCTATGAACCAATTAGTAATGATACTCTAACAATAATTGTGGTTTAGGTTATGTCGGCAATGTCGACATTTACTATACCTAGGTAGTCATAATGTCTTGCTAGAGACCGTTTATAATTTGTGGGCTAAAAGAGTTTGAGCACGCTACTAATGTCTAGTGAACCTACAAGGTCGCACACAATATATCGAACTGATTTATATTATTTTGTGGATAATGACCCAAAGACTTAAGTGGGTGCCGCCCTTTTGCTTGATAATATATATACTCCTTTTGTGGAGAAAACCCTAGAGGTTTTTCGTGAAAGTCACACATTAAGGAGAAAACATACAGAACGTAGATCCACAAGACAGTCTCGAGGATTACAAGCGATCAAGCAGAAGAAACTCCATAATCTCAAGCTAGTACTTGGATTTGGAGATCTCAGTTTGTATGTGTGGATACCGGTAGAGGTGCAACACTTGGAGTGCTGATCCAGATCAACCAATTGCGAATTTGTCTGCATGCTGAACAATGTATGTCTTGAAAACTACACTTCGATTTCAATATACACATGGATCCTGTTTGGCTTTCGTTTTTCCATTGCGTTTAAAAAACCAAGAAACCTAACATTTTCAGCATGCCACGTAACTCATTCACTATTCAGCGGGGTCTCTTGGTTGTTCTCGCCCGTAGTTGCTCTTTGTGAGGATTGCGAGCGACTGTGAATCGAAGAACTGCAGTTGTCAGGGATGAAAATTAGTATAGAATCAAACACTAGTAAAAGATGAAACCCTTCCATAAAGTTGTCTCTCATAATGGAAGCAGAGCAATAATATTTTGGCCCAGATACTTAGACATCTCTTTTCTATGAGAGCTCGGTCTGTTGACAAGATTTAATTAAAGAGGGAGTAGAAAAACTGCCCATCTACGCAATTCCGAACTCTTATGCGAAGACGTCATCGAAGGATAACCCACAATTATAAATCGGAAACGCCAGACGCGCAATTCCAAACTCTCATCACCGCCTGTTCTGTAGGGCGAAATTGGAAGCACTCGCTTGCGCTTCATCTGCTCCCGCTTTAATTGCGCAATCTGATTTTGGACCTCGTCATGAGGAGGCCAAACCGACCTGTTTGGGACCAGAAGGTAAGCCTTTCGGAACTATCTCTCGAAGTATCCCAATATCTCTCGTTCCAAGTCTTTGGCCTGTGTAATCCCCACTTTCTTCTGGTAAACATATATATTGTATTGAGACGTACCAAGGTTAATTTGGGAGAGATGTAGCTGAATTAAGCCCGACCTCAAAAGCGCTAGAAATTCCTAAATGGGGCCAAACTGTCGGTCAAACCCTGAGGATTTAATAGGATGAATACAAAGGGAGTTCCATAAGAGGAATCTCTCTTTTTTTTTCCAATTAATGCTCCATTTGCTTTACGGAAAATATAGCATTTTTTAAAAATATTTTCCATAAAATCATTTTCTTGAAAAATGATTATATTTTTGGATGTTTGTTTGAAACTTAAGGAAAATTACAAAAATAAGTAAATTTTGAAAATTTTCCATTTTTTTGTTATACATTGACATGTCACAGGTCACAAGTCTTGTTGGGCTCCCATAAGCTTCTGATTTACCACAAGATGCCATGAACTTACCAATCTAAGGCAAGTCTCGAGCTCACTTCTAGAGGCTACGAACTCGCTATCAAAGGCTGTCGGCTCACCCACCTCGGGTATGATTGAGGCACGCTATTTTAAGCCACAATATTTAAAGGTAGACAAAGTAGATGGAAAGTATTTTCCACTTTAAAAAAACGGAAAATATTTTCTCTACTTTTGAAGGTGTTTTTACCGTTGGCGAAAAATATTTTCTTTAACTACTTTGTTTTCCATGAAACGAACACCGAAAAGTTTGAAAAATATTTTTCAGAAAGTTATTTTCCGTAAAACGAATGAAGCCTAAGAAATCTTTTTTTTTCCCAATTAGGAGGTAAAGCTTGTTTAATTCACTTTCTCAATAACGGTTAGAGAAAGAGAGAGAGAGAGAGAGAGAGAGAGAGAGAGAGAGAGAGAGACCAAAAGTGATCTCGGATTGCGTGAGAAAAATTGGTAATTTTACCTATATCTATAATCTTAATTTCTAAATACGGAGAATGCAATAAAAAAGAGTAATGCAAGGCTATGCAGAATGGATCGTTTTGTTTAAAGGTCAAAATTCGATGTCAATATCTAACTCAGAACGAAATTTTCAAGCAATACGAAAGGAACTTTTGGAGAGAGAAACTTAATATCTACAGCGAACCAAATAATTTATGACTATTCATCAAACATATTGCAACTATTTTTTTTATAATGTACCATGTTTAATTTTCTATCACGGGAACTATTTTTGTGGTCTAAGGTGAAACTTATTACCATGAAAGATTGGGGCATACTTTAGCGAAATCCAATGAACATTTGTGAAGAGTACTTTTTTATACCTAATTCGCTTAATTACAAGGCTTGGATTATTCATTATCTCATGTGGAAGATCACCTCATTCCTTGTCAGAGTTGGGCACTTCTAGAAGCAATTCTAATCTATATTCATTGAAAAAGATATTTCACCATTCTGGCAAAGAGGCAAAAAGTTATTTTAACTTATAGTAATGATGAAAAACTCAAGATAATTTTGAACAGCCTTTAATGTTAAACAAAGTTGCCCTTAATCTAAGTCTAAGTATTCTTTATTAAACAAGGTTTTGTTATGGAGTATCTTTAGCGCACTAAACATGCTAGATAGAAATCTGTCAGTTTTCAAGAAAATGATTGCATATAACACGAGAAAAAAATTCGCATTAAACACTGTAAATTTTCCTTTTTGGCCCAAAAAAAAGGTGGTAAATTTTTGGAAATTGCTTGCATGTACTATGGCTTGGAAGGCACATTTATTAAATCTAGTAATGAGTGGCGTTAATCAATTATTTCAGTAAAATGAATTAATACTTCTAATGGATGAGTGGAGACCACACTCATCCATTTTCTCCTTATAATTTCAACGAAAGTATAATACTCAACAGGTTTGGAATTTTCTGTGTTCTCATACGAGCTAATGTCCTTGACCAACTACAGCTGCAGTTGAAGCCCATCATGCTTTATGATTACTAATGGCCAGCCTGTCAATGAAATAATTAAGTGCTGAAAATTAAAGAATTCTGCACTTGATGGGATTAAATGTTATTTGATGATTATAACATACTGTCAACACAAGAATTCTAGAAGGAAGGAAGCATGAATTTCTAGAAGCAATGAAACGTTTTGACAGTGGGAGTGCTGGCTAGGCGCACCAAGGAGCCATGTACCTTATCCAGAGAAATCTTCCAAGGAGAGCCCCACTTTGAATTCATCGATATTATTCAATTGTACCCAACCTCATTTAAAAGTTTAAATCAATAAATTAAGGACTAATTAAATTATGTTAATTGCTCCATCTTACATCATATCAGCGATGTAGAAATATTTTCGCCTCATAACCATGCACTCAGCATCTCAAAAGCTTTCCTTTCACTTGTGAATTTCCTATATTAGGTCCCCTCCAACTGATTCCAGGTACCGTTACACAAACACTATTTGCTCTACTCGAATCTACATCTTGACCCAGCCCACTTTTGCAAGAGACAAAACTTTGACACCACTTGTTGAGAATTCACAACAAAACTCCAAATACCTCGTTAAGGGAGATCTTCAGAGAGAGAGAGTCCAATCTCAATTCCCACCTTCACTAAAATATTTTAGTTAATCTCATTAAGAACCAATTACAATATGTTAACTCCTCTCAGTAGCGTATACATTGGTGTTGTCGCACAATTAGATAATGCAATCCACCATAAGAGCAAGATTAATAGAGAAATGAACAACAATTAGAGAAATGAAATAATAGGATTTACATAGTTCGATTCAAAGTACTAGATCTACTTCCACAAAGAAAGCAATAGCTGCAGATCCAAAATGACAAGGAGATTGCAAGCTTAGGATTATGCCTTGTTTAATTCCAAGTATTGACTTTTTATTTAACGGGTGCAGATTTCGTCTGGTCCCCATGACATTCATTTCCTAGCCGAAAGTATGGTATTTCCTTATATCCATGACTTAACGATGGTAAGCGGAAGAGTGATCAACTAATGTTTGACACAATCTTTTACGATTTCTTCATGTAGGCTAAAAAAAAAGAACCAAAGGAACGCTCTTAATATGTTCTAACGTGCAATCATACAAAAATTGATCGAAACCATACTTCAGAAACATTCTCAATTGGAAATGCTTCGCGGTCTAGACCCTTGATCAAGGGGCGTGGGTTCCCAATTACTACACTGGATGGCTTTTGGGCCTTTTTTGGCCGTCCGCCTAGGTGGTCCATGATTTTCGTTTTCAACTTCCCTATTGCTGGGGTATCCCACATCATTTATGGATGAACTAGTGGTCAATTTAAAAGTGCAAAGAAAACTTTGCTCTTTGAGTTTGTTTTTGAGGTGAGAAAGATCCAAGACCACGCAGTAGTTACTTAAAAGTTCAACAATCTTCCAAGAGATATAGATTGTTGTTGCCCAATGTGTGAGAGAATGGTTGTTGGGGTTAAGTGTTTAGTGTGTAAGTGTAATAAAAAAAAAATTTACCCTTTAACCTAGCTTTTGGAATGAGAAAGACCAAATTCCTCCAATACAGACACCAAAACAAACTCCTCTCAACAATGCCATTTTTCGCAATCATCAACTCTTCCTACCAGTCATGAAGAAATGTCTGCAGAAGTTTGTCAATGATAAGGCTATGACTTTCAAGCATATCTCAAACAATCTGAGAAATAGGCGTATTTAACGTGGGTGGAACATTGACCTGTCTATCTTTGATTAGGAAGTCCGGTTTTACCCGGCTTTTGCTTTGATAAGTTATCTTGTTGTTGTTTAATTTCTAGTAACCACGTCACCCTTGCACTCATATTAACACATTCATCTTCTTAAGTGCGAGACCTTGTGGTGTCGGGCTACTTATAGCTTATAATTTTGGCAAAAGTCAATACATTTTCTTACTCTTACCAAAAATAACAAACAAACTCCTCTAATCTAATCACACCTCCAACCTTCTATCCTTGTCTAAGTTGGGTTTTCTCCTCATCAATTTCAATATTTAATGGGGTCACTATACTTTTTGTTAGATTTTTATCCATGACCTTCCAAAGATCCATTGAAAGTGGTCATTCCATAAAGTACATCGACATGTCACATGTACTCTTTTGACGTGGACTGCCCTATTAGCATTTATTGGCCCAGCATAACGATGTAGACTTTGTTCTCCCATGTCAGCTAAAATTTTTGTTCCTTTCTTTTGGGCCAAAAATACTGACATAATGTATGACATGCAGGAAGCCATATGTACATACATGCTGACCAGGCAAATCTAGCAGAAAAGTTAACAAAACTATTTCCACATCTTTTAAGTGTTGGGATTTTTAATGGAAGAGTCCATCGATTGGAATTTTTTAAGTTCGACACCTGAATTAGACCAAAAAATAAAAATATTCTATCCATATTTAGAATTAAAAGAAAGTTCAGTATCGTCAATCCTAGTCTTTAAGCGCAAACGGAATCTGGAGACTTTAAGTTTCGAACTACAATTCCAAACTAGGGGCACACTTGTATAATAAAGTTGAGTCATCCACCGTTTCGCCGCCAGAGCCGACTTAAGTCAATTAGTTAATACTTCATACTCGATTCACGTAAGTTTTTGATAAGCTTGAGCTAGACTCAATTAGGTTACAAGTCTCTGTCAAAACTCGAATTAAACTCGAACTCGAGCTCGAAAAATCAAAATACACTATAATTACAAGTTGATAATGATTTATTCAGTTCATATTTATTATTTTTTATAAATAATTGAAATACATGAAGATTGAATCACTTGTTAAAATACTTTATTTTCGAGCTCGAGCTAGGGTCAAATAATTAGTATTTGAGCTAGTTGCACTCAGAAAGAGTCGAGCCAAGTTTGAGTAATCTGCAACTCGAACTTGAATGGCTCATGAGTAACTTCACTGAGCAATGTCCTTTATGCAAAACATAGGAATCTAGAAGTTCTTGCCAAACTTAGAAAACACGTTGATATGGTCAAGTCAACTATAATGGTAACTCAGCCAATGGTCGTCTAAAGTTGATATTGGCCATATAATATGATTTCAGCGTTGAAATATGGTTTTCTTTTTGCACGCCAGTAGCCTCTCTCGCTTATTTATGATCATTTACGTGGCGCAATTTCATTGCCAAAGAATTGCACCCTCAGGATCGATCATTTTTTTTGGCAGATGCTGACCTAAGCTAGTTCTTTTGACTGAAGAAAACCAAAATTTTCCAATGAGAACATGAATCACGATAACTTAGATATGATCGGGAGGCAAATAGATGCGAATACATCTAATTATTTTGACGTGCAAATATAGATAATGAAAAGTCGAAGACACCAATAGCTACACATATATGGAGGCAGATACATACGTACAGGCCTAAGCAGCTACCAATGACGGGATGAAACACTTGGTTGATTTGCTTTTGGCTAGGAGTTGAGACCACCACAAAACCAAGAAGCCTCTTTGAACCATATATATTTGCCCTATATAACAATGATTGATGGAAGCATTTTGATTAGTCGCCTATCAGTCAATGAAGACCAGAGCACTCTAATTGCATATGTGCTATTCATGATGAGTTTGCGCAATAGCAAGCTTAATTCCAATTTTGGCGGTCTAACTCAGAACAGTTATCGAGGCACACGGGAGCAAAATGTCCACTGAAGCATTATCAAGAGAGAGTGGCAGTGACGACGATTGAGCAACGTTTTGTCTATAAAAACCCATGACACCCAATTGGAGATGTGCACAGATTGAAAGACAATCACCAAGTCAGTCCAGTTGAGTCCTTGATAGTATCCAAACACTACTATGGCCAAACAAAACCAACTCTTATTCCTCACATCAGCCACTCTTTTGGTCATTATAGTTTCTGTTTCTCAAACGCTTTGTCGCCCTCTTGGAGAGGAACACCTGTTAAAGAAACATGAGGAGTGGATGGCCGTCCATGGGCGCGTATACAAAAACGTGACGGAGAAGGCAAAACGTTATGAGATATTTAAAGAGAATGTTAAGCGCATCAACGCCTTTAATAATGGTGAGGACGTGGGATATAAACTGGCTGTGAACAAGTTCGCGGACCTAACCAACGAGGAGTTCCGCGCTTCTTACACAGGCTACAAGAGGAGCCCCACAAGTGTCCTGTCCTCTGGGGATGCAAAACCGTTCAAGTATGCGAACTTCACTGCCATTCCAGCTACCTTAGATTGGCGAACCAAGAAGGCTGTCACATCTGTTAAGGATCAAGGTCGCTGTGGTGAGTGGAAAATCGAAATTTGTTTTGCGAAAATGTCAAAAATTCTCATGTCCTACTCAAGCTGTCAAATGGAGGCAAGAATTGTACACCTAACAGATATTATCTGTAATTCACTGTTACATCCACTTTACACCAATCATGCTACACGTATACATATGTCTTCTATTTTGAAGATTAATGTGAATAATGACTGTCTCCTTGTGCAGGAAGTTGTTGGGCATTCTCGGCAGTAGGAGCCATGGAAGGGATTACCATGATCAAGAAGGGGAACTTGGTGCCACTCTCGGTGCAAGAACTTGTGGATTGTGATGTTAATGATGAAGGCTGCGTGGGCGGGCTCATGGACACGGCCTTCAAGTTCATCATAAGCAACGGTGGCCTCACGACTGAGGCGAACTATCCTTACCGGGGAAGTGACGGGACCTGCAACACGGCCAAGATGGCAAACCGCGCAGCCTCAATAACTGGATACCAGGACGTGCCGGCTAACAATGAGAAGGCCCTCTTGCAGGCCGTGGCAAATCAGCCAGTTTCTGTGGCAATCGAGGGGGGTGGGTTCAAATTTCAATTCTACTCTAGCGGCGTGTTCAGTGGCTCGTGTGGGACTGGCCTCGACCATGCTGTCACAGCGGTCGGGTATGGGATGACCTCTGGCGGGACCAAGTATTGGCTGCTGAAGAATTCGTGGGGCACCGGGTGGGGTGAGAGCGGGTACATGAGGATCCAGAGGGATGTGAGCTCTAAGGCTGGTCTCTGTGGTCTTGCCATGGAAGCTTCTTATCCAACTGCATGAAGAAACAAGAAGATCCAAAAATAATTATGAAGTCTAGCGTCTGCATAGAAGAAGCAAGTTTAAGTGACAATACGTCACTAGGCTAGTGAGTCTTACAACGGAAACCGTATGTTGTAAGCGAAATTAGGGGCCTGCCAACTATACTTGGTTCTAAGTGCTTGAATAAATGTGTGGGACAAGACAAAGTCCACAGTCCTGTGAATGAATGGAGTAGTTTCGTTAGCATGATTTTAAGTACTGAATTATGTCCCCAATCTACTTCCATTAACCCTTTGTCCAAAAATTACCATTAGTGTCACGCCCCACTCTTGAGCACGCGATAGTCCTTGATTACCTTCTCTTCTGACCATGAAATAATTGTGCGACGTCCCAGATTGGTCGCTAGCCTTCTTAGTCATCATAGTCATCAACAACGAGACTGAGGTAAATAAATAAAATGACAAGCCTCCATGTCATAATATATACATCTCAACCCTTTTATTATATACATCAAGATTACGGGCACCAGTTTAAGTACACCAATATATAGCCAAAGCCAAAAGACCTCAAAAACAAGGCAAGGAGGAGACCATGGCCCGCAGATTATACAATCAAAAGTAGCAAGAAAGGGAGGTCTAGCTCTACAGATCAACCTAAGCCAAATAATCTAGGGATCCATCATGCTGCCTCCAGAATCATCTCTTTCTCCTCCGGTACCTCTTCCATTGGTGCCTATCCGATCTGCTCCATGTCTAGATCCATGATCAACTCCTAAAATGGGGGTTTGTGATGGTGGTGAGAGATATTGAGATATATTAGTGAGTCTACCACATATACCATAACTATAATACTATCACCCTAGGGTCTTGAATCATGATCCTAATGTCAATTGTCACCCCTAGTCCAGTCACTCATCACCTAGCTTTTTCCTAGGATTTAACCATCTCTGACAATCCTATGGTAATTTCTCACCCCATTAATCTCTCTTTCTCTCACTCATTCTATCTATGAGTCAATCGATCTATGACCAAAACTTGGCACTAAGCCCATTCAGTTGTCAAATTAGGGTTAATAGCATTAATTAACTAAATAAATAATTCATATAAATAAATAGATTGTTCAATCAATCAATTAAGGTTGTCGACAACCGGCCTAAGACCCTAGCTAGGTTCATTGCCACTTTTGTAGTCCACACACCACTAATTATAGTCTCCTCAACCTCCCATTAGCTTCCTTCAGCGTCAAACCAATGATTAGGGTCTTCTAGCCGTCTAATCCATTTATCCATTCACCACATCATTGATACCATGTATCTAGTCACAAATGGCCTCATCCATCTTATCATGCAATCAGATCATCATAATATTTCTAATAATTCTACTAAAGCGGTAAATATGCTTAATTAAGGTATAGGAAGTCCACTCACCTTAAATTTTGCCAAGAAGGCAACTAGCAGTGATAAACCGACCCGGCCCACAACAACATGAGATTTTCTCTTCTTTTTTTTCTTTTTTCTTTTATTTTATTTTCTTTTCTTCTTGGCCACGCTAGGCTGGCTAGGGCATACTAACCCTAGCCCAAGACTATAGGGGAAGGCCCAGGGCCATGGGACTCTGGTAAGGATTTCGGCAACGACGCTGACAAGACACTATTTTAGTTAGTCTCCCAAAAAAGACTTTTGGTCATGGAGGCTTGGTCGAAGTTGTGAGCGAGACAATGGGGTCAACGGCAAGTAGAACAGTGCCACCAAGGGTCTCAGACCTGAGATCCTCTCCGATCGAGCTAGTTAGAGGTGAGCTGGCTCGCTGAACGATGAGCTGGGTTTCGTTGATAGCTAAAGGAAGTCCGGCAAGTAGCTGGGTGGCTAGCGAACTCCTGGACGGGTGCTAAGGATAGTGGGAGGGCCTAAATGGTGAGGGGAGCTTGGTTGAACGTGGATTTAATTAGGGCACGAATCAAATCAAGCTTCAAATCTTTCAACCTCAACCAAATCAATCAAATTAAAGGGCTAGGTTATACTCATGAGTTTGTTGCTAGAATGGCGGAATGGCCAAATCTAGGGTTTCGACAGTACGTTTTGGGGAAAATAGTGTTTGATTTGAAAATAGCCAAATTTAGACAAAATCAATCAAATCAAAAGCCATATATAGGGTAAAAGGGTACCTAGAAACCAATTGGAAGTATCGGTGCAGGCTTTAGATTGAAGGATTGGAAGTGAGTTAAGTGAAATTACAGAAAAAACGGTGTACACCCGAGCAATTGAGGGCTTTTTCGAGGGCTCCCGGCGACGACGGTTGGTTGGATTTTGAAGTGGACGTTGCAAGGAACACAATGGTGCCAACAGCAAGTAAATCGGAGCTCAAAGCTGGAAGATCTTGAAGTCAAAAGACATGGTGGCACTCGAATTCTAAAATAGGGGGAGGTGCCATGCCAATAAGGAAAATGCATCGTCGATGGCAAACGGCAAGCTCCCATTGGCTGCAAGGTACTACGGCTTGATCCTAGGAATGAGGAGTAGCTTTTGCTAGCAGCTAGCTGGCCGTTTGGCCCTTTGGTAGTGGAGCCCTTTGGCGACGTGTCTCTCAAATGTTCGACGAAACGCTTGAGAGAGGGAAGGAAAAAGGAGAAGTCGGGCTAGATAAGCTGGTCACGAGAGCTGGGTCAAGTCAACGCAGACCTGGCTTGGTTCACTGGAAAGACTAGAAATATTAAACAATTAATAATTAAAATAAATTTATTAAAATTAGAGAAAATTTCCAAAAACTCAAAAAAGCTTCCCAAAAACAACTAGGTATTTTTGGGTCAAAATGTAAGTAAATACATTTTTGGGAATCCAAAACTAATTTTTAGAAATTTTCACATTCACACAGATACAATAATTACCGGGAAAATTGCGATCCATACTTAAAAAATTACACGATAACTCCTAGGGAAGGCCGAGACATGACCGTTACAATTAGTTATTGATGTAATATTTCCATGTTAGTAACAAATCCACGTTGATAAGTTGAAGTGAAAAATTATCTTCAAAACAAAACCGTAATAAGAGAATTAGGGAAATTAGGAATGTCTAATAGCAATATTTGGACATAAGGCTAGTGGGGCCAAATATAGGGCCAAAGTTAAAGTTCCATGTAAGTCAGGAGTTATTTTGCACCCAAAAAAAATCTCATGGCAAATTTGGACTAGACTTAAAATTAGCTTTCTTCTTTAAAAAAATGAAGGGAAAAATTAGAATTGGATCAAAGTTTAAAATATCCAATCAAATTATACATTAACACCATTCAATTTGTCTAATGTAAAATGTTAAGTTGACTCTTTTTATTATTTTTTCAAGACATGTGGCGCCCATCAAATGCTACATAAAAAAATGGAAATTTATAAAGAAAAAAAAGACATGCACGAAATTCAACCTACTCTCTTCCTTGTATTAATTCCAAATAGACAGGATTTGAGTTGTCTTGATTGTTGTTCTTCTCCTACTGTTTCTCGTTCTACTCTTTGGGGAAGGGAAGGACATGCATGAAATCTGACCTACTCCTGTTGTCCTTACACTAGCAGCACTCCAAGCCTCGCAGTCGTGGTGTGCCGCATTTATCGCCAATGTTTGGCACCTTTGTCGTGTCGAAGCTTGAGCTCAGAAGGCACCCTTCGAAAGGCCTGGCGAGTCAGCTTCACAGTTGCCGAACATTCTCTACGGTTAGATGGAGAAAGCAAACGACCTTGTGATGAAAATTGGAAATGAAGTCTGCCATCTCCAACAAGTTCTCTGTGTCCAAGCCTAAGAGCATACTCATTGCTTTTCCCATGTCGCATGCCATTTCTCCCATTGATTTTCTCAATTCAAAATAGACACCTAAGAAAGAGTAAAGTATTGTTCGTTAGTCAAATTTAACGGACTTAATGAAGCGACTGGATTGTATCAATTTGACATTTTTAGGATCTAATATAAATTTTCAAAATTCAAACTAAATTGTACTTTCATTACAAATTTTAGAATTTATAGTACAAGAAATTGAATTCCTAATGAATTTCTTCATCACCACACAAATGGTCTGCCTTTGACTAGATCGAGAGGATGCACTTTGTGTTGGATCTTTCATCCAACGATTGGCTTATATGAAATAATTATGTGTTGCAGACTATCATAGGATTTATGCTCGTGAAAGTGATATAATAAGATATTTATGCATTGATGTATCTAATAGGGTGTGGCCTTTAATATGTAAGGACGTAAGAGTAATTTTTATTTTAATGATGGGCTAAAATAGAAATAAAGAAGTAGATAACTATCAAGTTGTCTATATAAGGCGGTTATGGTCTCCATATCACGCGTCTCACAGAACATAATGTATGCTTTCTCTAGTATCCCATCACTAGACAAAGAGAAATCCCTGAAAAGTAAAAGGATTTTCACAAGGGAGAATGCGTAGATCTGGAAGATCAAAGCCATGTCTTCATAAGTCGATTAAAACTATGGATTCAGGTACGCTTCCGCTAATCAATTTATAATTCTTAATGGTTTGGCATGTAAGATTCAATTGGGTTGTGATTTATAACTCAATCAGGTTTTATTTATTCTAACAAGTGGTATAAGAGCTTTCATGTTGGATCACTAGGAATTGATTTGTTGATCTGTGATGAATTTTCATAGGTATTTTAAGCTATTTTGTAAATTAGGGCAAATTTGTCCATAACGGAAAAACTTCGATTTTGGCCAAATTCCAGAGACCCACAATCTAATTTTTGAACCTAGACGTTCACACCGTCATAAGTAACAATACCTAAGTTAATTCAGCGATTGGGTTTTCCGCCAAAGGCTAATTGAGCGGTGGAAGTCGCGGGTGTTAAAGTTCGCATTTTTCTGTATTTTGCTTAATTTAGGGCCAATTTCTTGGTTGTTTTCGTTGATTCAAGGACCTGTGTGGTCGAATTTATGTGTATATTAAAACCCATAAATAATTTTTTGGTCAAACGTGGACTATCCATGTTCGATCGAGCAGAGAAACTTGCGGCGGAGGTGAAAAAACCAAAAGAAAGAACCTTAATTTAGGTTCTGGTCGCGCGAAGGAGAAAGGCGCATGGGGACTATGCGCGCATGTGGAACTCACCCGCCTAAAGGAGATGACACACGCAACCGTGAGGCAGACACGGGCACGTGCATCCACACACCCGTGAGGCTGGGTTCTGGTGCTGCATGCGCCTAACCAATTTTCTTTTTTTTTAATTAATCAATTTAAAAAAAAAAAGAAAGGAAACTAAAAAAAATCAAATTAAATCAAAATTTTCCAGATTCTCCCTCTAACAAAGACACCCTTGTCATTATGATGAATTTACAGTTTTGCCCTCAATTAAGTCAATTTTCCACTTTTGTCCAATAAAATTCAAATTTTGGTATGTTTATAGATATGTATATTGAGATGAATTGATTGAAACAAAATGTCGTCAAAGTGACCTCTTTTGTGGAAATTAGTTTGTCTTAGAATAAAACGCATGTATATGTCTAATTTCTGTGGATGTTGATCGGCCTATAGGAAGATTGATATTTAACAGAGTTTTACATACACATGTGGTAATAAACACAAGATGATTATTCGGTGTTTTGCATGTGAGCAATGAATCGGCCCAAAGGAAGGTTTGTTGTTTGACATGTCATTGTTGTTAGTGTTTGATTACTGCACCAAGATACCAATTGCAAGTTAATATTGTTGTCCAAAGATAAGATATTAATGGAGTGTTCGGTATCTTGAGATGAGATTTACCTTAATTTGAATTTAGTTTATTTGTCAAGAAACTTATGTTTGAACATGTTTTTTGTTTATTTGTTGTTTTCTGGATTCAACTACCGCTCCTGCTAATATCACTGCCAACATCACTTCCATTCATATGCTAAATGGCACCAACTTCAAGTCGTGGCAAGAGAACCTGCTGATAGTTCTTAGAGTCATGGATCTCGACCTTGCGTTACGGATTAATTCTCCTCTACCACTCACTGATAAGAGTACCTTTGATGAAACGAGGGATAAGGAAAAGTGGGAGATATCGAATTGCATATGTATGGTGATCATGAAAAAGGCCATTCCAGAAGCATTCAGGGGCACAATGTCTGAAAAAATTACTACAGCTAAAGAGTTCCTTACAAACATTGAGAAAAGATTTGTCAAAAATGAAAAGGCTGAAATTTGTATGATCTTGATGAGTCTGATTTCGATGCATAATAAGGGAAAATGCAACATCAGGGAGCACATTGTGGAATATGTTCACCTGGCCTTAACCTCTAAGGATAAGGGACACAAAAGAATTAAGGATAAAGAAGCTGTGAGTAAAGCATTTCAGATTTTGGTTTGTTCTGAGGTTAATTTAACTTTAGTACCAAGACACACATGGTAGATAGATTCTGGTGTAACAAGTCACATCAGTGTGTCTATGCAAGGTTGCCCGAATTGCCGAAAGCCAAGTGATGGTGAAAGATATATCTATGTGAGTGACGGCAAGATAGTTAAAGTTGAAGCAATAGGAAAATTCAGATTATTGTTAAGAATTGGGTTATATTTGGATCTTAATGAGACTTTTATAGTATCGTCTTTTAGACAAAATTTAGTTTCTATTTCCGCTTTGAACAAATCAAGTTATTCTTGTTCATTTGGGAATGGAAAATTCAGTTTGTCTCGAGATTCAAAACCAGTTTGATTCTAGTTCTTTATCAAGTTACGTTATGAAAATTCAGCTACATTATGGCGTAAGAGATTTGGTCATATCTCCAAATAGAGAATAGAGAGACTCGTGTCAGACGAAATTCTAGATTCCTTAGATTACACAGATTTTGATAATTGTGTTAATTGCATTAAAGGCAAACAAACCAATAAAAGGAGATTTGAAGCCAACAAGTCTTTAGACGTCTTGGAACTGATACATACTGATATTTGTGGGCCGTTTCCTACAGTTGCTTGGAATGGTCAACCATATTTCATAATGTTCATAGACGACTTTTCAAGATATGGCTACATATATCTCATTAAAGAAAAGGCAGAGTCACTAGATGTGTTCAGATCTTATAAAGTTGAAGTTCAAAATCAACTCGGCAAAAGGATTAAAAGCATCAGATCTGACCGTGGTGGTGAGTACTATGGTAGATATGATGGTTCAGGTGAACAACGTCCAGGACCATTTGCTAAATTCCTAAATGAATGCGATATCGTCCCACAGTATGCTATGTTGGGTTCGCCCACTATGAATGGTGTTGCTGAAAGACGAAACAGAACGCTTAAAGATATGGTTAGAAGTATGATTTGTCATTCTTCCTTATAAGAATCACTCTAGGGAGTGGCTCTTAAGACTGCGGGATATATCCTTAACAGAGTTCCAATTAAAGTGACCGCCAAAACCTCTTTATGAACTTTGGACAAGCAAAAAGCCTAGTCTAAAACACCTACACATTTAGGGATGTCCAGCTGAGGCAATGCCTTATGAATTGCCCGGTTCTTTAAGAATGCTCAGTTTGCAGGGGGAGATATAGTTAAGGATTTTGATTTTGAAGAGGAATATATTAATATTCACATAGCTACTATCAACATTGTTTCTAAAAGTGCTATTGGCATTGATCAGGATCTCATTCCTGATCTTGCTTAAGACATAACAGTTATGGACAATGTGACAGAGCCTTCCCCTCAAAAAACTATTTCAGAAGAACAAACTCTATCACCTCAAGTACCTATGCCATTAAGGAGGTCTACTAGAGAAAGAAGAAGTGCGGTACCAGATGTTTACATCATATGGATGTAATTATAAATAAGGCATCGACTATAAACAAACTTTCTCTGTGTTTTCATCGAAAGAATATTTTAGAATTATAATGGTATTAGTGGCGCATTTTGACCTTGAGTTATATTAGATGGATGTAAAGACGATGTTTCTCAATGGTAACATTGATGAGACAATTTATATGGTGTAGCCAGAAAACTGGTTTGCAAACTTAAGAAATCCATCTATGGGGTCAAGCATGCATCTCGACAATGGTATTACAAATTTCATCAAGTTATCATCTCGTTTGGTTTTGAGGTGAATCTGGTTGATGATTGTATATATCACAAATTATGTGGGAGAAAGTATATCTTTTTGGTGTTGTATGTCGATAACATCTTGCTTGCCAGCAAAGATATTGGGATTTTACACGAAACCAAGAGATTTCTTTTGTATTAGACATACAGATACACTAGGATGACTCTTGGGGTATTCTTGGATTATCGCAAAAGAGTTATATCGAAAAGGTTCTTAAAAGGTATGGCATGCAAGATTACAAATTAGGTGACACCCCTATATCTAAGGGAGACAAATTCAATCTCAACCAGTGCCCTAAGAATGATTTTGAGAAAAGGGAAATGCAGAAGATTCCTTATGCATCAGTAGTAGGAAGTCTAATGTATGCTCACGTTTGTACACATCTAGATATTGCGTACATTAGTGGAGTGTTGGGCAAATATTTAAGTAATCCAGGAGAAGACCATTGGAAAGCAGCTAAACGAGTCTTGCGGTACTTACAAACAACAAAAGATTGCATGCTTTACCTACCTATGGGTAGCCCAACTGGTTAGGGCGAACTCGGGCTTCGTTGAGGTCTTGGGTTTGATTCCCCGGGGAAGCGCCTATGATTTAAGTGGGGGGCCATGGCGGTAGGTTGCTGTGCTAGTCTCCCTCGAGAAATAGTTGAGGTGTGCGCAAGCTGGCCCGGACATCTCAGTTATCAAAAAAAAAATATTACATGCTCACATATCAGAAGTCATATCAGCTTGAGATCATTGGGTATACTGGGTTTGATTCGACTAGATGCCTAGATAGTTCGAAATCTACGTTGAGCTATATTTATTTGCTAGCTGGTGGTGCCATTTCAAGGAAGAGTGCTAAACAGTCACTTACTACCTCTTCTATTATGGAAGCAGAATATATAGCATGTCGTGAGGCATCCAATCATGTAATGTGGCTACAAAATTTGTCACGGGACTATGCATAGTAGATGGTATTGAAAGACCACTCAAGTTATATTGTGACAATAAATCAGCAGTTCAATATTCCAATAAGAACAAGAGCTCGTCTAAGACTAAGCACATAGACATCAAGTTCTTAGTTGTTAAAGAAAGAGTTCAAAATGGACAATTATCTATAGAACAAATCGGTACAAACTCCATCGTTACGGATTCGCTTACTAACGGAATACCACCCAAGATGTTTCATGAGCACACTGCTCGTATGTGTGTTATGTCAATTGAGGATATTCAGTTTTAGTGGGAGTTTGTACACTTAGATGTTTTTCTTTTGATATAGATATTTTTGGTTATTACAGTTTATGGATATTATAAGGTTATTTTATGCAGAAACAAAGTTTTAATTCATCCACATTATGTTCTTATTAAAGTAGATCTCACTAAGGTTTAAGGAGGATTGGTTGGAAATATACATGTTAAGATCACGTTACATGAAATTTCCGCACTACACATCCACATCATAATCTGTGTCGTTTTTTGTATCAGCATATGTGACCATTGAAGGGTCAAGTTACGATACTTGTGACAAAGGCCACTTTGATCCGATGTTGATTATAGATACATTACAGTAATGACAAACAGTTGAGCTCATATAGTTATTTAGGCAAAATATAATTATAAGGTATTACATATAGCACAAGTAGGAGATTGTTGGATCTTTAATCCAATGATGGGCTTATATGAAATAATTATATATTGCGAACTGTCATATGGATTTATGCCCGTAAAAGTGATCTAATAAGATATTTGGGCATTAATGTATCGAATAGGGTGTGGTCTTTAATGTGTAGGGACGTAAGAGTAATTTCTAGTTTAATTATGGCTAAATAGAAATAAAAAAGTAGATAACTACCAAGTTATCTATATAAGGTGGTTATGGTCCCCAGATCACACGTCTCATAGAACATAACGTTTGCTTTCTCTAATATTCCATCAATAGATAAAGAGAAATCCCTCAGAAGCAAAAGGATTCTCACAAGGGAGAACGCATAGATCTGGAATACCAAAGTCACGCCTTCACAAGTCGATTAAAGCTATGGATTCAGGTACGCTTCCGCTAATCAATTTATAATTTTTAATGATTTGGCATGTACGATCCGATTAGGTTATGGTTTATAACTCAATAAGGTTTTATTATATTATAACACTTTGTGCATCTTGAAAATCTTTAAGAAGTAGTTTTGACCCCATAAAAGGCCTTGGTTAAGAATTTTGCTACTGCACTTTCTTTAAAGATATCGGTACCTTGGGATGGTTTCAAGAAGGCTGAAAGTGCAAAGCACGAATCTTTAGTCAAATAGTAATGAGCTCGTGTGAGAATATTGATATATACATATTATTTGAAGTGAGAAGATAGTAGATATAATGAATTTATATTTTTATGTTCTGTCCAACCACAAATTGACTTTACAATAGCTTATTATCAAATTGTACTCCATTCTATTAGTGGGATAAATGGATATAAATTTAGCATAGTTAATTTCTAATATGTGATAATCTATATGTCACATTTAGCAAGCTAATAATCTACTTTCACAAAAAACTTTCTCTGCCTTCGTCCTTGATGAGTTTGAAAATACATCAAATTTACATAGGATCCCCAAATATGATCTCGATATCAATACAATAACATAAAATACACCTTTCTAATTTAATGTTAAGAATAAGCAATGTGGCCACCTCGGATAAACATTGGATTAAGTGCACTCTTATGTGATTCCAAATATACTCATTTCACGTTGATTAAGTTGTATTGTTATATGGTGCATTGTAATATACCATACTTTTTTTTTATACCAATCTTTACCAAGTACGTTAATAATAAAATATAAGAGAAATTATATAAAGAAGTAAAATAAATTTGAAAGGAGTAGCAAGTGGAAGTAGTTGGACCTGGTCAACCAATTAGTCAACTTACCCACTTTCATGTACTTTGAATTTGGACGTGCCAATTAAATATTTAGGGGAGTTAAAGGGTCTTGTAACTACTAGATTCCAAAGGAGGGTTTCAATGAAGTCATAAGAAGACGTGTTCATGGTTTTAACAAATTTTCAATAATTTTTTGAACATTTGGATCCATAAATGAAGGTTGTAATTTGTACTCTATGAAGTGGAACAATTTCCTACTCCTCTTGCCCAATCACTTTTTTCCCTTTTTTTTTTCATTTTAAATTGCAATATACACTAGATTGGTATGTCAAATATGAAAATTTTCCATTTCTTATTTAGCTTTTCCCATTTACTCGCTTTTTGCACTATTTTTAGTTAATTTTCCTCTAAGCAAGATATTAAGCAGTTTAGCTTATTTTATTTCATACGTATGTGCTCATTAATCTTACCTTAATTTGAAATATAACGTATCACATTTTCGTTTGAGATGAATATCCATTATATTTCTAACATATAGTAACAAAATAGAGTATTCTGATAAAGTGTATTGTTACTTAATTATGTATGCTTTGATTTGCTAATCTAAATTCATACGCGGCGGTTTTCTTTCGTCACCTATAGAGTAGGCGGGCTTTTTTTTCTGGCCAACATTTTTATGATTTCTAATTTTTGTTTCATACAACATTAAAAATAGCATTACTTTACAATATGCCTAAAAATTGCATTTGTTTCACCATAAATGATGAGATATCCTTCAAGATATGTTTAGACACTTTATCTGTTTCTTTCAACAGCTACTCAGATTAGGCACTCTCTTAAATAATGAAATAGACCAACAAAGTCTTGACCTTTGAATTTTTCTCTAAAATTGAGAGTGGGCATTGTTGTGGAGTAACCCGTGGTCTCGATGGATGAAAGCATCAAGCCTTTACTCTGCGCTCTCAACAGAAACATATTTAAGATTGTCCTAAATAATTCATAAGTAAGAAGGGGTAAGACTATTTAACTTTAAGTAAACTGAAGGAGATAACAAGATCATGATTTGCCTAAGGATATCCTTCGGTTGATGAATAGAAACCAAACGCTATACAATGAATGTAGAACATGCAATTCAATCTCAAATTATACGAATTTTGTCTTGTGAACTATTGAGATTATTGGGGTATTTTGCCCAGATCAAATTTTATCGACTTAGGCCAGGCTTGCTCTTGATGAATAATGAATACATCCAAATTAAAAATGGGTAATGACATAGGCGGTTAGTGAACAATTTTCTAATGTCAAAAATGACTAATGAATGTTTTTGGGTAAATTGTCTAAAAAGTTATGAGCCGATGATATGATGGCTACTTGAATTCTAAATATTTCATTGTACCAATTCAATCCTATATGCTTTAATGATCTACTAATTTAGTCATTTTAGTCAACTTTGGTCAGAAATTGCTAACATGCGTGCAAGTCTTCTTACATGGTATAACAGATGCTGAAGTGGATAATTTTCATAAATTTTCTAAATTTTTTATCACTTTTTTATTTTTTAAATTTTTCCTCTTCTCCTTTTTTGTATTCTTCTTGATATCTGACACGGATGCAAGCCCTCGCTATGGCTTTGCCTCTCCAAATCATGCAAGGGTCTCGTAGCCCTCGCTTGGGCGATCATCAGCCATTAGAAAAAGAAAAAAATGAAACAAAAAGAAAATAAAAAATAAAAAAGTGATAAAAATTTCAGAAAATTTAAGAAAACTCTACAAAAAATTATCTACTTCACCACCAACAATGCCTTGTAGGAAGATTTGATAACCTCATGCATCGACGAGTGACCACTGTCGAACAAAGGGGACCATGGAAATTCTTAAGAGGTCCACAAACTCCTTCTCTCCCTATACGGTAGAAATAAACTTACAATATACTACCGCATCTTGCAATCAAAATACACTGAAACTCCAAACAACAGCAATGGAGGGAGATCCATCCTATAAAACTAAAAAAAAAAAGGGGTAAGTCAAATCCCAATAAATTAAATTTCCATATTTAAGATAAGAGACCATCTAACTGCTTAACTTTGTACCAACATACATTGTGAGTTCAAGGCAATATAGAATAGTCATGTAAGATAAATGCATAAGCTAATGCTCATTTTTTATTACCATAGCTTGTCGTTGAAGACCATCAACAACATTGCATATAATCATTCATGACATTGAAGTGGATGTTATATTATTTTATGATGCACAAATAACACATAGAGGCTCACTATTAGAAAATATGTAGTATCTACTAATCATGAAGCTCACCAATATGCATAGACAAGTTCATACATATCATGAAACTTAGCAAAACACACACTAGTAAGTTTATATGGGCCATGAAGCTCACCGATATCTATAGATGAGTTCATACTTGTCATTAAGCAAGACCCATCTTGACTCACATTGTGATAAGGGGCACTATCACTATCAATTGATGGGGGACGGAATTATAAATACTTGTTTGTCACGCCACACAACCTAATTAGTATGGCATCCTCTAAATCAACAAAAATAAATACGTTATTGTAAAACTGTACGATGATGGATAGTTTACATGAGTGAAATTATATTGTTAGTAAATTATAGGGTTTCCATGTCCTTTTAACCTTGTAAGGACCTGTCTTTAGATAGTAAAACATCTAGCTAACATAAAATCTTTCATATATGCTCATACAAGGAAACTACTAGTGGTTTAGTCTTCTCACATTGCATCATTCACATATTGATGCAGCCCGCATTGAAGATCAGCATTCTCGACCAAGAAGATCAGTTAGCATTCAAGCTCGACGAAACCTCTTGTCGATGAAGTTCGATGAAGTTGTCAATTCAACCGAGAAGTCGTATCGATATCTTGAGTCCATCCTGAAATCCTGAAAAAAGACATCTTGGGAGTTATGAAGATGTTATGCTCTTTACTATTTTTATAGTTTCAGAGTTCTTTAATGCTTTCAAGTTTTTCAATTTTGACTTTCTAGTTTCAACGCTCTGTCTTTATTTCTTTGACGAGATAAGCCATCCAATTCCTTCTACAAGACAGACGACTTTGGATGAATGAAAACTTTGCTTTCAAGCAAGTATCGTGAACATTGCAGAGTTCATATTTTTAAAAACCTAGAAGAGTTTTCATTACATCCTAAGAGTCGGAGCTTTTCAAAATCTACACCCTTGAAAAGTTGCAGCCATCGATCTAGAAGAATCTATGCCTTCTCAACTTCCTTGGAGGCCTAGAAGAGCAACCAACGAAGTTTCTATCATTTCATGTTCTATTTGTTAATTTCATCCAATTCCAACCCAAATTCGACCATCTTACAAGGCTTATTTCAAAAAACCAAAAACAGACAATTTGTAGATCCATAAGTCTTTGTTCATTTGGCTTTGAAATAAGGTTGATCCGATCTATATCAACAAAGATACGATTGTTCTCCTAAGCTTGGCCCAGTGCTGAAATTTATGTTCGTCCTGTTTCCCATGTGCAAGTCACTCTCCTGATCCTACTGTTTGAGAAAGCCTAACCTTGGCTTGCATCACATACATTTCATAACAAATAACAATCAAACATTAGTATGGAATCCTCTAAATCAACAAAGATAAATATGTCATTGTATAACCACATGATGATGGATCGTTTACATGAGTGAAATCATATTGTGGGTAAATTATAGGATTTCCATGTCCTTTTAACCTTGTAAGGACCCGTCTGTAGACAGTAAAACATCTAGCTAACATCAAATAATTTATATATGCTCATACAAGGAAACTACTAGTGGTTTCGTCTTCTCACATTGCATCATTCACATACCGATGCAGTCCGCATTGAAGATCAGTATTCTCGACCAAGAAGATTGGCCAGCATTCAAGCTCAACGAAACCTCTTGTTAATGAAGTTTGATGAAGTTGTTGATTCAACCGAGAAGTCATATCGATATCTTGAGTCCATCCCGAAAGCTTGAGAAAAGACACCTTGGGAGTCATGAAGGCGTTATGCTCTTTACTATTTTTATAGTTTCAGAGTTCTTTAATGCTTTCAAGTTTTTCGGTTTTGACTTTCTAATTTCAATGATCCGTCTTTATTTCTTTAATGATATAAACCACCCAATTCCTTATACAAGACAAACGACTTTGGATGAATGAAAACTTTGCTTTCAAGCAAGTATTGTGAACCTTATAGAGTGCATATTCTTGAAAACCTAGAAAAGTTTACCTTCCGTCCTATGAGTTGGAGCTTTTCGAGATCTGCACCCTTGAAAAGTTACAGCCATCGATCTAGAAGAATTCGTGCCCTCTCAACTTCCTTGGAGGCCTAGAAGAGCAACTAATGAAGTTTCTATCATTTCCTGTTCTATTCGTTATTTTAATCCAATTCCAACCCAAATTCGACCATCCTACAAGGCTTATTTTAAAAAATCAAAAAGAGAAAAGTTGTAGATCCAAAAGTCTTTGTTCATTTGGCTTTGAAATCAGGTTGATCCGATCTATAGCAACAAAGATACAACT
Organism: Melaleuca alternifolia; assembly: GCA_019926035.1. Classification (NCBI taxonomy): domain Eukaryota; kingdom Viridiplantae; phylum Streptophyta; class Magnoliopsida; order Myrtales; family Myrtaceae; genus Melaleuca; species Melaleuca alternifolia. Next base: position 2,300,140 of record JAGKPW010002341.1, read on the forward strand.
GTTCTCCTAAGCTTGCGTAGTGTTGAAATTTCTATTCATCTTATTTCCCATGTGCAAGTTACTGTCCCGATCCTACTATTTGAGAAAGCCTAACCTTGGATTGCTTTACATACATTTCATAACAAATAACAATCATCATGTACACCTTATTGATTTCTCATTCCTTATGCATCCACCATGAATCATTACAGGCCCATTGCATGTTGTGATACCATTTACAAAGTCATCACTAAAATTTTGGCAAACCAGTTGGCATATGCCCTTCCCTCTCTTTTGAGTGAATCCCAAAATGCCTTTGTAGAGGGACGCCAAATTAGTGATAACATAATGCTTGCGCAATAGTTATTTTATGGCTTTCATCATGACCCATGTGCAATTAAAGTTGACTTCAGGAAACCTTATGACACGGTGGACTAGCAATTTCTGGAACTAACCCTAATAGTGTTTAGCATCCCTACTAAGATGTTAGAGCTCATCATGGTATGTGTCCGTACTCTAAAATTTTCTATTGTTATTAATGGAAAACTCCATGGTTTCTTTCCTAATAGTACTGGCCTTTGTTAGGGTGATCAGTTGTCGCCATACCTCTTTACAATGGTTATGGAAGTTTTTTCGGGTATCATTCTCCATCATACCAACAAGGTGGGTTTCAGATATTTCTAGAGACGCAAACCTACTAGGTTGACTTACTTATTCTTCGTGAATGATGTTCTCCTATTTGGTGAAGCAAATGTGGCGTCTATATCTCTCATGAAGAATACAATCACGACTGTCTTAGAGTGAAGTGGTTTGGAACAAACATGAGCAAGAGTGAAGTCTTCATTTTAGGAGGCGATCATATCCTTTGTAACTCCTTTATGGAAATGCAGGGTTTTTGTGAAGGTAACCTTCCTTTTTGATACCTTGGAATAGCTATTTTGGCTTCCAGATTAAGTAAGGCCGATTGTATGTCACTGGTGAATGCAATTACGGTGAGAGTGCAAACGTGGACGCAATGATTCCTTTCCTGATAGGCCACCTCCAACTTATAAAGTCAATCTTACATGCCATTCAAATATATTGGGCACATATTTTTATATTGCCTATGTCGGTGTTGGTTCAAATTGAGCAAATTCTTCACCAATTCTTTTGGAAAGGCATGGGACTTGGTGTAGAAGGGGCTAAGGTGGTATGGAGAGAAGTTTGTCTTCCTAAGGAGGAAGGAGGCCTGGGTATTCGTAGGCTTAGGGAAACCAATAAAGTTGCATCTTGAGAAGATTGTCAGAGATAAAACTTTGACCTTTAAGCAAGTTTCGGATAACTCTAGGAATAGACAAATTCAACGTAGTAGACCCTTCTATTTTTGCAACATAGGGTTAGTCTACGTAGGTATAGCCTCTCTTGGCTAAATATTTCGACCTTATTTTTTTATTTTCAAATTAGAAACCACAGCGCCCTTTCACTCTTAATTGACATTATCTATAGAGTTTGTAAGACCACGATTGATCCTTAAAGCACCCCTAACCACAACTCATCCACTGAATCTTCAACGATAGATAACTTAAGGGAAGGGATTCACATTCCTTTGTGGTTAAGGTTTAGAATGTCCTCCATTGAAGGGGAACCACACTTTGACACCTAAGATCCCGTAACAGTAGATACTTCCAAAGATTCCCTGAGTAAGAACCATTGGATGCAAGTTTTGTAGTGTCGGGTTCCCTTTTTGTTGTATATTTTGTTTGGCAAAAGTAATACAAATTATTACCTTTACCAAAAAAAAAAACACATATACCCACCTTGTCTTCTCATAATGCTTACATTGTTATAGTAAATGGCTTTAGTCAAGCAAGCGGGTGAATAGTACTAGTGGGGATCATCGTTTCTTTCAATATCCTTTTTTATATTCCTTCAAGTTGGTACTCAACTAAAGTCATCTTGTTGATGTCCTTGCATTCCAACAAGTTTAAGATCTTCTCCATCTAATTAATCCATGATGTCACCTTTTTAGAAATTTTCTACTCTGGCAAATCTTAATGGTTTCAACTGCAAGAATTTTTTATTTAACCCTCCATATTACACTTCTTATTTCCCGTACTAGAGGTAGCTTATTCTAATACCCGGTTTTCTATTAAACTTTTGACATTTGTAAGTGCCAGGAGAATTCTTTTTATTCAAGAAACATGCTCCAAATTGCCACCATAGCTTATCTTATTTTATAAGCCCTGCATGATGCGTTCTTAGTAGCTAACTAATTAGTAGCAATTGTTATCTATACCTCACAAGCGCTTACATGCATGTGGTATTTTATATTCACATGATCCACTGTGTTACTCCAATCACTAGATGCAACTTATCACTCCACGATTAAACTATTTTGATACCAAATAAGCTATGACATCTTCAAATGTCATGTACCGCATGTCTTTTTTTATCAATAGCATGTGGAAGCAAAACAAAATTTCTGTAAATTCCTTGTGAGAGGCCTCACGAATTTGACAAATATACATATGCTTTATTATAGTAACACCACAAGTTACCATCTCCATATTGTATTCAAATAAGTACAATACATTACGTAAGTCATGGGAAGAAGGTCTGATCACCTAAAATCATCATGCCACTCCTACTTTGAAACTTGCTTATGCAAGGCTATGCTTTTAAACTACAAATCGATAACTTTGCCCATTGACAAGTTATCACTATTGAATCAAGGAGACCATGAAAAACATTAAGAAGTCCACAAACTACCCATCGACCCTTACAATAGAACTGCACTTAGAATATATATTTTAGATACAAATATAATCACATCTTGGTATTCACAAGCAAAATATATCTAAGTTCCAAACCACAGTGGTTGATGGAGATCCATCTTATAAAACCAAAATATAAGAATGAATTAAAGCCAAGTAAAAGAGTAAAAGATATCAAGATAACCATGTATGAAAAATGCATAAACTAATGCTATTTCTTTACTAGCATGATATGTTGTTGATAACTATTAACAACATTGCATACTATCATTCACTTGCATGCAAGTGAATCTTATATTATTTTATGATGCACAAATATCGAATAGTAGCTCACTAGTATACATAAAAATATTTATCCCCTATTGGTCATGACACTTATCAATATATATATAGGTAAATTTAAACTTGTTATGAAACTCACCAATACACATACAAGTGAATTCATATATGTCATAAAGCTCATTGATATACTAAGATGACTACATACTTGCCACTAGCCAAGATTGTCTTGAATCACGAGGCATTCTCATACAAAGGGCATCGTTAGTGTCATCTCATAGGGGATGCAATAATAGACACCTCTTTGCCACTCCATTTAATTTGATCAGTATAGACATTTTGTACAACAGTAAGGATAGATACGCCATTGCATGATGATGGTCAACTTAGGCTTACATGAATCAACTAAGGCTACACAAGTCAACAAAAGCTTTCATGTCCCATCAACCTTGTAACGGCCTGCTTCCGACCCCCTTTTCAAGGCTTAATTGTGCGAATTTATGGCTTTAGTTTGTGGCCCGTTGGCCTCAGGAACTCCCCGGACTAAATCGTGAAATTTCGTTTCGCACGATTTCGAATTTTCGAAAATCACGTTTTAGTCCCCCGAAAATTAGTTATTTACATTTTGGCCCAAAAAACCTTGAAAAGGAGGTTAAGGGAAGTTTTTATGATTTTTGGGATTTTTGGGTTTTTTTTAATATTTTTAATTAGTTTTTAATTATATCAGTTAAATAAATATTTTATTATTTAGTTCAGTCAACAGTCAACAGTTGACCGACGACCGTTGACTGACTTTCTTCAGCCCACGTGCAAGACCCTCTTCTTCTTCTTCTTCTTCATTCTTTCTTTTCTTTTCTTCTTCTTTGTGGCATTTCACTAAACACGTACGGTGCACACGTGTTTGGGGCCCCACCTCCGGCCGAATCTCCGGTCAACCACCACCACGACCTCCTACCCATCCCATCGGAGTGATTCACGGCCATTAGATGGCCGCCACTTGTCGCCAATCGCGAATTTTTCTCCCTGAGCTCACTTATCATATGCACTTGATTAAGGTGGATTGATTATTGATTGGGCGATTATGAGTTGATCGGCAACTTTTGGAGAGAGTAGGGGCGATTTGGTAATTTTGGCCAATTAGGAATATATTGGCAAAATTAATTACTTGGAGAGTAAATTGGTAAATTAGTTATGTTAGATACCTTGGTTAGTAGCTAGTAACGGTTATGTGGGCAATTTTATGGTTGTGGAGGTAGATTACTAAATTTGGTCAATTAGGGCCAAATTAGAGCTTAGGGGTAAAATCGTAAATTTGAAAGTTTGGGGTCAAAATTGAGAGTTATTGGCTGCAGATGGATTTGATAATCTGCTGGGTAAGGTTGAATGGACAATTTGAGCAATTGAAGGTGATTGGCTCAAATTTCGCTTAAGGATGAGGTATTTATTAAATTTAAGCATTTTGGATTGTTTTAGCGAAATTTGTGGAAATTGTGCAGTTGGGCAAACGGCTACCAATTAAGGTGATGGCACCCGTAGTTTGTCGAACGGAAGATTCTAGATTCGATTTAGGGACCCGAGTGAATCCCTAATTAGTAGGCCTGAGCGGTTGACTTTGAGAAATTTGGGAAATTGTCCCAAAATTTATTATGCCCTATTGTGTTGATTTATTCAATATGATTGAATGTGCAATTGATTGTGAATGATTGTGATTGATCATTGATGCGGATGAATTGACCGGCGTGGTCATTGACCTCGGTTTGCCTAAGAGGCCAATGGGCCCTAATAAATGGTGAAAGTCGATGGAACCTGAAAATGGTATCGACATTGATTTGACGAGTTCGCATGATGGTTTGAATGAACTAGAGTAGTGAGTGACTCTGGTACTTTGATGAACCCGGTTTAAACTTAGAAAATTAGTTAGGGTCTCAAGCCGGTTGTGGACGGCTTTATTTGGCTAATTGTATAATTTATACTAGAATGATCGTGATTGATCACTAAGGCGGATGAGTTGACCGGCGTGGTCGTTGACCCCGATTTGCCTTAGAGGCCAGTGGGCCCTAATCAATGGTGGAAGTCAATGGGACCTGAAAATGGTATCGACATTGATTTGATGAGTTGGCATGATGGTTGGGATGAACCAGCGTGGTGAGTGACCCTAGTACTTTGATGAATCCGATTTATGCCGAGAAAATTAGCTAGGGTCTCAAGCCGGTTGTGGACGGCTTTATTTGACTAATTGCGTAATTTATTTATTTATTTCATAATTTATTTATTTACTTAGTAATTTATTTATTTAATTATCAATTTATTTACTCAATTAGTAATTTATTTATTTAATGAATAATTTATTTATTCAATTATTAATTTATTTATTTAATGAGTAATTTATTTATTCAATTAGTAATTTAATTATTCAGTTGTGTTTTTACTTATTTAAGGAGCTATAGCATTATGGTAGTTATTCTTGACGTGATCAGTGGTTCGGGCTTAGTGCCAAGTCCCAGTCACGAGCTGGTTGACTCGTAGAAAAGAGGAGGTTGTTATTAGAGAGAGATGAAATTAATTGAGTTATACGTGGGGTTAAGCAAAAGGAGTTTGTATGGTATTGACGATTGATGGGAGATACACGATTAAGGACCTTAGGATGGTAGCATTATTGGTTTTGGGCATAGAAGGTAGACCATTGAGAAGTTCCGTTAGCATTAGAGATAGATTCTAGATTGGCAATGTGATGAAGATGGAACCTTTGGAGGAATTAGCGCTATGGAGATGAGCCAATTGAGGACTGATTAGTGGTTGGGGTAGTATCGAGAGTGGAAGTAGGGACCCTATTGCGATGGCATTCCTAATTCTGGCATAAGATTAGATTTATTGAGATAGTTGTAATCTCAACCCGTCGTGGTAACAATTTTCAGGTACTTGATTTGGAGATGGAATCTGAGAGGCGAGTTCTGTGAAATTGACAGGGTGGAGATTCATGCTTCCATTAAAGACTTGAAGGCCAGCGACCTGCCTGAGACGTCGCTATTCTTGGCCGAAGAGAAGAGGAAAATTGAGAATCGTCGCCCGCTCAGGAGCAGGGCGTGACAAACCTTGTAGAGACCCGTCTTTAGATAGTCGAACATTTGTCTTCCACACATACTCAAACAAAGAAATCGATGGTGGCTTAGGTCTTCCTCACATGGCGTCATTCAAATACATTTCATAACAATATTATAATAATCATGTACATTTCAATAATTTACCATAACCTAAGTATTTAATGATGAACCATCAATTACATGAAATTTAATATAAGTACCATCATTCTCTTCTCATCATGCTTTCATTGTTATAGTAAAAGACTTTAGTCAAGCAATTGGGTGGAAAATAGAAAATGGTAATATTCCATAAGTGGGTATATCTGGCAAATGAGTATACTTGGCAAGTTAAAATACCCGTGTAAGTAGATATATTCAGCAGGTAAATATTACCAGATCGTGACCATACTTAGCAAGTGAAAATGAGTATGTTGTTGTACTCAATAAGTGAATATGAGCAACGCATAGTCATACACATCAAGTGAAAATAAGTAATGCATAGTCATACTCAACAAATGGATATAAGTAACGTGTGGTTATACTCAACAAATGGATATAATTAGTTTATGCTTATATTCAACGAGTGGATATAAGCAGGATCTAATTATACTTAGCAAGTGACTATGAATATCGTATGGTCATACTCAGCAAGTGGATATGAGCAATATGTAGTTATACTCAACAAATAAATATGAGCAATGTGTGATGAGACTAAGTAAGTGGATATGAGTAAGTTGTAGCCATACTCATCAAGATAAGTAGATTTACCATTCAGGTGAATATGTACTCAAATAAGTAGATATGCTTAGGCAGATAAATTATACTCAGTGAGTGAATATATTTAAGTGAGTGAATATAGTCAGGCGAATGAATATAAGCAATGATTAATGAATATAAGTAGTGGCTGGAGAACATAAGGTGAATATAAGGAGTGAGTCGAAATTTATGAAAATGCCCCTTTCAAGTCTAGTTTCATTAGCTTCATATTTTGAACATTTATCATGTTCAAATCTCTTGGAAAACTAATTGAACACCTTTTAAGCATATAAGAACTCATCAAATCAATTCAAGTATTGCAATATCTAAACATGCCACTACGAAGACTTGTTCACACTTACCCTTAGAGCCAATTAGAATAAAAAGATTAACTAATATCAATCAATTAAGTCAAGAACACTAAGTATATCAATCCAAATTAGAACCTAGAGCTTTGACATATCTTGAAAAAGACTTAGGCAACTCAAAATTTTAGTTGCCTCCAAACAAAACAAAATAAACAAAAAAGAAAATCAAAATCCTAGCCTTTGAAACTACAAAAACCATTTATAGAAAGAAATTGAATTTTAATAATTCACATTATTTATACTTGAAAGTTTGAGATAAAAGCTTAAATAATACAGAAGTAGGATCCTCGCTTTTACTAGAAAGATTTGAAAACAAAGATTGAAGAAGAAAGTTGGAAACTGGAAGTTAATGAAGCAAAGACTTCTACTTTGAAGCTCGAACACCTTCAAAGACCCATTGGGCGAGTGGAAAGGGAAGTATATCTAGTAAATCATACAAGTGTTAAAAATATACATGTTGAGGATCAGAGGGGATGTAATAAAAAAAAAACACGTGACCATATTTGGTTGCTTGATATTAACCAAGGTTAAGGAAATGAATAACCTTGGTTTAAAAGTACTAGGTGTAAGAAGAAGGATAGGTGTTCCGATACAAAACCTTCAAATGGCCTGATGAGAGAGAGAGAGAGAGAGAGAGAGAGAGAGAGAGAGAGAGAGAGAGATTCTTGCCTAGGTAAAATGAATGAATTATTAAGAGCATTAATGAACTAAAATTGAAACAGGCAATCTCATGCATGATATTATAGTTAAACTAATTTTGATGTTACAACTAAGGACATTTTGTCCAAACTACTTGGTGGAAAAATGGGAAGAGGTTTGTGTGTATCAGAGAATGGGCCATGGCTCAACTACAAAGTACCGAAATATATAGTAAGTCAGTATGCCAAAGAGAAAACTAGTACACGTTCCAAGAGTTGATAAATGAGAAAAATATTTAAAAATCAATAAAATTATTTGTGGAAGATAACAAATGTTAGGAAAATCTCAACTCAATAAATTTAAAACTAGAATCAAATATGTAATTTAGAGCATAACAGTCCCTTTCTACAACTAATTTGGTAGTAAATCAAATACCTGTCATTACTACCATCATGTCAACATGTATCAATTTCATCTCAAATTATTATTGAGTAGAGAAAATCACAATCAGTGTCTACTACAGCTATTTCTAGGCAGAATTAATTGAAATGAGTAATTTGACAAATCGTCAAAATAGTTATGACTACATTGGTATAATTGAAATGTTAATAATTGAATTAGTCGACATGCAATAGATTTAAGACTTTGTGAATAATTTTCCCAAATTCACTTGATCAAAAGTTCACTCAAAGTTGTTCCAAATATATCAACATGCCATATGAATTTTTCACACGTGGATTGCCATGTCAGCAATTGTTGGCCAACATAACGATGTAGACTGCCACATTGTTTTTCCAAATCAACAGGTCTTATTTTTCCTTTTTTGGGCCAAACTTTTATATATATGCCACATGGCCAATATAACATTAAGAGAACAAAATTATGGCCATGCCATCCAAGTGTAAGAATTTTCAATAGAAGGATTACTTTCTATTGGATTTTTGAAAGTTCAAGAATTAGATTAAATATAGCAACGAACTCATTAGGGCACATTGAATATTGGAAGAAATTTCAGAGTATTATCCCTAGCTTTATACACAAAAAGAATATGGATAATTCAAGTTTCAAGCCATATATCCTTAGTAGGGCGTAGATGTGTAATCGAGTTGAGGACCCAACAATTTGACACTTGAGCTCGACCCAATTCAAACACCAAGACTTGAAACTGGATTTAAATAAGTTATCAGTAAGCTCAATCAGTAAATAGGTCTAACTTAAAACTCAAATTAAACTGAAACTGAAGCTCAAATCATGAAAATTGACTGTCATTGAATATTTAATAAAGATTCATTTTGTTCATATTTATTGACGGACATATATAATAAAATAGGTAAAGATTCAGTCCCTCGACTAGGCTTGTGAGATACCGAAATGAAGTATCATTTAGCTCGAGCTAGAATCAATAAATATTTGAACCTTTTTCGAACTCGAAAAGAATCAGGCCGAGTTCGAGAAGTCGCCCATCGCACTCAAATTGCTCTGAGTACCTTGACTGAGTTACATCCTATAGTGCAAAACATCGCACGTGTCTAGAACTTCTTCCCAAACTAAGCAAGCACGCGCCAAGTAGGAACTCAGTCGCCGGTCGTTGGTATTGGTCATAGAATATGATTTCAGAGTTGAAGCATGGTTTTCTTTTTGCACACCACCAGCCACTCCCACGTACTTGTGATCTATTAAGTGGCACCAATTTATTGCCACAGAATCGCACTCTTAAGATCAATTATATTTTATTAACAGATGTTGACGTAAGCCAGTTGCTTCCACCGAACAAAACCGATTAATTTCCAACAGGAACATGAATCACAACTTACACAAGATCACAAGACAGAGATGGATGCATATGCATATCCACGTATAACAGATGCTCTAAGATAGTTTATAAATAGTCGAAAATTCCAATACATACACTGTTTAGGGGCAAAATGTAAGTATAGGCCCAAGTACCTAAATTGATTGACGCAACAAAACAAACTACTGATTCGCTTTTGGTGTGGAGTTGAGACCACCAGAAAACCAACAAGCTCTAAGAACTATTTATTTTTGCTCTATATAAACGCTCAATGGAAGCATTTAGATTAATCACCCATTAGTCAATGAGGACCAGAGCACTCAAATGGCATATGTGCTATTCATGATGAGTGTGCTACGGTCAGGGTCTAAATCTGAAAATACACGTAGGAGGAGCAAAAGGTCCACTCAAGCATTATCAAGAGAGTGTGAGAGCGACAACTACTGAGCAACATTTTGTCTATAAAAAGCCATCAAACCCATTTGGAGTTCCTTGTGCACAAATTGGAAGACACAGTGAGTCACTCCAACTGGATCCTAGACATTACCCAAGCCGCGAGTATGGCCAAAAAGAACCAACTCCCATTTCTCACATCAGCCACTCTTTTGGTCATTTCTATTTATGTTTCGGAAACGCTTTGTCGCCCTCTTGGAGAGGAACACTTGTTAAAGCAACATGATGAGTGGATGGCGATCCATGGGCGCGTCTACAAGGACGCAGCCGAAAAGGCTAAACGGTATGAGATATTTAAGGAGAACGTTAAGCGCATCAACGCCTTTAACAGAGATAAGGACGTGGGGTATAAGCTGGCCGTGAATAAGTTCACGGACCTAACCAACGAGGAGTTCCGCGCTTCCTACACCGGCTACAAGAGGAGGCCCAACAGTGTCCTGTCCTCTGTGGATACCAAAACATTTAAGTACGCGAACTTCACCGCCACTCCAGCCACCTTGGACTGGCGAACCAACAAGGCCGTGACGCCTGTCAAGGATCAAGGCGACTGCGGTAAGCGGAAAATCGTAATTTATCTCGTGCATATGTCAAAATTGTCATGTTGTACTCAAGCTGTAGAAAAACACAACGACGACAAACTACATAACACTTTTATTATCTCTATTTCACCGTTACATTCGTTCGACACCTATCTTACTATACATATACATATGTCTATTATTTTGTACATTTATTGGAACGTTTCTGCTTGCCTGACAAGGAAAAACTTACTATCTCCTTGTTCAGGAAGTTGTTGGGCGTTCTCGGCTGTGGCTGCTATGGAAGGGATTACCATGCTCAAGAAGGGGAAGTTGGTGTCACTTTCGGTGCAAGAACTTGTCGATTGCGATGTTAAAGGTAAGGATTCAGGCTGCGAGGGTGGGTATATGGACAGTGCCTTTAAGTTCATCGTAAGTAAGGGCGGCCTCACAACCGAGGCGAAATATCCTTACCGGGGAAATGACGGGACCTGCAACAGTGCAAAGACGGCGAACCGTGTGGCCTCAATAACTGGATACCAGGACGTGCCCGCCAATAACGAGAAGGCCCTCTTGCAGGCCGTGGCAAACCAGCCAGTCTCGGTGGCAATCGAGGGCGGCGGTTTCAAATTCCAATTTTACTCGAGTGGCGTTTTTAGGGGCCCATGTGGCACCAGCATCGACCACGCAGTCACAGCGGTTGGGTACGGGATCACCTCTGGCGGGACCAAGTATTGGCTGCTGAAGAATTCGTGGGGCATCGGGTGGGGCGAGCGTGGGTACATGAGGATCCAGAGGGGTGTGAGCTCTAAGACTGGCCTCTGCGGTCTTGCCATGAATGCCTCTTATCCAACTGCATGAAGAAAAAACAAGATGAAAAAATAAATTATGAGCTTATGTGATACTGGTTCTGAGGCTCTCAGCGTCTCTGTAAAAGAAGCAAGTTTAAGTAACGTCACTAGGGACGGTGTGTCCTACAACGGAAACTGTATGTTGTTAGCAAAATTAAGGGCCTGCCAACTAAAGTTGTACCACGTGTTCAAATGACTGGGTTGGACAAGATATTAAGGAACATATTCTGTTGAATGAATGAAATAGTTTGGCCAGCGTGATTTTGATTACTGAACTGTGTCCAATACCAGAAGAATGCGATGAAAGTAAAGAAACTTCATTTGGGACAAGTATTCCTTGATGGAAATGAAAACAACCGACCACGGAAGAACATATTGCAGTTATTCCTATCTGCTTAATAAGGTGGTAAAGACGAAATAACTTTAGAGGATCCCAATATTCTGTCTATAAGAATCCATACACTAGTAAAATTGGACGGTATAATAGCTCATTCTTAAAATATTAATCGCATTCACCAATTATGCCATGTCCTCCTTCTACTAAGTTGAATGAAGCCAAAAAAAATTAGGAAAAGAAAGTTTTTTGATGTTTTCTTTTGACAACATGATTCACTATCTCATAACTCAGAAAGAAGTTAAAGTCTATGTTCGAGGCATGCTTTGAGACATTCCTATCTCCACTCGATTTCTCTCAAAACCTCAAACAAATGAATTATTGACCAATTAAACATTTTATCTATTTTTTTTTTGCTTTTTATTATTTCATTTGCGACTTATATTCGACTAGCACCTCACACATGTTTCTAGCAGTCTGTAACGTTCCTTCTGTACGGAGGTGGACTACATTTGTTTTATCAAATTGGAAATAGAAAATCATTTCAAAAATATAGCAAAAAAGAAACATGTGAAGCGTGCCCTTCATGAAAGTGAACTCCATTCATATGGATCATTGGATGAGATCGTATCCACATAAACAAACGAAGATTGTGAATTGAGATCATACCACCGAAGTTATTTATATCTCTGAGAGTTACTTTGGTGCAGGTATTATCCAATGACTATATAGATGTAAACATTGTTGCAGAACCTTTGATCACTTGGAGGGTCACTAAGAAGCACCAAAGTCAATGGCTAAGATGAAAAAGCTCGACACTGAGAGCTATAATTTAGTGGAACATCCACATGATGTGTAATGATGAAGAATGTTCCATTCTTTCCAACCAAAATTAATTATGCATATCTTCATTGTATAGGAAGTCCACCTCAAGATGCGTTTTCCATCGACTGTATATTTTAGGACAAAATAAGACGTCCTATCGCGTTTCATATAAATTTGATAAAGAACTAATAAAATGGGGGACAAAAGCACCAGAAATCTTTTGACAATTGCAAAATGTTCAATCTGAATACTGAATATTATTTCTATACATGTTTGGCCAGAGTCACTAGGCAGGCGAATCCGAAAGGGCCACCGTTGGCGCCGTCATCTCAGCAAGAGCTAAGCAGATAGAGAGAGCAAGAGAGTAAATCTCTGCAGACAGCAAGCTGGGGATGGCAAGATCGTCATGCCTTCGGACCTCACCACGCCGCCTATCTGCAGCAAGGACGGTCCGCATGCTGATTAACGACAAGGGCGTGATCCTCACCTTGTGTCTTGGCGAGGCCCTCGCACAGATCAGTAGCAAGGGAAAGAGGCCAATGCTGCGGTGCCTGGGGTCCGCCTTGCACCTGGCAACAAGGGTCGGGTCCTCGCTTCGTCTCTCCGACTAGTCAGATGATGATGAATATCTCGCCATCTCTGTTTAGAGGCACTGCGATAAGCCTAGACGAAGAGGCTACGACCAACCCAGATATCGGTGAGTCGATGAACTACCTCTGGGGTCGATACCATGAAATGAATCAAACAAAGAGTAATAACATGACAAGTGACAAGACGATTAACGAAGACAAGATTTCCTTAGGAAAAGCAAGGGGTGATGTTTTATCCAGGCGAGGCCCTTGCACAATGAATTTGTAAGTTCTCATCTTCCTAATACTATAAGGATTTAAAAAATGTAAATTATAGTTTGTTACTTTTTGTTCTACAAGGTATGGACCTTAGGAAACAAAAAAACTTTGCATTAGGGAATAGTCAAACGAAGATATTATCAATGGATGCCAATTAGCTGACAAACACATAAACGACATTTGGATGCAAGTTATGGGGGCATTGGCCCCTTCCATCCCCGGTCTATATATGTTCGCATCTGCATCTTTTTCCTATGGGGAAATCAATCCAATCAAAACATTACGCAGTTTAGGAACCCAATTGTAAAAAAAAAAAAAATCATAGGACTAAATTTGACACTTTTGCGACCGTAGGCTAATGGCCGGCAAGGTCTCCAAGCCTAGGCCAATGGCCCGTGGGCCCCTGCACTCTTAACATAGGATAGCCACTTCAGGGACTGTCATGCCATGTAACATGACTGGTGTTTACTTCAACGATTTTCAATCGAAATTGACTAAATCCAACATCTCTTACTAATGTTTGGAGACTTCCAAAATCTTCATCTCTTAAACATGCGAATCACTGTAGTCCTTTTGTTTCGTCTTTATTCGCCATAATCATCATATTCTGAGTCGCAACTATAAATATGAGAGATGAGGTTCACAATGCTCGGGATCACTATTTTATTGGTAGCAAAAGGTGGGATAAATTCCACTTGCTGTGTGACTTCCACGTCAGTCTTTTATGACCATACTAACCAGACTTTTTCTTCAATTAGGAAGAAATTGAAAGCTTAGTGCATTTGGTAATGGAAGAGAAAGTTAAGTGATCCAATTGCTGTAGAAATCTGTATTACTGCAAGAAAAATATTACTCTTTGATTGGCGGCACTTTGTTAGGATAATGGCAAACACTACACTATTACAATGATGACATACATGTACCATCATATTATCGAGAACCCACTTCCAATTAGTGCATAAATAATGCGCACATAGAACCACAAAATCCATATGCACTTCGGATCAACAACTTATATACATATACATATATATATATATATATGTGTGTGTTTCCTCTTTGAATTAGAAAATTTCTTTTTAGTAGTACTCGGACTAACTTTCACACACTTTCCCTAGTGCATCCTCATAACTGATCTATTTTACTTTTTGAATCGACTGCAATTTGTTAACCTGATGGTAAATATTACACTATTGAAAAACATGGTCCAAAAAATCCCAAACACATGATACAGACACCAATTTAGTCTTAAATATTGTAATTTAGCCAGTATAGTCATAAACCTTTTGAAGATTCTTCTATATTATCTATCTGACCAAATTAGACTAAAAATTGTCAACATAGTATTTAGTCTATTTTTTCAATTTTCAATTTTTCTCGTTCTTTATATTTTTTTCTTTATTTTCCTTATTCTTTCATTCTCTACGGTTCATCTTCTTCCCTTCGCTAGATAGGACTAGGCAGGGTCATTAGGGCCTCGGCAATGGCCGGCAACTCCCTTTGGTCACAAACAAGGGCTTGCATGCACTCGCCACCTATACAGATTCTAATGATATGAAGTTGAAAAAACGATCTGATTTTACCCACTATTGGGAAAATATTGATGTTCTTTTATCTCACAATTGAATAGATATGAAAAATATATATATATGTCTATCGCCACCAATAATACGTAAACTATGAAGTAAAATATTGAAGATGATAGGGAGGACCGTGATCAAGTCAAGGAAGAAGAAGTTCACGACGACTTGGGAATACTGTAATAAGGGTGAATAGTTTACATGTCATGTTTGTATACATGAAGATAAAGTGAATGGCAGCATGAAAGTCAACTAGTAGCGGAAAGCCTTGATAGGCTCACAAGTTGCTAATGGTAGCAATTCCCCATATCACTTTGAGAAGAACGGGTGAATTGCACATGCATCATGTCCTGAAGGCCCACATATTCCTTTTGAGAAAAAGTCTAAATCTTAAGAAATTAACAATCTACCTCAAGCCTGTAATTCTGGAGACTTACACATTGACAGAAATTTTATCGGTTCTCAATCAATTTTCTGAGAATGATTATATCCTAATATGAGCAGAATGATTCGTGGAAACCACACTGCCACTAAGAACATTTGATTTAATAAGCGACTAGATTATGTACTGAACAGGGAATTTATCTTCAACGATAAACTTATCTTCACCTTAGTCGAAGTCAAATCTAGGCTTGGCGACCTCTTGGATCAGGGCTTATCGCCAATTTCACCCCCATCGATTCTCAACTCCACAATCATGGAAAGCTCTATCACTAGATCAGGAGGAACACACTGCAGGTCTATCTCCATTTCTGCGGCCATGGTTATGGCTTCTTAACTACATCATACATTCATCAAGAGGAAATTCAAATCTGAGCCCATCAACTTATCCAGTTAAATCAACATTCACTTAAGAAAAGCTAATGAATTATGGGCCAACTATCATATGATAATTACTTCACATCACACAAAGTCTCTAATGTGGAACATTTTCAAATTCAATGTACACATTTATCTCCAGAAGTAGTGATCTTGCAGAATTGAAAACACAAACGTGAGAGGTAGAGAACAAACAGACTATGAAGCAATGATTTTGTCTTGCTTAGTAAAAAAAAAAAAACTCTAAGCATTCGGTTACCTTTATGAGTGACAATAAGCAAGCTACGCACACTAGGGAACATCAATGCTTACGCTAGACTGCTCTTTTGAATTATGCACATGAAAGGCTCTCAAATTCGACAAGGAAATCGGTCACTTTTAAGATCACGAGTACAAACTCAAAGGCCAGGGTTTTGGGTGTCCATTGAAGTTTCCCTTAATTAGCAGAGGCTACAATCCCTCGGTAGGATCTCGGCGAGGGTCGCCGATCATCACCGAAGCCCCTATAACCCCACTAGCTCTTTATATGATAAGTGAGGAACAGTAAAAGAAAGAAAAAAACAATAGAAAGGAAAAAAATCAAAACATTAAAAAAAGTTTTGCAAAACAATGTCGTTTTGAGTAGAATTAGATATGTAAGATCACCAATATACACATAGGATAGTTGTCACCAATTGGATTGCCACATCAGTGATTGTCAGTCTAACTCAACTAGATGGACTATAATGAAAAATCATTAAACGAATTGAAAAATTTAGAACTGAATTAGTAACTATGAAATAAGTTCAAAATAATTTAGTCAATTTTTCCTACACTACTGCCATTTTGATGTTCAAATGTGCCATCATATTTGTGTGCGCATGTGTTAGCCTTCCATTTAATAATTTTGAATTGACAAAAATTATTTTGATGTTAGCGATAAGTTGATGTCAATGTCAATGTCAATGTCAATGTCAATTTTCTCGTATCTCACTTAATCCACCTCCCGAATGAACTTGGGACGCACTCCCCCATATCCACTTTACTCTTGGATTATTCCCAGCAAGGTTTGACTTCGAAAGAACAAAGAAAGGAGAGAATTCTTTTGCTTTCTAAATCAATATGTTAATTGACAAAAACGGATGTGAAAAAATCAAATTTAAGACATTTTACTGACATGCCAAGTCATGAAAACATGAGTGAAATATGAATATGCATGGTTTTCTCATATGACGTAGTAAATGAATAAACTAATGTATATAGATGTAATAGATAAACCTAGACTAGCGAAAGACTACATATATAATCACAACAAAATAAGGGAAAAGATCGCAAACAGGTTAAAGATTCCCGCAATTGAATCGTAATCCTTCAGTAGGCCCTTCAAGAAGCATGAATTCGTAAGTTCATTCTTTCTCGATGCAACCTATTTGTGCCGGATAGCAAGAAAGTTCGTCCCTCACGAGTTCCCTTATCACGATATGAATGGTCTGCCTTTAACCAAATGGAAAAGATTACTTTGTGAACCTGTAAAAGCATTACGAAGTAAGCTTCGACCCATTAAAAGTCCTTGGATAATAATTTTGCTATTGGCTTTTCATTAAATGACATTGCCACCTCAAAATGGTTAGGAGAAGGCCGAAAGTCAAAAGCCCAATGCTTTGCCTTCATCCTTATCTGGTAAACTAAGTTCATGTCTTACAATAATAACAAATAAATTTGCGCCTTTGACAAATAGGGGGATAGTAATAGATACGATCAGTTTAGTCAAACTTGTCCTAAGATTAAATTATTTAACATGAACAAATTTTGAATAAGTATCTGGAAGCAAGAAAATACTTATCATCGAAGTGTACTCCACTCTATTAGCAAGATGACCGGATATATTGTTAACATAATTTTTATCTTTAATTTTTATGATGGAACTTTTCAAATATGTGACGCATCGTAAAAGAAGTTCGAGACATTACTTATTAATACCAATATTCTGTATATTAGACGTAGTTGGCTCATAACCTACTTTCACGTTCCTTGATGAGCTTGAAAGTACATAGACAACTTGAAAGACTTCAAATTAATATAGGATTCACATATGTGATTTCGATATCAATACAGATACCATGATACACAATTTGTTAATTACTTATTGAGAATAAACGATGCATGCACATCATATAAATCATGAATTAAGTGCACCGTAATGTGAAGCTAAACATATTATCTTTTGTTGAGATAAAGCTGCATCCTTATATTGTGAATCGTAATATGTCGTCGTGGCAAAACATGTGTCCGTGGCATTAACAGTTATCTAAGCACTTTCTTGACATTTGGAGGCACGCCAAAAGGTACAATGGGTTCTCGCTTAAGAAGAATAACGTCCTCCTCTTCTTGCACCATCACTTTTTTTCCGTCTCTATTATACTATGCATTAAGATTTGTATGTCAAATTTTGACGATTTCCTTTTCTGATATACTCTTTCCCTTATACTCTGCTTTAATACTATTTTCAGTTAACTTTTCTCTAAGCAAGATATATAGGTAGTTTAGCTAAAACCAATACTGGTGCATAAAAAAACAAGGCAAAATCTAAGTAAAATCATCCTCAAACTGAAAATCGGAATCTCAATTTACAAATTTAGCATTTGATTTCACACACATATATAATAACATAACGAATCTGGTAATTTCATACATATGTGCTAATTAATCAAACTTTAAAACGATAGTATCAATGTTACTAGAGTTTACTTCTATTGGAATTTAAAAAGGCTGCATTTTAATCATTTAAACACTACTTAGTTTGATATTCTAGTTTCACTCTATAATTGTAACTTAGAACTATGCACTTCTTCACCGTACATTCAAGTTTACTATCTCTTACATGAGCATAGGTAGGACATCTGACTACTTGTAATTTGAAACAATTAATAGATTTTTCCCAATCATATTTTCTCAAGAATCTTCCACTCGATAGCATAAAATAATAATCATTCATCACAGTTTCAAGCCATATTTACTCATTTGGGCTAAAATTCCTTGTCTAGTCCTACAAGTGAAAGCATGCACTAAACTTTCTTTTATAGTGTTCTATTCTTATTTTTCCAATACAATTCTGCTATGGTGTCTTGGACACTATATGGTGTCTCACAATCCCTTTTTTTTTTTCCTATCAGAACTTGCTAAGATCATTACTATAGAACTCACATGCCATAATCAATTGTAAGGCACTTGTTATGTTTTCATGAATGTTTGTCAATCGGTACCTTAAACTTATGAAACATCTCTTTTTGTGCCTCTAAATATCCATAATTTGCTTAAATAGTAATCAATGATTGTCAGAATATATAAGGTGCGTCCTTTTGCAGGTACATAAAACATGCCCTAGACGTCTAAAGGAATGTAATCAATTAGTTGATTGGTCAAATGCATGGCTATATAAACTTTAACTAGGCAATACTTTTCAACATGCGGTGGGTACACAAATCCAAAGTTCCATGTCTTCTAACCCTTAAGCAAGCACCTCTCACTCAGTATCATCGTACCTTATCTCACATATATGCCTAAACAACAAATGCCATAAGTAATTTAGATTTAATATTGATTCGTGAGATGAAATTGTAATAACTCTTTGCAGACTCTCCCAATAGATGATAGAGAGTTCATTTTCTTCTCCTTTATTTCATTTTTATATCATCTTGATAGATTTTCATCACTCCACCTTCAACAATATACCTCTTCCTAATGTCATCAAGTGTCCCTAGAGAATAATGTTCTTCGTGAGATTTGGGACATGTCTTCTCAGGCCTCTGACCCGAGCACGCGATAGTCCCTAAAGAATAATTTTCTTCGTGAGATCTGGGACGTGTCTTCTCACGCCCCTGACCCGAGCACACAACAGTCCCTAAGATTTCCTCACCGGTCGATAATTCGTGACGTCCCAAGACTCGTCGCCTAGCCAAAACTACAACAAATAAATACGCAGCAGAAGCAGACTAAATAATACCCTAACAAATCCGAGATAGCAAAAGAACTTATCATGTATAAATATTGGCCAGCATTTTTGTGATGACCGCGTTCGGGTTCGGTTCGTGATTTTGGCTAAATAGGAATTTTCCAGGGAAATTTAATAATTTCCTTTTGTTTCGCGAAAATTGTGAAAGGCTTTGAATTTAATGAAAATTTATGTTGGAAAAATTTATTTGGGACCAAAATGTCAAAAACTGCAATATGGGATTTTTCCAGAAATTTTCTGAATTTTTAGAAATTTTTAAAGCAATTTTCCAATTTTCGGGAATTAAAAATATATTATTTTAATTTAAAATACCGAACCGGCCAGCGAACCGGCCGGCCCGATCGTGCGCACTACCGGTCCGACCGGGTCGGACCGGACGGCACGCGCGCGAGCCGTTCCTCTCTCTTTTCTCTCTCTTCTCTGCGACATTCTACCGAGCAGGTAGAATGCACTGTGCATTCCACTGCTCCGGTCAACTCACCGGTCATTCCAGCCTACAGCCACCCACCGACTGGCCAGAGGGGACGGCCGGAGGGGACGGCAGCCAGTGGGAGGCTGCCGCGTGGCGTCGGCGAGCTGATTTTCAGCTCGCCTCCTACCTGCCTCGCTCGGTATAAACCGAGCTTCCTCCCCATTTTGAGCTCGGTTTTCTCCGAGCTCAGACCTCCTCTCACCTTACAGCCGGTGCCGTTGTGAAGCCTGCAACGCCGTCTGTCCAACACCGCCGACCGCGAGCTCCGACTCGCCCTGTACCGTCGCCGGCAGCCCTCGACAGGAGGCACCGCGACTAGGGTTTTCTGGAAAATTTTCCAAAAAACCGCTGGGAAGAACCAGCTAAAGACTCGGTGAGTTCTCCTCCTTCCCGACCTCCTTAGCTCGATTGGTTAGTACCAATCGATTCCTTGAAACTTCTAGTTGTTGTCCATGGTGTTTAATTCGCTCGGTTTGGTCTAGAATCCATGGATTGAGGCTTCGAAGCCCCGAACCCTCTCGGAAACCCTAAAAACGAGCCGACGGCCTTGTGGCCGGATTTCTCTCAGCTCCGACCACCTCGGCTCAAGCCACCACCTCCGTTCGACTCGCCGGCGAAGCAGCTCTCAGATTCAGCCGGTCTCGAGCTTCGATTTGGCCGGAGAACGGTGAACGGCGGCCAAACCCGAGAAGACCTCTCGACCCGACGCACGACCCGACTCACGATCCGGAGTCAGGGTTCGCCGGAGAAGACGACCGTCGCCATCGCCGGAGAAGACGCCGTTGCCAGAGACAGAAGACAGCCAACGGGCTAGGCCGCCAGCCCAGCAGCCCAGCCCAGTCAGCCGGCCCAGTCAACAGCCCAGCCGACTCGGCCCAGTCAGCCAACCAGCCAATCAGCCGACCGGCCCAGGCCCAGTCAGCCGGCCCGGCCCAGATCCAGCTCGCGCGGCCCAGAAGGAAAAAGGAGAAGAAAAGAAAAAAAGAAAAGAAAAAAAGGAAAAAAGGGCAAAGAAAAGAGAAAAAAGAAAAGAAAAAGGAAAAAAAGAGGAAGAAAAGAGAAAAAGAAAAGAAAAAGGAAAAAAAGGGGGGGGGAAATTTAATTTTTCCTTGGTTTCAACCAGGAGTGCAGCAAGGGGAATTTAGCCAAGAAAACTCATAGGTGAGTGGACTCTAAACCTTTATTAGGCGCATTTACTGTTTTAGTAGAAAACGGTTAGAAACGGTTAGAAATGGCTAGGGCGAATAGAACGGCTAAGATTTCTTGTTTACTCGTCAATTTCATTGATTAGTTAGATTGGTTAGCAGTATTGGACAATTGTTAATTGTTGACCACTTAGGCGGTTTAGTTCGACTCGTGTCGACCTAGGGATCGGCATCTCACGTTTTACGAGAAATGCCTTCGTACGTTTACTTGTGCTCGAGCGTGGTTAGAGTTGGGACCCCTCGAAGGGAAGGGAGTGTTGGCTTGACACCTTTGTTCAAATTTTAGAATTGTTTAACTCGTTTATTTCTACAATTTAATTCAATTAGTCATTTCTCATTAATTGTCCTTTCGCTTAGCATTTGATTAATTTAGTTAATAGCCCTTTTTGCTTTTCAATATCATTAAATTATTATTGTAATTAGTCGATTCTAGTATTGCTTTGTGTATTTAAATTTTGCGCCGCTTTTATTTAATCAGTTATGCCTACATAAATTCCGTATAGTCGCAATTAGGTTCTCGTTAGTAGATCTGCCCCACCCTGTAAATTGTTTAGACCCCAATGACGTTCGTTAGTCCACCTTTAGCTTAGAAACCTAGAGGTGGGGAGTTCTTCGACTTGGGTTGGTAATGAGTGTTTCTGCGCGGAGCTTGGGGACCTTGGGATGAGAGATTTACAGCTAGGCTTGCCTAGGGTCGACTGACAGGCCAACGGAAGCCCGAGAGTTGGGAGGGTCGATTTAGGGACCCTAGGGCAGGGGTGTTCCTAATTTAGGATTAGGGTTCGTTCACTGGGATACCAAGTATCTCATTCCACCACCCCACCATCCCAGGACCCCCGTATGGACCCGGTTCAGGACCTATCAGACTTGGAGGACCAGCTAGAGGAGGAGGAGCTTATGGAGGAGGACCCTCACGAGGAGGAAGCTTGGGATCTACTGGAGCTGGAACCTCTGGACCCGGAGGACTGGGAGCAGCAGCTGGAACTGGAGCTGGAGTGGGACCCTCAGGAGAAGGAGGATCTGGAGGAGGGGGATCTGGAGCCGGATATCCCCTTCAATTTGGATGAAGAATAAGAGGAAGACGAAGAGAACGGCATGGCGGCAGCCCCCGTTCCCCCTAGAGACATGGGAGATGTCATAGACATAGAAGTAAAGGAAGATGGACTAATCCAAGAATCCCACAGCACGACCGGTTGGATTTGGAGCACCACGAAGCACATCTGGTACCCACATCAACACATTAGCGTGTACACGGGCTTCCATGAGACCGAACTAGAATTGTTGGTTGAAAGGTGTGAGGTACCACAGGGAGGCTACGAGTCCGGCTTTGAAGACCCTGATGGGGCAGACGACTCAGGGGATGGCACCGTGGACAACCCAAAGCCTTCGTGTGTGCGGGTTTGGCCCAAGCCGGTGGATGCAACGTAGGATTTGTACTCTCCCTTTTCTTTTCCCCTGCGACTTTTGATTGTATAGCTGTGCGGCGACCGTGACTCTAGGCTTTTGTTATGCCTTCTCTTCCCCTTTTGTATTTTGGCCTGACTCACCCTTTGTATCTATGGGAAGTAAGCTTCTTGTTCAAAATTGAATGTAGTGCCCTACCTTAGGAACAAGTTACCTAAGAATTAGATTCTTTTGTAAACCTTGGATTAAAGTTGGATCCTGGAAGTATTGCTACGACCCCGGGGAATCGGGGCGTGACAATTTTAGAAAATGACTCACAAGAAGACATACTCCTATACATATAGTCAAAAGAAAGGGTTAAGAGAAATCTACCTAGTCTCCCTATAAAGGATTGGCCAATCAAAATAAATCAAAAAGTGATGGCAAGTCTAGGATTATCCTACGAGTCTATCATAGAGCCATTAACAAGGTCGTCATGCCACCAGTCGAGAATCCACTCATCATACCCTCCCAAAGGGTCTTCATAGTGGTCCATCTCCTTCAATAGTGGTCATCCCTCAACACTAGAGTACATAATCTAATATTGGTGAGGTACCCAACACCAAGAGTCATAGTCAAACTCCCAAATAGTCTTACCGTGCCTCTCCACAGTGTATTCGTAGTCGGATACGAATGTGCTAATCACCCACCCCCCTCAGCGGGCGCCTTCGGTTTCACTCAGCACTCGAATAGAACGTCCAGTTTCACTAGGCACTCGAGTGGCACCTCTATGCTCAAAGCTAAAAGAAAGGATTCATACAACAAATGAGATAAATTCTCATTGAGTATACGCCATAAGCCCCAACTAGGAAGGCACTCTCCCTAGGGCTCTTAATCAGTTGTATCATCTCTCACATGCTGCACACATCTCACACGCTTGCTAACAATACTATACTAACCTATCGGCCATTGTATCAGCGATCATCACTATCTTAGGTATGTTGATATTCTCACCATACTGGCGACTACACAAGCATTCAAGCTAGATGGAAACTTAACTCTACACCTCGATTTACGAGTCTCTGCACACCATTCATGGTTGTGCATAAGCCTCTAGCATCCAGCTCGGCTCTATAGGCTCTACGATCCTTATCTAAGAGCTAAACGGTTCATGACCGAGTTCTGGCTCCAATCGTATGATTAGTTGGGTCATCAGTATACCTGCACTATTCACAAATTAAACACATGCGCCAACCAATAAATAAGACGGTTATTTGATTCATTCAATCAAATTATATTGTACATCAGATATTTTCTAACCCTGACAGTTCTATGGTATTGATCACTCAGCATGCGTATTAGGGATTCACCCATTTTCTTAATTCGAATGGTAAACTATCGTTCAGTATTCTATAGGCGCGATCACCTTAATTGGTCACCCTTTAGCTGACAACCGCCTAACCAATCTAAATCACCTATAAAACACCCATAATTAATTTTTGGTCCCAACCGGATCTTAATCATAGTTCAGGCATAATATTAGTATAATTGATCCATCATTTCTACTAAATCGAGTAACGGTACTAATCAAAGATTATAACGTATAACTCACTTCCTGGTCAGTGTGTCCTAGGCAAATGATGACAGCGAAAACTCACGCAATGAGAGCACAAATGGTCCAGCACAACTTGGCACAATGGCGGCACTATTTCGGCGAACCGCCGGCGAGGCTCCTAGCGGCAGTTTCTAGTGGCGGCAAGGTGGCAATTGGATGGAGGGCGGAGGCAGCAGGATAGCGGAAGGCTCAAAATGATGAAAAACAATGGCTAAGAGGTATTGGGCGACGTCAGGCGGTGTAAGTCGGTGTAGGATGGCATTGAGTAATGTGGGGTAGCGCACACAACAGCTGAGAAATGGCGTGGACAACGTTGAGACATCAAGATGACATTGTTCACGTTGGGCTAGAGGCGAGGAGTTTGACACCCGCACACACGGTGGCTTGGGCAGCTTCTTGCGCAACACTCTAGCTAGGCAACACGACAACAACCAATCGATATGGCATGCTGTCAAGATGAGACAGGGCCAGGCAAGTGCAACGATGGAAGTAGCAAGCATAAGTAGTGGTAGGAGCAACGTTGCACAACAAAGAGGTGTTGGCAAACAATGGTGACAGCGAAAAGTTCCTAGTAAGAGCAGTGGCAGGGTGATAAGAATGGGGCATCAGTCGTGTCCAACGAGCTCAAGGAGGAACGAGAAGCAAAGCAGAGGTGGAGAAGCAAACGACAGTATAAAGAAGAAAGGATGAAGAGGACGCTAGAGGAAGAAGGCTTCATCGTGGGAAGAAGAAGAAGAAGAAGAGAGAGAGAGAGAGAGAGAGAGAGTCGACGGTAGGGGCAGCCTGCCCCGATTGGATGCCACACGGGGTGGCTCTCTTCCGTAGGCATGAGAGAGAGAGAGAGAGAGAGAGAGAGAGAGAAAGAGAGAGAGAAGAAAGTCAAAAGAGAATAGGTGGTGCAATCAATAGAGAAATGAGAAAAAAAAATAAGAGAGAGAGAGAGAGAGAAAGAGTGTGTGCGTGTGTGTGTGTGTGTGTCGGGCAAAGGAGGGGTCAAAGTCAGTAGAAGGGGGCAGAGGTCAGCGGAAAATAGCAATGATAGTAGATAGAGGTATGGAAATTACCGAAATGCCCCTAGGTTAGAATTCAAATTTCAGGTGTCAAATTGCAAATATCCAAAAGTTGGAGGACCTTTTTGCAATTATCAAAAGTTTGGGGACCACCCAAAATAAATCTTATAGTTTAGTCCAGGGGGCTCCCAAGGCCATCGGGCCGCTAACTTAAACCCTTCCCCCTTAAGGAAATTTCATCCCCGAAATTACATTGTTCATCTCCTCACACAGGTAAGGGTATCGACTCTTCATGGCCTCCTCACCATGATATTGCCAAACGACTTTGACAAGACAATTGACCTTATTACTCAAAATTTGTTATCTCCGATAATTTATTCTGATTGGTCTCTCTACATATGACACTCTATCGTCGACCTCAATCTCCTTAAAACTCAGTATGTGTGATGGGTCAAGTTTGTACTTCCTTAGCATCGACACGTAGAATAGGTTATGAATCTGAGTTAGGTTTTGCGGTGAGCTAGATGATGAGCTACGGCATCAATTCTTTTCAAGATTTCGAATGGTCTCATGTACCGTGGACTCAGTTTTCTCCTTTTTGCCAAAGCAAGACATTCCTTTTTTAGGTGATACTTTCAAGAAGATATGATCTCCCTCTTGGAATTCTAAGGGCCTATGTCTCTTATCTGCACAACTCTTTTGACAACTTTGCATTGTCTTTAGTCTGTCCCTGATTATCTTGATAGAATCTATTGACTGTTGTACCAGCTCTTGGCCTATAATCTTATGTTCTCCTACTTCATCCCAACATACTAGGGTCCTACAGGTACGATCATATAACACTTTGAAAGGAGCTATTCATATACTTTGCTGGAAGCTGTTGTCATAAGATAACTAAACTAGATGCAAGTGATCCTCCTAGCTACCTTTAAAGATTAAGACACATGCCCGCAACATATTCTATAGTGTCTGGATGGTCCTTTCTAATTATCCGTCTGTTTGCGAATGGTAGGCGATACTTATATTCCAGCTTTGTACCCAACACAGTCTGTAAGCTTTTCCAAAAGGCAGCCGAAAACCTTGGGTCACTATCAGAAGTAATCATCATCGTCACTTCATGGAGTTTGACTATTTGCCAGACTTAAAACTCAGCATTCGATCCAAAGCGAAGTCCTTACACACGACGATGAAATGAGTCGATTTAGTCAAGTCTATCCATTATGACCCAAATCATGTCATGACTTCTATGGCTCCTTAGCAGACCTATCACGAAAATTTATAGTGATGTGTTCCCATTTCTACTCAGAAATTTCTAGTGGCTTTAGTAGGCCTCCTGTTTTGCAATATTGTACCTTTACTTGCTGATAGATTAGGCATCTAGCTACCACGTCGGCCTTCATGCCATTCCACCAATAATGTGGCCTTAGATTATAATACATCTTCGTACTCCCAAGATAGATATTATAGTTACTTCTGCGTGCTTCAATCAATATCTCTTACTTGAGTACACCATCGTTAGGCACACACAGTCTCCCTTGAAACTTGAGTATCACATCCTCTAAGATTTGAAAGTCCAGCTTCTTTTTATTGTCGCTTGCCTAGATGATCTTATGAAGGGTATGGTCCATTGGTGGTAGAGCCTTAACCATCGACTGTACTTGAGGCTCCACTCGCAAAGTGGTCATCAAACACATGAGGTGACCTACCTCGAACTTAAAGTCAGAATCTCTCACTCTTTCCAGCAAAAGTCATTCCTTTATCGGCATGCCCGCAATCAATGACTTACGATTGAGAGCATATGCTATCTTATTGGCCTTTCCCAGGTGGTATAGAATGTTGTAGTTGTAGTCCTTCAGGTCATGTTCAACTCCTTCTAAGAGAACAAAGTACTTGAGGCTCTGATGGTCAGTAAAGATCATGAACATCTCTCCACATAAGTAGTGCCTCCAATTGCAACCAAATGTAATTGTAGCCAACTCCAAGTCATGTGTCGGATAATTCTACTCATGAGATCTCAGCTACCTAGACAAATAGGCTATGACCCGATCATGCTGCATCAGAACACACCCTAGTCCCTAATATGATGCGTCATTGTATATCTCATATACACCAGGACTGAACGGAATTGTTAGTACCGGAGCGGTAGTTAGTCTTCGCTTCAGCTTCTGAAACTCTCTTTGTATTTGTTGTCCACTCGAATTTCACATACTTTTTCAGCAGCTTTGTCAATAGCGTCACTATACTTGAGAATCTTTCCATGAAGCAATGATAGTAGCTAGCTAGACTCAAGAAACTTTGAATTTCATTCACTGTCATGGGTCTCGGTCAATCCATGACCATTTCTATCTTGGTAGGGTTAATAGAAATCCCTTCACCTGAGATCACGTGACCCAAAAAAGAAACATGGGCTAGCTAAAACTTGCACTTGTTGCACTTGGCGTATAATGCATGTTTTCTAAGAGTCGCCAACGTTATCCTTAAGTATTGTTCATGCACCTCCAGACTCCTCAAATACACCAAAATGTCGTTAATGAATACTATGACAAACTGGTCTAGATATTTCTTGAGCAAGCGGTTCATCAAATTTGTTAATCCAAATGACATCACTGTAAACTCATAGTGGTTGTATCGCGTACGAAGAGTGCTCTTGGGAACATATTCCTTCTTGATTCTCAGTTGATGGTAGACAGTCCTCATATCAATCTCGGAGAACATCGATGCACCTTGCAGCTGATCAAATAAATCATCAATCCTTGGTAGGGAATACTTGTTCTTGATCGTCACTTGGTTGAGTTGCTGGTAGTTGATGCATAGTCGTAGTGATCCATTCTTTTTCTTCACAAATAGAACCAACGCACCCCACAATAACGCACTAGACTTGATAAATCCTTATCCCAAACAAATTTCACGGTTTAGTCGAGGAGACTCCCAAGGCCATCGGGCCACTAACTTAAACCTAAAATTTTAAATATTAAACCTCGAAATTGGCCGAAAATGGGTCATTACATGTCTCACATCTAGCGATGAGTGCTCTATCTCGTCGTGCATCTGAATTCAAATTGCCCCTATCCCACAACTTTGTAAATTGCATTATTCTCTATTAGAATTCTACCACCATCTTTAGTCTGGTGAGTATTAAACCTGTCGCGACCTAAAATCCGCCCGCTAGGGGGGAAGGATTATTAGGTTTAGGGGTACTTGCTCTTTAATTTCACAATCTCGAGCTCGGATTCTCCCAAATCCATACCTCGCGTGACATTTGACGTTTTCATTTTAAAAGTTCTTTAATAGTCTAAAATATATTTTTTTAAAAGGAGCCGCCACTAGCCTATTAAGGTTGGCTAGAAACCGAGTGAAAGCATCGGGAGGAATGCTTCACGTTCTACGCAACCAGAGATTCCTAAAGTACGGGGACTTGATTACGTAAAATTGATTGATTGATTGGTTAACCTAAATGTTTGCATGCAAGCTTACATCATCTAAAAGGGTAGTCCACTAATATTTTGATGTCAAGCTCTAAGAGTTTGTTCAAAAGGATTCATTTTAGAAATTTTCTATTTTTTATTTTTTTTTCTATTTTTTTTCTTTTTTATTGACCTTTTTTTATATTTTTCAAAGACTTTCTAATTTTTTTTAATTTTTTATTGATTTTCTAATTTTCTATGATTGTTTAATGATTTCCTAATTTTCTAATATTTTTTAATGATTTTCTATGATTTTCTGTTTTTTAATGATTTTTTATTTTCTAATATTTTTAATGATTTTCTCATCTTCTAATAATTTTAATGATTTTCTGATTTTCTAATATTTTTTAATGATTTTCTAATTTTCTAATATTTTTTAATGATTTTTTTAAATATTTTTAATGATTTTTTTTAAATATTTTTAATGACTTTCTATTATTTTCTGAATTTTCTAATATCTATTTCCTATTTTTCTGATATTTCATTTATTTTTCGATTTTTTCAATTATCAATTTTCTAATTTTCTAACCTTTTTATTATTTTCTGAATTTTCTATTATCTATTTTCTGTTTTCTGATTTGTTTATTTTTTTCTAATTTTCTTTTATCTATTTATTATTTTTCAATTATTTATTATTATCTGAATATCATATTATCTTTTCTTTTTATATTTTTTTTATTATTTTGAATTTTCTATTATATATTTTCGGATTTTTTATTATTATTGCTGTTTATTTCAATTTTATTTTTTTATGGATTTCGGACCTAATGGCCCGAGTAAGTCTTGATAATGGGCTGGGCCCAACTCATTCTTATATTATTTTTTTAAACTAATTTTTTATTTATTCCGGCCCAAACCATTTTCCTCTCTTTCTTTTATTTTGGCCCATTTTCTTCTTTTAATTTTCGTAGGCCCATTTTCTTTATTACTAAATCGGCCCTTCTTACTCTTTCAACCCATCTCTTTTTTATTTGGCCAGCCCACCTTGATTTAGCCCAAAATCTTTTCTTCCTTTCTCTATCCCACCGAATCTTGACCTCAATTTTGACTTCTCTTTTTTTAAAAAAAAAATTTCTTTTCCTTTCTCCTGCAATTCAACTTCTTCATTCACCTACACTCACATTCAAACAACCGAGATCGAGATTTGCATCGCCAAAAGGAACAACTAGTGAGCCTATGATCTTTAAACATCACTATAATATCTAGAGACTAATGTAATCAATTAAAATTACACAACTAGATTAAGAATCAAAAAGAGAAAATCTGGATTTCAACTAGGCCTTTTATCAAACACATAGAGTTCGTCAATGACAAACTAATTCTAATGCCGAAATCAATCATAATCCAAACCACCATTCAGTAATGCATGAACAAAGAAGACATATCAACATCAAATGAACATTATAGTAATTCGAAAATCAACATAACAACATCCAGAATATAACCAACAAAAGCACGTCAATGCACAAACCGAGAGGTGAGCAGCAAAACTCATAGGCATGGAGCTTGAATGAAATGTAAATCAAGAGGAAAAACTTACCCGTAGAGAGGAGATAGATGGAAATAACGAAGAACTGGCGAACACTTTCGATCAATATTGAGAAAATCTACTAGCGATGAAACTCGGTGTCGAGGAGTTTTTAATCAACGAATCTTCAAAGTTTCCCCAAATCCGTGAGAGCTGCGGGTGCGAGAGTCCGAGAATGCGAGAGGCGGAACTGAGGGATGATCGCGAGCAGAGAGAGAGAGAGAGCTCGAGGGAGGAGCTGGTGTTCAGCCGAGAGAGAGGGGGGCGACGGCGAGCTCGGAGGAGGCGACGACGAGGGAGAGAGAGATGAGACCTAGAGGGAACCAGCCGAGAAAAGCCAAGGAGAGAGCGTGCAGAAGGGGGAGGAGACGACGGGCAGAGAGGGAGGAGGGAGAGAGACCAGAAGGAACCAGCCGAGAAAACTCAAGGAGAGAGCGTGCCGAAGGGGGAGGAGACGAGAGAGAGAGAGAGAGAGAGAGAGCGAGAGAGAGCCCCCCGCTGACCTCAGACCCCAAGACCACTTTTCTCTCTTTTGTTTCTTTTTTGTTGACTTTCTTTTTTTTTACTCACCTATTCTCCTTTGCGTGTGCAGGTTACCCTGCTCCTTGCTGTCTTCTCTCCTTTGCGTGTGCAAGTTATCCGCTGGAAATTTGCCCCCTCGACCACTGAGTTGACAGTGTGGGAAGAGAGGAGGTGGCCTCAAGGAGATGGGCCGTGTGGGGAAAGAATATGGGGCGACGGGCCCGTGGCGAAATCAGTGTGGGCGCAGCCCACGCAAATGTGAGCGCGGGCCGGAGTAAGTCCAATCTCCTTTGATTTTGACTTTGATTTTGATTCTTCTTTTTTTTCTGATTTTAACTGATTTAATATATATTACAAAAATAAAAGATATTTTTTTTTATTTCTGATTAATAATAATTTGACTAAAAACTAAGCCACAAAGTGAAATACCATATCGGCAAAAATTAGGTGTCAACAAAACCCAATTCTTACAGTGTGTCTTATGATAAGAACACCCCAAATCTTCCATTTGTATAATGGATAACTAGTAGTTACACAAAGACAGTCTATGCATCATTAGTGCTTTTCTTAGCAACATCTGCGAATACTACTTGTGATATTATGCCTATCACCTATATTGCTCAGTTTTAGACTCTCATGTGCCCCTTCTCATGACATACGCAATCCTTGGACTTTCTATGTTGTGACTCAACTTACATTCTCCATGAATTATTAGACCACGCATTACATCCTACACCAAACCATCATTTTGCAACTTCCTCTGCCAGTTTTTTAAAGAACAAGGCGTATTTTAGCTCTTCAAATGTAATCATAGTATGCCCAAATAATAGTGAATCAGCAAAGTGATCTTGTGAACTTGTAGAGAAGCCATGAACATCTTCTCCTGTTTTTATTTGTAATGGCTTCTTTGGCTAATCCATCATAAGTTTGTTGAAATTCACAAATTTGGTTATGATAGAAATACCTTTAGCAAGTTGAAACTAAAATGATATCCTCAACATGTATAGGCAATTATTTGAACCTTATCCGATAAGTTCAACATGGTTATACTCATTCTCTCTTAATTAACTCATCCTTATTGGTCTCTTTTTTCATTTCAAAAACTTAGCCTTGCCATCCAAAGCTAAATTTTGGATTGTTAGTAGTGCACACATTTTAACGCTTTGTAATCTAAAGTTGTTCCTCCCGTTAGTCTTTTCAATTTTTCTTTTTGCTCCGGAATTAGTTGCAATGGCAAAATTTCAAGGCAATCATCAGAAATCCACAGCCCTAAATCAAATCCAATAAGTTCTAAACTAAACTCTAATATCAATTGTTATAAATGCAAATTCTAAAGGAACTTGTAATTTAATCAACGTGAGAGAACGAAATCGTCAAAGAAACACTAAAGAATACAAAAAAAAATTATGTGATTCAATTTGAGTGTCAATACCTATTCTACGGAGTTAATCAGTAGCAAATATTCCACTTAAAAATCGAAGAATTAAAAAAGTGCAATAATTCAAATACCTAAGTATTTTCCAACCCTAAATTAACAGCAAAAATCACGATATCTGACCTCACGTAATTACTCGAACATCGCAGCCACATTTCTTGAAGTCACGACACACGTGCAAGACAAACAACACCCAATTCAAATCAACTGAAGCCTCAAAGTTACGAGTTTTTGAAGTATTTGCTTTGACTGGCTGCAGTAAGCTTATGAACAACAATGATAGGGAAACGCCCAAACTCAATTTAAAGAAAGCCCAAATCAGCAAGTTTGGCCCAACGTGAAGGAAACTTCCTATCTCGATACTTCTCTAAGTCTTTGGTTTTGACTGGCTGCAGTACGAAGCTTAATTATAATTATCACGCACTCATTCTCTGAACTTGTTTAGTTTTTTCTTGCTCGATTTCTTCTTTTTAACTTGTTCATTCAACTTGTTTTTATTTATGCCAGTCCAAATCAGCCTTGATGAAGTTTGTCCGATAAGATATAGAAATGAATAATGTTGTCCGATGCCCTTCCAAACGAGAGATTGAATATAAGGAGTCCGAGAAGATTAACAATGCTATTCTACCCTATCCGATTTGATATTCTTCTGACCAAATCAGAGCTTGAAGTTGTAGATAGCTGAACAAAACAAAACAAAACTAGTTCACCATTTCTTATCTATTTTCTTTGCAACCTTCTTCTAAAGAAATTATGCGTCTCTCTCTCTCTCCGCGTACATTATTGACTTCGAAGCCCACATTTCTGGACCCAAATGATTCAAACTTCGTTGGCCTTTGGCCAGCTATCTTCTATCTAACCACCTAACCTCCATTGCTTGAAAGGTTTAGTCCTTCACTGTTAACAAGAGGTCCTTTAGCACGTTTGTGGCCCTCCACTTTGACTACAGGGAAAAAATGACAAAAAATCTGGAAGTAATATTATGATACATTTAGTCTAATTTTTTTGTTTTAATATTATAAACCTTAAATTTATTCCCATACGACACATTTACCTCAAAACTTTATCAGTATGATAGATTTCACTCCAAACTTGTATCAATGTAATATATTTATTAAGTCAAAATTCTGTTAATGAGCACTAATAAAAGTCTTATGTGTTTGCCTATGTGGACAATGGAAAGAACACGGTGGCGCTTACATGGTGAGAATATGTCAACTTATGTATGTTTTTTCCTCATCTTTTTTCCTTCTTTTAACTTTCTCGTTCATTTTTTTTTGGGGTTTGGTGACGGCGAGGATGGTGGCAATGGTGATAGTAAGCATGGTGGTAAAGACAAAGGAAGATAGAAAAACTTGACGAAGGACAAATTTGTGGCGTAGGTCTAAGCTTGAGATTCTTTAATCATAAAAAAAATTTGGTAAATATGTCACATAAATAAAAATCTGAGATTTTTGTATCACAAAAAAAAAAGAATAAATATACCACCCACTGTGGTGGCGTAGTTGGTTCGGGCCTTGTGCTTCTCGCAAAAGGTGCAGGTTCGAATCCCAGCGACGTCGCTAGGTGACTTAACTGCTGATGTGAGTGTGGTGGCTAGCTTGCATTGGCCCGAGGCATAGGCACCCGGTTCCTTAGCGCTTGCCGAGCGCGAAAGGGCCCAGGTGGATTCCTCGGTCATAAAAAAAAAAGAATAAATATGTCATACGAATATAAATTTAGATAAATTTGTCACTAGAATATAAGTTTGAAATATTGTTATCACAAAAAAATGAAATAAATGTGTCACAATAGACACAGTTTTGTTTTTCCGTTTTACTAAAGAATACATATCATTAGGAAAATATGGACTTTTTACAATGCTATTGGCGGAAAAACTAGTTAAGATTATAAAATCTTGCTGCGTCAAACAATTTAAACTTTTAGTGTCACACCCCGATTCTCGAACTCGTGACTATCTCCGATCTATACTTTCAGGATCCAATTCGATTCAACTTCCAACGTAACTTCCGTGTCTCCGTCATTAAATAAACCGAATCACAGTTACTAATAGATGAGGGACCAAGATAGAATCCATAAAATACCACCATTAAACATCAACTTCAAGTCATGTCCACATAATCCCTGATTACAAAAATCCGACCTGGAAGAAATTTCAAAAGTCTAGGGTGCGTTCCTCCACACAGCTATACAATCAAAAGTCGCGGGTAAAGTGGATGGGTGTACTACCCTATGGTGTAGGGAGCGAATCTAGGTATTCACGTAGGTTAAAGTAGGGTTTTGGTTTGAGAACGGTCTCGTCTTCCGAGTCATCTGCCCCGTCGAGGTCATCATGTCCAGACTCATTCCCTCCC
Source organism: Melaleuca alternifolia (assembly GCA_019926035.1). Classification (NCBI taxonomy): domain Eukaryota; kingdom Viridiplantae; phylum Streptophyta; class Magnoliopsida; order Myrtales; family Myrtaceae; genus Melaleuca; species Melaleuca alternifolia. The sequence goes on from JAGKPW010002341.1 coordinate 2,334,993, forward strand.
CAAGGCACTCCACACTGCTCTGAATGGTAGCTCATCTCGCTTCCCAGGGGACCGGCGTACTTTACTATGTGCTGGTGAGGAATCCAGGTTTGCTTCAAGATGTTCCATATCCACTCCGTCTACTCTTGGGTTTCCACGATCAGGCCGCTTTTCATTACCTCCCTATTTACCACGCACCCTCTATCAACAAGATGGTCAGGGACCATCCCTATCTCTTCCTCCAAGTCTTCGACCTCCTCGTTCGAGCTAAAGGGAGCCTCCGGCTCCGAGTCCTCCGGCTCCGAGTCCTCCTCCAGCTGCTCCAAGTCCTCCTCCTCCAGAGGTTCCAGTTCCAGCTGATCCCAGTCCTCCTCCTCGTGAGGTTCCTCCTCCAACAGCTCATCCTCCTAGGGGTCCTCCTCCTCTAATGGGTCTTCCAAGTCTGAGAGCTACTCCTCCGGGTCCATAATTGGGTCCTGGAATGGTGGGGTGGTGGAGTGAGATACTTGGTATCTCAGTGAATAAACCCTAACCCTAGATTAGGAACACCCCTACCCTAGGGTCCCTATGACGTCCCTCCCAACTCTCGGTCTCTAGATGGAAATGCCAGCTATCCTTAACGAGGGAACAACCTTAGCACCTCACTTCCCTCCAAATCTCGACATTACTTGTGCAACCGACTCATGGTTAGACTACTCAATCGGCTCCCCGACTCGCGGTTACTAGGAATAATCAGCCAACACAAAAGATATAGCTAAGGGGTTTAATCGAATACTAAATTAACACACCCTACTCATCAATCTAAGTTGCCCCGCATCAACTAATTAATTTAATAGAGTGATTAACGATAAATAAATAAATTAGTAATTAATTAATTTACATTGCTAATAATTAAAATACAGGACTAATAATTAAATTAACAACTAAATTAATTCAAATGCAAGGCTAGTAATTGAAATAAGTGTAATTAATAAATAAATTGCAAGACTAGTAATTAAATTGCGAATTTAATTAAAATAACTACGTGAATAATTATTGAAAGGAATAATTAATTGAACTAACTTTCCGTGAGGTATGTGTTCGTCCCTGACAAGCCCCCTCATTCGTATTGGAACCAAAATCACACCAAAGTTGAAATATTCTCAACTTTCACAAAATCCGTGCCTTTGGCACTTCAACACGCCAATTAATGGCCAAGAGATACCTCTCGCATCAAGCGAGTCCCGCCACGGATTAAATTAACGTCAGCCAAACTAACCGTTCTATCTGACTAATCAAGCAATCAATCGAATCCTAAATTCTAGGAATTCTAGTAATTCTAGCCATTCTAGCTATTTTCTACTAAAGCAGTAAATACGCCTAATAAAGGTTTAGAGCCCACTCACTTGTGAGTCTCTTGCCTTCCACCTTGCTGATCCAGACACCTGGTGACGGCCAAGAGAAAATAACTTTTTTTTCACCCGCCCTTTCTTTTCTTTTCTTTTCTCCTTTTCTTTCTTTCCTTCTTTCTCTCTCGGGCCGCCTGGGCTGTGCCGGGCCAGCTGCTGGGCCGAGCTGCCTGGCCTGGCCTGGTTTCCGGGTCGGGTCGCTGGGCCGGCTTGCTGGGCCGAGCTGCCTGGCCCGTTGACTAGCCTCCGGCGACTAGACCGGTGAAGCTTGCACAGACCCGGTTCAAGCTATCCGAGTTGTGCGTCGGGTCGTCGAGGCGTGTCAGGTCTGGCCGCCGTTCTCCGTCCTCCGGCCAAACCGAAGCTCGAGACCAATCGGAAATGAAAGCTAGTTTGACGGCGAGTCGAACGGTGGTGACGGCAAGGGCTGAGGTGGTCAGAATAGCAAGAAATCCGGCCACGAAGTCGACGGCTCTGAATCTAGGGTTTCAGAAAAGGGGGTTAGGGCTTCGAGCTTCAAAACGTCAATTTCAAGCCAAATCGATCGAAGGGAGGTTTGGGGTTTCACACCGGACCAGCGCGAGTCCAATGGTGCCAACGGCGTTGCGTGGGAGTGGCTGGAACGGCGGCGACGACGGCTAGGACTCCGGCAAGCTAGGGTTTGAGCTCGTCACAAACCCAGCCGATCTCTCATGAACCTAGACCAAATCGAACCCAGCAAGAGTCAAAATCGAGGTTTAGAGGCCCTTAGGAGTCGATTGGTGGGGTCGATTTGAGCCCAAGTGCTCGAGGTTGAGAGATCTCACCGTTGAAGGCTGCGGGTTTTTCTGGAAAATCCAGAAAAACCGAACTGTGAAGCCTCCTTTCGGGGGCTGCCGGCGACGACTCCAGTGAAACCGAGGGCGACGGTTGGTGGCGTTGTGAAGACGGCGCTGCAGGCTTCCCAACGGCACCCACGATGAGATGAGAGGAGGTCTGAGCTGGAAATGGCATGGGTCAAAAGTGGAGGGGGAGCTCGGCTTAAACCGCAGGGGAGTGGTTGGGGGCGAGCTGAAAATCAACTCGCCGATGCCACGCGGCAGCCTCCCGTTGGCTGCTGGCCACTCCGGCCATCCCCTCAAGTAAGGTGGTGTGTGGTAGCAACGGCGAGGCGACCGTTGAGGCGACGGCTGCAGTAGTTGAACAGTGCACTCCAACTGCTCGGCAAAATGCCGCAGAGAAGGAGAGAGAAGGAGAGAGAGGGAGAGAGCCGCGCGTGCACGGCGCGTGCAGTCCGGTCAGACCCGGTCGGACCGTCCGGTTCGCACGGTTGGACCGGCTAGTTCACTGGCCGATTCGGAAATTTAATAAAATAATAATATTTTAATTTTCGGAAATTGGAAAATTGCTTTAATAAATCGTAAAAATTTGGGAAAATTTTCTAAAATTCACCAAACTTTCCCAACACTAAGATTTTGACATTTTGGGCCCAGATAAAATTTTTAACAACCAATTTCGATAATCCAAGAGCCTTTCACAATTTTCGCGAAATTAAAAGGAAATTATAAAATTTCCCGGAAAATTCCCCAAGGCCGTAAAAGTGAACCCGGTCCAAAACGCGGCTGTTACATTTAGATTAAGTAATCTCTTATCAACAAAGATGAACTATTTAGAACTAAAAGATGCACCCACGCGTCACTGGGTTCTGATTGCTTGTGAAAGCTAAATACATCAAAGCTAACGTTATCTAGTATGACTCATCTTTGATAGTATTTATATACTATTCAATCTGCCGATCTTCTCTTAAAATTGAAGATAAGCGCAATCTCCAATCTCTCGATAAACAATGTCGGCTGAGAAGTTATCAATAATGATATAAATTAGGTCCCAGAAAAGAAAAGGTACATGACGATGGCGTGGGGCAGGTTCATTGATAGGAAACTTCCATGACTCTAACTACCACAAGCCACTTTTACACAACAAGATGTTTTTAATAGCTCCCCAATTTGAAAATGCCACTTTGGAGTAATTTGTCCTAGTGAATTGATAATTCTCTATTTTTTAATCATTTTCCAGGTTAAATGAAAACACTAATTTACACCCCCAAAAAAATGAAGGTGCAAGTTTCGTCATCAAATAATCGTCTCAATCTAGAGGCAATCCTAATCGAACGAGGACACCTACTTAACGACGGTCCAATGATTCTAGGCTTAAACCACTAAAGATTAAAGGCAATTACTAATCCTATAGGTCACATCATACTTATATCATCGATTGAGGTCTAATAATATATATACTAGCCACTAATCACTTAATCAATAAAATAATGCCCTATGATATTGGATTCCAGCGACCAAGAAATTTCCAGGAAGTTTCTAGTTTTACATTTTTATTTTGGGTCATTTCTGAAGAGCTTGTTTAGATTCTTTGATAGTATGGCATTGTTTGGTCCACCCTAATTAAAAACTTATTAAAGTTAATACGTGGTGATCGGCTCTAGTGGACGGGAATGCCATGTTTAAAATGTGGTTAGGGCTATCTCATGATTTGCTGAGGGCAAGGTCATACCGGGACGGTACTTAGACTTTGCAGGATAATGACTTTACAACAAGGACGGATCTAGCGCAAACTTTATATGTGATAACTCTGATGAAAGTTAACCCTTTTTGAAATATCATTGGCAAAATTTCCCATGTTGGCCTCCCAAAGGATATGACATTGCTTCCGTCCTTATTTGAGGAGACAATAATTTAGCACAGTCAAAGGATCTACGACATCATGTATCCTAACAATGGACAAACTGGTCTAGATCAGGTTCACCTACATAGGCAACAAATCTGAATTTAACCGGTTCATGAGGTTTGTAGGGCGATTTGGATATCTCTAGATAATTGGGATTCTCCTTTTATGTCTCCGGATTTTATAGAAAGAAAAATGTTACAATTAGATGAAGTTCGATATGTTAGTGTTTAGAAGAAGTTCTTTTGATGAGAAAAGTGACGATAAAAGAGGACAGAGGCGTAAGCAAGTTCGTTGGCGGTGTTCGCAAGAAAGCGTCGCTGCCAAGTGCCAGCATGATATTGTCTTCTCCAACAGTGACTCATCTGCTTCCACACAGCTGTAAAATGCATTGTGCTAGTTTTCAAGTTGCGCAAGAGTTATCTATTGGCAGAACACACGAGCGATATGAAACTGGAAATATATTTGACAGTTAATAACCAATATCTCTACCATGACCGACTTATCTATGTAAGCGAATCGCATGAGCCCACCGTGTCAAGACATAAAATGGTAGCTTGTTCGCAGCTCACTCATGCCGGCACATATCATACCCATACTAGTTTGAGATTATGCGAGGCTTATCTACCAACATAACGACTCATGAGTAACGATGTGAAATCAGAAAGACATCTGATCCTCAACATACTTAAGTTAAAATTCATTATCTAATTAGGTCATCACCTTATAGTATATAAAATTTGAATCTTCAAGCGTATAATTAGTGGTATACATTCAGGGGCACATACATCTACGCGTCGATACGTAGATCCATCACGAAATTTAACAAATGGAGAAGTACTAATTGGACCAGCGTCTGACAAAACGCACAAATTTTTTAATGAAGTTTATTGTCCTCACTTTCCAATATTCGTTGAATGAGGACATTGATAATCCGATAAAAAGAAACCCTATTTGTCCCCATCTGTTTTGGGTAGAAAGATAGGACCACATAAAAAATAAAGAAGAAGACATTGCAAGACTTTCCTTTGGCATCTCAAAGTAACTCTTATCTATTCTTTCTCGGGCGTCCGTCTGTCCAGCTAAACCTTGCCTCTTTTGTTTGGCTATAAAGCAGATATATGGTCTTTAAATAATAAACTTTCATGTCGTATTAAACATCGCTAAAAAATTATCACGTAACATATTTTACGGTTCCTGTTAAATTTGATGTAGTGTTGAACGTGATCATGATCTAAATTGACCGTTTGTAGGGACTACTATATGCAGTGGGGATTACTAGGGTATTTAAAGATTTCCATGAATGCCGCATTATCTAAAAGTATTTTGGGCAGTTTGTTGAATGTATAGTTGGAATCTTGGTCAATACTCTCATAAGTTGATCAATGAAATCGATAGGCACTTTTAAAAGAGAGGTGATGGGGACATATCTTTGTCCTCACCTTTTTTTTGTCTTGTAGTTGATCAATTCAGAGAAGAATTCGTCAATAGCAAAATCAAGCCAAGGTAGCCAGGATTTCTATTTCATAAATTGAAGATCATTCGCTCAAATTCCAACAATTACTTATAATTTATTTCGTACTAGAGTAGGCTATGCCTGTACTTAACCGGTTCATGAGATGGGCTTTTAGATAATCAGATCTCCACACACGTACTTCAAGAATATCAAGAAGAGAAGACTTTCACTTGATGAAGAGGTTTCAATTAACAAGATTTTTCCAGACAAAAAAGGACTTTCTTCAATGTCTTCTGTGCTGGAAAACAACTTTGGAGTTCGAAGCATCTCGTATTCCACAACCAAGGAAAAAATGTCCCTTAATTGGGTGAACTAAATCTATAGATAAATCTGTTACTTATTTTAATAGACTAGTTGTTCAACACGTAATTAATAGATCTTTGCGCGGTACACACAACGGTAATGGTAATCTATCAGATATGGTTAAAATCATACTCCACCAGTTTTAATTTCTCCACGCAACAGATGGTGATTCCATTATTATTTTCTTAACTTTAATAATTTAGCTGCGGTGTACATCGAGGTGGCAACGATGGCGGGCGGAGGTGCTAAGTGGTAGTTGGTGGATGAGATAGACCGGCGGCGTCGGACTGTTGTTACATTTGAAAATGCTAGTGGGATGGTAGAGATGGCGGCAGGCGGCGGTGAACAGTGACGGCGACGGTGGTTGTGATAGCAATTCATAGACATTTCCTTTATAATTTGTAACTATGGGGGGTACTGATGGGTTGAGACTGGCAAAAGGATAGGCTAAACACCGGTTGGAATGACTATAAACAAAGAAATATTTTGCAATTACTGCTATTCGGTAGCCACAAATCAAATTGTCAAGGATGAAGCTAACGTATTCATGCCACAAATATTCGAATTATAAAGAGCATAGTTGACCAAAATAATTGCCTAAATCTATCTAGATCCTAATATAAAAGGGTCAATTTTGAACCACGCTATAAAAAAATTCCTTTCAGTTTTCAAAGGATTTGATGGGTTGCCTGGATCAATATTACCAATCAAGAGGGAATCATCTGGCATAATTCCCATACTTAAAGTCCACATCCCTACATCCCTTCATCCCTTGGCTTCATGATAACTTCCTCCTCTCAGGGCATTTTTGTTGTGCAAAAATTACATTGAATAAGAAGGATTATTGTTAACATGCACATGGGAATAGGGTTGGAAAAATAACATATCAAGAGATTATTATGATGAGGAACAGATTATAATCATTGTTGTTCCATAGCTCATTTGCTTCAGGTTTTTAGCGATAATGGGTCCAATAAGATATTTCAACAGATTCGGTATAAACTCTCCCTAGGCGATTAATTTAGAAGAAGGTATTTGCAGCATCCTGTCAACATATAGTATTGGAGTCGATTAATCAACCCCTAATCTGCTCCGATGTGTGATATATATTTTGAGGAAAGAATCTCATGATCAACGCAGTCCCAATGACAATTGTCAAGGTGCGCATGTGAGTTGTGTTAATAAAACCCTATATCATATGATTGATATTGTGTAACACAATTAATAATTATAGTTGATCGCTGACTCATTGATTTAATTTTTCATTGAAGCTGTTCAAATTGTATATGTTGACGGATTTGGCTCGGACTTGAACTCTCCCTCAGAGTCTCACCTAATGCAGGTATTGGGCCTTTGCTACGCATTCCCAACTATTATTAATATACGACTAGGTGGTGAAAAGCACTATCTACACAAACCGGTATTGGATTGATGACGCATAGGAAAAGTAGTCGCTTCGAACTCTATAAATCGTACGCCATATTTGGAAATAGTTTATCCCACTGACTATGCTGGATAAATGCTTGCACGTGAGGTGCCACATGACTGAGTCTCACAAGAGCTTTACCTTAGTATGTATTGCGGCTTTCTCCGTAAAGTTTTTGTGATCCATTGCCGTTGCATCGTAATCAATGATGAGATATCTCTCTATGTTGGGCCCAACATAAAAACTTGGATATCGAAGTGTTGCAAAAGGATAGGGGATTTGAATTAATGAATGAGGATATTAAGATATATCCAATTGAAAGATGATCTTAAGCATATCGCCTCCGACTCTGTAATTAGAGAGCAGCAAATGGAGAAGGGAGAAGAAATTATTTGACTTGTAAGCAAGTGCTACATAAATTGCTCAATCAATTTTAATGCGTAAGTCAATGGCAAAATATGAAAATTCCGACGTATAAAGGAGTGCTATCAAGAGAGAGAGGAACTTACTTATACTTTTGCTTTCATGTTTCTGATCGATTCATATTATTTTTACATATTCAAAATACTACATGTGTGTTTACTTTACAAATCCCATGAATATTACAAATGTATGGGAGAATGACACTACAAGTGCCAAAACTTGTGCACTGTGCTCACTTTACTACAAAAAAATTTATCGGGATCACTTGTGCCAATTTTTCAAAAGAACGATCACTTCAGTACCAACTCCAATTTCTTTGGCCGGAAATCCGATGTGACACTTTTTTATTAATATTTTGAGCCCACATGGCTTATCGGAAAGTTTAGTTAGCATTTAAAATAATAAAAAATGAAATCTCCAAAAAAGTAAAAATAAAATTAATCAGATTAAAAAAATTTAAAAAAAGAGGCGCCCTCCCCTTTGAGCCCCTCTTTTTTCTTAAAAAAATTAACTAATTATTTATTTAATTACAATAAATTAAAATGCCATACCATTTAAAAAATAAACTAAAAAGCATATTGACTAGATTTAAAAAAAAACAATATTCTAGTAAAAGTTTAATTATAAATATCACGTCATTTTTTGGCCGGAACATCTCACTATTGACAGTTAAGGGTGCGCATGGCAACATTTCTCTTCCCGGGAAGAGTTTTTTTTTCAGAAACATTTCTTTTCTATTTCTATTCCCCGGAACAATTTCTAAGTAAAATAAGGCGTTTGGTAATTACACAAAATTTCTACTCTTGGAATAGAAATGCGTTTGGTACGACTCATAATTTTTTTCTTTTTAATGCTCAAGGGCAGCGACCGGCGACGGCGACCGGCGGCGGCCGGCGACCGGCGGCGGGCGGTGTGGGGCCGACGACCGGCAACGGCCGTGGGCAAGCGGCGATCAACAAATGCAAGAGATAAAAAGAAAAACAAGAAAAAAGAAAATTAGCTTATTTCTAAAATTATTCCCGGGAACAAGAAGCAACTTTTTTTTGCTTCTTGTTTCTATTCCCGGGAACAACTTTCTATTCCCGGGAACAAAAAAACAAGTTGGCGTTACCAAACGGATTTCTGTTCTTTTTTTGTTCCAGGGAACAAAAGAACAGAAATTCAGAGAAACAGAAACGTTACCATGCGCACCCTAAGTGATCGTTTCTCCTTATGACATTCAAGTAATCCGACCGAAATTTTTAGCACTAAAAAAATCGTCATATACAAATTTTGATACTTGTAATGTCAGTTCCCAAATTTAGGTCTAATGTTTTTTTAGTCAGGGGATTAATTTACAAGGTTGATGTGAATATTTGTTTTGTTCTATTTTCTATTTTCTTTTCTTTTCTTTTCTTTTCTCTTTTTTTTTTTGCGTGGTAGTCGTGTTGCAAAAATACACATCGGTAAGCCAGCAGTCCGAATAATGAAACCATGGTCTTAAATCCCTGCAACGGGTGGATAAGTTTCAAAATTCAAAATTGATGAACACCTACTACACGTGCTAAAAACACAACTTGTCATGTAATCCTGTATTGGATTGCTCCTCCGCTGGATCATCTACCAAATCAACTTACCATTACTATGATTCTTTACATCCCATGTATTTCATTCCTTACGAGGCAAAGAAAACAAGTGGATATTGGAGAGGGGATATAGCATAAGAAGATCCTACCCCAGAAAAGGCCGAAGCTGCTAGTTGAAGACCTTTTCGACTTTGTTTTGGACTCTTTTGGTCATAGTGGATCCCTTCTGCTAAGGGCTCCGAATGAGAACACCAGATTCAACCCCTTGCTTTGTTTCTATATATATTAACTTCTGGTCCTCTTATCTCACAAGCTCCATTTCAAAGAAAAGCTCTGCCCCCTCCCTCTTTTGTCCACTCCGGTGCTCGAAAAGCTCGTCGGAGTCCCAAGGAAACAGCCAAGAGTTTCAAAGAAATCAAGAAGACGACTTCGCACCTTTCTAAAAGCAGTGCCCACTTCCCCAGAACCAAAACTTTGAACCTCCTCGATCGAGACGATGGAATTCAAGACCATAAAGAAGAAAATGTGGATCTTTTCTCTGTGAAACTCTCTCTCTCTCTCTCTCTCTCTCTCTCTCTCTCTCTCTCTCTCAAAAACCATTTCTTGATCGTTGTCTTGTCTCGTGATGGAAGTTATGACCATAATTGCAATATCACTGATCAGCACCATTTGGAAAGCCAGCAATCAGCACAACTTCCCCCTCCAAACGCTCTCCTTCTGGTTCGCCCCCACCACCCGCCCACCAGGCGCTTCCTTATTCGACCCCTGAAGCAGTTCCAAGCTTTTCTTGCTGTCATTAGTTTGATTTAGGAGATCCAAAAGTTTCTACATGGCTCTTTACTCTAATTATGGCGAACCGGGTTTATATGGATCGGACCCGCATCAAATGTTTGATCCATTCTCACTGGCTAACGGTTCGGTGCCGGTGATGGCCATGCCGCAGTCGCTGGTGTTGGATGGTGAGAAGAGCGAGCTTGTGATGAAGGCTCCGAATAGAGCGGTGAAGAAGAATGTTTCGGAGGAGAAGGCGCTGGCTGCATTGAGGAATCATAGCTTGGCCGAGAGGCGGAGGAGAGAGAGGATTAATTCACATCTCGCCACTCTCCGCGGCTTAGTTCCCTGCGATGACAAGGTAATTGATTTCTTTTTCTTTTTCGCTTTCGTTCGTGTTACAATCTGAAGATTCTTGCATAGTGGAGTTTGGGAGAGGGTGGGAACCTTTTCTTCAATCTCTTTTCTAAATTTTAGGAGGGTCAAAATGACAATCTCCAAGATTATGACATATCATCTTGAAATGGCTTAGGGAAGGAGATAATTTTACGAATGATAGTCGTCTTACAATCGTATCGGCTACTGAAAAAGGGTCACAAGGAGTGTGAAGAGGACTTCACAATTGTAGCAATTTACATCAGTTGAATTTTAGGAGACTGTTTCACCCAAATTACTTTACAATACAAATGCGGTTCAACCGTAGTTTGTATATCAGACGAACTCTCTGTGTCATGATATAGATTGACAATAGACTGAACATGCTAACTAATTCATACTATATCTCAATCTGGTCGATGCTGGTGTCTATGCAAAGGCCATGATGGTCACAGCATATTTCATTCGTACATCCCAACACTGCCTCGCAATCACTTTTGTAGTTGTGCTCCACCGCTTAAGAGACGATTCCTTTGTTTTGATCCATTTTATATACATGACATGGAAAATATTTTAGACAAAGAATGGAATTTTGATATTGAGATTCTAGGTAGGGGCTTGCGATGCTCAAGTAGGGAGGACCAAGCGGAATGATTCTGGATCATTCTTCTCGTTCCTTAGCTTAAATCCGACTATATCTAATAGAACAAAGAAAGGTTTTTTGAAATTCGGAATTCGAATGGTATTAGATATCATTATGTTCAAACGAAAGGTTAGAACAACCCTGAAAAGGACTAGGATTCATAAAATGAGTATCTTGAGAAATTGACTCAGTAAGAACACGTTAGATGGTCATGTAGCATACGTAATACGAGGAAAACCCAGTTAACAAAGCTAAGCATTTGGTGCTTTCCTTTATATATACGTAGCTTTCCCACCTAAGCTGAGATTTGACTTTCTTAAGATGATCGAACGCAATAATAGTTCATGCCATGGAATGGTGACAGCCAGCTGACGAAATCGAAGGAGTTCCCCTACTCTATCTTAAACAGTTGACCCTTCTTTTCGACTTCAATAATTCACTTCTTAAAAGAATTTGCAAGTCACGTCCACAAAAGTCCACCCTCTCGGGGCGTCGTAGGGCTTGAAATGGTCAAGCCTTATTTCATCCACATCTCCAATTTCCTTTTCTTCTGAAATTGGGAAAGCTCCGAAGTCTCGCAATTTGGGGTTTATCTAAGGGAAGGTGCCCTCAGCACATTGTACAATTAGGTGCGTCTCTTTCTGATCTATGCTGTTCAAGCACGTTTTCCTGCATAAATTGTCACATGGTGATTGATTAGCTTCAATAAAGTCAATGAATGAATAAAATAGTCTGTGATGGAGGTCAAGTTCTATAGACAAAGATCTATCGGAACGGTACCAGGGACGGCATGGGTTGGGGCGGCCTAGACCAAGGAGTCCTAGAAGCAGAGCATCTGGCCAGGAGTTCATGGATTAGCTGTCGTAGAAGCATAGCTAGTATTTAGATGTTGAAAAGTCAAAGGCAGATTCAGTGACGTATAATGCGCCGAAAACTTACAGGTGACATAGACATTCGGGAAAGAGACTAATTTTTGTCACAGAAGAAAAAGCTAATTTTTGTCACCCCTTGTATGAATTGTTTCGCATAAGTCGAGGGAAAGCGACTAAACATTAGCTTATTGAGTAACGTTGTTGTGTGTGGGGAATATGACATCGTGACCATAGAGGTTGCGACCACCGCACAATCTCGGGTGACCCTAGATCGGGGTTCTTCCGAGCGGTGACGTCGGGTGGCTCAAGCCAGGGTCAGCGGCGACAGCGGGGCGATGACAGCACCAAAGGAGAGCTGTTGTGCAGTGGAGTGGAGTCGAAGAAAAAAGAACGAGAAGAAAGGGAAATGATGGCAGAACAGAACTGGCCTGCCAAATATCTGCAGGGTGGCCACGCCATTGATTTTGCCTCGATAGAGATGGATTTGACACCCCTCATTTGTTTCCGGAATTGAACGGTGTCAAAGTGGAAGAAGCATTAAAACTTTATCGAGTGGGTAGTTCTCACGTAGTAACCATGGGAAAAAATGTTGCATCAAAGGAAGATGTATACCCAGATGAAAAGTGTGAACTTCATGCTAACTCATATTCCGTATGTTCTTTCATTGGGTTTTAGGAGATCGGTAATCAAAACGAGATATATCTTAACTTTAGACATGTATATTTTGCTAGATGGACAAAGCCACATTGCTTGCTCGTGTGATCGAGGACGTTAAAGAGTTGAAGAAGAAAGCACAAGAGGCCAGTAATGGCCTCCTTGTGCCGATGGACTCTGACGAAGTAAAAGTCGAACCGTTCGATGATGCCACAGGAAACGGTACGTCCTCTTTCAAGGCATCTATCTGTTGCGAATATCGACCCGAGCTGCTTTCTGATCTGCGGCAGGCTATTGATGCCCTTCGCCTGAAGATTGTGAAGGCCGAGATATCGACTCTCGAAAGCCGCTTGAGGAATGAGTTCATCTTCTCAAGCGGCAAAGACGAGTTTAACTACAACTCGAGTGTGGAACGACGGCTCCTCGCGGGCTCGATTCGCCAGGCTCTCTGTAATGTCCTGGCTAAGACTTCTATCTCGACCGAGTACTCGCCAAGAACGACGCTTCCGAGTAAACGGCGAAGGGTCTCTTTCCATGATTCCTCAAGCTCGTCGTTGTGAAGGATTGCATTACGAAATCAGGGATGGAGACTATTGTAGATAGTGTGTCACAGCATACTCATATACGTCCTCATAGGTATCTGTGTTCATCGTTAAATTAATCCTTTCAGAAAGATTGAACGTTCGATATGCAAAAGCTGAAGAAGAAATTGTGCGAGACTTGTGCTGGGGTTTTGTGTACGCCCTGACTTATGACAATAAGTGGGTTGTATAACTCATTCTAGAATCGGTTCATGCTTGAATAAAAGGGCGGAAACTAAGTTTTACTGTGAATTTGTCATGCATGGTTATTTGTCGTACAGGGCAAAGACTTCTGGAAAATCATTGTTTTACCAAAAACTAGGGCGAACTTATCGAGTGCTTATTATGTTTAAAGAAATATGTTAAGAGTATCTAAATATCAAATCACACTTTCATCTAACAATCAAATACAAAGGGTTAAACTAATAGGTAGAAGGAGGTAACATGTATATAAAATGTATAAAAACCCTCTAACATCAAAACGAAATGAAGAACAATATGTGGAATTTGATGAATGAGGGGCTGCACACACGAATAAATCGAGTAAAACCTGGCTTTGATACTATTTAAAAATTGTTAGACCAATGTCAACTGTTTTAAAAAATTAAGATATTAGATAAATGTACAGTTTGATATTAAGATATTCTAGCAAACTCATTCTTCGTCTCGGAATTCATTGCGATTGTTAGGTAATTGGCATATATTTAGCTTAAATTACTTTTTATCAGAAAGAATGATGAATGAGTCGTCCTTCAGTTAATATATGGACACAATTCAAATGGATAATGTCGAAATATTCCACTAGCAATAGGTAGCAACAAAAACGTAATTTGCTTCTTAAAAGTGTAGTTGACGCCGGAACAGTTTTGTCGCATGATTAAGGTCAAAGGACATCGAAGACTGGTCCGTGTATAAAGAGGAAACATCTTCACGGCACATGTCTACTAATAGAATATCTTTTGTGGATTTGATGGCAACAGCTCAGTAAATTTTGACTGCACTAATAGCTCCTCTTTGAAGCATGACTCTAGACACTAATTCATGACATTGCAATGCAACATAGGTAAAATCCTAGTACATGTAACGTTTATTTATGTGCTTTTACCCTCTTTCGCATGGAAATCGAAATGGACATATGGCAAGACGATTGGCTTTTGTAGAGATAATAGAGTAAGGTACAAGATAACGAGAATCCATTATTAATGTGATAACAAATCCATCAGGGGTATCGATCATCGAGGAAAAGGCTTTTGTGTTTTAGGAACATGCTAGGCATTCAATTTAGTGTAAACCATTATGGGTATATTGTTGAGGTGCGGCTCATAGTCTTCATTGACAAGAAATCACGAGGCACTAAATATATATAATCTCTTCTTCTTTTTTGTAATTTGAAGATGCAATAAAGGGTGTGAAGTGCTAATTAATAATGGAATACTCTACTCGATGTAGTTCCATTTTAAAGTTGTAGGATAAAAACATTGTGTCTCAATCATTTCTATCATTTATTTCCTTGTAATTGTGAATCTAATCCAAACACAAACAGCATCATGTAAAGGTTACACAACTCAATTTTCAGACCTTGTCTTTAAAAAAATCCATTAAATCGCTGCATTATTTCACGAGTTTACAACCTATAATTTAATTGACTTTTATTGGAGAGAGAGAGTGCGTGTACCTGCAATGTCAATATGTTTGGAGCATGCTGCTTCATTTCGACTTGTAGCAAGAATGTGATACCTCATTTTATGTAATATCCAGGGTCTCCACTATACACATATTGTCCACTTTAGATACTAAAGGCGCGTTTGGTAATCATTCATATTCTCAGTTTATCGTCCCCGGATGAGTTTGGGACGAGAAACCTATTTGGCAAATTCTCATTCTCATTATATTCACGGGATGAAAAAATGGTTGGGGATGGGTTTAGGACGAGAAATGAGAACCAAAAAATTTTTGATTTTCTATTTTTGGGACGAGAATGAACAGTACCAATAAGTAAGCTAATTTTTTTTATATTTTGTTCTCATCTTTTGCTGCCGTCGGTCGCCGGCCACCACTGCATTTCTTTTGTTTTTCTATTCTTGGGACGATAAATTTTGTTCAATTACCAAACACGTTTCTTTTCCCAAAAACTCATCCGAGAACCATTTTTCAAAAAAATCCATTCTAAAAAAAACTATTTCTAGGACAAGAATGGTTACCAAACACGCCCTAAGTCCTCACGGTTTTGTTCTTCTCAAGGCAGCCCATACTACCTCAAGAAAATGCGTAATACAGTTAGAGGACTCATTGCCTTATAAGACACCCTAGACCTCCTTCCCTAGGCAATGTGAAACAAGAGACATGCCCTTCCCTATGCACGTCTGGGGACCGAGGTGCGGACGCACCGCCATCCCTCCTCCCCATAAGCGGCGATCACACTCTCCACCAGTTAGGAGCACAACGTCCTCACTGTGGCCCCACACGTAGTCAAGAGTCAATTCTAATACTACTTGTAACACTCTGGGTCTCCACTATACACATATTCTCCGCTTTGAACATTAAGTCCTCACGATTATGTTTTTCTCAGGGCAACCCATACTATCCCAATAAAATGCGTATGTACAATTAGAAGACACGTTCTCTTATAAGGCAGCCAAGACCTCTCTCCCTAGGCGGTGTGGGACAAGAGACGTGTCCCTCCCTGCGCACGTCTGGGGACCAAGGCACGAACGCATCGCCATCCCTCCTCCCCGCGCACCGTTGCCTGAGCAGTCACACTAGAAGAACATAACCGTGAGGGCTTAGTGTCCAAAGCGAATAATATGTGTATAGTAGAAACCCAGGATATTACATTTTATGGTGAAGATCGTGAAACCTTATCATTCCATCACTTGTCAATTGTTCGAACTAGGGTCATAGTTGAACTACCCCGTGATGGCACTTCAAATCCAAGACACCAAAATATACACAGTAACACCAACCTTCCACTATGGTGTGAAACAGATAGATTGTACACTTAGAAGGGGGGTTGAATAGGTGTTCTTGTAAATTTTGAAAAATTACAAATGTGCTAAGTAAAACTGGTGAAAGCGAGTACAATGATAAATAAGAACAAAGTGTTTAGAGAAGAGAATCAAACACAAAGCTTATAGTGATCCGACTTTTGTTAAGCCTACGTTCACTCTCTTGGTCTGAAGGCCTATTGGCTGGAGTTCACTATGATTCAAAAGAGTTACAACTTTCTAGATTAATGCTTATATATAAAGAGTCTGCTGCTCTCACGAAACTAATGTAGATCTCTCTTTCGAGTACAATGTAAGCACTTGAGAAATGACAAGCGAAAATGAATAGTTTCAGACTATGAAATTTTTCTCTCGTTAGTTTCTTCAAACGACTGGAGTTATCTATTTATATACTCCTCCATGCCTTCTTGACCGTTGGCACCTTCCAAATGAGTTCTTACAATCTACTTGTTGGACAAAATCAATCAGGAGATCTCGAGCCATTTTAGGAAATGCAATAAGAGACCGTCAATTCTAATCGCCCATACAATCAGAATCTTCAGTTTCCATAAATGAATACTTGCTCAAAATACTTGTCTTTCGATTGATCAATAAATCTCATAATTATAAAAATAATGAACCAAATAACCAATTCAATAACCTGTCCAAAATCCAAGTTAATCACATCCACGAAAGTGACTTCTCATTCTAATATTCTTTTTGGATCTGACCGAGAAAGGTTGCAAAGCAGGCTAATGTCTAATAGCCATAAGACGTTACTCGAGTCTCAGACTATGCTCAGTCTGACACCTTCCAGACGATGACCCATCCTGATGATACTTAAGTTTGACATCTTCAAACTATGTATAGTCTGACTTTTTCAGATTGTTTGCATAAGGTGATTTTTGTCAACTTCAAAATAACAAAAGAATTTCCTCTAACATGGTGCTCTTCTATCACGTCGAAAAGGGATGACAATCTTCATCTAGCATCCATGGTGATGGCTAAAATTCCTTCCTTGACATATCCACCAAATAATGATACACATGGGAAGCACCAATAAAAAATCAACCTTAATTTAATCCTGCCTATATATAGAGATAATAAATACCCTCGAGCCAATAAAATACTCTCAATGTTTTTGCACCCCAACTACACCAAATAATTCACAATATTTAGCTTTCATAATTTCTCATGAACCAATGGGAGAATTTTCAAAATAGTTCTAAACCTATAATAATTGCATTAATTCAAGCATATATCTTTTTTTAATCAATCAAGTCATAAAATTTTCATATTTATGTCAATTCAATCTATCCTATCAATTTTGATTTACCAATGCTGACATGGACACCAATCATCCTACATGACGCAACCAACGCTATCATGGACAACTTTTAATAGTATTTTAATATTTAAAAAATTAAAATATTAAATATTGTTAACGTCAGCGCTGGTCATGTAGGATGGCCGATATTTATATCAGCACTGGCTGACCAAAATTGGCTAAATGAATTGAATTAACATAAATAAAAAAGATTTATGACTAAATTAAAAAAAATAGGAATAAATTGGTACCAGTATAATTGATTTATGACTGTCTTAGTAATTTTCCGACCAAACAATATATCAATCTACAAAAAAAAAAGAACAAATAAGTACGCAAATCTTACCACAAGTTTCGATGCTGTACCCCTAATTCTTCTTCGAATGTACCTCACGAGGAAGCCGACCATGTTGTCGCACCAATAGTATCATCTCGTGAGAACTTTAAGTCTCTTCAATGGCAAATCAAGGCATTAAAGTCCAATCCCGTACACACATTAATTATAACTCTAGAAAGATTGTCAATGTGAAATTCCTTAAGTGACTCATATATTTGATGCCTACTCCAACTACAAAATTTCAGCCTTTTGATTTCCAATATTGGACTAGAAAAAACTTCACTTTCATGTACAATGTTAAATAGACTCTTATTTCCTTCCTGCACAATTCAATCCCAGCTATACTATGTTAAGTGGACTCTAATTCAAAACATTATTTCGAATAGCAATTATACTTATTTAGCAATGTTGGGTTCACATATTAATGTGATTTATTGCACCTTGTTGATTTTTGTTGCTTTCAGAAGTCAAGTCTCCCACTAAAATCCTTAGATGACCACTTCCAAAGTAAGATGATGACACTTTGCGCTGTCTTATCTGGAGCCCACCAAGGTAAACATGTGATCGTTTTTTGTACACCACAGTTGACATCCCCAAACGCCTTTTTCTTCATTCTTCACCTATCGCCTGGAGGCAAAGTGCTCTTGACAAAACATCACGAGGCCTCTTTTGATGCATCACGAGAATGTCCAATTTGGTGCCGCAAGGAGTAGTAGTGTCGAAGATTATCATTGTGGGCGTGCTGCGGTAGTCCTTGGACGACATTTTCTTTTAAGTCTTGCACAAACTTGACGTCATATGGCACTAATTAGACCATTGGATTTTACTAAGATAGATTTTTACTTTCCCTATATAGGTACAAACACAAAGCGTGAGGAGAAAAACCTATCATTTCGTGGTGTATTGGGACTTCGATGCAAAATTATTTTCGTTAATCGAATTGACTTCACTTTGAATCTCAATGGCAACGTGGTTATAGAGCTACAAAAAAACAGTTATAAGTTCAAGACTAAGAAAAAAACACTACAAGTGTCATAACTTTTGTATTGTATGACATTTACTAAAGTGTTTTAATTTTTTACTATAACTACAAAAGCATTCATCCCAAGCGTCAAAAAAAATCTGACTAGACATGACATTTGTGGTGAAAGTTTTTTTAAAAGTAATGGTTTTCGAGTGATCTGTTAAAAAATTATAGCATTCAAGTGAATGTTTTTTTCAAAAAATTATGTCACTCAAGTGATCAATTAGAAAGTTGTGACATCCGAACTACATAAGAAACTTATTGTATTTGCGGTGTTGTTATCCTGTTGAAGACCTCAACATGATTAAAATAATTGTGGGATTGTAATAGTAGTAGAAATTTCATTTGAATTGATAAAGTTCCTCGTAAAAGCAACACGTGGCGGGAAAAATTCAATTGTGCAATCGTAGAACCCTAACAAAAGCAACTTATGGAAAATTGTTCCCATTTGAGAGGGAAGGATCAAGATAATTGAGCAAGCGCATTCAACATTCCATGCGGGTGTCTAATGGAAGGCCCGTGACTAAAATTCTTTTGTGGTACACCTCATGAGAGCACCGAGAAAACCACGTTTCTGGATTCAACAATATGGCCAATCCAAACAGTTGCTTATTTTAGCAAGCTATGTGCACGTGGAGGAATTGTCGCCAAGTGGGTTCGAAGGATGAACAAAAAATGGGTAGTGGAATTCGACATGACTTTCCCTATTAGCCGTCAAATGACACCAATACTTCTTGATTCAAAAAGAGATATTGATGTGGACATAGGTCAATTTGGGTGATTAACCAGCTCTTGCGTGGTGCACTAGTCTGTGTTGAGTTAGGAATGAAACTTGATCATACACGTTTCAATAGGCTATTGTATCGATAGATAAGTATCTCAAATCCTCAAACTATCACCACAAATTTTAAAACTTCGAGAATTTGTAATAGTGCAATGAAAGTAATTGATGATAAAGGTATAGTTGTTACACTGACTTTGCACAAGTGGAGATGCTTGCAGGTTGTATCTTGATACTTAACTACGTCTGTATCAATGTCACAGTCTTTTCAGCTAGTACATACTTTTTTCACATTGACCATGTTGCAGCCAACCGATCAGGCTACGTCTGTCAATGCCTGTCTTCTGTCAATTTTAGTATAATTTCTCTAATTCATCTTCAATGATCTTGATGCAAACTCCAAGCATTTGTAACGGCTAGTATCATGTTGATCAATGTTCCAATCCGATGAACAAGTGACAAGCACCTTTGAAAGCTCGATACATATGTATATATACACATATATATACATATACACACACATATATATATATATATGTCTTTCAACCATAATCAGAACTACGAACTATTTATAGTCTATTGATGCTGTCCACTGGCTAACTCGTGAGGTATGATTTATGATCAATCATCCAATTATCCTCTTGGCTTTATCAGCTTCCAAAGAGTTCCAAGAAAATCCGCATCCCTGTTGATTCCTCATATCCACTAATTGATTGAGCTAGTACATAAAAACATACAAGGACAACAGCAATATCGTTGATTCCTAAACTTAATCGAACTCAATGGATCATTGGCATTGTCATTGTCTTTTTATCTCATTTGAAACAAACTACTCCAACTAATAATATATTATCCAGACAATGTCACTTGTTCTTCATATTCTGGTCCTTCCAAACATATTGACATTGTGACTCTACCAAACTATTCACTTTTACAAGTACAGTCCTTCCAAGTTTCAATGAATATTATCGTTCTAGGCTTGTTCACTATCACTAACTTCCATCCAACTGTTCACCTTATCTTGGTCTTTCCAAGTCATCACAAATATCCCTATTATTCCCAGCTTGTTCTCCCTCAACTTAGGTCCTTCTAGCTTATGCGCCTTTGTAGAGATTATTGCAGCTTGTAGACATCTCTACACCCAATAACTTATTCATTCATTTACAATGATCCTTCCATAGTGGCAAAGTATTCTCAATTGTGAGAGAGCATTCAATATCATATCTAAAGGTAATTATGACACCATCTGCCTTGTGGCTATTGTATATATCACTTAATCATACTTAACCAATACACACATTAATAATCTTTGATTGTCTTTGTCATCATCAAAGCAACATAAAGGAAAGGATTCTCCCAACACCTGCGCCATCCAAGTTGATCCAGATGTCGAGAAAATGCGGACTTGTTTGGGAATTTCTAGCCAGGGATGGCAATTTTACCTACAGTTGGATACTTGCGCTAACACAGTCCAATGGGGAAAATAAAATCCTCAAACAATAAATTTCGAGCTGGGGATGAGGTGATTTCTCGCATTGTATCTAGGGACGGTATCAGCCGAAACCCACAAACATACCTTACCCTTGCCAATGATCCTATGTTCAAAGTTTGAGGATCTATAGCATTAAGTTAGTTTTCTTAACATAAGTTGTTTTAATTTTTTCAAGTGAGCATCAGTTTATGATAGACTTGGGAGCGGAACCAAACCGACTCCACTCGACTAGCTCTAATCCAATTTGAGGGTCTACAAAGTAGGTCACAGATTCCAAAAGCTAGGAATTGATTTCAATAAGGAAAGTCTCAAGTTCCAAATTTAAAATCTACCCACTCTAAAACCAGTCACAAATATCTAATGAATGTTGATCCTAATAAGATATATTCTAGCTTCTAGCGGCGTCCAATCTATCTCCAACTTGGTAAGTGCCGGCTCATTGAACAAGCTTTTTGATAATTTGCATTGTTTTTTTTTTTGGTAAAGTATAATTTGCATTGTTTTTTTTAAAGTAAGTGATGTATTGATCTTTAAAGCCACATTTACATAATGGAGATGTCCGGTACTACAAAAACCTTCACTTAATACCACAGGTTGGTATTGAGTGGAGGAGTACCGTGATTCTCAATACCAAAAGAAAACAGCCACAAGCAACAAGCAAAAGAAACAACACCTTACAAAAAAAAAATGTCATCCTCAAAGCCTCAGTTGTGTTGTACTCTCCTATTTCTTAGGTTGTCGATGATACCATGTAAAGTTCTAGAAAAGTCTTTAGTCATCTTGGACAGTTTTAGCTTCATTGTCGGTAGGAAAATGTCCGAGTTCCTAAAGAGTATATTATTGCGAGTCTTCCATATGATGTGACAAAGAGCTCCTAGGGAGAACCTCGCAATCTTCTGATGAAAATGGTTACTTGAGATATGTATTGTCACCCATGAGATAGTTTGGTTCCAGCATCCATTACTCCAACTAACAAGACAATTTTTAGCCCAAAATAATGCCAGGCGGAGTGTAACTCGGCACGCAAAAAACAGGTCGATCGAATTAGGTCTGGCACGTCAAAAAGGACAACTTGCTTCAGAGATTCTGCCATACGCGAGGAGAAAAGTTTGAGTAGGCAATCTATTCCGCGTGATTAACCATAATAGGAACTGGTGTCTAGGACTATGAACTTTGTCCCATATGAATCTAAACCATTGAATAATTGGCTTTCTTGGTCTTAGGAGTTCCCAAGCCGACGCTGTAGAGAACTTACCCGAGGAGCTACAGTCCATAGAAAACAATCTGGACCCTCCAACAAAATGGGAAGTGTGTCGCCCCATCCACCAAGAGTATCCGTCAAAACAGGGGTGATGTCTCACTGAAGTATAAAATCTGCTAGTCTAGCATCCCTAGACAATCCGGATTGATATATCTGCCGATTGGAGAAATCTCGGAATAAGGCTCCCCTCACATGCCACGAGTCAAACAACAAGGAGATAGTTTGTCCATTACCTATCCTCCATCAGAAAAGATGCCCGAATTCCTTACCTAGGTCTATAAGTTTCTTCCAAGATCAAGAACAAAATGTGGGTTTACGTACCTCCCAAAGACTCTGCCTCTTGAGGAAGTTCGAATGTATAATTTGCATTGTTTGATCTCCACCCCTTTAAAAAAAAAATAATGTTCTTTCAACCCGTGATGCCTCCACAATAACGTGGTTGAAGATGCCATAGTTTTTGCATCTTGTATTGGTTGTAATTTTTGGTGAATGAGAACTTCTATTGTTGCTTTAACTTTTCGCATTACTTGATTAAAGGAAGAGCCAGACACTTCCTAATTGCCTTATACCTCTATTTGTTTGGTGCCGCACTTCTCGCTATTTTCCTGTTTTTTTTTTTCTATTTTGCTATAACTTCTTATTATCTTGCTTGTAAATTATGAAGTGTTTTACTAAAATTTCTCCTTTTAAGAAATTAAAAAAAAAATGAAACCAAAATGAAAGGAATTGGTTGGTCTTCAAGTAGACTACAGAATCGGATTGGACCGACAGTGTTGATTCCAATGTGTATAGGGTCGGTTCCAAATTTCAAAAACTAAAAATCGATCTTAATATGGTAGGTCTGAAGTTTTAATTCTATAGTCTACCCATCCTCAAATCATTCATCCCTAATTATTTGGGTAATATATAATCTCTCATTAATTGCACTATTTTTAATAATTGACATCATTACTAGTAGGTTATTCCCTTTTTCCACATATTTTCGTATAAGTTTTCTCGATTATCTTTATGTTAATAGATCCGAGAATTCCAAATTCTTTTTTTTTTTGCCCAAAAATAAATCATGCGACTTCCAAATTTGAATCACCTAGAACTTTGCAAACTAAGATCCCCAGCTGGTACCATCGTGAACCAGCCCAAAGATAAAGATTAGAACCTTGCCAATAGAGCTTTTTGGAGAATTTCTTTTCTGCTCCAAAAGTTAAAAACCAGTGAGAGTTCTCGTTTATTGAGGAGAGGATGCTATAGGAATGAGTACTTATTCACCACAAGAGAAATTGGTGCCTCTTGATGATATCCGCCTCATATCGAGACATGACTACCGTGACTCGGGGCTTGGATGCCTCGTCTCAAGGCTTGGACGTGTCAAGTCGAGGCTTGGATCTTTCTGAGCCTATAACTTCCACGTTTATAAAGCGTTTCGTGTGATTACGGCGTCGTAACAATAATGCCCTTCTCATGTTGAGGCTTTCCAGCGAGCTCAATTTTGATATGATAGGTTGCAAAATCACTTAGCTATGTTTTTGGCCCATTTCGAATTTTAAGACTCGGGTCTTTAAGTCGAATGTCGTTTCAGAAACTCAACATTTTTAAAAGTCATTATTGACAATAACCTTGAGGTCTAGAAACTATTGTTTTATCAGCAAGTCCTTTAGGTACGGTTTTGGATTCAAATGATATTTGACCGACAATAACTTCCTCATCTAACATTTGATCAAGCAAATATTTGTTGCAAGGGATCCCCTGTGATATCTACTTTCATGATTGCCTTTGAGTAATCAGCCTTGAAGTGGTAAAAAATTGACTATCCATTTCGATGGCAGTGTGTATGCCCAAAGACTCATTTTGACCAGCAAAACTCTTATATCTAAAGGTGATTCATGTCTTGTGGATCAATGGTGAAACCTTGTTCAGCTATACCAAGCCTAGGTCAAACTTAATAGTTTCAAAATGAGGGCCACGTTTGAGGAGTTCAGAAAACTTTTTCCAATGAAATCATGTTTCCAAATATTTTCTAAACTTAAAACAATTGTGGTGCAAGGCAAGTGGGGTGAGCAAATTCGCATACTCACTAGAGATGGGGATAAGGCACACAAATATGACGCCTGAGCAGGGTTGGATCACAAACTCCGTATTCAAACTTATCCTTGAGTTCGGGTTTTGATCCCTGCTCAAGCTGTCGATCCAAATTCGAGACATACCCAATAATCGATGATGAAATGTTAGTTCATGTGCACCAATTACCAATTTTGTGCTGACCAAATTCAATTTTTTAGTGTTATTAGTATTACTATCTATTATATGACTTTGAAAACATAGGTGTATCTTTTTTATTGAGAAAATGGTCCAACCAGTCTTAAACATATTTTATAGATGTAAATACAATTGTAAACTTTTTAATTCCCAGTGAAAATTAGCCGGAATGACTAAATTTAAATTTCATGTAAAGATCTAGGACTAAATTTAAAAAGTTAAAAAGTTTAGAATTAAGATGACATATGTATAATGGGTTTATAACTAATTACGCAATTTTTTCCTTATCTTTTTAGTTTTGATTTTGTCAAAGCCTATATAGATCTAGGAAATGGAAAATAGGGAAATATAGGTCTTAGAGGCTGGAGACATTGACTTCTTAATCAAGCAACTAGGTCGGCTTCTCATGGATTACTCCAATTGCTGCCACTGTGTTTTATTATCAGAAGTTTGGCACAAAAACCTAGTGCCTTTTGTATAAGACAACGATCTACATTTTTCTTTTGGGTCCCGTGACAAGCGTCAACGTTGAAACTTGTCTTCTTTTTTTTCTTTTCCTTTTTGGTGGAATGTCCGAAATGAGAAGGATGTGCTACTTCATTGGACCTCTCACAGAAGCAAAATTTTCTTTTTGCTTTCCTTTCGGGCAACTGGAACATTTACTTCGACCATCGAAAAGTTGACTTTCATGGTCCATCCCGAGGGGCTCTAGAGCTGAGAGCTTATTAAATGCCTCGTGGTCCTCTCCCTAGTTGATTCACAAGTGAAAACAGTGCATGTTGAAGCCCTCAAACGCTTTCTTTAAGCCACAAGTGCCATGTTGCCGAGAACATGCCTCTTATTGGGAATTTGTAGGCCCGGAATCGAAATAATCCAATTTAGAAATGGCCAAAAATGGACAATAGAGAGGAGGAACTTGCACTGATAGCACATGTTAGGTACCATCCTATGGTGGGAAAGTATAGTGGAGTCCTAACCAATTATGACCGGTCTGAATTTTAGGCACATCTTAGGCTCACGACAACCATTATGTCACCCTTTTTGGCTCTAGTGGAGTCCACATTGCACAAGGACGAATATATTATGTATTTATATAATAGTTACGACATTACATGATACAACTACTTTGAGAGGTATAAGATCGAAATATTGACATGGAAATGCGATTGAGATTGTTACATCTTAAATGTGGAGCAATGTTACGACTCCTTTATTTGGGTCTCAAAGGCATATGGTTGTCTATGCAGCCCCGATTTTCTCTATTTCAAATTTTAAAATATAGAATGTTTATGATCAAATATATTGTAAATAAGCGTTTCAAGATATATTTTTTTACAGAACCCTAATATTAACAATTGAATACACTAATGGAGGAAATGGAAATGCTTCACAAACAAGGTCGAGTTATCGATACACTCAAGCCCGATCATCAAGCGCGATCAATTCGAAAGACTTCTCTGTTTTTTTTCTTCTTTTAATTCCACCTGCGTCTCCCAATGGAAGTGAGGTATCGTGAATTATTGCGCTGTGTTGAATGATTGGTGACAGCCCAGTGAGGTTAAGGGGGACATCGTAGTTCTGTTGCATGTGCTCTCTGATCTTTCTCTTTTATTCATCTCGCTCTTTAATTCTCCTGCTCCATCTCTCTCTCTCTCTCTCTCTCTCTCTCTCTGTGGAAGAAAGTTTCATATACGGCAACAGACCCAGCAACAGTTTCCATTTCTCTCTATCTTTCTCTATGTCTTTCTCATTATCTTTACCTCCACAAACACCAAAACCTATTCAAGATCCTCCTCCTCCTTCATCGTCGTGGCTCCGGTCATCCATGAAGCTCCGACTATTCGCTCGTCTGAGGCGGTTCCTGCGCGCCAAAACCGCCGGGAAGTCACCGAAGCAACCCTGCCCCATCAGCATCTCGGCGAGCCGTCGCGGAATCGATAACCTAGACCATGTCGACCACGGAGGGAGCTCCACCGCGGAAGACGGTTCGGTCGCGTTGCAGAGAGCGGTGAAGAGAGTCCACTTCGGGAGCGCGGAGGAGCGGCGAGCTGCGGTGGCGGAGATCGCGAGGTTGGCGAGAGAGGACGCGAGGGCGAAGAGGCTGATGGCAGAGCTCGGGGTCGTACAGGCTCTAGTGGCCATGGTTGCCGTAAATGGAGATTGTGCGCGACGAGGAGCGATTACAGCTCTGATCGAGCTTGCTAATGGAAATCACACGTAAGTAATTTCGCTTATCAAATTCATGTTATTCGTCCTTTTTTCCAACTTCTTGAGCAATGAAATTTGGATATATGAGAATTTACAAAAAAAAAAAATTGGTATAAGCTAAATTTTTACGAACAATCAATACAAAATCATTACTTGACTCATGATATTCTGTGGAGTATTCATTAATAAATGAGAGAGGTGACAGTATATCGTATAAGTTCATTCCACTAAGGACGTGGGTAAATAGAGTTGCTCACGGATAAGAAACACATGAAAGTGTCATATGATTTGAAATGGGTCATATGCAATCAAGATTCTATTTACAAAATATTTACTATGGTTTGACCACCAGTATAGTTTCGGGCAGTTTAGTACACAACACCTCGATTAATTTCAGGTGAGCTAAGCTTTCAAAAGGAGTAGTCTCGGTAACCATTTAAGGTGGTGATCATTTTTTTATGGTGGGTGTGGACTTATGACTCACTCAATATAACATCTTCCAACCATAGTGCAATTTGAGACGTCAATGAATAATAATTATTATTATAAATTATTGAAGCGGTCTTACTTTTTATTAGGGGCACTAATGAAAGAAATTCTTTCACGTGGCATGATCTCATATCTCACATACAACTATAGTTAGGTACTAATCTCAGAGGATCATAGACTTGCTTAGTCTGACTTGGCACTTTGGATGAATCGGTGGCGGGGCTGAGTGCAGTTGAGCTAACTCCTAATCTTACTAAAGATCAGGATTATTAGTTGGGAACCCATTCAAATTAATTGCTAATTAGGCTCCAGCAGAAGAAATTACGTCCATAGACCTTACGATATAAACATGTTTGCTTAATTCGCTTGCTTTATTTAGATAAAATGAAAATTTTGTAGCCTTTGGACTTTCATTTTCCTTTGCCCTGCTCTTCTCCTGTGGTGACTGAGGAAATAGTGATGAACGATACTAACCCACAAAAAGAAAAGAAAGGAAGATATCCTGAAATGAATGATTTGAGCCTGAGTGGAGCCACATCGGAGCCGTCACTCTTTGACTTTCGAGGATGAATTATGTTGTCGATTTCACGTGGTGGTCGTTGGTCTTCGCTGGATAGGGTCTGCGATATTTTGACTTTTGAGCCAGAATAGAAATCATTAAATTGCATACTTTCACAATTGATTTAGGGAATATTATGGAAAAAATCAGGTTACAGTATGAAAGATACAGCAAACTAAGTTCAAGTCGCATCAATCACAAATTTTAGTTTTGAGCGGCCTTAAAAAGACCGCGATATTAGCTGACCCGCCACTAACATGGTTCGCTAGGTTCCATGAGGTTAGGTATAGTAGAAGGTGTATCATAGTGTTAAAAAAATAAGAGACATAATGTCTGAGAGAGCTATAAAATATTGTTCTTGAGATTCAGTGCAAACTGTTCAGATCCCACAATTTTGCATTTGCTTATAATCTTCGTACCATTTAAAACTCCCATGAGTTGACCTAACTCCTTGTCTAGATCTTAACCTCTGATTCTCGTTGACTTTGCAGGCATTTGTTTAAGTCAAGTATCTAAAGTTTGGTCTCCCACTTGATGTTAAGACGGGAACCAATTCATTGCCGTCTGAAAATTGTGGCCCTATGAAATTATTTTATTTTGATAATGTCGGTGCATCTCTATTATCTAGACAAGATAGTCTGAGTTTCATTTAACCGAGCTGTCTCGAATGCATATTAAACGTGTATTGGACCAGTACAGTAGCGACTTCAATTACGAGATTCAAAATTATATATTGAGAACTATCATGTGGAAGAGCTGTATCGTATACAGAATGGAAAGCATCCAAAATATAAATCTGTTGTAGTTGCACTGTGTTTGGAATCAGTTGCCTTCGTAATTTTTGTTCAATGAATTTCCTTAGTAATGATCTTTCTATTGGCAACTAGCCTCATCTGATGATTTTGATACCCCAATCGGCTTGTTCAGGATCAAGACTCTCATGGTGGAGGCAGGAATCTTTCTGACACTACCAAGTAACAAAGACATAGTGGATGAACAGACAAGACATGAATTCGCAGAACTGCTTTTGTCGCTATCCTCCCTGAAGAGCACCCACTTGCCTCCCCCGGAGTCGTCCCAGATAATACCCTTCACACTGTCCACTCTCGAATCATCTGGTTCAGGACACGACACCAAAGAGTCGTGCTTGGGAGCCCTGTACAACCTGTCGACAGTCCTAGAGAACGCATCGAAGCTGGCCTCCAATGGCGTGGTGGTGCCGCTCTTGAGGCTGTCGTCGGCGTCCAAGGGTCTGGCGGAGAAGGCCCTGGCCACGTTAGCGAACCTCGTTGTCACTTCCCCGGGGAAAAGGGCCCTTGAAGATAGCCCGATGGTGCCGGAGAACTTGATCGAGGTCCTCACGTGGGAAGATCAACCCAAGTGCCAAGAAATCTCGGCTCACATCTTGATGATCCTGGCTTATCAGAGTGCTGCTCAGAGATCGAAAATGGCGAAATCAGGGATCGTCCCGGTTCTTCTTGAGGTGGCCCTGTTGGGTAGCGCGTTGGCCCAGAAGAGGGCCTTGAAATTGCTCCAATGGTTCAAAGACGAGCGCCAAATGAAGATGGGCCCGCACTCGGGACCGCAGATGGGGAGGATCCCGATGGGCTCGCCGGTGCATTACCGGGACGCCCAAGAAGGGAAGAAGGTGATGCAGAGGCTTGTGAAGGAGAGCCTCCACAAGAACATGGACCTGATCACGAGGAGAGCCAGCGCCGCCCCAAGTTCTTCCTTGGGGCTCAAAACCTTGGTCATTAGCACCAGTTCCAAGAGCTTGCCCTATTGATGGATCTTGAATGAGCAAAGGAGCCCCAAAAAAGAAAAGGACGAGACTTCCTTTCTTGAATCTTGTGCAGTGCCTAGTTACCAATTGATAATGGCTTCTAAGTTAGGAATAGACTCCACCTTAGTTAGCAAGGACATCATGTGGCTGTGATAATTGTTGATAAGTGTCGGATGACGAGTCAATAAAAGTTCTTTTTTTTTTCTCTTGAAGTAACAAATTTGAGATTCCTATGATTTAATGGTTAAGATAAAGTGGATTTACATGTATACGAAATGGACTGCTCCAACGATGACCTCCAAGCTGGGAACAACCTTCACATGAGTTAGGAAGGACTCCACGTTGGCGGGGCAGCCAGTAGGGGTGTGCATGATCCCAAGCAGTCCGGTAGACACCGAACTGATGAGGACAGTCCCCAATCTCTAGGATAGTGGACTTGATTGTCTAAGTTCTAGACTAGATCAGACCCGACCCATCGGTTTAGTTCAGTTCCTAGAAAATCTAATGAATCGAAAAAATTCTAAACAAATTGAATTTCTTTACCTAATTTTAAGAAAAAAAAGTATTTTGATAAAGTTGGATGAACATTAAAACTTTAGAAATTTAAATTGAGTTTTTATTTTATTTTTTTACATTTTAATTTTTGATAAAATATAAAAAATTTATCTGATCTGGCCTTTTTAAGAACCGAGACCGGTTTCATTTTTTGGAATCGAGATGTATTAACACTTTCGATTTGATCCGATTTTTAGTTGGTCTGGGCGGTTGGATTTGCTCCTCGGTCATGAGTTCCAGCGTCGGATGAGGAGTCAGCAAAGGCCTTTATTTTTTTTAACACTGATGAAGAGCGGCTCATGCTTTAGACGGGCGTTTGATTTCGACTGGAAAAATTCCATTTTTTTCCAGTGGTGGTGCGTCGCGATTCCTCGGGCATGGCGGATTGCTGCTTGGGTCCCTCGCTTTGTAATAACAGGCTCCTTCATTTGCCCACCACCCACTTCGCTTCTTCTTCGTCTCCTTCGTCCTCGAGATCTCCCTCGGTGCCCATGGCCTCCCTTCGCTCGCATTCCAATTCGCTCCCCGATCCTAACCCTACCCAGCCTTCCTTGCTCGTGTTCTCAGGTCTTGCTTCTCTCTATTGACTTTGAGACGTCCGCGCATTGTTGAGGTTTTTGCTCGATCGGGGCTTATGTTTTTTTTTGTTGTTTCTGCCGTTGTTGTTGTTGTTGCAGGTGGCACTGCGTTCAACGGCGTGGTTGAGGAGCTCAAGAGGTTGACGACCCGCGTCGCTCATGTGCTCCCTGTTTCCGACGATGGAGGCAGTACGGCCGAGATCGTTCGCGTTCTTGGTAACTCTGCTTCTCGAATGATTGCCATCCTTACTGTTCTGTAGCGCCAGCCTGCGGGTTGCCGCTGTTCAATCTGTTGATGGTTGTGGGATTAGAGGAGTGTCTCGCGGGGGGAATTTGCAAACTTTATGGGATCAAATTGTAAGAAAATTGAAAAAGAGAGGAGACAGAGCAGCACAATTAGTGTCGGCTATGAGGTTATTGCCCGCATGAAACGAGGGAAAGTCACTCTGAGCAGGCACCAACGATTTATCTGAAGTTAATCGTGGTTAGGCAACCGACAATCATATTTTCGTCATTATACAAATTCATAGAACACATGTTCAAAAATTCAAGCTCAAGTGCCTAGTCAAGATGAATAATCGGTATGTCAATTCGAGATTACCAGGCCTAGTATTGAGTCCACGTTCTAAAGTGATACTCTTTGTTGTGCACCCACTTGTAAAGACTTCATCTTTCTATTGTCTTTCCAATGTGGGGTCTTGTTCCAAATGCTTTGAACACTACAGCTTGGAGCAACAGAAATTGTGTCGTGAATTTATTGGCAGAGTTCATGTGAAAACGAATGTAGGTGGGCCAGCAGTTGGAGACATAAGGTCAAGGTGTTTGAGATTGTCGGGTCAGAGTACTTCAGAAGCACTTTCTGTGCGACGATTACTGGGTCATCGTTTGCCACTTGATCCAAAGCTAGCCAAGTCAGAATGGTAATGCACTCGTCTCAGTGGTGCTTCATGGTGCTTCACGTTTAGTGTGCTTTGTTTGCGACTATTTTTGCATTTTGGTGACTGATTAAGCCCTTTCTCTGGCCAAAGCTTTAATTAAAAGACCAATTGAATAGTTTTTGCTGCCAAAGTTAACCAACACAGTTTTCCACCTGCTGGCTCAGGTAGATGGGCATGTAAAAAGTCATAAATGGTGGCTTTTAATTGCCAATAATATCCAAGCTTTGCTTCACTGTGCTGTGAATCCTGGTCATTATGCTCATCAATAAGCTGCTGTAAGACTGCAGTTTGCACAGTTTTGCATATGGAAGCTGTGGTTTTTTTTTTCCCCTTCAATTGTCTATCAAGTATGTCATTATGGATTGCTTCAATCAATCTTTCATATTTTCTTACGTCTTACTGTCTTGGGGTGCTAGTGAGATTTATGAATTGGGGATTTTGCAGGTACAATGTCGTTGAAGGAGATCATTCTTTGTGGGATGGTGTTTCAAGACCCTATCGGGAAACTATTAGGGCTTTTCTAGTTTACTTTCAGAATGAGGTATGTCTACTTGGTGTAGTTGGGACAATGCGTCAATTCTTGCTTCCTTGTCCTGTCAATTATGGACACCTTTCACTCAGATTCTGAACTTTTAGTCTGTAAAAAGTTATTCGTTTAATCAATATTGAGTAGTTGTCTAAATTATGTCAACAAACTTGATTCTGATCCTAGACTGTCATGATGTTGTGGATATTGTACTTGTTGTATAATGCTGCACTGTCCCAACTATATGTTTGTGATTATAATGCTGCACTGTGCCACCTACATGTTTGTGATTGAGCTGACTGCTATAGTTTCTCTATATTCCTTTTAAAGCATTTGTTTTCTTGAATTTGAATTGCCTTTTGATCTTCGTCAGCGGATTTATGGCTCAAAAGTGGTACATGTTTTGTTAATACAGATCCTTCGGCGTCCTAGTGAATCATTTTGTTTTAGCAATGGCAGGTAACTGTTGATGTTGTCCCACTTTATATTGTAATTGCTGTTTGACTTTTTTTGAGAATACTAAAATAGGCCATATCTTTGATGAGTGCTTTCTAGACATTATTGCTGATAAATTTTACTGATGTATATGCCGACAGTAGGTATCTAGGCAAGATCATGCAGAAGCTCTCTTTTTTATGTGATGCATTATGAGGTGAACAATGAACTTACATTTCAAGAGGTTTTCATGCTCAAAAGACTGTAATACTTGCCCATAGCAGTTTTACCAGGGAAAGCTTTTCTGACAAAAATCATGTTGGAAGTTATACAGAAAATCTGATTGTAAGAGTATCATTTGAGATGATGCCATGGAAAAAATGAGCATGTGGGAGAAATTTTTGACCCACTGATTACATTTACTCATATTGTTGAATTAACCCTTTCCTGAAATTTTAAGATCAGTCTTCACTGTATTTGAAGTTGTGAGAGCAATGTTAAGGTTGTCCTATATAGTCCCTCATGTGTTGGTTGTCTTCACTGTTGAAGAATGCAGGTTAATCACTCAACATGATATGAGGTTGATCTGAAAACTTTAAAACCATTACATTACTTTTGTAGTTGTCTGAAAGTAATATGTATTGAAAACACTTCAGATCTGCTATTTCATGTTACGACTCCACATAATTGTTTCTTGGTGCTTAAAAGTTTGGCTTTCTTATTTATTTGGTGTAAAAAAAGGAAACTTTGGAATACCCGTTTATCAATATTAATAATTTATGATCTTCTAGATCTACTGACTCTTTAATTCCTGCAGCATTGGGAATTTTTTCTTTGCAGGAGCTCGCATATTTTTTCAGTCTTTAGATGCTGCAATTTTCTTGTTTTCACGTGTCTCAGAGATTCCATCAGAAAGCTTGATTCTCCCAGTGATTTCTACCAATGACAGGCTCACCTTAGGTTGTGAATTATGGGTATCAATTTCTATCTCACAACTGATGTGGTCAACCTGTCCTTGAAAATGATTTCTGTACTCTTAATTACCTTTTTACATGATTTCATGTCCAATTGATGCCCTCTAATGGTCCTTTTATAAATGTCTGTTAAGATATTTGCCTTGAGATGCATTAGCATTAATTTCTTGTTTCCCATATAAAAATATAGACCATCTTAATTTTACACTTTCTTCTGGAATGTGGATGCTTGTTTTCTGGAAAGAACTAGAATTGATATTCTTCCTGGCTTTTGTTTGTTGGCCTCATATCCTAGTTGGATAGCACACTCCAACAATCGTCTTGACAGATCTCGAGTTTGAGATTATACCATCTTCCACTGGCTCTGTTGAAAATTGTCTTTGATGTTTGCTCTACAATTGCGAAGCAGAGAACTTTTCCCAGGGACAAACCTTGATTTTTTTGTCTTCTTCCACAATTGCGAAGCAGAGAACTTTTTCACAGGGACGAAGCTTGATTTTGTCTTCTTCTTCTTCTTCTTCTTCTTTTTCTTCTTCTTTCTTCTCTTATCATGGTGAGATGTGTGCAACAACAACCCAAGACTTATATTACTAAGTGGAGCGGATAAATGATTACTTTAATGCCATTGGGCTCGACTCTGTATGAGCTATCAAACCTTATGCTAGCTCGAACTGCTCTTTATCTTTCCTTATTGTCTCCTTTCATGTCTTCTTTGCTGCTTTCAACTTGGCTCTCCATCTCCTGCTGACATCTCCTCAATAAAGCATGCAAATGTCTTCGTTCAAATATGACCACCAGCCCACCTTGAAATGCGTTGTTTTCCAGTAATATGAAGGACACATAGGCTTCTCTTAAAAAAATAGAAAACAGGCTGCATCATTAAAATTCTCACTTATCTTCTCAATAAACATATTTAATGACAGTCCTTTTTCTTTGAAGCTAGTGACACAATAAGTTAATCACTTAATTGATGACGCAATGATGAATTATGTTGCTAGAGACCAATTTTGGGAGGGGATGACTGCAAAGTACATTTGCTTAGTAGTTTGCCCATAATTCAACTAACATGGGGATGCTCATTGTGAATACTTCTTGATTTTATTTTCAAGTCGAGTTGGTGTATCGAATTCTTTTTTTCCCAAGGTTTTCATCGCATCCTTAAAGGAAGCAAAGTTTGATTATTGTGCCAGACTGTATCATGTCATACGTTTATTCCTATTTATGTGGCATGTAGGATGGTACTGTCATTCGCAGTCAGAATGAAATTTCTCATCCAACCACAGGAATAATGGAACCTGTCAAGAAGGTAATTATAAAAGTGTAACTGTAGAAATATTCTCATTCAATCATTTATTTGCTATTTTCATGTGACAATCAGTCAATGCATTATGCTGCTTTTTGCTTGTGCATAGGAGTGCTCTTCATCTCCTGCGCTTCCTTCTAGAATAAAACGAGTATTTTACCTCTCAAGAGAAGGCACAAATTCTCTGCATGAGGTAAGGACAAGCGATATCATTTGCTGGAGTCACAGGACACGAGAGAGATGACACTTTGAAAATATTACTTATAAAGAGTACGTGCAGTGTCCTTCTCGAATAGGTCTGCAAAACAAGATGTTTTTACTAAGGTTTTGTAGACTCATCATCTTGAATGTCTTACTTTAAGTTCTTCCTTCCTCTTATTATTTGGTCATGGAAATTGAAGTTGGAAAATATAAGATGACCATGTGATCTAAACCATCTGAAAATGTTATACTTGCAACTACTTTTCCAGCGTCTTTTCAATTTTCTTCTTAAAATCCTTGGTTGCGAGGAAAAGGTGGAGCAAGGCAATCAAGAGAAATTTAACTGACATGAATAATTTTTAAGGCATAGTTGTAGTAATATGAAATCCTTTTATCGTAATAAATGCCTTCTCCCCCTTTTCACATATTTCTGGTCCACCACGATAAATTCACTGTCCTGCTTGCTTCAATTTAGGTTGCCTGAGGATGTGCATGATTATTACATGTCTCTCAAATTTACAGTTTTGTGCTCCTAGATCAGACACGGCTTTTTCTGGCTAATCTTTTTGTTTTTTCTGCATGAAAAACATCTTATACATGTAAAAGTGCTTTTTTCTCTGCCTTCTCATGGACATCTTCACCTGCACAGTGAATACTAGTTCAGCATTCCTTTTATGCTTTAACACAATGAATTTTGAGTGATATTTTTTTATACAAATTTCATTATTTCATCTGGAACTTACAATGATTTTGTCTTGATAGGTTTACCCCTCAGCAAATCCAGCTGTTCTGGACCAGCTGAGAAATGTCGATTGCATTGTTTATGCCATGGGATCTCTTTTCACATCAATTTGTCCTTCACTGGTAAGATTAGTGTGGTTTTGTAACCAATGATGCTTTTGATGTACTGGTTCTGTGAACTAGTTAATCCATAGTAGTCTCAACTCAACTATCTTTAAAACTGTGGAGATTTTTCCTTTTACTGCATATTGATTTTGTTTCCTTCCTGGACTAAGTTTTAGTTGCTGCATGAGTGTCAATCTATTAGAGCCTTTTTATTTTTTTGGAAATATATGACCCTTACAGTTTTCGGGTCTCTAGGGTTGCATATGTAGCTCAAATCTGTTGTTGAATGGGTCTTTCGGGGTTGCATATCTAGCAAAAATCTACGATTTATTGCCCTCCCCTGTGTACTCATCGATCCTCTCCCCCTCAGTGTCAAATGATATTAAGTTAGCGATTGTCAAGTGCCTAACTTATGATTTCAAATCTGTTCTGTTTGTTTTGTGGTTCTGGTGAAAACTGTCTGTGACCAGAGTGAGACTTGTAAGTCTATACTTTATGTAGGGTTTTATGTATTGCTAGAATTTGTCATAGAATTTGTCTCCCTTATTTATGATCTATCTCCCTCCGTCTCATTCACTCTGCTCATTCTTCCCTTTCTCCGTCCCTCCCTCCCTACCTCTCGTCCCTCTTTCAAAGGAAGTTATCTAACTTTAACAAAATATATTATTCTCTGTATCCTAATGCGTTAAATTCCTCCCCACAATAAGCCACATGTTAGTGTGAGAGAGAGAGAGAGAATTGGGCATAGGGTTTGTAGTGAGAGAGGGGGAGTGGCTGATAGTAATCGGTAGGTGGTGCATGGGAAATCAAATATGAGCTTGTGTGTGTGTGTGTGTGTGTGTGTGTGTGAGAGAGAGAGAGAGAGAGAGAGAGAGAGAGAGAGAGATTGTTTTTGGTCCTGGGGGGGAGGGGGGGGGGAAGCTTAATAAAATTCAAATACAACTTCCATTTTTGGGACAGTGTTTTATTGTTTGTATTATCTAAGAAAATAGACATAAAAATTACTGCTAAAATCTTATGGAATCAAACTTTTTAATGTCAAATGAAAAAACTTGAGGCAAGTGTTAGGTCTCACCAGTAGCAAATTGCCAAAACAAACAATGGAAGATGAAAAATATTAAAGTATATTTTTTTCATATTTTTTGAAATATCAAATGAGAATAAATGGATGTACTCTAAAAATTAAAATTAATCCAAATGGAGAATCAACAGCTTTTCTCAAAGAGAATTATGTCAAATGAAAAAGATTAAAAGTATAAATCAGGATCATAACTAATACATAGCATTAACATAAAGATTGTAACACTAAGTGCAAGAAGAGTATCAAAAACACGGTATGATCAATTTGAATTTTTTTTTATTCATAGTTGACCAATTACTATTTACGTTCAAGTAATGCATGTTAATTAAGTGCAAGAAGAGTATAAAAACCATTGTATGATCAATTTGAATATTTTTTTAATCATAGTTACTGATTACAATTTGCGTTCAAGTAATGCATGTTAATTTCACAATAGAGCATGTCATGATCTTAAATTAGATAATATTTGGTTTTTCTTGTGCATGGCAATAATTGTGTCTCTAGTGTTTATGATAAGTGTCAATCTTTTGATTTTTCTTCCTATTTCAGCTCCTTCTTTGATTTGACAGCTTCATTGTAATGCTGAATGCTCTCTGCTTTGTTTATTTCATCCGAGAAAGTAAACCAAGATGACATGGTTGGTACTATATACTCAGAACAGCTATGATTAATTCTCTGGATAAATCAATTCACCTAGTGATGATGGTAAATCATTCTTTGTTCACTCTCCATATGTATGCCCTTAAAGATGGCAGCTTTATAATTCTGTATGATGGATATACTCTTAATTGGTGAGTTTTTGGCAATAGTTTACCTTTGCAATTCAACCGTCTTTTTAGTAGCAATAGTTTTCCATGGTGTCCTAGCAGACATTCAATGTTTAGAGCACAGTTTTTTCTTCTCTTTTTTGGTTGAAATTAAACCACTTGCTCTCTTTTCCAGGTACTATTAGGGATTGGAGAGATTATTTCTTCCCGGACATGTTCCAAGGTATCTCTCTGTCAGTTTGCCTTAGTGAAGTTTGTGAAAAAACAAAAAAAGTTACAAGTGCAACAGTAGCTCAGCTGTCATAGGATTAGTTGTCGGTGTGCTTGTTTAATTGTGCAGTATAATTTCAAAGAATTTCATGGTAAGCTATATGTTCTAAATTAGATGTCATTGTTACTATGGTCAATGACTTCATACTAAACATTGTGACAATACACTTGGAGGTGCTTGATTGTCTAGTGAAACAGGGTACCTGAGACAAGTTGTCAGTTTCATGAATAGAACTTTTACAGGATATTTTATATACCAGTTTCAATTAAGATTCCAAGCACATCTAGCATTCTCCTTCTTGTTAAGACACTCATTTACATTCTCATGTGTGGGAACAACCTTTTCCCCTACTTCTTAGCATATCATGTATTATTTTGATCTAGGTGCTACTATTGAATGGTTCCCATGATCGAGAGACAAGTGGCTTTTCTGCTTCATTCTTTGTAACTGCCATTACGGATGCCCTAAATCGGACATATGGGAATTCCAATAATTCTCTTGAAAATCTCGTAAGTCGCATGATTCAATTATATCTTCAATTCTGTATCTAGAGTACCATAACAATCGTGGACATGATGATACAACTCTGCCATCTTAGTGCAATGTGTCGAAACAGATAGCATATCTAATCTTTTCTGGAGATACTTCCACATTTTGAAGTAAAGATAACAACGATCCTTCTCCGCTGCTTTGTCTAGTTTTTGTGCTGAAGTTAAATTGTCAGCGTCTTTTGCACCTTGTCTATAAGGAATATACCTTCAGTGTATATTTCTTGATCTGTTCATTTGGTAAAGCATGATGTCATCTTCTTGTCTTACTGTTTCTTTGCTGTTATCAATAGGAATGACATTAACTTGCAGTAGACTAATCCTGCTTGGCTTCTAACCACTAGATGTGTTACATGGTTCAAGGAGCTGCAAGGCTCCTGCTTTTCTTTAAACGATACTGAAATTGTTTATTTGAGGCTTTGTTTGGAAAGAGTGACGAAGAAAAATAGGAGAGGAAGTTCTAAAATATCTAAATTTTCCTCTCTTTAACTCTTACAATTTTTTCAATTTGTTCTGAACTCTCCACCCACAAATTCAACCCTTCCATGTTCTCCACCTTCCCAAACATGGCATTAGTGTCTCTGTGTGATGCTGTCTTCTGATGTTTATCCAAAGCTGCTCTTAAAATAATTCTTGCTGCTATGAATCTTGAATTGCACTTTTATTCTAGCTTAAGAATAAGTTCGGTTTTTTTTTTTCCTAAGGATATTTTATATGAGCCATACGTTTATTTTGTAAAATTCATCAATGCCACAATATTCGTGTCCTTTTTAAATGCCTAGCCCTTGGGGATAAGATTTTAATCACGTGGATGGAGGGCCAGATTACATTGATGATGCAGGGAGTAATTTAACAATTTTTCATTGCACTTGCCATATCTTGCAGCCAAGTCAGTACATTAATACACTTTTTGTGCCAAAAGATGGCACAATTCCAGTGGACATTGAAAACTTGGCTACTCAAGGTATATTAAATGTGGTACGTATGTGGATATATCAAGTCTTTTTTTCATGTTTAGCATCTTAATTTGTAAACAAAAATACTCAGTTGA
The DNA here is from genome assembly GCA_019926035.1 of Melaleuca alternifolia. Taxonomy (NCBI): domain Eukaryota; kingdom Viridiplantae; phylum Streptophyta; class Magnoliopsida; order Myrtales; family Myrtaceae; genus Melaleuca; species Melaleuca alternifolia. The sequence goes on from JAGKPW010002341.1 coordinate 2,374,779, forward strand.
GCTTATATTTGATCATACTTTCTGTTTTGTAGATCTGTTTTGTTAATATAACATGCCTGAAGTCTAGCAAATTATTGACATTTATCTACTAAATAGTGATTTAGTATATATTGGTGGGATACTGGTGATTTGGTTTTGTGAATCTACTCATCCCAAATTTGAAATAAATATGGCTGAACCATCTGACTGTCTTCTTTTGCCCCCATCTTTACCATCTTGCCTGGTATACTGTCTCAAAGCACCTTTTTCATGTGTCTCGTCCTCTCTTAGACTGTCCTTAAAGCCCCATGTGATGTCCTCTTCTCATTTGTGTTTGTCTTGTTGATGACAGCCAGTATACCCAAAGACCTGAGCAGTGATCTAATTGGCTACGTATTGCTCCTAACTGTATGGGACTTCTTGTTCATATGTTCTAAAATCTTTGCAGGTAGTTGTTGATTCCATACATGATCCAAAGGTTGGTGTTGTCTATGATCCAAAGTCCTTGATTGAGGCTCTTGCCAATTTGATGGGCAGATAATGAGCAGAATTGCGGCAAGGGGTTAGCTCAAGTTCATCATCTTTATAGTGTCTACTCCTTGTCACTGCCAATTATGATGGGTTCCGCTTTATGAGGTAGGAGAACTAAGTCGACTTTGAATGTTTTTTCTCTGTTATTTATCGATGCTTTCAAAGCTGAATAACTGTGTATCCACAGGCGGCTGCTTCACTTGTTTGTTGGTTTGAACTCAGATGCCATACTTGGATAAGGAAAATATGTGGCAGGAGCATCGGATAGTCCTAATTTCAGAAATGTCGCCAAGATTGCAGATGGAGATGAGAAAAGTTAATGTATTTTTTAGCTTGTGCCAGAAAATCTCGAATTGTGGCTAATTGGTTTCTATAGACATTATTTTTTCACTCTTTATCGAAAGAAAGACAAGGGCTTGACCCAGCAGTGGGAGTCATCATCAGTGATGATGATTAAAGCAACCAACTATTCTTGGTCTTCAGTTGGTTTATCAGCAAGGTGATTAAACGTAGGTTACATTTTTAGCTGAAACCAAACTCATCCGGTTGGTTTCCTTGGCATTATCGTATTAATACGATATCGAAGGTGGCTGTCCTGTTAAATACTTGCACATTGAGACAATCATAACTGTCCGATAGATTGGACTTTGATACGACCATTACAGAAACCAAACTATTCTTGATCTTCACTTGTACTGTGATTACCGTTTGCTGAACTTGTCACCGCTATTTGTACATATTCAAAGAAAGAAAAGCACGAAGCCATCACTTTCGGATATTGTTTTCCTCCCATTTTGGGGTCGAATGATTAATGATGTCGATAAATGGTGTAGTAATTGCATATTGGATAAACGTGTCAATTGTTTAATTGACGATCTCACTTATTTCATTACTTAATTAAAGTACCAATTGACTTATTTAGGAAATAAGCTTTATGGTGACTTTGTTTTGCAAAAAATAAACTGTTTTTCGAAATGTTCTTTATTAAATGATCTTTTCGAGAAAAATGACTTTAATTTTTAGTGTTAGGCTGAATCTCAGGTATTTCATTACTGTATTAAAGTACCAATCGTCTTACTCAGTAAATAAGTTTTCGTAATATTTCTTGATCCTGTCCAAGAATATCTTTACTTTTGCTTTGTTAATTATACACTTGACTAACAGGGAAGGATGATCCTATATCATTGACTTCATTTTTGTGCTATTTCAGGGTCAGTCGTGCTTGCAGCATCCGGTGACGCTAGTAGACTAAGGAAGATCCAGCAGGTCACTAATAAAGACTTAAAGTTTGTCTTGGAGTATATTATGGAAAACAAGTTTTATTCTTGGTTCAAACAGCTTATTACGACCAAACAAATAATTTGAAATAATAGCACTTCATAATTGAAGTTCAAGGGCTGCAGTGCATGAACGTCAAGGCAACCGTGTCTTGAACACCTTGCCGATTCTACTAGGCAATCTTTCCTACGTTTATAAGGGAGAAACAAATCCGGAATACAACTTTAGCCCATCTTTCAAAAGTTAGCTTCATGTTACGCTATATATATACGTCTCACTCTAGGATTCCCCATTCACCCTTCAATTACAAACAACATTCATTAGCACAATCTTGGCAGAGAATTACAAGACATGGCGCTCTTTGTAGATCGTAAGTTTGTCTTCGTGGCCGCGATGTTTTTGGGGCTCTATGCCTCGCTGGCATGGTCACGTGAGCTACACGAGCTGTCCATGCAAGAGAGACATGAACAGTGGATGGCTCATCACAGCCGTGTGTACAAAGATGATGCCGAGAAGGTGAGGCGTTTGACGATATTCAAGAACAATGTCAAATTCATTGAGTCTTTTAACGAAGACGATGCTAAGCCTTACAAGCTAGGCATCAACGGGTTCATGGATATGACCAACGAGGAGTTCGTGGCCTCGCGAAATGGATACAAGCAGTCGTCCTCCGCGAGGTCATCTGGGGCTAAGTCGTTTAGGTATGCAAATGCGACCGCAGTTCCGTCTACCATGGATTGGAGACAGAAAGGAGCAGTCACACCCGTTAAGGACCAAGGAAAATGCGGTATGGCTACAAACTTTCATGCTCGAAACCCCAGTCATCCTACTAATCATTTGCTCTTGGTCCTCTAGATAAGAATTACTGACCATCATTTTAACATTTCTCAACATCCAGGTTGCTGTTGGGCATTTTCTGCTGTGGCGGCTACAGAAGGGATCAACCAGCTCACGACCGGAAAACTCATCTCTTTATCTGAGCAAGAACTAGTGGATTGTGACACGAAAGGCGAAGATCAGGGTTGCGAAGGTGGCCTCATGGATAATGCTTTCGAGTTCATCATTCATAACCATGGCCTCACGACCGAAGCTAATTATCCCTACGAAGGTGTCGACGGTACTTGCAATGAGAGGAAAGTGGCATCTCCCGCTGCCAAGATCGCCGGCTATGAAGATGTGCCTGCCAATAGCGAGTCGGCTCTTTTCAAAGCTGTAGCTAATCAACCGGTCTCTGTTGCCATCGATGCCGGAGGTTCTGCTTTTCAATTCTACTCAGGGGGAGTTTTTACTGGCGAATGCGGGACAAATCTAGACCACGGTGTCACCGCAGTTGGGTACGGGACTAGCGGTGATGGAGCCAAATACTGGTTGGTAAAGAACTCGTGGGGCACGGGATGGGGCGAAAATGGATATATAAGGATGAAAAGAGATATTGATGCCAAGGAAGGGCTATGTGGCATTGCTATGCAAGCTTCTTATCCAAATGCCTAAATGGTTTGAAGATCATCATATTTTCAACATCTTCTCAGCACTTCTTGGACCCAAAAGAAGAAGACAAAGGTTTTTTAGCGCTTGGAGATGTTTTCAAATGTGTATTTCTTGTGTTCTGTCGTTCGTTGTGAATATGAAAGTATGTTCTTAATTTGTACGTACATGAAGACAACCAACTTCATCGGTGAACATTTCTTATACATATAGTCCTTGTTCCTTGATTCCGTCGAGATGAAACCACTGTTGATCTTCAAGTATGTACAATTTCGGTTATCATCAATTTTTTTACTAAATGAAGATCTTGTTGAGGCTATAAACACACTCTAGACTAACCACTTAGATCGAACGTGGTTAATTTCGCAATCTCTTTCTGGGCAAAAAGGAGAAATTTCATTGACTAGAGACTAACATATAGGAATGTCAGTCCAGAAGGAGCTTTGCAATTGGGCTTTGGCTACCTTCTTCTTTGGTTTCTAGATTGTAATAAGCATTTAAGGAATATTAAGTTTCTCTATCAATTCTTTTTAAGTATTGTCTTTTAGTTTTGGGGTTTCACACGTTGAATATCGAAATGAAAATTGAATACATGAAGCTTTCTGAGTGGCATCGGTCACCGTATTGTCTTTTCAGCTAGCTAAGCCAATACTATATCATTCACCTTAAGAATAAACAAAAAAGAAAAAGGAAAAGGAAACAAAAAGAAAAATAATTTGAAATAGGTACTTTTCTGTGCTAAATCGATCTAAAACAAATACAATAGTCATGTGATAAAAAAAAATATCTTATCTTCTTATTCAAGCTCAGTTAGAACGTAATCAAACTTTTCCCAACATAAAATTTTCAAAGATGGATTGTATGGTGTGAGTCAAAAAGGTGCGCTAGCTCCCAAGAGTAAAGTGTGAAATGAATTTTGATGAATCGATCCAAATGACAAAAATGGTAACTTGCTTAAAGGAATGGTGCAAGAACTATTAAAAATTAGAAATGGATCACTTAACCTGGTACAGACCAGGTCACGATGACTGAGTTTTGCTCTCCGCCAATAGTTGGGGGCAAAAAGCGCTTTTTCTATAATAAAAAAAGAAAAACAAACCCCTCTCCTAGTTTAATGGAGCCATCTGATCTCAAATCGGACGGCTCCCAAATGCTGGTCACCTGACCTGGAGACCCTCCAGGTTAGGTGATCCGGGTCCACGTGCTTGTGTAGGACACATGGGTTTAAGAAAGGTAATTCCTTGAAAAACTTAAAACAAAAATCTCAGATGTTACTAATCTCAATCTGAATAATTGATTTCTTTTCTTATAGCGCATAGATAAATTTATGATATAAGCAAGTTGCTTGAGGGATAAAGGGCCCTGATTGGAGAACCTGCAGTATCAAGTCATGCAAAGAGCAAACTCAGAATGATAATAGCAGAATCAGATCAGGGTCATTGCAGAGATAAGGATAGATTGCATTATTGCCCACCTGCTTCGTTCTAACTTTTTTTTCATACGGTTTTCTTTGGTTTTTTGGCGAAGTTGTCGCCTATCTTGTTGTTATACCCTTTAAAGCTCCTATAATATTATGAAAATAAATCAATTAGTTTATACAAACATCTGTACATAGGATACATATAATTAAGTCATTTATGTATTCATAAATATTAAGTAAAATAAAGTATTTATCTTAAGTGACAAACACTAATGGCAGAAAACCTCCCACATCATTAAGGGACAAAAGCAGACGCATACATGTGTGTATGTGTATTGCTCCGGCTCTCTAGAAAAATAAGATTTACAACTATTACAAAACATCAAAGTAAGTACGTATATAAATATAAGTATTTATATTCTCATTGATACGTGCATCGAGTCACTTACATGTCAAAGGAAATAAAGTGTGGAATCTCATGTTGAGGGAAAGAGAAAATAAAGAAAGGATGGAAAAATTCCAACGCCATTAATGCATAAGATTATATATATATGCTAGCACACCACCTCCCGGGTCATATATAAATATATATAAGCTAATATTAGATAGTAGATATAAGGAGATAATTAATATACTAACCCTCCAACCCCATTAATGCATAAAAAAAACCCCTTATGTTTATATAGGTTAACGCAAAGAGCACTGAATTATTATAGGGAAATAAAATAGCAAACCATGTATATGAGAGGGCATATATCATCAAACACCCTAAACTATACTGTCTGTGACATATTTACTTCAATTTTTTTTTGTATAATCAAAAACACTGAACTTGTACTTGGGTAACACAATTACTTTGAATTTGTACTTAAGTGACACATTTACCCTAAATATTTTTTTGTGACACAAAAAATCTCGAGTTTATATTTTTGTGACATATTTACCCTAAAAAAATTTCTTTTCTTTTATTTTTTTGAGTGGTGCGCGATGCCGGCGAGGATTGCTGGAGCTCACTGGCCAATGGGCAAGGGCCACAAAAGCCTGCGCCAGCTGCTGGCCAGGGCTCATGGCCCTCGCCCGACCCTTCTTCGCGGACGTGGGCAAAGCCCCTTCCCCAAAATCTGGGAGAGGGCAGCCCCGCCGACCGTGGCTAGGGGTTGCCGACCACTGGGCGAACTGTTCTTGAGAAGAGGATGGTCTGGGCGAACTCGCGGACAAAGTCAAGGTATGGACAATCTGCGAAGTGTTCTGGAGACAGAGACGGCCGAAAATGAGGCGGTCCTTGAGCTCTGACGGCGTGAGGGGAAGAAAGATGGAGATCTCGTCGTCATCAGGGAGCAACGAGAGGTAGGGCTGCCCTCGGATACGGAAGCAGAGGCTCCTTGTCCATACTAATAAATTATTATTACCCCCACAAAATCACATCCACACTTTCTATGCCCGATCGAATTAGGCCACACCCATTAAGCTAAAAGGATCGAGCTCTGTCGCACGGAGTCTTGGAAAGAGGGGAAGGAGGCCAGGAAACAGAGCTCGCCCCAAAATTACGCCGAAAACGAAGCGTAATACGGAAAGGAGAATCTAGGTCGATCAGTATTATTGCCCGGTCGCGAGCGATTTCGACGTCGAGAGCGAAATCGGATTTGTGTGCTTCGATGAGTAGAATGCTTGCCGAACGAAACCAAAGCACCCACAAGCATAGACACGAGAGAGGATGGTGATGACGATGGTCAAGCTCCGAGTGATTGCAGTCAAGACGGGATGACGCGAGAGAGAGAACGCGCGAGGGAGATGGCGAGGGTCGCCCCTGCCTAGCCCATTATAGTCGCAGCGAGGGCCACAAAGCCCTAGCCGTTGCCCAGCCAGATTGCAGAGAAGAGAGGGAGAACGCGCAATGGAGAAGGTGAGGGTTCGCACTCGCCCAATGGCCGGTGAGGGCTTCATGACCCTTGCCTAGCCCATTGTAATTGCAGCGTGGTTGGGCGAGGGCTGACCGCCGCTCACCGGTCAAAGTTATGAAAAAAAAATTATAGGGTAAACGTGTCACAATTATATAAGTTCGAAACTTTTTGTATTACAAAAAAAAGGGTAAATGTGTCACACGAGTACAAATTTAAGATTTTTTTATGACATATAAAATAGTTTAGGATAAATGCGTCACATATGATATACTTTAAGGTTTTTCGTGATATTAACTCTGTACGAAATTAGCCAAGATCAAGAAGAAAAGAATGCAATGTAACCAACGCTTCAATTGAAATCAAAGGAGAGTTGCAAACATTTGATGCCCATATTGAAACATTGAAATAAGAATTACAAATTTTAAGTCTGAAACTAAAACCAAAATAGAAAGAGACTACTTCAAAAAGAAAAGCTTCGGATAAAAGTTTGACAGAGCCATCGTATATCTCGAGCGCCTTCTCTTCCTTCCTGTTCGTCTTACTAATGCCTGAATTCCCTCCAACCGTTAACTAGAATTCAAGTGCCTTCTCTCATCTGCTCTCAAGCTCCACTTATTTCCTCCAACCATTTCCCACGATCTTAGCAGCTTCCGTGCTAGAAAACGTCTCATATACTTTCGTCTTTAGTTATCTTTAGTCCAGTTAATCTTCTCTATGACCAAACGACAAACAAGATTGCTCCAATTGTATTTGACCCGATGTTTAGTACTTAAGATGGGATAAACTCTAATTGGCATGACGGTATTTCGCACAAAAAAAAGTTGATTTGACCTGATCAGTTTCCAGATGGGATGGTCTGATCAGCATTGTCGTTGAAGGCTGTGGAGGTGGCGTGGTGATGAAAGCAATAGTGGGATATGCATTTGTGTGGTGACCATGGAAACTGAGAATGGTAAAGAAGTAGTGCTTTTCTTTTATAAGGATGATGCCGATGATGGATTGATAAGGTATTCCACTTTTGATTCATGCTATGTTTCACTAGCAAAACTTGTCCATTCACTAGTAATCCTATACGGGTCAAATTGGAATTGATTCTCTCCGCATGATGATATGTAGACACGAAAATAGTGTTTCTTCTTGTTACAAGTATAATAAATGTGACGCAACTTCCATTAGTGATTGCTTTGACGAGGTATTCCACTTTTAGCTTTTGTTATGTTTCACTAGCAAATATGCCCACTCACTAAGAATGTAGAGTGAGTCTGATGAACATTGGGAGAAAGACATTACAAATGTTAAAATTTGTGTACAGTGCTTCACTTTAGTGTCAATAGTTTCATCCAGATCACTTAAGTGTTAATTTTTTTTAAAAACGATCATTTTAGTGTCAATTCAGATTTTTTTGATTGGAAATCCGACGTGGCACTTTTTTTTATTAATATTTTGAGCCTACATGGTTCTCCAGAAAGTCTAGTCAACATTTAAAATAATAAAAAAATTAAAATTTCCAAATTTCCAAATAAAAACATAAAATTAATCATATTAAAATTTCAAAAAAAAAAAAACAAGAAGATGGGGTCAAAGGGAAAGGGTGGCAAGCCTTTGCGACTGCTGCCCTATCCTCGCCGACGAGGATGGGGACAGCTGGAAGGGGTTGCCTGCCCCGGCCAGGCTTGGGGGCAAGCAGACCCCACCGACTGTCCCTACCTATGGGCCTTCGCCAGCCATCGACGATGGTCATCGACCCATGGCTAATATAACTGGGGGTGGGTGACCCCCACCGGCCGTTCCCACCCTCGTCGACCCTTCTTGGTGATGGTGGGGCAGCAGCGACGAGGGCTTGCCGTCCTCCCTTTTGATCTCCTCTTTTTTCTTAAATTTTTTTAACTAGTATATAATTTAATTTGAATAAAAAAGCCACATTGACTAGATTTTAAAAAAATATGTAATATTTTAACAGAAAATTAATTATAAATGTCACGTCATTTTCTGGTTGGAATATCTTGTCGTTAGCACTTAAGTGATTTTTTTTTCTCCGATTTGGCACTTATGTGATCTGGCGGAAACACAAGTTTTGACACTTGCAATATCCTTCTCTCGATTAACATTTATTTTCTTGCAATGGTTGTGAAATCACTGTCCCACATCATTTTAGGAAGGAGTCATGAGCTAGCTTATATGTGATACTCCACTATTGACCCATGGACAATGCGTTTTCCCGAGTTGCGCGCTTGTGAGGTGCCACGGAGGGCCGCGAGGATGGTGGACCCCAGAAAGAACAAAGTCGTGAGGGTCAGTAGGGCCCAAAGTGGACAATATTATCGGTGATGAGACAGATGGCGTTACAAAGTGGTATCAGAGTTGACTCCTGACGGCGTGTGATGATCACAGTGGGCGCTCGCTAGTGTCACTGAAGGCACAATGGGGACTCTGTGCCATTGAGGGGGGCAATATGTGAGATCCATGTCTCACATCACTTGAGAAGGAAGTCATGGGCTAGCTTATATGTGATACTCCATCCTTGACACACGGACAATGAGTTTTCCTGGGTTGCACGCTCGTGAGGTGCGAGGATGGTGGACCCCAGAAAAACCAAAGTCGTGAGGGCTAATAGGGCTCAAAGAGGACAATATTGTCGGTGGTGAGATAGAAGGCGTTACAAAGTGGTACCAGAGTCGACTCCTGATGGCAAGTGGTGACCACAATGGGCGCTTGCTAGTGCCATTGAAGGCACATTGGGGACGCTGAGCCATTGAAGGGGGAGTATGTGAGATCTCTATCCCACATCACTTAGGGAGGGAGTCTTGGGTTAACTTATATGTGATATTCTGCCCTTGATCTGTCACGCCCCGGTTCCTCGGGGTCGTAGCAATATTTCCAGGATCCTACCTTACTCTAAGTTTTGCAAACGAATCTAGTTCTTAGTCAATTTGTTCCCAAGGTAACACCACAATCCATTTTGATCAAGAAACTTACTTCCCATAGATACAAGGATAAGTCAGGTCAAAATACAAAAGGGGAAGAAAACAAGAGGAGACATAACAAAAGTCTAGAGTCACGGTCGCCGCACAGCTATACAATCAAAAGTCGCGGGGAAAAGAGAAGGGAGAGTACTAGTCCCTAGCTGCCTCCATTGGCTTGGGCCAATCTCGCACGCACGAAGGCTTCGGGTTATCCACGGTGCCATCCTCTGAGTCATCTGCCCCATCAGGGTCTTCGAAGCCGGACTCGTAGCCTCCCTGAGGTACCTTGCACTCCTCGACCAATAACTCTAGTTCGGCCTGGCGGAAACCCGTATACACGCAAATGTGCTGATGTGGGTACTAGATGTGCTTCGTGGCGCTCCAAATCCAACCTGTCGTGCTGTGGGATTCTTGGATTAATCCATCTTCCTTTACTTCTATGTCTATGACCTCTCCCATGTCTCTAGGGGGAGCGGGGGCTGCCGCCATACCGTTCCCTTCGTCTTCCTCTTCTTCTTCATCCAAGTTGAAAGGGATATCCGGCTCCAGATCCCCCTCCTCCTGATCCTCCTCCTCCTGAGGATCCCACTCCAGCTCCAGCTCCAGCTGCTGCTCCCAGTCCTCCGGATCCAGAGGTTCCAGCTCCAGTAGATCCCAAGCTTCCTCCTCGTGAGGGTCCTCCTCCATAAGCTCCTCTTCCTCTGACTGGTCCTCCAAGTCTGATAGGTCCTGAACCGGGTCCATACGGGGGTCCTGGGATGGTGGGGTAGTGGAATGAGATACTTGGTATCCCAGTGAACGAACCCTAATCCTAAATTAGGAACACCCCTGCCCTAGGGTCCCTAAATCGACCCTCCCAACTCTCGGCTTCCGTTGGTCTGTCAGTCGACTCTAGGCAAGCCTAGCTATAAGTCTCTCATCCCAAGGTCCCCATGCTCCGCGCAGAAACACTCATTACTAACCCAAATCGAAGAACTCCCCACCTCTAGATCTCTAACCTAAAGGTAGTCTAACGAACGTCATGGGGGTCTAAACAATTTACAGGGTAGGGCAGGTCTACTAACGAGAACCTAATTGCGGTTATAAGGAATTTATCTAGGCACAACTGATTAAATTAAAACGGCGCAAAATTTAAATACACAAAGTAGTACTCGAATCGACTAAATATAATAATAATTTAATGAAATTGAAAAGCAAATAGGGCTCTTAACTAAATTAATCAAATGCTATGCGGAAGGACATTTAAAGATAAATGACTAATTAAATTAAATTGTAGAAATCAATGAAATAAACAACTCTAAGATTTTAACAGAGGTGTCAAGCCAACCCTTCTTTCTCCTCGAGGGGTCCCAACTCTGACCACGCTCGAGCATAAGTAAACGTGCGAGGGCACTTCTCGTAAAACGTGGGATGCCAGTCCTTAGGTCGACACAAGTCGAACTATACCACCTAAGTGGTCAACAGTTTACCATTGTCCAATACTGCTAACTAATCTAACTAATCAATGAAATTTACGAGTAAACAAGGAGTCCTAGCCGTTCTACTCGCCCTAGCCATTTCTAGCCATTTCTACCCGTTTCCTACTAAAACAGCAAATGCGCCTAATAAAGGTTTAGAATCCACTCACTTGTGAGTTTTCTTGGCTAAATCCCCTTTGCTGTACTTCTGGTTGAACCCAAGAAAAATTTAAAATTTTTCTCTTTTACTTTTTTTTTTTTATCGCGCGAGCTGGACCTGAGCCGGGCCGGCTGACTAGGCCTGGGTCGGTCGGCTGATTGGCTGGCTGGCTGGGCCGGGTCGGCTGGGCCGTTGACTGGGCCGGCTGACTGGGCTGGGCTATTGGGCTGGCAGCCTAGCCCGTCGGCTGTCTTCTGTCTCCAGCGACGGCAACGGCGACGGTCGTCTTCTCCGGCGAACCCCAACTCCGGGTCGTGAGTGGGGTCGTGTGTCGGATCAGGAAGTTTTCTCGGGTTTGGCCGCCGTTCACCGTTCTCCGGTCAAATCGAAGCTCGAGACCGGCTGGGAGAGGAAGCTGAGCCTCCGGCGCGTCGATCGGTGGTCACGGCTTGGCCCGAGGTGGTCGGAGCTGGCGGGGAGATGGTCACGAAGTCGGCGGTTCACCTAGGGTTTTGCCAAGAAAAGAGGTCCGAGCTTCAAGCTCGAATCCAACGAGTCTCTTGAAGCCACGGCTTTTCTGGAAAATTTCCAGAAACGGCTGGCCGCGAAGCTCCCTGCAACTGGCTGCCGGTGACAGACCACGGCGAGTCTTGGCTGGCTGACAACGGCTTCGGGAAGAGGGCGACTCAAGCTACACGGGGACACCAAGAACGCATGAAGAGGAGGCCGGAGCTCCGAGAAATCCCTGCGCAAAAACCCTTGCCCACTCGGTTTATACCGAGTGGGAGCAGGTGGGGGAGGCCGAGAACTCGGCTTCCCAGGGCCACGCGGCGCCTCCCCCATGGCCACCGTCCCCTCCGACGGTCACTTCCAAGTCAAGGGTGGGTGGCTGCAGGGGGTGGCGTGGCTGAGGCGACGTCGAGCGGTGGAATGCACAGTGCATTCTACCTGCTCGACAGAAAGCCCGAGAGAGAGAGAGGAGAGAGGGGGAGAGCTCGTGCGCGTGCCGCGCACGTGCCGCCCAGTCCGACCCGGTCGGACCAGCGATTCGCACGGTCTGGCCGGCCGGTTCGCTGGCCGGTCTGGGACTTTTAATAAAATAATGTATTTTTAATTTCTGAAAATCGGAAAAATGCTTTAAAATTTCCTAAAAATTCAGGAAAAATCCCGAAAAATCAAATATCGAATTTCATGACATTTTGGGCCCAAAATAAATTTAAACTTAAATTTTCATTAATTTCCAAGCCTTTCCAAATTTTCGCGAAATAAAAAGGAAAATTGCCAATTTTCCCTAAAGTCCCAGTAGGCTAAAATCACGGACCGACTCGGCCGTTACATGATCTATGGATAATGCATTTTCCCAGATTGCGCGCTTGTGAGGTGGGAATGGTGGACTCAAGGAAGAACAAAGCCATGAGGGCTAATAGAGCTCAAAGCGGACAATATTGTCAGTGGTGAGGCGGAGGGCGTTATAATGGTTGTATGTAGACATGTAAATTACTTCTTGGCAATGTAAGACTAGGCCATAGTACCAATTCGCAAAGCAGACTCAAAGTATTGTTGTGTGGCCAAGTTGGGAAACCCATTGAAATCGTTTTTCCTACTTCTTAGGGCTGTTTTCTATTTTTTCAATCAATTATTCATCTACACAATCGTGACTCGTTTCTCATAATTCTTTGCACTTCGGAATCTCTGCTTATAAGGGTTACTTAAGGTTTTGTTCGAGGAGGCAGTTCCTATAATCGACCCAAAAGTATATTAAAAGAGTTCTGTTTTGACTTCTTGACCTTATTTTTTATTGTGAGTGTGATTCTGCCAATTCTTTTTTTCAATTGCTGTGATCGTTATCATCGCCGGCCACGTCCTTAACAATCCTACGAGCCTGGAAGTCCAGCATTTATAAAATTTCTTCTAGAAAGGCAAACCTATCATGTCATCTCCAATGGGAAATGCAAAATAAGATAAGGTCTCACACTTACCCACAAAGCATTTGCTGGACACTGTTCCATAAACAGAATATCAGACGTGGGACAAGCAACATAAGAAGAATAAAAATGAGGGTTCCACTCCACTAATTTAGAAAGAGAAGGTCCATGTAATGATGATAGAAACGAGGCAAAAATGGGGCCCTTTAAACTAGCAAGCGTCGATGATTTCACCAAGAAGATGGCTCCAAAGAAAAACTGAACTGCAGACGGTTGTATTCACATAATGTCAAGTCTCCACTAAGTTTTTGGAAACATCGTGAAATAGTAAACTAATCTCGTGCTTCACATGTCCGACTAGGTCGATGCTTTGTCATCTTCTGCCGGTCAATCCACAGGATGGAATCACCCTTCCCTCCAACACAAATTGATATCATGCTACAGCTGTAAAAAATGTCATCTATATATAACCCAACTTAAGTTCTATTTTCTTCATCGTTAAACAAAGACTAGAGAAACAATAATCAACCGCAGACAACCATCTGTAATTGGTGTTGAAGCTATGGCTTTATCACTTGTAGGAAAATTCTCGCTTGCCTTGGTACTAATGTTGGCTTCGTGGGCTTTGCATGCAGCGTCTCGGACGTTACCTGAAGCTTCCACCGAACAAAAGTTTGAGCAATGGATGGCTGAGCATGGACGCATTTACGCTGGCAATGAAGAGAAGGGCAAGCGCCTTGCGATTTTCGCAGACAATTTGCGGTTCATCGAGGACCTCAATCGGGCAGGGAATCGCACTTTCAAGCTGGGCCTTAATGCGTTCTCGGACCAAACCGTTGAGGAATTCGTGGCGATTAGTACTGGATTGTTGTTGCCAGCGACTCCCCGCCCGAGAACGACATCGTTCAAGCATGCAGACGTTACCCACATCCCCGACAGCATGGATTGGGTGGCAAAAGGAGCCGTAAATGCTATAAAAGACCAAGGTCGATGTGGTAAGACTTAAAAAGCCTTAATTTTAGTACTTTCGTCATATGCATGCGTACCATTTCCTCATACACGTGACGACTCAAATTGAGTATGATGAAAACTATCATGTGAGGAAGTAATAGTCATATTACAGGGGTATGAAAGAGAAAAAATTGAAAATTATCTGAAAATTTTCGGCCATGAATCACTACTTCTTCTTCTCAAAATTGCATTACGGCACCCTTGACGGATGTGCAGGCTCTTGTTGGGCCTTCTCGGCGGTAGCGGCAGTAGAATCGATCATCCAGATCAAGATGGGTAAGTTACTGGAACTATCAGAGCAACAATTGGTAGATTGTACTAAGGGAAACGATGGTTGCGGTGGGGGTTGGATGGACACCGCCTTCGACTACATAATAAAAAATGGAGGCATCGCTTCTGAAACCAAGTATCCCTACAATGCATCGGACGGAATATGCCAGGCTCCACTGGCGTCCGTAAGCATGGTCAAAATTGTGGGTTATGAGGATGTCCCTGCCAACAATGAGGGGGCGATGTTGAAGGCCGTGGCGATGCAACCAGTCTCGGTTGCCCTTGATGGCAGCGGGCGGGAATTCCAGCACTACTTGAGTGGTGTTTTCAACGGAAATTGCGGGACCGAGATGTCCCACGCCGTCGTGATAGTAGGCTATGGGACTGCTGAGGATGGCACCAAATATTGGAAGATCAGGAACTCGTGGGGGAAGACATGGGGCGAAGCTGGCTACATGAGGATTCAAAGAGATTATGTTCAACCAGAAGGATTATGTGGACTTGCCATGCATGCTTCTTATCCTCTTGTCTAATTAACAATCGATTAGGACATGCATTAATATCGCACAAATGCAATGACTATTGGGTCCTCAATATATGGGAATAATATGATGATGTGATCTCTCACGCAAATTTCTTAAGTTATCTATAATTACGCATTCTAAAAGTTCAGCCTATTTATCTGGCCATTGACGTTGAGTTCTGAGGAGTTTAGATAAGCAGAATCTGATGGCAATTTGAACAAATTTATGCCATTTTTTATTAGCAGAATCACCAGACTACTGAATGAATGCTTAGACAAAAAGCAGATTTCATTCAATGGACAGCGTTGTAATTAGATGATAGCCGCCACTCTTTTACAAGCTCGACTTTCGGTGAATCTGTTTTGTGTTCACTAGCGATACGCGAACCGGTCCCTTCATCGAATCTACGTAGGGTTACTAGTGGATCTCCATAAAGAGAATTGCGATCAATGATATGCGTAACAATGGTACATGCTACTTTGGCCTCTTGTAAATGATCAAAACAACTATCAAGGGCGTTTCGCCCTTTTCGAATTGGACTTGGGTAGGGGGCCCCGTCATCCCTCGGCATGTTTATGCTTCAAAACTTTCTCTTCCACTTGGGTTTCTCATCCTCCGCAAAAGCCATGAATCCAAGCCAAAACTTCCTCCAACTGTTCCTTTCTGTAAAAAGAGATCTTCCTGAGCTCTCACCACCCGGCGATAGACGGCAGTGCAAGCAGAAGTTTCAGTGGAACTCGAGCGGCATTTTCAACGGGTACTAGGGAATCGAGATGACCCACGCCATTGTGATAGTAGGCTGTGGGACGGCTGAGAATGGCACTAGATAATGGAAGATCAGGAATTTGTGGGGGAGACATGGGTGTGGAAGAATGGCTACATAAGGATTCAAAGAGACTTGGCTCAACCAGAAGGACTTTGTGGACTTGCCATTTATCCTTCTTGTCATGTTATCTAACTGACAACTTGATTAGGATTTATCAGTGCCGAATTCATCCGCTAATTCAATGACTATTGGGTCGTTCGAAGTTTGTGATTATGTGATAAGCAACTTTATTCAAGTTGTTTTTACACGATACTAGTAAAATTCCACAAACATTGCTCTCACATTAAGGGGTGAGCCATATAATAGAACCGAACCAAATGGTTCTAGGCGGTTATCACAAGACCTAATCCAATTCTTGATCTTTAAAATTTAGAAACAAGTGACTATTGATTCGGTTCCCGGTACCTAATACAGGCCCACCCACCTGCACCACTGGATCGGACTGATCTTTTCTTTTATGTATTTTTTTTTAATTCTTATTAAACTCTAGTGATTTCTCATTCTTCATCTTCACTTTCTCATTCTTCATCTTCACTGATCACTCTCAGCCACGCGGCTAAAAACCCTAATTGCCCCATTTTTCACTCAGTCATGTAGCATGCTCACGAGTCACGACGCTTACTCTCAAACTGTCTGTCACAAATCTCGCCACCTTGCTCCCAGTTTCACAATTCACGTCTCGGCCACTCCCGCCTCCCTCCTCGCTGTCCTCAATCCCTTTTGCTCGTCGCTTAACGCCGTCCTTTGTCCCTCTCGCTCAACGCCTCCCCCTCACTCGCGGCTCGACACCATCCTCAGTCCCTCTCGCCCGGAGCTCGATGCCACTCTCTATTCACCCTCTTCTATAAATAACTTTCTTCGACGTAACAGAGTTTTCTGAGTACACTACCAGTATGCTAAACTGGTGGAGATTTGCGGATTGGAAAGTTTGAGAACAAAAAAGAGGGAAAGAATCAAAGAAACCTTGAATCTCACGCCGATATTTTAGACCGATGTCCAATCTGAACCTCACAAGAGACCCATCTTGGTGAATATCGAATAGGGACAAAAATTAAAGATTTCAGCGTCAATTCCTATACCAACCATGGTTCAATTCCAAGACCAGGTGGGCTGATTCTCAATTTCAAGGTTGACTGGTTTTCCAGCTTAGAATAAATGGTGATGATGATTCTTTGTTTGCAAAATAATTACTAAATCTCATTAAAAAAAATCTAACAAATTGTATCACAATATTTATTCTGACAGCGAAACACTCATGAATTACTTTAGGACGTAATTCTTGAGTAAAGAACACTTTGCCTGTCTTGCATGTTAATGCCTCATGTATATCTAACACTTACAAGACACATACAAAATAACAAAATCTGAAGAATCCTAATTACACAAGGAAAAGTGACAACCCGTCATACGGAATCTTAATATGACCAGTCAAATAATCCAATTCGGACTTCCCCCGAACTTCACGTTTAGGTTTTGTCCTATAGGTTCAAACTCCACATATAGTTTCGATAATCAAAAAAATTAAAGATGATAGTCAATCAATTAAGAGAGAGAAAGTCCCATCGATGACAATCGAAACAAGACAAAATAAGGGCGGGAACAAGACAAAATAAGGACCTATCCATCAATAAGTGCCACTAGCAAAATAATAATAAGGAGAAGAATAAGAAAATGCACTATTACTTTGACCAAGGCATTCAAATTTCTGAATTCTTTTTTAATCAATAGACAAAGCGATGGTGGTCGTTGAAATCGGAATTGCTGATGAGACTTGAAATTTCTTTGTCTAGATGATCATGATGCTTCAAAACTAATGTCAAAACTTCACTAAATTCTCAATAACTTAGTGAAATATTAAGTTAATATCTCGTTTTCATTATATAATGTGCACAATATTTCAGTTTTCTGATTTTTAACTTGTGGGTTCAAGCCAAAGGATAAGGGTCAACCTTCTTTCCTATGCTAATTGTACGTCGAAGCTATGAAATGCTTCATCCCTAAACATGTGGCATATACCAAAGCTCGATACTCTTTTCGTCATCACCTTCCAAGCTAGAGAATGTTTTTATAAGCTATAAGCTTGATCATTTGCAGGAAAATTTACCCTTTGCTTAGTACTAACGCTGGGTTCATGGATTCTGCCATGCTAGATCTCGCACACTTGCCTGAAGCTTCCATGAGCACTCACGCAGTCTGTTAAGGAAAGGGGATTCGTTTCAAGTTTTTGTAGACATTTTGCGTTTGATCGATGATTTCATTCGCACAGGAAATCCCACTTTCAAGTTGGGTTTGAACGCGTTCTCGAACCTAGCCGTCAATGAATTCGTCACGATTCTTACTGGATTATCATTGCCGCCGACTCGAAGGACTTTCCATAGAACCCTGTTGTTCCTTCATTCAAATGTCACTGACGTCCCGGATAGCGTGGATTGGCTGGAGAAAGGAGCTGTCAATGCTAAAAAGGATCAAGGTCAAAGTTGTAAGATATCCAATTACACTATTTTTTGCGTCTTCCATCAAAGTCATGTGTTACAATTTTCTCCTTCTCAAAACGGCTTGAATCGAGTAAGAGCAATAAATATCATGCAAAAAGGCACTAGAATAAACTTGAAGAGCAATAATTTTTCAATGAAGCCGGGAGGCTGCTCCATGTAGATTGTTTCATGTAAAATGCCATGTAAAAAGGCATTCTTAACATCTAATTGATGAATAGTCCATTGATTTGCCATAGCCACGGAAAGGACAATACGTATGGTGGCCTGCTTTACTACTGGACTAAAGGTTTCTGAAAATCGATCCCCTCCTCTTGGTGATAACCCTTGGCAACTAGCCGGGCTTTGAGTTTATCAAGACTTCCATCTGCAGTTAAATTAGTCTTAAAAACCCATTTGCAACCTATAACATGCATGGAATCAGTACGAGGAACTAAGCTCCATGTCTCATTCTTATGCAAGGCATCCATTTCCTCTTGCATTGCTTTACACCACCCTTCATGTGCAAGTGCTGACTTAACAGTTTTTGGTTCTGAAGGGACTAAATACTCAGCAAGACATGCATATTTAGGATTAGGACGAACAATGCCAGACTTAAGTCTAGTCTGCATGGGATGAGAAGATGTTGATCTCTGTTGCATAGAAGGAACAGTAGGTGAAGGTACATTAGAGGAAAGAGATGTAGGAGAGGAGGCAGAGGGCACTGGCACAGAAGAATTGGATAACTCTATTTCTGAGTGCACAGAAGAGACAAGAAATGGTCTAGCTTGTGAGCTACTTTCAACGTGCAAGAAGCTAGGATAATCACACGTTCTCTGCAGTAAAGGAGATTGTGTATGGGACACACTACTGTATTGAAAAAATTGCACCTCCTCAAGCCATTTTTTATAAAGCACAGTAAGTGGAGGGAAGGCATTACTTAGCTTGTGAGCAAAGGGAAAGAATGTCTCATCAAAGGTAACATGTTTGCTGATGAAAACCCGGCCATCTGTTGGTAGAAGACACCTATAACCCTTATGCTTCTCACTGTATTCAAGGAACACACAAGTTAGAGAATGTGGATCAAATTTATTTTGAGCATAGGGTTGGAGGCAGGGATAACATGCACAGCCAAATATCCTGAGCTAATCATATCGTGGATGTTTACCAAAAAGTTTGCTATGTGGACAAGTTGACTGCAAGACTGGGGATGGAAGAAGATTGATAACATGATTGGCAGTAATAAATGCATCAACCCAGTAGGTGAGTGGAACACTGGCATGATACAACAATGATAGTCCAAGCTCAATAATATGTCTATGTTTCCTCTCCGAGACACCATTTTGTTCAGGAGTGTAAGGACAAGATAAGTAATGTGTTATGCCACACAATTGCAAATGTTTTTGAACTTTCAAGCAAGTGAACTCTCCTCATCCATCACTTTGAAACACTTTAATCTTTCTGTCAAATAGATTTTCCACACATTTCTGAAATAAGATGAAGATGTCATAGAAGTCTAACTTGTTTTTCATTGGATAAATCCAGCTAAAACGAGAATAGTCATCAACAAATGTCACAATGAATCCATTGAATAGGAAAATCAATAACAGAGTCCGAGAAAGGGAAAGATAGCTTGGAGCTTTTAACAATTTGGCAGCTCCTACAAACTGACTGTGCTTGCTTTTTACATTGAATGAATTTCCGATTTTGTAGAATAGAAAGTGTTTTTGCACTTGTGTGAGCTAACCATTGATGCCATACATCTTCATCTACTAGCTTCTGTCTTTGAGTAAACAGAGCTGTTGTTACTCGTTGATCGATTCTGTATAGTCCTTGTACTTTCTTCCCAAGCTTCACCATTGAGTCGGTCTGAGGATCCTTAACATAAACACCATACTTATCAAAAACAAAGGCACAAAGGTAATCCTCAGTTAACTTGGAGACTGACAACAAGTTTTTTTTAATGTCTGGGACCACTAAAATGTCATGAAGTGGTAAAGAACCAAGCTCAATTTGAAGAAGAGCATTACCAGTATGTGTAATTGGTAGAAAAGAACCATCCCCTATCATTACTCTATCATTGCCATAGTATTTTGAAGGTTTATAAGTAGTACCATTGGTTGCAGTAATATGTGTTGTGGCACCCGTATCTAGGTACCATTCAGTCCCCACGGAGTCTTCTAAGTGTATGGCTGCAAGTGTTGTTGGTATGTCCTCACTTTGATAGGAATTATCAAATTGATACCAACACCTTAAAGCATCATGTCCTGGCCTCTTACATATTTGACATGCAACCCTGACATTTTCAATAACTCCTCCTTCTTGAGGACTCATGTTCTCAGATAAGGGATATGTTTTAACATTGTTGTATCTCTGTGACGAATTAGCATAGGTTTGAACCCTTGACTTGAGCCTGATAAGCCTTGTAGTGCAGCCACTTGCGTTCCTTGATTCTGATTAAAGGGCTTAAACCCTGACTTCTCCCTTGATAACCAGATTACTACCTCTACTAAAACCACGACCTCGACTCATACTTCTTCCACCTCTACCTCTGTACACCTGAATACTTTCTCTTTGATTAACGAAAGCATACTATGGTGTATGAAACTGATCGTTATAGTACTCCTTGTGTTCACCACTCTTCATAGTGGCTCCAGTTGATCTTCGACCATAATATGCCATGTTTTGATTAACATGACCTATAGAATAGTTCTGTAAACGTGCCTCAAATCTCTCTAGTTGAGAGATAATCTCATCATATTCAGGTTGAGGTTTTAGGCAATACATTGTGGTCTTGAAATTCATAATCAGGACCTAATCCTTCCAACATGCCAAATACCTTTGCTATCTCATCGACCAGTTTACCTACTGCATTAAGTTGATCACAAATGAGTTTGAATTCCCTGAGATACTTAAAGAGCACTCTATCACGTTTACGACATGTTTGGAGCCTTCCTATTAGCTCAAATTCTCTAGCAATCGACTTTTGACTAAAGCGATTAACCAAGGTTTGCCATACCTCGAATGAAGTTTCTAGCCCAATGATCAATCCTAAGACTGCTCCACTTATCCATGAAGAAATCAATTGATCTGTTCGCATCCAATTAGCATGATCAATATTCTATGCTTCGATCTCCCTTCCTTCAACTTCTACACGAACAAACTGTGGTGGTGATACAACTTCACCATTGATGAAGCCTATTAATTCCTGGCTTCTTAGAAACCTTTGAAACTGTGCTTGCCACAACAAGAAGTTATCCTCCGATAGCTTGATGGTGACGAAGTTCCCTATATTTACATGGATAGGAAAGGGATACTTTGGTATTCTTGCTGCCATCGTAGACTCTCAAAGGCTTTCAGAGAGGGCTCTGATACCATGTGAAAGTTGAACAGAAGGGAGGAAGAAGACAAAGATAGAATTGAGAGCTAGAGTTTTTCTGTAAAATTCATCTGAAAGCCTGCTTCAATATTTGCTCATCATTTGTTCTTATACACTTGCATTACACAACAAACTCATAACAGAAATCAGTATACAACTAACAAACTAATTCTACAACAGATTTACAGCTCATCAAGTACTCTGTATCTTCTGTCTAGGAGTGAACAGAGTATGCTTGTCTTTGACTTTGACTTCGTTCTCGACTTCAGTCCTTCTAGAAGATACCACCGGTCCATCATCTCTATCATTACTTCCCTTGATCATCATTGTCGCAAGCTCTGGGGATGTATACTTAACACAGGTTGTTGCTGGGCTGTCTCAACAATAGCCGCCATAAAATCAATTACCCAGATCAAGACTGGTAACTTGCCAGAACCATCCAAGCAACAGTTAGTTGATTGTACTAACGGAAACAATGGTTGTAATGGTGGTTGGCTGGACACTGACTTTAAGTATATAACGCAAAATGGAGGTATTACCTCAGAGGCTAACTGCCCATACCGAGGAAAGGACGGAACGGGCAACGCTGTCGCGGCAATCCTTGGCTGTGGCCAATATCACAAGCTACGAGGATGTACCCAACAACAATGAGAGAGAGCTGTTAAAGGCCGTGGCAATGCAACCGGTCTCGATCGCCTTAGATGCCAGCGGGCGGGAATTCCAGCTGTACTCGAGCGGCGTCTTCAGATGAAGATGCCTCACACCAGCGCCATAGTTGGGTCCGGAGCGACCAAGGATGGCACCAAATATTGCAAGATGAGGAATTCTTGGGGAGAGACATGGGGGTGAAGCTGGCTACACGAGGATTCAAAGAGATTTTGGCCAACCTTAAGGGCAATGTGGACTTGCTATGCATCCTTCTGATCCTATCGTGTGAGGGATTAGCATCATCTGGTCGGTGGGAGATTCTTCGGTAGTTCTATCGCTACGTAAAGTTCTACCTTAGCAAATTCATATGTTAATGTCACTAAAATGTGATGGTCATTGGTGTCTCAAAAGATTGTACTTAAATGATGAAGTCATCTATCCCAATTAGATAACATTCATTAAACCATCATCTACATTTTCAATTGCAAGAGAGCTTTCCCTCTTGAGAATATAATCCAAAATGGAGGCAGTACCTCATAAACTAACTAATATCTCACTAAAATGCAACGGTCATTAAAATGGTCGATTAGAACACAATAGAGCCATGGAAACTTCTACCTTGGCAAATTCATTTGCTAATGATCAGTAAAATGCAACGGTTATTTAGATTGTTTGAAAGCTGCATTGCGCCATCTTGCTAATGGTGCCGTCTTGATTGCTTGAAAGCTAGCAAGAATTTGGCTGGTTGTCAATTCAACTCGAATTTCCCTTACAAACCCGGCTTGGATATTTCAATCAACGGAGCCTAGTTGCATGAAGTAATCCTAGATACTGAGACCAACTGAAATTGATTTGTGTAATGTGAGATTTCATCTCCTCTTATCATCTGTTTAATTAGATTGCTATATGCAGCAAGAACTAGACAGCAGGTATCATGCCGGAAACACACAAGGAAAAAGGTTGCCTGCAACCACCGTGATTTGCCTAGTGGGTCTTACAGCAACGGTCAGCCAAGCCCCCACAAACCAAACCTTTTCCGTGGCTTGCCTGGTGAGGGTTAGACAGCCGTTAGCGAAGAAGTTCGCAAACCAAGCTGCATTGCACATTCAAGCTTGGCCGACGAATTATATTGCGCGGTACAGGACCTTCACCAATAATGCCACTACAAGGGCTAATTAGAAGAATACCTAGATCTTATTTGTTGTGTTGATGACGCGACACCAACTGCACATCACGTAATTGTTCTCGTCAGATGACGCAACATTAGCATTTTGACAGAAGAAATAAGACAAGAGGTGATGGAAGGGCCAACATCACACAAATGGAGAATATTAAGAGGCTCTTTACCTAGATAACCACAGAGGAATTGATCATAGCGGCTACATCATAGAAGAGCGTACTCTGCCCAGCTAGAAGAAAATAAGAGATGAAAACTAATCTATTACGATTGTTGCTTATTTTTTCTGCGCTAAATCACGTAGGCAAAGCACGAGCAAGATGAGAGGCAGAAAACAGTAACATTTATTCTGAACTACCGTCTGTTTATCATGAGTATGGTCAGCAAGTATGACAGATGTATTAACGATGGGAGGTTCTAATCGCTCATATCTTATAGTGAATGAAAACTTCATATAATGCAAAGAGAACGTGATCCTAACAGAGTTTCTGAAAACATCTACTGTCTATGCATATTTACGTATCTAAGCATTAACTACCTCATATGTGTATCTAGATATCTTTGAACTCATGGAATTACTACTTTGAATAGTCTTTTGTCTTGTCGTGCAGGCAAAAAACCAATGCATTCTTACATGGTACAACCAGTAAAGTTGGAACACATTCTGCAGATGGATTATGGCTAGAAAACTCACATTGCAAGTACAAAATTGTGACAGCATGACTGTCCTATATGTGAAAATGAAATCCATGATGGGCTTACATGTCAGCTTATTCTTGAATATTGAGACAAACACCAACCATATTTCACTGTTATCAGAACAAGAAAATAATAATGATCAACCAAAACATAGGCTGGGTCGCTTAGACAATCTGCCTTTTCAAAGGTCTCCTGCTTAGTGAAAGCATATGTGAAAGGGGAAACATAGATTCATGAACAGATTAAGAGGAAAAACAGTGAGTGCCCAGAAATGTTGTCTGCCCTACCTTTAACATTGACATGGGATGACAGCATGAAAACTTAATAAGCAGAATAAAAATATTTGATAGCCTTACCATGTCAAACAAACAAAAAAGTTACCAAGAGGTAAGCAATTCACTAACTAAATTCAACCCCAATAAAGACTTCACAGACGGTTAAGTTACACCATACAAAGAGTGGAAGTTCATGGAATTAGGAAAGAACACAGGGAGATATGTGTTCCCAAAAGATCTAGAAACCTTGAGAATCACAATAAAAATGACCTGAAATGCTAAGGCAAAAACCACGTTCAATGTGATGACATGCTCATGTAACTTTCTCACTGTGAAAGGAAAAGAAGGCTCAAGTAATTGATTATGGAGTAACTAGATCAATTGAACACTAGTCTATTATAAGGTCAACTTTCAAGAGAGCTGTTTAATGGGGCCACTTCTGCTATGTGAAGTGGATTGCTTCAATGCAGATCTACTTAATTAAACTAGTGGATCTCAATGAAGAATACTTGCAATAGAAAATCATAAGGGATTCCAAAAATGTCCAAAAGTATCATCTGCCAGACAATGGTACATGTTGCATTTACCACTTGTAATTGACCAAACAATAATCAAGAACGTTTGCCGCTATTCGAGTTCGACTTGGTGCAAAGGACCCATCGTCCCTTGGCACGTCTGCGCTTCAAAATTGCTCTTCCGCTCGTAGTTCTCATCCTTCTACGAAAGCCATGGGTCCGAGCCAGAGATTTCCTTGACCTGTTCCTTTTGGTTAGGCAAAGCGCAGCCTTCCCAGCTCTCACTACCAGGCCACGGCGTTTCTCCGTTTTGGTTCCAGGATGAAAG